>AP025053.1:4945481-5125198 GCA_036186865.1 Eustoma russellianum
CACAGGCTGTATGCTAACAAATCTCGCTCCCGCATAATGAATCTCAAGGAGAAGCTTACCAACATCACATGCGACACTCAGTCAGTTGCTGACTATCTCCAAACCATCAGAGGCATTGCCGATGAGCTGACTCTTGTTGATTCTCATATTAGTGATGATGATCTCACCATCTTTGCACTCAATGGACTTGGTAGCAGCTTCAGGGAGATTGCTGCCGCTATTCGAGCTCGTGACAGTCCGATCACGTTTGAAGAGCTTCACGACAAATTGGTGGAGCATGAAGCTTTTCTCAAACGTGAAGAAGTTCGCAGTGGTTCTACTGTTACCATCCATGCCACTCAGATGAAAAACGCACGTGGTGGCAATTCACACAACTATCAAGGTATGTCTCGTCCTGGCAATAATCGTTCTTTTTCAGGGAAACCCTCCTCGGGTCAAAACACACAACCGACGAGCTTCAACAATGGAGGTTCATCCGTCCGGACTGCACGCCAACCAGGGGTGGTTTGTCAGTTCTGCCAAAAGCGAGGGCACACAGCAAGGCAGTGCTACTCACTTAAACGGTCCTTACAGCAATTGCCGCAGCCCGAAATCCATCACACCACACCAAATTCCGTGAAGCATAACTGGGTTTTGGATTCCGGGGCGTCACACCATGTTACCAATGATCTCTCTACTCTCTCTCATCATCAGTCTTATGAAGGCCCTGATGATGTCCTTCTAGGCGATGGCAATGGTCTCACCATTACAAATACTGGTTCTTCCATCATCTCTTCTCCTTCTAAATCTTTCGTTTTATCTGATGTCCTACATGTTCCGTCCCTTACAAAAAACTTAATTTCTGTTTCCAAGTTTTGTCAGCATAATAATACATCCATTGAATTCTTTCCATTTTCATTTGTTGTTAAGGATCTCAAAACGGGGGCGCAGCTTGCTCGCGGGCGGACCAAGGGTGATTTATACGAGTGGGATGCAGTTACACCGGTGGCCGAACCTGTCTCGGATCCTGCGCCAACACCTTCTGCGCCGCCATCTCCTGTTAAGTGTGCTCTTGCCAGTACCAAGTCAGCTGTGTCAACCTGGCATCATCGGCTTGGCCATCCTTCCTCCCGCGTTTTTCAGTTTTTGCGTAAAAACAATAATTTGTCAATACCTTCTGATACGTCACTTGAACAGTTTTTCTGTGAGTCATGTCTCAGTAATAAAAGTCACAAGTTACCTTTTCATGCTTCTTCTGTAGTAAGTCGTGGACCGCTTGACTTAGTGTATTCAGATGTGTGGGGGCCTTCTCCCATTGAATCTATTGATGGGTTTCGTTATTACCTTATTTTCATTGATTATTATACAAAATATGTCTAGTTGTTTCCAATGTCTCGAAAGACTGATGTTGCTACTATATTTCCTAAATACAAGCGAATGGTTGAGAAATATTTTCGTTGTCCACTTGTTACACTTTACACTGATGGGGGTACTGAGTATAAGAGTCTCAAATCTTATCTTGAATCTGAGGGAGTCGAACATCGCATATCCCCTCTGTACACTCCTGAGCATGTTGGGTCTGCAGAATGCAAACATCGCCACGTTGTTGAAACAGGGTTAGCCCTCCTACACCATTCGTCCTTGCCCACGTCGTATTGGTCATATGCCTTTCTTACCGCAGTCTATCTTATCAACCGCATGCCTACATCACTTCTCCATAACAAAACACCATACGAGTCCTTATTCTCCAAACCTCCTAATTATCATACCCTACGTGCCTTCGGGTGTCTCTGCTTCCCTTGGCTTCGCCCTTACTCTGAACACAAACTGGCACCACGTTCCAAGTCTTGTGTTTTTGTTGGTTACTCTAATACGCATCATGCATACAAGTGTCTCGATATCTCCACAAATCACCTTTATCTCTCCTGCCATGTTCAGTTTGTCGAACATAATTTCCCCTTTGCTGATGCGTCGTCTGTTGGGTCCTCCCTGGCAAGTTCGTCCGACTGGTTTGCATGTTCCCCGGCCATTGCCGCGTTCCAGCCACCGGTGGAGACTGTGCCCATAGCACCCTTGTCTGTCATGCCTCCTGTCCCGCCGCCAGCTGCTCCCACGGGTCCCAGGTATGATTCCTCTTCTGCTTTAACCCCACCTCCCCTTCCTGTTTCCCAAAATCCGTCTGCCCCTGAGCTGCCCCCACCCCCTACCGTTTCTCATTCTCCAGCACATGCCCCTGACCCTTCGGCCTCATCGTCTACTACTTTGTCTGGTCACCCCATGGTCACCCGTGCCCGTAACCAAGTGTTTTGTCCTAAGAAATTTCCTGATTATGTTACATTACATCACACTACTAAGCATCCTCTTCCTCCGTCTCTTGAACCAAACACAGTTAAGCAGGCGCTTCGTGACCCTAAATGGTGTGCTGCGATGGATGACGAGCTTGCTGCTCTTGCTCGTAACGGCACATGGATCCTTGTTCCTCCTCCCAAGGGGCATAATATTGTTGGTTGCAAGTGGGTCTTTCGTATCAAACGTCATCCTGATGGCTCCATAGCACGGTACAAAGCACGGTTGGTTGCTAAGGGGTTTCATCAGCGTCCTGGTATTGATTATCATGATACATTTAGCCCAGTGGTTAAACCCACGACTGTTCGTGTAGTTCTTTCTGTTGCGTTGTGTCATGGGTGGCCTATATCCCATCTTGATGTCAACAACGCGTTTCTTAACGGTTATTTAACAGAGGATGTTTATATGACTCAACCCCCCGGCTTTGTTGACCCAGCTGTTCCTAATCATGTGTGTCATCTTAAGCGTGCTCTTTATGGATTAAAACAGGCTCCAAGGGCTTGGTATACTGAGTTAAAAATTTTTCTGTTACAGTATGGATTTACGAATTCGCAGTCTGACACATCTTTATTCATCTATCGTCGCAGCAGCACTGTTATTTATTTTCTTGTCTATGTTGATGATTTATTGGTTACAGGAAACTGTTCTATTTCCATTCGTAAATTTGTGGATTCCTTGGGGACTCGGTTCTCTCTTAAGGAGTTGGGGCCCCTTAATTATTTTTTGGGTATTGAAGCTGTCTTCACCACTGATGGTTTGTATCTCTCCCAAAGTAAGTACATTCGCGATCTCCTTGCCAAGTTTCATCTCGATGGTGTTAAAGATGCTGCCACCCCCATGTCTGCTACTAGTCGGCTTATTCTTCAGGACGGCACCCCACCCGCCGATTCTTCACAATATCGTAGCCTTATTGGTGGCCTTCAGTATCTTCAGCTCACACGTCCTGATATAGCCTTTGCCGTTAATAAGCTGGCGCAATTCATGCATTCCCCAACTGCCACACACTGGACTGCTGCTAAACGGATTCTTCGCTATCTTAAGCATACTATCCATCATGGGCTCATGCTTTGTCGCAGTCAACCGTTTTTCCTTCGCGCCTTTTCTGATGCTGACTGGGCAGGTGACACTGATTCCTATCGCTCTACTACTGCCTTTGTTCTTTTTCTTGGGGATAATCCCATTTCATGGTGCTCCAAAAAACAACGCACCATTGCTAGATCCTCCACTGAAGCTGAGTATCGTGCGGTTGCCTCTGCCGCTGCCGAAGTCACGTGGGTTTCGAATCTACTGTCTGAACTTGATGTACCGCTTTCGCAAGCCCCCAAAATTTATTGTGATAATTTAAGTGCCACTTACTTGTGTGTTAATCCAGTCTTTCATAGTCGCATGAAGCACATTGCACTTGACTATCATTTTGTGCGTGAAAAGGTCGCTACTGGATCTCTCTCGATTTCGCATGTGTCTACCTCCAATCAACTTGCTGATGTTCTTACAAAACCACTTCCTAAGGAACGGTTCACACTTTTACGGTCCAAGATTGGCCTTTCCGATGGAACCGCCATCTTGCGGGGGCGTGTTAAGGAATCGTGACTCGTGAGGGCTTTACAGCTGCCAGGATATTTTCGGTTGCTTTGATTCCGCCAACTCATAACCTTCGGTTGCTTTGAATTATCTTGTAGTTTGTTGTAGTTTTGTTGTAACAGCCTACTAGTTTCTTGTTGTAACAATATCGAGTTGTACCAAAACCCTATTGTAAGCCTATATAGTCGACGGCAGCATGGATATGATAAGCGTGAATAAAATAGCACTTTATTCATAAATCTTTCAATTTTACTGGATAAGTAAAGACCAACGAACAGGGTGAAAAGAGGGCCTTTATCCATATTTATAGTCAAACCAAAAAATACTTCCATCATAACTTTTATATTCACACCCCTTTGATAAATAGACATGTTCCTTAATAAAGGATTGTGTCTCTTAACTTAAAAAACATAACCCTTTAAAATAACTCTTTGTAAATAACCAATTAGAATTTAATTATAAATCATATAACTAAAATTCACAAGGACACAATCTTATAAATCTGAACAAAGGTAACAAGCAAGTAGTAAAGGAATATGATTTCCGGCCATTATCCGGTATATTTTCTTCTATCGTATTAGTATAATCTCACAACTCTATTTTCTTCTCTATATTTTCTTTCAGTCACTTCTCTCTCAAGAAGCTCTTGAATTGCTTCTTGCTTTGGTGTTGGTGTGTATTTCTAGCAAAACATGTCTATTTACAGGTAAGTAAAGATGAAAAAAACATGTGATTTGCTATTCATATTGTAGCTACTTTGTATTTGTCAAAATTGGTATGACACCAACCAAATAAAAACTCAACGAAGGAGTCTTCCACTTCTTTTCTCATTGACATGACTGGACACTATCAAATCTCTCCCTCTAGACTAGAGGCATACTCCGACTCTCATTGAGCGTCCATATCAGCTTGCTTGACGCACCAATTAAACTTCTCCTTTGTAATAGCTTTTGTCATTACATCAGCAGGGTTGTCGTCTATGTGGATCTTATTAATTTGAAATTGCTCCTCCTTAATGGCATCTTCTATCCAACGATATCGCACTTTGATATGTTTGGTTCTCGCATGATATATCGCGTTTTTGCTCAAGTCAATAGCACTTGACTATCATAGTATACCATATATTATTGTTGTTTGAACCCCAACTCCTGTAAAAATAGTTTCATCCAATGAAAATTTTTGCCAGCTTCTGTAGCTGCAATGTACTCTACTTTGGTAGTCGATAACGATACACAATTTTTAAAACTCGACTGCCAAGATATAGCTCCTTCTGTAAATGTAAACAGAAAACCATAAGCAAATTTTCCATCATCTAGATCTCGAGCCATATCTGAATACGTGTGTCCATTAAGAGTCGATCCGGAACCTCTAAAAGTTAAGCACAATTTTGAAGTTTCTTTAAGCTATTGAAAGATTTATTTCACTGCTTCCCAATGCGTCTTTCGTGTATTTGATAGAAACCTGCTCACTACTCCTACTGCATGAGCAGTGTCTGGCATTATGTAGACTGTAGTATACATCGAGCTCCCTACTGCAGAAGAATGTGGAATCAATGATATTCTTCTTCTTCCTTCTTTGTTGAAAGACACTCTCTCTTGCTTAGCTTGAAATGATCAACAAGTGAAGTTGTAACTGGCTTATCTTTTTCCATATTGAACCGTTGAAGCACTCGTTCAATATATCTCTCATGTGATAACCAAAGCCTTCCTATTGCTCGATCTCGAACGATATCCATTCCTAAGATATATTTTGCAGTACCCAAATCTTTCATGTCAAATGTTTCTGACAATTTCTTTTTTAATATTTGGATCATGTTGCCATCTTCTCCTACACTCAGCAATTCATCAACATACAAGAGAAAAATAATAAATTTACCATTAGTGGATTTGTGAAATACACAATGATCAACAACTATTTTTTGAATTTCTGACTCAGCATGAATGAAAGAAACTTCTTGTACCATTGTCGTGCTTGTTTTAATCTATTCAAACTCTTTTTTAATTTGCAGATCATGTCTTGTTTGCCTTTGAAGCCTTCTAGTTGTTCCATGTAGATCTTCTCATCCAGAGGTCTATGCAAAAAAGTTGTTTTTATATCTAGTTGTTCTAACTCTAAGTTCATGCTAGCTGAAAAACCAAGTACAAGTCAAATAAAATTCATTTTAACAACTGGTGAGAAGATTTCATCAAAGTCAATACCTTTATTTTTACCAAAACATTTCACCACCAATCGAGCTTTATACTTTAGCAATTTATTGCTGTCTTTCTTTAACTTGAAGACCCATTTGTATTTTAGAGCTTTCTTTCCTTTTGGAAGTTGAACTAGATCATAAGTGAGACTATGTTTTTGATAAATTCATCTTTTATTGCATGGCTTTTGTCCAAAAATCTTTGTCTCTGTGAGATTGTATTTCTTGAAAGTTCTCTGGTTTCCCGTCATCTGTTATAAGAATGTATTGAGAACTAGGATACCTGGTAGAAGGTGCACATTCTCTAACAGACTTTCTCGGTTGTTGATCCACATCTTACAATTCAAGAGAAGCAGAAGTTTGCTCTCCCTGCTTAACACCACAGCATTATCAGCTGTTTCAGTTTCTTTTATATTTCCTCCATTTGTGGCATTGTTCAATGGAGGAATAAGTGTTACCTCTGTAACATTTTCCTAGTAGACTCCTTTCCAGTATCATTGAACATTTCATGTTCTTGGAACACAACTCTACTTCTGAAGACTTTTTTTTCCTGTATTCCATCGCCGAAAGCCATATTCCTCATTTTTGCATATTGCAAAGATACAAGGAATAGTTTTGTCATCCAACTTTGACCTTTGGTCTTTTGGAACATGCATGAAGGTTTTGCATCCAAATACTTTTAGGTGAGTGTAGCTTACTTCTTTTCTGCTTCCAACTGCTTCTAGAACACCAATGTTTAGTGGAACTGAAGATGATCGGCTGATCAAGTAGACAACTGTATTGACAGCCTCCTCCTAAAATGACTTAGACAGTTTAGCCATTTTGTGCATGCATTGCACTTTCTTCACAATGGTTCTATTCGTCTGTTCTGTAACTCTATTATGCTGTAGATTACTAGAAACTGTCTTCTCATGTCTTATGTCTTGTTTTGTGTAATACTCTTCACATTCTAGTAGTATGTACTTGCCACCATTGTCAGTGCGAAGATGTTTCAATTTTTCTCTAGTCTATCTTTCCACCATTGCGTGAAACTTTTGAAAATATCGGAATGCTTGAATTTTATTTCTTATCAAGTAGATCTATGTCTTTCTTGAAGAATCATCAATGCAAGTAACAATATTTGTTTCCACCTAGAGTTTCCACCTCAATAGGACTGCATATGTTAGAGTGAACAAAATCTAATTTGTTTTCCTTTGTCCTCAAGTTCTTCTAAAAAGATACAGGGTGATGTTTTCCATATAAGCAGTAATCACATGGGTCTAGTGAGTTGCATTTATCGAAAAGTATCAAAGATTACTTTGCCAGTAACTGCAACCCTTTCCGGCCAATGTGTCCCAAACGTCTGTGCCACACATTTAGGGAAGCACTGTCTTATGCTGTATTTATTTGACCTTCACATACCTAAAAGTGTGTCTCGTACAAATTACAACATAGTTTTCTTTTTTCTACCACCAGAGAATCTTTGGTATGTTTCCATGTCGTATTACCAAAGAAATACTCATAACCTTTCTTGTCTAGTACATTTGCAGATAAAAGATTGAATACGATATCTGAAACAAGGTGCACATTTCGTAATGTGAATGTGCAACCAAGTGGAGTCTCCACATTGATATCACTCATTCCCATCAATGAGGTTCTTTTCTTTCCTATCTTCAACACACCAAAATATCTTGATTTGTATGTGGAAAAGTATTCCTTGCTAGTAGCACAGTGATTTGAAGCACATGTATCCACAATCCATTCAAGATCTAGGTTTGAGACATGAAAACATTCATTTTGGTGATAAACCACTGTTGTCTCACCATCACTACTTGGCGATATTGCTACTTTGTTGTTATCTCCCACCTGCTTGTGATCTCGATCTTTGTCTTGCTTCAAAGACCTATAATTCTTTTAAGGTGGCTATTCTTACCACATTTCCAACACTTCACTCTGCTTTTCAATTTAGAACGACCTCTGGACTTGTCATAATCATTTAATTTATCATGACTGCTGAAGTTTCTATTTTTGTTCCTTCCTCTTCTTTGTGTAAGAGGAGTATGTCCTTACGTCTCTAGTTATATCATTTTAATATGAAGAAAAAAAGATGATGTGACCTCTTTTCATGCGATTGCATCTTTACTATGAAGTAAAGTGGTCGCTAAACCATTGAGGGAAGGTAGAAGTGAACACCAAGAGCATGATCGCCTTCTCGTCCTCCATAGTAACACCAAGACTCGCCATTTAACATGGCCATTAAAATCATTCAGATGAGACAAAAAATTTGTACCTTCACTTATTTGGAGTGTGTAGAGGTCTGTCATAGGATACAACTTATTTGTCATCATTTTGGACATGTGCAAGCTTTCTATCTTTATCCGAATCTCCATGACCGAGTCATTCCTGTCTATATTGTTCGGGACTTTGTTCAACAAGTATAAACGAATTACATTTTCAGCCTTGTCATCCATATCTTGCCAGTCATTATCTTTCATGGCTTCTGACTTTTTCTCTTTGCCATAAAGAGCTTTGTGGATACCTTGTTGTATAAGGTAATCCATCATCCTTTTCTTTCATGTGGAAAATCCATCATCTCCAAAGAATTTTGCCACATTGAATTTCATCTCTGCCATTTTTTGAGAAAATCAAAAATCGAATAACCAAGCTATGATACCACTTATTGGGAATAATTACTTGGTTTTAAACAAAAAAACCATGTATAGTCGTCGAGTATGACAACAAGATGAGTAGCAGTAAAAGTGAAGTGAAGCGATTCATTAATGCCCATAAAGGATCACAATGACCTCCTAGACAGTATTACCATTGCACGTAATATCTCAGGTTTAGCATGAGGTGTCACACACGATCCCACTTAAAATTTGACTTCCTTAGACAGAAATTACGGCATGGTGAATTTACCATAATTCACCGAAAATGTCAGACAAAATAGGGACATCGAAGATATACGTAGAAACCCTCTCTCTATAGATGGAAAAAACCACGGACAGTAAGAACAACTTCCACTATTTGTAATAATGAGAATACAATAGACAACTCAAGTTTAGACTTACAAGAGAATTGAGACACTCAATCTTTTCTTACACCGGATTGGTATAATCTCACAACTCTATTGTCGTCTCTCTATTTTCTTTCACTTACTTCTCTCACAAGAAGCTCTTGAATTGCTTCTTGCTTTGGTGTTGATGTGTATTTATTCAGCCTGAACCTGCCTATTTATGGGCAATTAAAGATGAAGAAAACATGTGTTTTACTATTCATATTGTGGCTACTTTGTATTTGTCAAAATTGGTATGCCACCAACCAAAGATAGATTTAGCAAAGTAGTCTTCCATTTCTTTTCTTATTTGACTTATCTGGACACTATCAAATCTCTCCCTAGAGACTAGAGGCATACTCCGGCTCTAATCGAGAGTCCATCCTAGCTTGCTTTACGCAGCAATTGTTCTCATTTGTAATTCCTTTTGTAATTACATCAGCAGGGTTATAAACTATGTGGATTTTTTTTGATTTGGAATTGCTCTTGCTTAGTGGCATCCCGAATCGAATGATATCGCACATTGATATGTTTGGTTCTCGCATGATACATCGTATCTTTGCTCAAGTCCAATGCACTTTGACTATCGTAGTATACTATATATTGTTGTCGTTTGAAACTCAACACCTGTAAAAATTGTTTCATCCAAAGCATCTCGTTGCCAGCTTCCGTAACTATAATGTATTCTACTTCAATAGCCAATAATGATACACACTTTTGAAGTCTTGACTGCCAAGATATAGCCCCCTGTAAATGTAAACAGACAAACAGAAGCAGATTTTCTACCATCAAGATCTCTAGCCATATGTGAATCTATGTATCCATCAAGAGTTGATGTGGGACCTCCAAAATTTAAGCATAATTTTGAAGTTCTTTAAAGGTATCGAAAGATCCATTTCACTTCTTTTCAATGCGCTTTCCTGGATTTGATAGAAATCTTCTTAATACTCCTACCACATAAGCAATATCTGGCCTTGTGCAGACCATATCATAGCATATATCAAGCTTCTTCTCCATGGGTTGCTAAGAAGGTAAAAAATGTTTATTTATTACTGTTATGTCCAAAAATTTTTGAATTAGCCATTACGCATCCTTTTAAAACTTAAGTAGTCGTTGGATGTAACAACTCTTCGAATTAAATTAACTAGAGCGTATCGTTTATTTTCAGGTGAGTTCGTAATTATTATGTATATATATTTGTTATATAAAAATAAGGTAGCAATAAAGGATAAGTAGAAAAAAAGATGGATTAATTAAATTTAATAGGGGCAGCAATTAGGATAAGGAATTAAAATAAATAAAATAAATGAGACGCGATTGGGGGGTGTAACTGCCCCCTCAAATTTCGCATGGAGGGGGGGGGGTCATTAAATGACAGGGGGAATAACAGGGGAAAGGAAAAAGAATCAAAAGAAAAAAAGGGCAAGCAGAGGGAGAAGGGCAGCGACAGAAGGAGGAGAAGGGAAGAAAGAGAGGAAAGGAAAAGAATGAGGGAGAAGAAGGAAGGGAGAAGAAGAAAGGAAGGGAAATGGGGAAGCAAGGCGTTCCGATTTATTCACCATTTTGTATAATCATACAGTTTAACATCAATCAGGTAGGTTCTTGTTCTTCTCCTCTCAACTGGTACAATTCAAACATGCTGTAGTGATGGTTTAGGTGTTTTATAGCCTTAACAGTTTGAGATTTATTGCATGTTGCTAATCTGTGAAAAGCATGTAATTTGGAACTGTGTATTTCTCAGTGATTTTCTGTGTATACTTAATTTGATGGTAGGGTTGAATTTTGGACACTCAAATAGCATATAATAGGTTCTTTTTCGCTTTGTTTTGGCCTTAGAATAGGTCCCTATAGATTGGAAATAGTTGAAAATATAACATGGAGTCGAAAAACGACCACCGGAGGCTGCGCGTGCGCCTCACGCACCACAAGAAGGGCTGCACGTGGCCTTTATAGGCTGCAGCAGTTAATTCTAAAAAAAAGGAAATATGTAGAGTGGGCCGGACCAGGCGCTGGCGTGCCGGACCCTATGTGCACAGGCCTGGCCTGTTTATAGAAGGAAAATAAAAAAACAAATTGCGGTTACTGAGCCAGCAGCGGGCCGAGCCGAATGGCCAACGGACCGAGCCCCAGCTGGCTGGCCCAATTAACTAGGATATTTTTTAAAAAAAGAGAGAAGGACTTGGCAGGCCAGACCCCAGCAGGCCGGGCTGAAGGGCAAACCAAGCCAGTGGCCTAGCGGAAATAATAATAATAATAATATCTAATTTCTGGAATTTTCATAAATTTTATTTAATTGATTAAAAATAGTAAAAATATAGGAAAAAATTAAATAAATACCAAAAAATTTTAAATAAATTCCATAAATTGTAAAATATTAAAATTAAATTATTTCCATCTATTTTCTAAATTTGTGATAACTTAGATTATGTAAGTAATTAAGAACTAAATGGAAATAAATAGGAAACAATAAGAAAAAATAGTAAAAAATACCAGACAAATTTGTACCAGCTATGAAAAAGGTGGTTGATGTCGGATAACGTCTTGTCATCAACCGGGCAATAAATGAACCTAGAGTTAAGTGTTGGAGGATGGTGAGGATGGGCCGAAAGGCCTCAGGCAAGCTTGTGTTTTGCATTCATGGCACGTGCATTGTATTAATGATGGGTCGTGATGTACGGGTCACAGACATTCAAGATGGTGTATGGTGGGGGGGCAACATACACTTAGTATGGTGACTGTGGGTGGGTATGACCCACAACCTCTCAGTAGGCCCGGAGATCATGCATTGCACGGTAGATATATGAACATCCTGTATGACATGACTTTTGTTACGTGTGACATGCATAGTTGGACATGCATCACGAAGTTGTGCATCTCTATCTGGAGTGATTTAATTTTCCGCACTCTTTTCTATGCATACGCTGTACTATGTTCTATGTGCTATGTGTTATGTCATTTCGATATGCGCGTCTTGTATTAGTTTGAGGTAGGCGTCTGCTGGGTGATTTTTGGTCACTCACCCCTACTTCTCCCCCTCCATGTGGGCACGAGGAAGAGTACGACTATGTCTTTGCTGAGGACGGGGCTGATACAGTAGTATGGGCAGACTGACAGTCGCACATAGGATACGAGGAGACTCTGCGGCTGTTGGTCTTTTATTTCATTAGGTTATCACCAGACATTACCTTGTTTATATTGTTAGACATTAGAGACTATCATTTCGACGTTGTTGCTCAGAATTTTGTTCATTGTTTAATGAAGATTTTCATTTATGATGGAAGTTAATGTAACTGTTTTACCGTTTCCGCGAAAAAAATTTCTACGCCATTTCTGACATGTAAGAAGTTGATTCGATGCCTTGTAGATCTCTTAGCAGACTACAGCGGTACACTGTTTCCGATGCTAGAGTTCGGGAATGGGGCGCTACAATTACACTATGGATTCTCTTACTAAGCTAATTAAAATCTCACCCTTTAAATTCTCATTTGTTTTCAGATGAATGAGCTGGATATGACCTAGTGAACGAGAATGATTTTTGTTTTGATAGTTATTGACTACGGATGAACTATGCTTGAGATTGGTCACATGGATTAAAATATTTTGTTTAGAGGAGTATATTTGTGGCTTAGTTTTGTGTATCTAATGTATGGCACAAAGGATTCATGACTCTTAAAAAAGCTTGAATTTTTTGTGTCCTTGACACATGTCTTGACAACGTATGTAGTTATATAGATATGGTGCGTGGGCATTCCGCGTGGAAATTGGAATACATTACAAATTGCGACCCACCTTTACCAATTCTTCTCTATACTACATGAGTAAGACATGGTGATGTGGTATCATCAGCCAGCAGTTTTGGCTGTAACAACTGAGAATAAGTCGAAAGACAAAAACACAATGTAAAGACAATACAAGAAAAGGCAGAACAGGCCCAGGGACATAGTCCAGTGGTAAGTGGCAAAGGTGATTGGGGCTAAAACTCCGATGTCCCGAGTTCGAGTCCGTGTGGAGACAATCCTTGTTGAAATATTACGAGGGTTGCCTCTGGGCTGGCTGAGTCTCGAGTGTCCTCTCACCACAAAAAGAATTTCATTTACCGACGAAAACTTCACCGACGAACCGCAGTTCGTCGGGTGTCGCGTCGGTACTTTGCGACGCATTTGCGATACACTAATTTTCGTCGTTAATTACGACGAAAATACGATGAAAAGCATTGTCGCTAGCAGAAAAGTAGTCAGATTAATACGTTCGTCGGTGTTTTGTCGGTGGTGCGTCGCTATTCTGTGTATTTTATTCGTCGCTATGTAGTTTGTAGCCTTACGTCGCTATATCGTAGCTATTTTGTCGCTAAAATTCCAGAATAATGATAAAATAAATTCGTCGGTGAGTAGGTTCTTGGCGTTGTGTATCGTCGGTTTTTTTGTCGATGAAACCCGCGTGTCGCAAACGTTTTTTTTTACTTTTCGTTCATATTCCGATTTGTCATTGTGTCGTCGCAGATTCGTCAAGGATTAAACACGTGTATTAATTAAGGAAAAAGAAAGCAGTGATTGGAAAAAAAAATTATTAATTTAATAATAAAAATTTACATTATGAAACAAAAAATTAAAAAAAGAAATCTAAAAGAGAGGCGCAGAGGGGCCGTTCACTCTTCGTCATCGGAAGAAAGAGTGGCTGCCACATTATCTGCGAACTCTCTGAGGAGGCGCTTCAGTTTGGAATATCTGAATTTCAACTTCCGCAGCCTTCTAGTCATGCTGTGCAGTTGTCTCGAATGCTGTTGTATGTTTGCTATCAGCATACGGTAGTCGATATCCTGTTCCGGCGTTTGTTCTTGAGCATCCTCTCGCGGTAGTGGGCC
Source organism: Eustoma russellianum (assembly GCA_036186865.1). Classification (NCBI taxonomy): domain Eukaryota; kingdom Viridiplantae; phylum Streptophyta; class Magnoliopsida; order Gentianales; family Gentianaceae; genus Eustoma; species Eustoma russellianum. The sequence continues at coordinate 4,959,471 of AP025053.1, forward strand.
ATACACAGATACGGAACCCTCCCGCTCAACCGATGGTGGTTGGGGAGGAGGCTCTTGTGGCGGGGCACTGTTTGTCCCTCCACCACGCCTTGGGGTTCTTCTAAAATGACGCGGCATATTTTGATGTTTTATAACTTTGTATGTGTGTATATATATGTGCGGATGTTTGGGGTATAAATAGGTAATTTTAGCGACGGTATAAGCGACGAACTTGCGACGCATTCTTCGACCGTTAACCAAGATGGGAATATGTGCGGGTGTGACGCTTCGTGTGAATTAGCGACGAATTAGCGACGAAATTTGTGCGGGCGGGACGGTTCGTTCGAGTTAGCGACACACTTAGCGACGAATTAGCGACGTAAACACGTTCTAATTAATTGTAACCGTTGGGAACTGAACGGACACTGCCGAAATAGCGACGCCTTAGCGACGCAACTTGAAATAGGTGTGAAGATAATATCGTAATATCGTACGTTGTAACCGTTGAGAACTGAACGGAATAGCGACGCACTAGCGACGCCGTAGCGACGAAACGCGTCGAATGGGGTGAAATGACGTTGTGCGTCGCAAGGGCGTCGGTAATGCGTCGCTAATTTCCAATAAATTTGCGCATAATTAGTTCTCGTCGTTGTATTAAGTTTCGTGGATAATATGTTTCTCGTCTCGTCGTTGTATTAAGTTTCGTCGATATGTTTAGTAGGTTCTCGTCTTTGTATTAAGTTTCGTCGGTATATAGTTGATGTTTAGTCGGTCAATTAGTCGTCTCAAATTTTTCTGAGCCACATTTCGTTTGTATTTTAGCGTCGGCAAAATTCGTAAGAGATTAAACACGTGTTTAAATTAAAAAAACGAAAGCGATGATTAGAAAAATAAAACTTCATTAATATAAAATTATAAATTACAAAATATACTAGACAATAATGGAAAAACTAATCTAAATGAATAACGGAGAGGAGCCATTCACTGTTCGTCATCCGAACAGAGAGTAGCAACACTCTCTGCGCATGTGTACTATCTATCGTATCCAACAACGAGGATGAATGCGAGCTCAAAAGACTGGCGAGCCGTGTGCAAAGTGAAATCGAGCAAGTTTGATGTCAGTATACAACCAGGTTCAGATGGCACGGATGCCGCATTTCAAGAAGAAAACCCGCCCGTTCTGGATACGACACATGTTGAACTGCACAACCTCTCTCTAAATGACCCCAACGGCGGTTTCATCGAAATTCATCTCAACATACAACCGCCTGACAATATTGAAGATGTAGGCGAAGACGAATACGAGGATGAAGAGGACGACGAGCATGTAGATGAAGATGAAATGAAGATGAAAATGAGGATGAAAATGAAGATGCGTATGAGGATGCAGATGACAATGAAGATTGAGGTTAGTCACAATTTCTTATGTACCTCATTAGGCGAAAGTGTGTATATGTTGATGTACTTATACACATGTATATACATAATGTGTGTCGGTAAGTACTTTATATTTTCTATTATTTTTTTCCATACTGATGGCACCGACAAGTTATCGACGAAACCAGTCGTCGCAAATTTGAAATAACGACGACACAGGCAATAGCGACAACACAGTAATAGCGACGGACTGTCGTCGCTAGTGCGTCGCAAAATTTTTGACTAAAAGCTGAAATCCCCCTTCTTCTTCCCCATTTCTGCGTTTCCCTCCTTTCCCCCTTCCCCAAATTTTCAACGAATTCCTTCGCATCCTCCCCCATCTTCTCCGGCGAATACAGCAGAGGCTCCCGTCGCTTCCTCCCCCCATCTTCTCCGGCGAATACAGCATAGGCTATTTAGGAGGTTAGTGCGTTTGTTTTTATTATTTTATTTGTTTTTATAGGATCTATTTTGTTTGTGGATTGTGCCGTTTGTTTTCGTTGTTGTTATATACTTGAGAGCAGTTTGGGAGGAGAGATTGTGCTGGGGTGGAGGGATTCGGGCTGGGTGGGGCGGGTGTGGGGCTGGATGGCGGAGGGGATGGCGGAGGGAATGGCGGAGGGGCAGTGGTGTAGCTTGGGTGTTGGAGGGGATGGCGGAGGGCATGGGTGGCTGTGGGGCTGGGTGGGGCTGGGGGTGGCTGTGCGTGGGGTCCGTGGGGTGTGGCGGGCTGGGTGGCTGTGGGTGGAGGGCCGGGTGGGGGCGGGGTGGCCTATGCGTGGGGCCTGGGTGGTCTGTGGGTGGGGTCCGGGTGGGGCGGGTTCGGCCTGGATTGGGCCGCGGTTTATATATGTATTATATATATATATATGTATTATATTATATATATATATATATATATTCGGTTGTTTATATGATATTAATACACATATATATATATATACTATATATAGTATATATATATATATATATATATATATATATTCGGTGTTTATATGTATTATACACATTATAGTAGATAATACATACATATATATATATATATATATATATATATATATATATATTCGGTCCATTATAATTTTTGGCTTAATTGACTTAATTTTATCAATAGTATGTTTCAATATTAAGATATAATATGTGATGAATATGTATAATATATATGGTTAAGATATGAAAATGAATAAGTTTTGGATATTACATACTATTTTGCCTTGCATGTACTGAAAAAGGGCTGTTGGTGACTAGGGTGCGTATGCACCAAAATTGTTGTTAAGGTTGAATTAGTAGAAATGTGGTGTGCTTGGCCAATGAATGATGCATGTACAAACTGTTTTGTAAGAGGTTGGCATATGATTTTCGGTATGATACTAGTTCAAGGTGTTTACTAAGCTCGAGAGCTGGACATACATTTGTCTTTGGAGAGGCCATTAAGGCCAGGAAACCTCCGATAAACGAATAGGTCGTGCCGAAATTTTCAAAATTATTAATATCTTGTATTAAATGTATGCAAAACAATTGTCATTTTTGGACATCTTATTTGTCTGGCCACCGGTGTCCTAAACTCGTTGAATGTGCCTTTTAAATTTTTCACCCTTGCAGATCTGATGGCTAGTGAGGGTTTTCCGACTAGATCTACACATGACATGTCAGGAGAGTTTGATAGGTTCCTCTCTCAGCATGAGCAGCTTGGGTCGGTTTCGACCGCAGCTCTTGCTGCGGACGCAGACCTTTTAGGGTCTGCCGAGAGGTCCGCACCCCCTGATCTACGCCGCCACCCACACCCACTGGTTCAGCACCTCATCCGGCGTCTGATGCGACATCGGACGAGGGTGTCATACAAGGGCGTCGTACCCTCCCTTGGTCATATGATACCCATACGTAAGTAATAATTTATTTTTTTAACACGTTTTCAAATATATTTCACGCGTTATTTTTCTTAACAACTTCACCTCTTTCAGGTTTGCAGCGGACTCGGGCCAGATTTCCGGTTGCATCACTCGGTCCTTCCACCTGAGGCAGGACCCAACTGGATACCGCTGGTCCGGTGTCACCATGCAGATACGTAGATTCTACTGGGATGAGTTTCAGGTATTCAAATTTGGTGAATTTCACTTTTTGATACGTAATCGATCATTACTTTTCTAACCACGTTTTTACTTTTCCTCCGTATAATAATTGCAGAAGGCGTACAGCTGGCCAGCTGACATCGCCCACGACGTGGAGCAGGCCTGGCGGCATAGGGCCGCCACACGCTACAGGGACTTCATCAACTCGCACAAGACAAGTGGGAGCGTGACCCCAATTATGCCAGGCCTGCCTACATATCCGAGGCCACCTGGGCAGGGTGGATAGCAGGTTGGATGGACCCTGCTACCCAAGCCCGCAGCGTCCGGAATGCGGCGAACCGGCGCAGCGGCAATGTACAGGGCCCAGCACCTGCCACACACTCAGGTGGGTCGGTTTCCCACGCCACCACGATGCGTTCTATGGTAAGTATTTTATATTGGATTATTTAGATTCATTGATTTCATTGAATTATTTAGATTCATTGACTTAAGTGGATTATTTACATTCATTGACTTAAGTGGATTATTTATATTCATTGATTTCTTATGTTGCGCTGTTGTTTTTTTGGTATTCGTATATGGTTAATTTAAGTAGTATATGTGTTCATGTTGCCTTTTTCTTTTTATTTTTGCTTTGACTTGGGAGAGGCCTTTAAGGCCGGGATACCTCCATAAACGAATAGGTCACTGCCGAATTTATAAAATTATGGATTTCACTAACATATTTTATTTCATTCTTTCAGCATGAGGAGACGGGGGAGTGGCCAGCCTCCTACGATCTCTCTACAAGACTCATCGGAAGAAAGCCTCCGACGGAACGGAGGACTGGATCACAGCGAAGGCGCGCGACAATCAGTGTAAGTAGACTCGATATCATTTGTTTTTTCCTTAGTTTGTTTATTGCTAAACCCTAAACCCTAACAATTCTTATTCTCATTTCAGGACGAGTACAACAGACTACTCGCACTTAGGGGAGAAGAGGCCGACAAGAACCGCGCTTATTGGGATGCGGTTCGGACCGTCGGCCCTCAGAATAAGAAGAGGGAGGGTGTACGGGGTCGGATCAAGCAGCGCTGCAGATTCTTTCCCGAAGTTCTGCATGCAGGTGCTTCCTCTGAGGCCAGCAACCTCCGCGCCTTCTACGGCCACCAGAGAGTCTTTCGCGCCTGGAATCAGAGCATGCCGGCGCTGCAAGCATGAGGTGGAGACCATCAGGGGCGCAGCATGAGGAGAGCGTACGAGCACTGCGGTCGCATCTGACTCAGACCCAGCAGGAGCTGCAGCAGTCGCTTCAGCAGGCGATTCAGCAGGTGGTTGAGCATACGCAACAGCAGACGATGCAGGTTGCAAGCAGCAGACGATGCAGGTGCAGCAGCAGACGAACCAGCAAATCTCGCAATCGCATCTCATCATCTCTATGATTTCCAGTTCCTCGCAGCCTCAGCCTCCCCCTGATGGTCACTCCTCTAACGCATGATCCCCTCCATCTTCCTCTGCATAGTATTTCATTTTTGATTTTTCGTACAGTCTATTTCGTTTATTGTATTGAGATATTCTTTGTACTTTTATATTTTTATATGACATTATACGGATTCTATTTCGTTTGTGTTGTTTACGAACTTCAATACGCAAGTACTGTATTCGGTATAACATTCATACAAATGATTTAATATACAAAATATTTTTATTAGTATAAAATTAAATATAATAAAAACTATTTAATTAATAATAGTATTGTATTATTTATAAATTAAAAATATTTATATTTAATATTAAATTAATAGTAAATTATAAAATAGCGACGAACCTGCGACGAAAACGAAATGTCGCAGACCGGAAATAAAAAAATCAAAATTTAAAAATAGCGACGAAAAAATATACCGACGAAACTTTGCGACGAAATAATATGTCGCAGAAAGGAAATAAAAAAATAAAAAATTATAAAATAGCGACGAAACATACACCGACGAAACAACGACGGCAGTAACTGGTCGCAGAAACTGACAGTTTTTCGTCGCAATTGTGCGACGCACAAACACCGACGAAATTTTCCGTCCCAATATAGCGACGCTTCACCGACGAAATTCACTTTGCGACAAGCCGTATCGCGACCAACTTTTTTCGTCGCTAAATGTCTGTAACGACGACATAGCGACGACTTTTGTCTGTCGCTATATGTCTTTTTTTTGTGGTGTCCTCCCCTTTGCAGGGGTGCCGGTGGAACACATCCCTCAATTTATATCCCACCCGACTAAGGAGTCTCTGGTACAGGTGGGGAGAGAATCCACTCCCTCATCAAAGAAAGGCAGAACAGGTCGGGTTTTGTAGAAAAGTGAACTCAATGGCTGGCGCAAAAACCATACTCCAGCCGGCTTTATTTTTATTCCATTTAGAAGAATATTACAATACAACAAAAAAAAATCATGGAGATACCATAAAAGAAAACAACACAAGAAAATACTATCAAAAAGGAATATTTGATACAAAAAAATATTCCTTCTACAAAAGTTTCCTAATACATGTCTTCATAAGCAAAATTGCATTCGTCTATTCCTTTTGTCATGAAAACGTCCCTTGTTTGCTTAAACATCAAAGTAATACTAAGTCAAAACACTTAAAACCATTTATAATCGCCCATCTGAAATAAATTTTATAGTTAACAATCCTTGACTGCCCGTGAAAAAATAAATGTTGATAGCGTTCCTACATCTTTCTTGCTTTGCTAGTTTTTTCTTGTGAGCAATCCATGAATCACCATTTCTATCTTTTTCTTTCTTTTCTTCTTCTTTTTCTTATGATGATGCGCAATTTCTTTGTATGCATGCACTTTCTTTATTTTTCCAAATGTCAATATTATTGACATTATTACTTCTCCTATTTTGAGATTTCTCTTGTTGCTTGATAGATGAAGTGAGAGCCCATGAACAGACAAAGTCGAGGAAAATGGTTAGAGATGAAGCCTCTTATTTCATCTCTAGAAAGCTGCATCAAGGCTGGTGCCCAGGTGGTGAATGTGATATGACTATTGGAGATTCCTCATGCCAATCCATCTGCTTCTGTGATACCGATGAGTTTGCAAACTACCCCGCGTCAGCTATGAAGTGTGCAGCAATATTTTCTGTGGGCATCGGAAGTGTAGACCAACCTCCTCTCTTTCCGTTTCTTTTGAAGTTCAGGATACTGAACTCATGTTTGCTCGGTAAAAATCCCCAAAATAAATGGGTTATTTTCTTAGGTTTAAAATGCTGAATGGGGAGTTTCCATATGGGACATTTTGAGCTTGTATCTTTACTACTACTTTTTTCTTCATATTTGGGAATTTTCTTTGTCTATATTTTGCTTCTGATTCTGTATCTTTTTTTAAAAAAAAAGTATTTTTATGCATGTCTTTCATGTTTTCTATATAGTTTAGAATGTGTTTTTGAGTTTACGTGCATAAAAGAGTTTCTCGAAAGAAAAAAGATAATAAACTGTTAGAATAGATTGGTAACTTTTCATTGATTGACTACTCCTCACTTTATAGTTACAAATCAATCCTATCTATGATAAGTTTAAATTACACGGGAATATGATTGATCTTATCTTTATGATCCCTATAAAATCTTCAAACCAATCAACTCTTGAAATCTTCTGATCTTGTCTTTCCATTACTCTCCTTCAAGTTGATCTTTGAGATCTCCAATGTTCACTTGCCGAGTGTCGTTCAAACACCTTTCCAGTTACTGCTTTAGTGAGTATATCTGCTAGTAGATCTTCCGACCTCATAAAAGGAATCTCGATTATTCCATCCTCAGCTTTCCTTAATGAAGTGCCGATCTATTTCTACGTGCTTGGTTCTATCATGCTGTACTGGATTCTCTGAAATGCTTACTGCTGCCTTGTTGTCACATTTCACCTAAGCTGTTTGTGTCGGAGGAAAGCCTAATTCACACGTATTTTTCTTAACCACATAACTTCCATTACTCCTTTGGCAATCCCTCTAAACTATGCATCTACGCTAGACAATGCAACGACCTTTTGTTTTTTGCTCCTCTACGTGATTAGATTCTTTCCAACTAAGGCAAAGTATCCAGATGTGGACTTTCTATCATTCGGATTACCTGCCCATTCTGCAACTGTATACAGTTCTATATCCAAGTGCCCATGTCGTTGAAATAGTATGCCCTGTTCTGGTGTTCATTTTAAATATCTTACAGTGCACATGACTGCCCCTAAGTGTTCCTCTTGAGGTTTGTGCATGAAACGACTCACAACTCCAACTGCATATGCGATATCTGGCTGTGTGAGAGACAAATAGATTAATTTCCCAACCAACCTCTGATACTGCTCTCAGTCAAACAAAGGGGCCCCTTCTGTAAACATTAGCTTCACGCTTGTTGCCATTGGAACTTCACTTGGTTGTAATCCACCATTCCTACTTCGGCGAGTAGGTCCAATATATACTTTTGTTGTGTTATGAAAATGCTTCTCGAAGACCGACACACTTCTATTCCCAAGAAATACTTTAGGCTTCCCAAGTCTTTCATCTCGAACTCAACAAATAATATGTGTTGTAATTCCTTCATTTCCTCCTGATCACTTCCTGAAATAATCATATCGTCTACATAGATAATTAGGTAGGTTACAGTTTTCTCCTTCGCTTGTAGAACAGGGTATGATCGGCGTTGCTTTGTTTGTACTCGTTCTGTTTCATGGCACACGGGGATTACTTGTAGTGCCCTACTTCTGAACCCTAGCATCAGAAACGGTGCACACGCCGTAGTCTGCTATGAGAACTACAAGGCGTCGTTCAATTCTTTAGACGTTAGCAGTAACGTAGAAAATTAGCACGCGGAACGCATAAAAAATGAGATAAACATTTGTTTATTACATCTCAAATCGTAAATCAAGTGTAAACATATCCGAAGTCCTAATTACAACATAAAACTAACATAACTAAAATAAAAGAACGCTCTGACTTCTTATCCCAATCTAGTTACCCCACTCGCCGTACTCCCCTCCGTCTTCTATATAAATAAAGTTATATTCTGGTTCAACTGGAGAAAAATATAGGGGGTGAGTGATAATAAATATCACCCAGTAGATTCCCCCTTTTCCGAACAATTTCATATATGTCAACAAATAACATGTAATTCACGTATAGACATGAATAACTGAATAAATAAATAAAAGCACAGCACAACAGTTAGGCGATGTCATGATGCATGCTTGTGTCACACGCAAACGGTTTCTCAACACACGAATGCCAGTCTCTCTACCGTGCAATGCATGAACCTCGAGGGTGATCCTATCATACGCCTCGTCAGGCCACACGGCCCGAAGGACAATGCACGTGCTATGGAATGCAAATGAAATATGCCAACACATTTTTCCTTTTCCTCTTTCATTTACTCATTTCCACAACTCAACAATTTTCCTTATCTCCTCTTAGTTAAATTTAAATTATTATCTCTCTTATATACAATATAAATTCATTTGCCTAATGGGTGAAATTGTTTAACTTAACTTTTGTTCCTCTAAGTATCCTAAAATATATTTTTAGATATTCTTGTTAATATAAATATATTATTACTATTATTATTATTTTTCCTTTTCACATTCTATTTCTTTTTTATATATTTTCCGTTTATAATCTGATATCAACTTATTATTATATTTATTTTTTTATCAATGCAATATTTTTTAATATAACCCTAAATCAGGTTTTAAGTAGACTGTTCAATATATATGTGTGTATATATGTATATATGTATATATATGTATATATATATATATGTATATATATATATGTATATATATATACCCAAACCAAAACCCTCGTTCCCCAAGCCCAACCCGCCAGCCCCCCTCCCGCGCCCAACCCTAGCCCGTCAGCCCCTCCCTGCACCAGCCTAGCCGCCCCCAGACCCCTTTCTTTCTCATTTCCTTTATGGGCCTTCTTCTGCCAGCACCCAGGCTAGCCCAAATTTCTCTCTTATTGTTTTTTTTTCATTTTCCTTCTATTACCTACATAAACGGCTTCCTTTTCCTTCCTCTCGGCGGCAAAACTACTTCAGCCTCCCTTCTTTTAACTTCTCAACCCATACCAATTTAACTTTCCTCCAAAACCCAAAGAAAACTTATTTCTAGTTCTAATCTCAATTAAATTACAACTCCTTTAATTAAACTCCAAAAATTAAAACATTCTTTCAACACAAACCGTAACCAAAAATTATTGTTATTATTATATGATTTCAATGATAATATCATGTACATAAACAGAAAATTCTGTCTAAAATCGTTTCATACGATTCACACATATTGCAAATACTTAAAAAAAATAAATTTCTTTTATACCACACCGAAATGCATAATTAAACAATGAACATATATATAACATCTTTATGCAATAAAAAACTAGAACATATAACATATTTGAATTATAACATGCCAAAAATAAACAATAATTTAACATATAACAAATAATTACATTTATAAAATTAGCTCGAGAAAGAGAGAGGCCACCTGCCTCGTGGTTATAAGTATATTTAGTGTGGTGGTGTGATGGTGTTGATGGTGCATTTCCCCTCCTCCTCCTTTCTTTTCTTCCTTCTCTTTTTCCTTTCTTCCTTATTCGTTTCCTTTCTCAGATTCTCCCCCTTTTCTATTTTTTCTCTCAATTTGTTTTCTTTTCTCTCAGCATGGCCGATTGGCCTTTTTAATATTTAAGAGAGGGGGAAAGTTTCATCCCCCTTGATTAGTTAGGATAGGATAGGTATTAAGGGTAATTAAGGTAAGGTAATTTGATAGGTTTTTTAATTTATTTATCAAAAAATATTATGTCATCATTTTTTATTATTATTCTTATTTTTTTCCGTGGTGTAAACAATATAACCCCCTTACAATAAGTTTCGTCCCCGAAACTTGCATACCTTATGCGAGTAGTTTGCGGATACCTCTCGCGCATCTTCTCTTCAAGCTCCCAAGTCGCTTCTTTCTCGGTATGGTTGTTCCATTGAACTTTGACATAGGGTATGATCCTCTGCCTCAACTCCTGATCCTTGCGATCTACGATCTTCACCGGAACCTCTTCATAAGTCACGTCAGGCCTAACCTTCAACGTCTTCATCCAGTATGTGTTTCATATCTGGAACATACCTTCTCAATTGCGACACATGAAATACATTGTGAACTTGAGCCAAAGTCGGAGGTAGAGCCAACTAATATGCCAGTGTGCCAACTCTTTCGAGTACCTCGTAAGGGCCAATGTAACGAGGACTCAGTTTTTCTTTTACTTTAAAACGGGTTATGCCCTTTATCGGCGATAACCTTCAAATATACTTTTCCCCCACTGCAAACTCCAACGGTTGTCTCTTAGAATTAACCCAACTTTTATTCCGATCTTGAGCTATCTTGAGCCGATCACGAATAATTTTGATATTCTCTTTCGTCTGCTCAACCAATTTCCGGTCTAGTGATAGCTCGTTCCCCAACTTCATCCCAGTATACAGGCGATCGACACTTACGACCATATAACGCCTCAAACAGTGCCATACCAATAGCGTTGTGATGGCTGTTGTTATAAGAGGATTCGATCAGTTCACCATACTGTCTCAATTCCTCTAAAGTCTAAAGCACATACTCGTAACATATCCTCCAATGTCTGTATCGTCCGCTAGGACTGCCCATCTATCAGCGGTTGAAATGTCGTGCTCAAACGCATATCAATGCCCATTCGTCTCTGACATGCCGACCAAGATCTAGATGTAAATCTCGGATCACGGTCTGATATGATACTTACCCACCGGCACCCCATGTAACAAACATGTTGTCAATATACAGAGCCACGAGTCTTTCCAGAGTCGCATTACTCGGCACAGGTAGAAAATGAGCTGACTTCATCAACCGATCTACTATCCCCCCAAATCAGATCATTGCCATACAGGTTCTCGGGAGTCCAACAACAAAGTCCATCGTAATGTGCTCCCATTTCCATTCTGGTATCTTTAATGGCATCATTAAGCCTCCAGGTCTCTGGTGCTCAGCCTTTACCTGTTGGCAAACCAGACATCTCTCGATAAATTCAGCAATGTGACGCTTCATCCCACTCCACCAGTAATGTTTTTTGAGATCATTATACATCTTTGTCTCTCTAGGATGAATGGACAATTTAGAGTTATGAGCCCTTTCAACAACTCTTTTCACAGTTCTTCTTTATCTGGTACACACAATGTCCCTTGAAACCATAAACTTCCATCATCGTGTACCTAGAACCATCCACCTAACTAGTCAGCGCACGGACCATTCTCAAATCAGCATCTTCTTTCTGTGCCTCCTTGATCTGCTCTTCCAGCGTAGGAGTAATAGTGAGTTAGCCAGAACACTTGCTGTCGAGTCAACTATATCAAGATCAAACTCTGCCATCTCTCTCTAGCGGTGTCTGACCTGCATGACTGGATTTAAGACTCAACGCATCAGCTACTACATTGGATTTTCCCGGATGATAACGGATGGTTAGATCGTAGTTTTTTTAACAATTCCAACCATCTTTGCTGCCTCATGTTCAACTCCTTCTGTGTGAAAAGATATTTCAAGCTTTTATGATCTGTGAAAACTTCGCACTTCGCTCCATAAAGATAATGTCGCCATATTTTGAGTGCGAACACCACTGCTGTCAACTCAATATCATGAGTTGGGTAATTCCGCTCATATGCCTTTAATTGTCGAGAGGCATATGCGATAACCTTGCCTTCTTGCATAAGTACACAACATGTAATAGAAAATTTAGACCACGATTTGACATGTTTGCAAAATCTAACTTGAAATCATATATATATATACCTAGTCTATTACCGGATGCGTCATTGTATATGACGAATCCTTAACTAGAAGGCTGCACCAATACAGGTGCTGTGGATAGTCTCTTCTTCAACTCATTAAAACTTTTCTCACACTCTGTAGTCCACTCAAACTTCGCCTTTTTCTGAGTTAATTTACTCAGTGGAACTGTTATCCTGCAAAATCATTCCACAAACTTTAGATAGTAGCCAGCCGACCCCAAGAAGCTTCTGACTTCAGTCACATTGGTTGGCCGTAGCCATTCAGTGATTGCTTCTATTTTCTTTGGATCCACTGATATTCCTTCTTCTGAGACAACATGACCCAGAAAAGTAACACTCTTCAGCCATAATTTGCATATGCTGAATTTAACGTATAATTTCTTCTGTCTCAGAGTCTCCAATACTTCTCTCAAATATTCAGCATGCTTTCCCTCACTCGGAGAGTATACCAAAATGTCATCAATGAAACAACCACAAACTTGTCCAGTTGTTCTCTAAATACAGTACTCATCAAGTCCATAAAGTGCAGCTGGAGCTTTAGTCAAACCGAACGGCATCACCAAAAATTCATGGTGGCCGTATCAGGTACGAAACGCAGTATTTTCACAAATCTTCTGCTCTGACTCTCAGTTGATGATAACCTGATCGCAAGTCGATCTTTGAGAATACCCATGCACTTTCAATTGATCAAACAAATCCTCAATCCGAGGTAGCATGTATTTATTTTTTATCGTGATCTATTGATGTCATGATAATCAATGCACAATCTCAAGCTTCTGTCCTTCTTCTTGACAAACAACACCGGCGCTCCCCACGGTGAGACACTTGGACGGATAAACTTCCGATCAAGAAGCTCTTGCAACTGATCTTTCAATTCTTTCAACTCCACCGGAGCCAATTGGTAAGGTGTCTTTGAGATCGGCTCACCTCCTGGAATAAGATTTATCTCAAACTCAACTTCGCAACTCACCGGCAGACCCGACAACTCATCCGGGAGCACATCTTTGAATTCGTTCGCTACCATAATCTGATCAATCGTCGGCACCTCTTGCTTTGAGTCCATTGCATATACTAGAAAATCTTCTGCGCCTTTCTGCAGTATCCGATGTGCCTGCACTGCTGTCAGAAGATTTTCTTCAGAACCTTCTTTAACTTAAAATTTTCCTGAAACACAACTTCCTTTGCATCAGGACATATGATACTCACTTGCTTCTGTCGGCAATTTATATTCGCATGATGCTCTGCCAACCATTCCATCCCAAGAATGACATCGAAATTGCTTGGCTGAATCGGAATAAGCGTAGCAGTGAACATCTGTTCCTCAATTTTCAATTCACACCCTTTATACTGAGATGTGAAATTATCTCTGTATCACCGGCAGCTTACACTCGATAGGGAATTTCTAACCATTCCAGACACTTGTTCAAATATTTCACGAATCTCTTTACGATAAAAGAGTGACTCGCGCCACTATCAAAGAGTACGTTAGCCGGAACTTCATTAACATCTTGATCATATTGCAATTCAAGGGTTAAATAAATACGCAAATATTTAACATATAATGAAACATATATAACAATTTAAATAACTCAATTATTTAAACGGTACCCTGTCATACTGTCGTTTGTCGCTTCCACCTCAGGGTCAGTCATGACATATACTCTGGTGTTTGTCTTCGGCCTTCCCTTCTGCTGAGCACCTTACGGCTATTGTGGCACCTCCTTTTGCTCAGGTCACTCTCTGGTGTAGTGTCCAGTCTTACCACACTTGTAACAGACATTGTTCTTCCTCCAGCATTGACCCGGATGGTTCCGGCCACAATAAGCATATGGCGCTAGCTCCTGCATATCTCTGAGGCTGACCGAAATTCCTCTGCGGCTGCTGTTGTGGTGGCCTAAACTGTACACCCGTCGGCTGTCGTTAGGGTACCTTCACCCAGCGTCCAGATTTTCCTAATCCGAAGTAATCTCGTGGACTCTTTCCACATCCTCAACACTCACTCTTCTGAAGTCTCCTTCCACTTCGCAACATGCCTCTAGCAAATCGTTAAATGTCCGGGCTCTCGCATTCACTAGCCGTGTCTAACTCTCAGACCTCAACCCAGTTCTGAACTTCAACATCTTCAATCTTTGATCTGTCATGGTAGACGGCACATACTGACCCAAGGCATGAAACCTCTTAACATACTCTGCCATCAACATATTCCATTGAGTCAGATGAAACTCAGTCATTCGCTACAGAACCGCACTGTCTGGAACATAATACCTCCTAAACTCATCCCGAAACTGTGCCCAAGTGATCGGCGCAGTCAATCGTATCTCCACACTGCGCCATCAAACCTCAGCGTCTCCTATTAGAAATGACACAACAACTTCCACCATCAAGTCCTCCAGCACCTGCGGTAAACGGAGATGATCTGTTATCTCCTTCAACCAAATCTCAACATCTTCTGGTTTCGACGTGCCCCGGAAGGTAGGAGCTTGAGCATTCTGCATCTCTTTATAAAAGAATCTCAAGCCCGGCTACGGTAGTGGTGGAGGAATCTGCTGATTCAGCTGTTGCTGCTGGTGAGCAACAATATTCGTCAGGGTGACCAAGGCCTCAGCAATGTTATTGTTCTGATTCTGAGCCTGACCCGATCCGGTATTTCCAATTGGATCCATTTCTTTCTGCAATTCACAATTTGGCCAGATCAATAAACAAAGGTATTTTAGTAATTCACATATTCCGGAAGTAAAACAATAAATATTTAACTAACGGTCCTCACACCCCTTAACCCAATCATGACTTAAGTCTAAAATCATCACTTACGTCTACGTGATCTAGTTAATCCTATGTTTCCGGGATAAGACCAGAACTTTCGCTCTGATACCACCTGTAGCACCCCGCTTCTAATTCCTAGCATCGAAAAAGGTGCACCCTCCGTAGTCTGCTATGAGAACTACTAGGCGTCGTTCAATTCTCTTAGACGTCAGCAATAACATAGAAAATTAGCACGCGAAAACGTATAAAAAATGAGATAAACATTCGTTTATTATATCTCAAACCGTAAATCAAGTGTAAACATATCCGAAGTCCTCAGTACAACATAAAACTAACATAAATGAAATAAAAGAACGCTCCGACTTCTGATCCCAATCTAGTTACCCCATTGGCTGTACTCCGCTCCGTCTTCTATATAAATAAAGTCATACTCTGGTTCACCTGGAAAAAAATATACGGGTGAGTGATAATAAATATCACCCAGTAGATTCTCTTCCTTTTCCGAAAAATTTCATATATGGCAACAAATAACATGTAATACACGTATACACATGAATAATTGAATAAGTAAATAAAAGCACAACATAACAGTTAGGCGATGTCATGATGCATGCTTGTGTCACACGCAACGGTATCTCAACACACAAATGACAGTCTCTCTACCGTGTAATGCATGAACCTCGAGGTGATCCTACCACACACCTTGTCAGGCCACACATCCCGTCGGGTCCCATGCCTCATAGGGCCACACGTCCCGAAGGACAATGCACGTGCCATGGAATGCAAGTGAAATATGCCACATAACACATTTTTTCTTTTCCTCTTTCCTTTACTCATTTCCATAACTCAACAATTTTCCTTATCTTCTCTTAGTTAAATTTGAATTATTATCTCTCTTATATACAAATATAAATTCATTTGTCTAATACTGAAATTGTTTAACTTAACTTTTGTTCCTCTAAGTATCCTAAAATATATTTTTAATATTCTTGTTATAAATATATTATTATTATTATTATTATTATTATTATTATTATTATTATTATTATTATTATTATTATTATTATTATTATTATTATTATTATTCCTTTTCACATCCAGTTTCTTTTTTATATTTTCAGTTTTTATAATCTGATATCAACTTGTTATTATATTTATTTTTTTATCAATGCACTGTTTTCTAAAATATAACCTAAATCAGTTTTTTAAGTAGACTGTTCCTTATATATCCTTATATATATATATATATATATATATATATATATATATATATATATATATATATGTATATGTATAAACACCCAAACCAAAAAGCCCCTTCCCAGCCAGACCCGCCAGCCCCTCCTTGCGCCAGCGCAGCCTGCCCCCAGACCCTTTTTTCTCCTTTCCTTTTTGGGCCTTCTTCTGCCAGCACCCAGGCTGGTCAAAAATTTCCCTCTTATTTTTTTCCAGTTTCCTTCTATTACCTACAGAAACGGGCTCCTTTTTTCTCTCGACCCAAAACTACTTCAACCTCCCTTTTTTTAACTTCTGAACCCATATCAATTTAACTTTTCTTCCAAAACTCAAAGAAACTTTATTTCTAGTTCTAATCTCAATTAAATTACAACTCCTTTAATTAAACTCCTAAAATTAAAACATTCTTTCAGACACAACCATAACCAAAAATTATTATTATTATTATTATTATTATTATTATTATTATTATTATTATTATTATTATTATTATTATTATTATTATTATTATATGATTCCAATGATAATATCATGTATATAAACCAAATTCTGTCTAAAATCGTTTCATACGATTCACACATATTGCAAATACTTAAAAAAATTTATACCACAGCCGAAATGCATAAATTAAAGAGTTAATTGTGCATGTTATCCAATATTTTCCACAAAATTTTAAGCAGCATCCGTACTTTCATCTAATTCGCTGAACAGCCATACTTATTGAAAAAATTAGCACATGGCATCCTTGCTGACGTCATAAAGGCAATTTTCACTTTTTTTTTTTAAAATTTTAGGAAAAAAATAATTCAAAAAAAGAAACCCCCACCCCACCCCCACCATCGGCCTCCCTCCCCTACGAATCCATATTCCTCCATCTTCATCTTTTTCCTCCCCATCTTTTCTATTTTCTCCTCGAATTCCTTCATCAGATCCCCCTTCTCCTCCCAAGCCTACGCCATCTCCTTCTCTTTGGCCAGCCCCAGAATCTCCTCCAACGCCGTCTCTAGATTTGTCTCCGGCTTATGCTCCGGTTAATGGCGTCGAGGAACTGATGTAGGGTTCTTTTTGTATGTGAATTCACATGTCTATATACAACAAACAATGTATCTGAAGATAGAAGCATTATGTCAATATGTTTGCTCCTCCTTTTTGAGTCAAAGGTACATGAAGAGTAAATACAAAAAAGCCATAATTATTGCAAGATGCATCTTTGAGGGTCATACCTAGCTCCAAAAACTCCACAACGGCTCTAGATAAAAAAAGCATCATAAAGAAAATTTGAACAATGATAAAAGATTAATTTCTTTTTTTCTTTCTATAAACCAAGAAAAAAACTTCTTCGAGAAAACAATTCAAAAACTTAAAAAAGTTTCAATCATCAAATGTTTAAGAAAGCAGTATAGTACTCTAAAAAAATATAATTCTTTTACTTTTTTTCATAGAACTTCCAGAAATTAAAATAAAGAAGGAGGTGGAGGAAGAAGATGGGGAGGAAGAAGATGAAGATAGAGGAAGGTAGATTCGTAGGGGAGGGAGGTCGATGGTGGGAGTGGGTGTGGGGGTGGGGTGGTGGTTTTTTTTTATTTTTGAATTATTTTTCCTAAACTTTTAAAAAATAAATGAGAATTGCTTTTATGACGTCAGCAAGGATGCCATGTGCCAATTTCCCAAATAAGTATGGTTGTTCAGCGAATTAGATGAAAGTACGGATGCTACTTAAAATTTTGTGGAAAAAATTGGATACCAGACGCAATTAACTCATAAAGTAAACAATAAACATATATATAACATCTTTATGCAACAAAGAAAAACAACTAGAACATATAACAAATAAACAATAATTTAAACATATAACAAATAATTACATATATAAAATTAGCTCAAAAAGAGAGGGGCCACCTACCTTTTGGTTTTAAGTATATGTTGGTGGTGGTGGTATGATGGTGTTGGTGGTGCACTTCTCCTCCTCCTCCTTTCTTTTTTCTTTCTTCCTTATTCTTTTCCTTCCTCAGATTCTCCCCATTCTCTAATTTTTCTCTCAATTTGTTTCTTTTTCTCTCAGCATGGCCGATTGGCTGTTTTATATTTAAGAGAGGGGGAAAGTTTCATCCCCCTTGATTAGTTAGGATAGGATAGGTATTAAGGGTATTAAGGGTGGGGTAATTTGAAAGATTTTTTTAATTTATTTATTTATCAAAAAATATTATGCAATCATTTTTTATTATTATTCTTATTATTTTTTCCCCCGTGGTGTAACACTACTTTAAGTCATAGAGTGCCCTTTTTAATCGACATACCTCATTTTTCTGGAATCATTCTAAGAAACCGGGTGGCGCTTCCATGTAGACTGATTCTTTTAGTTCTCCGTGTAAGAAAGCATTTTTTACGTCGAACTGAAGTAGAGGCCAGTCTTTATTTACTGTTATAGAGAATAGCACTCTGATTGTATCAATCTTTGCTACTAGAGAGAACGTTTCTGAATAATCGATCCCATATGTTTGGGCATAACCTTTTGCTACTAGCCGCGCTTTATATGGTTCCACTGTTCCATTTGACTTATACTTGATTGTAAAGACCCATCGATACCTTATGGATTTCTTTCCTTTTGGTAGCACACATTTCTCTCATGTCTCATTTTTTTTGCAAGACCTCCATTTCCACATTCATTGCATCCCTTCATTCCTGGACCTGGTTAGCTTCTTCAACTGACTTGGGAACAGATATCAAACATGCCATGGTACTTCTGCCTGGTGCCTCTTCTTCTTGGGTAATATGTACTGGATATCGGACATATCGAGAGTTAAGTTTTGGTGAGTATCTGTGTTATGGTACTCCTCTATTCCCTCTAGGAGGGAGGGCTCACAACTGTACATTAGGAGAAACAACAACATTTTCTGGGTTAAGTAAAGTGGGAGAAATACTAGGAGGAGCTTCAGTTACCTTCACTGTAAAAGGTTCAGGAGATGACGTTATCACTTCTAGGTGCTCTACTTGTTCCAAGGTCTTCTCGTTGGCGCCACCTGTCTGTCTTTGTTGGGCAATCTCTGGCATAGTCTGGTTACTTAACCAGTCAAGTGGCACGCCTGTTAGGATCTCCCCCTGGACCAAAGACTGGGATGTTAGAAATATTCAGACTCAAGCAAGACGCCGTTTATAGTGACATGGATGCGCCGGGTAGAAGGGTTGTAGCACCAGTACCCTTTTGATGAGTGACATAACCCACGAAGACATATTTGGTTGCACAGAGATCAAATTTAGTGCGTTCGCTTTTAGGAGCATGAACAAAGACAGGGCAGCCAAAGACCCGGGGGGAGAGTAAGGATAGAGGGAATGCTAACTGAGTAGAAAGCATGTGGAGCAGGGTATTATGATGGAGAATTTTCATGGGCAGACGGTTGAGAAGATATGTGAAGGTAGCTATTGCTTCAGACCAAAAATAAGTAGGAACGACATATTTGATCATCATAGCTCGAGTCATTTCTAGAAGAACCCAATTTTTCTTTTCGGCAACACCATTTTGTTGAGGTGTATAGGCACATTATGTTTGATGGATTATATCGTTATCCTAAAAAAACTATTGGAGAGCATTAGTCATGTATTCACCACCATTATCTGAGCGAAGGATACAAAGAGTCGCGCTATACTGGGTTTGAATCATGTGAAAGAAATCACGAAATCTGTTATCACAAGGAGAGTTATCTGTGGTTGCATGCAGTCGAAACGCTAAGAGAGAAACAGTTGGAGCTGCTGCTCATTTGTTGTCTTCTGCTTTTTCTCACTGATGAAGCCGGATCTTCACCAAGGGTCTAAGATGACCCGAAATAAGCTCCGTCAGTTGAGTGGAATATGATTACTGGAATAGCTTCCATGAAGTCCTACACAAGGAAGCAGAAATCAGAGGTCCCGGGGGTGTGACCCCGGGTAAAACCCTCCGACGCTCAAGTCAGTTTGGGCCATTGTCACTGAGAATATGATTTTGTATGAATAGTTTATGAAAATCTCACAGTTCTTGACTGAGGAGAAATTTTGTTGTGTTTGCTCTGGATGAAGTGAAGAAATGTTTCCATCCCTTTCTTGGTCTCCGTTAACTTGCTTTTGTTAGTTTTTTCTTGTCCTCTGCTTCTGACAACGGATAAGACGTTTTCTTGGGGCAGTAAGCCTATGGCACGGTAGGTCTGCTGATAAGACTGGTAGGTCTGCAAATGTGACTAGTAGGTCGGCTGATGTGACCTTGGCGTGTATAGGCCGAACAGTGAGGTGTACCTCTTCCTTGAATTGCACCTCTACCTGATGGTCCCACAACTGATAGTAGCATTACCCCTTCGCCGAAGTGCAATGTCGAAATTGGCCGAAGTGGCCTGAAGCGTAACACTTAGGCCAAAATTGAGGTTGAAGCTGGATGCCGAGGTGCAACCCTTGGCATATTCTTTAGTAAGGATGGGGGAGTAGAACCGAAGTACCGTTTGGCCGAACAGCAGTGCATAGGTGCCGAATTGCAGGAGTTACACACGCACAATATCTACCGTTGACTGTTGTTGACTAACAAATGATTATTTTGGGTTTATCATTTGCCCCCAGATTTTGTGTAGCCGAGCTGACCTGTGAGGGCAGACAAATCTATTCTGAATAGACAATGACGTGTCCTCATTAATTGGCAGTTATCCTCTTAACTGCGCCGTATGTCTCGTACTTAATCCTCATAATTGAGCTTTAATTTTCCTGTTTAGTACCAGCGCAAGTTCCAACGCCCCATAATTACTTTTTCGGTAGTTTCAGTAATCAAGAAAGGGGGAAAATTGAACCGTCACCCCTTTTTGAATTTCAACTGAAAAGTTACAACTTTTCATTTTCCTTCTTATAAATAGGGACACTTGCCCTAATTCTTTCTTCTTCTTTTTTCTTTGTTCTGCGTATCGTTACTCTGCTTCTCTGCTCTTTTTCTTAGTCTTTGAAGCTTATCTCCGTCCTTACTCCGTTGTTCTTCCAGCTCAGCCCTTCAAATTTTCTGTAAGCTTCTCTTCTTCCTTATTCATGGCTTTTGTTATATCCTCTTCTTCTTCTGATTCCCAAAATAGATCAGCTCACTATTTTCCAGCTGATCTCGAGGGTGACCAAGAGGTCCAATCCCTCCATGGGAGGTCGGATTCCAGTGAGGACAACCGTCCTCTAAGGAGGTTGCGCCTTACTGGCGAACCTTCTAAGGTTACCTCCACCTCCTCTTCCATAATACCCCTGCCGTCCATTGACAGGGGTTCACCTTCTTCAGCAGTGCAAACTTCAGCCTGTACTTTGAAGGCTGCTGACCTTTCCCGCTTCTGTACTGAATTTAGCATAGATAGAAGTACCTTTTCCCTAATTCTGCCTTTTCCTCATCAAACTGCCTATGATCCACACGCTGGGTATGAGGCAGTTTATGAAGAATACTTTAAATCTGGGTTTGGCCTTCCTGTTCCTGGCCCTTTGTTCTACATCCTTGATTTTTATAACCTTAGATTACCTCAAATCATGCCCAACGGCTTGAAGGTTATTGTCAGTTATCTGCTTTACCTGAGAGCAGCTGAGGCAGAATTTGACCTTGCCGTCTTCAGAAGGATGTTTGTGTGCAAACACAAAGAAAGTTGGTACTACTTTAGTAGGAGGTATCCTAATAAAGTTATCAACCACGCCATCAACATCCCTTCTTTCACTAAAAACTGGAAGGGTCGCTTCTTCTACGTCAAAGCCATAGGATTACCTCAAAGAAATTACTGGAAATCCCATCCCGCAGATAACAGGAGGCCAAGCGAAAAATCTTGCAATGAAGCCTCGAGGTTACTGCATCTTCCCCAGGTCATAGACTGGAAAAGGGTGGACAGATCAGTTGTGAAGGCTGCCGACCTGGACCACATGTGGCCATCACACCAGTTTCAATCTCTTGGCTCCTCTGCCTTAGCCTAAATTCTGGTTATGTGTTCATGCTTTAAATATCTCTGATTTTTCTTGATGTTGCGTGTGTTTTGACTGATCTACTGTTGAATCTTGCAGGAACCATGGTGTCTGAAAACTTCAGCAAATTAAAGAAACTGGTTCCCAAGAAGAGGAAGAGAGAGGATGGAAAACCCTCCTCCTCTGCTCAGCCATCTTCCAAAACCTCATCTGAGGTGCAGGCTCTGCCTGCTACTCCTGTTGTTCCTCCAACCCAAGGTAAAGGTTTCTGATTTTGATGTTGATACCTTATTTGCTTTACTTCAGCATTTTTAGCTTGGTTTTTGTTACAGCTAAAGCTTCGGTTGGCACCACTTCTGCTGCAGCCAAGAAACCTGTTCAGGCTGCAGCTCAGCCACTGAAGAAGAAGACTCCCGAGTCTCCAGCCTTGCCCCCAAAACCTACTGCAAAAGCTGGGGCAGGAACCCTTAAGACTGCACCTCCAACAAAAATTGCCTCAAAGACTTCACAAGCTAAGCCCGCACCCCCTGCTGCGCCACCAAGTTCTGCTCCAGCTCCTGCTGCGCCAACTTCTTCTCCAGCTCCGGCTGCGCCAACTTCAGCTCCTGCCGTGGGGTTCGTTATTAAGGATCCAAAAAATGCCCCCACCGGAGGAGTTATCTTGACTTCAGGGGAAGATGCTCCTCAGCGTCCTCATGGAAAAGCTCCCTCTGAAGGAGAGCCCTCGCATCAGCACCGCCGTGCCTGGAAGAATCTGGTCTACTCCTTTTCTGATACTGCTGCTCATCCAGGAGTGGCCAAAAAATTATCAGATCTGCCAGTGTTGCCCATGGATTGGGACCGTTTTGCCCACAATGACTGGGATACTGCTCTAATCATATATCTGAGAAACATGTCCATGGTAGGTTTTCTTTAAAATTTCCAACTTTTTTGTTTAAGTTGTTGAAATCCTTATTTTAATCCCATATTGGTTATTACAGTACTGAGTCCAAGAATGTGACATGCTCAGAAGAGCAGAAGAAATACGTAGCATGGTGATCCAACTCTCTGAAAGCAATGCTGACTTGAAGAAGGCCAATGACGAGTTGGCAGAGATGGCAAGGCCTAATACCTCAAGGCTGGAAGAGATAGACGCAGAGCTGAACACATTGAGGTCAGAAATGGACTCAATGAAGTCAGAAATGGACTCCTTGTCATCTAAAAATTCCAAGCTAAAGGAAGGCAAGGAGGAGTCTGACACTCGGCTAGCAGTTGCGAACTCACAAGTGGATGAACTGAAGGAAGTTATTACCAACATTGAGCTGGTGTCCACCAAGGCCCAAGCTGAGTTGGAGTTCTTCCAGAAGGAACTCAACACTTGTGAGCAAGAGTTGTCCCATTTGAAGAGCCAGGTTGAAGTGGAGCAGAAGAGCAAAGATGATCTGGCCCAGCAACTTGAGGCAGAAAAGAAGAGCAAGGCTGAGCTCATCTCACAATTTGAGCTTCAAGCTGAAGAATTCAAGAGGTCTGCTGTTGCTGAGTTTAGAAAATCTGAGTACTTTGTAGATAATCTGCTGAAGATGCAAGGCTCTGTTTTGGCGATGGGACAAACTTGTGCAATTGACGCTTGCTGCGAAGTCTATCCATCCTTGGATAAGGACCATCCTCAACTTGACGATCTCTACAACCCCAAAGCTGAAGCCATATTTGACAAACAACTTGAGCAATTCAAAGAGGGGGTGGATCTCAGAGAGGCTGATGAGGAGGAGGAGTAGAATAGGATTTTTCTCTTTTTGTAAGTTTGTAGTTGTAATAGATAAATTCTTCAATGAAAATTCCATTTTTCTCCAACTTTTGCTCTTCGGCTTGCCATTATTTTCATAATTTTGTCTTCTGCTTGTGAAGCTTTACTTGATTTATTTTCATAATTTTTGCAAGTATTTGTCTTCTGCTTGTGACTTCAGCTCTGCTAAAGTTAGCATTATCCTTCATAATGTTTGACCTCGGCTCTGCCAAAGGTCTTTGTATTGTCTTCTGCTAAAGTATTTGACTTTGGATTTGATCCTTAGCTCTGCTAAAGATTCCATTATTGCCTTTCTTTTATCTCATTCTTGATGAACTTTTCCACAAGTGTTGCACTTCAGCCTCGACATTTGGCTCTGTTAAAAATATTGTGCTGCTTGACTGAACTGCAACTCTGCCGATCTTTAACTTCGCAATTGAGATAAATTCCAAACAAAGTAAACCTGTTACTTTACTTGATCTATTTAGGCAAAATGAAGAAATCACATGTTGGCACTGCCATAAAACATTGTTTTATTCAACTTCAGTACTGCTGATAATTACACAGATGATTTACAATTTTCTAGCACTGCTAGTAGATGAAAACAGTGAAACCTGTTCATTAGAAGTTGTCCCTCAACGGGCATCTACCTCAGGCCCGCCGAGGTCTTGACGAGTCGAGTCCTGCTCGGCCATCTCAGTCCTGCTGAGGTAAAGAATTCATTGGGAAACCTGTCCCACCGTATTGAGTCCTACTCAACTAGCTCAGACCTGCTGAGGTGAAATACATCAATGATGTAGAAGTCTTAAGTGAGTAGAATGCCAAGTCCTTGGTAAAGTTTTGCCTTCCAAGGTTTGTATCTTGTAAGCTCCATTTGAACGCACCTCCACTATCCGATAAGGACCTTCCCACTTAGTATTAAATGTTCCGGTTGGTGCTGCATGACTTGCTTCGTTATTGCGTAGTACCAAATCTCCTATTTAATAAGATCTTGGTCTCACTCGAGAGTTATAGTACTGAGCAATTAGATTTTCATATTGCACCATGCGAACATGAGCTTGCTCCCTTTTCTCCTCCAACTCATCCAAATTTAACCTCAGCGCTTGATCATTGGTCTCAGCATAATAATGAGCTGTCCGAGTAGAGCTGGAACCAACTTCGGCTGGGATGACTGCCTCAGTACCGTATACTAAGGAAAAAGGTGTTTCCTTAGTGGAAGTTGAAGGAGTTGTCCGATATGCCCACAATATGCTTGGGAGCTCCTCTACCCAACTTGCCCCGGTTTTATATAAGTGTTTTCTCAAACCATCCTTGATTGTTCTGTTTGCCAGCTCAACTTGCCCATTAGCTTGAGGGTGTACTACTGAAGTAAATCTTTGTTCAATTTTGAGTTCAGCACACCAACTTTTGACGGGATCATCAGCGAATTGTTTTCCGTTGTCTGAAATGAGAACTTGTGGAAGGTCGAAGCGGCATATGACATTTTTCCACAAGAACTTCTTGATTTGATTTTCTGTTATAGTGGCTAAGGGCTCTGCTTCCACCCATTTGGTGAAGTAATCAATGGCAACAACAAGAAATCTAACCGAACCAGGAGCTTGGGGCAGAGGTCCAACAAGATTTATTCCCCACTGTACAAATGGCCAGGGACTTGCGATAGAAGTGAGTTCTTGGCTTGGCAGATGTGATATTGGAGCATTGACTTGACATGCTTGGCACTTCTTAACTAATTTCTCTGCATCATGACGCAGAGTAGGCCAGTAATATCCAGCAAGGTAGCATTTTCTTGCTAACGAACACGCACCAGAATGATTTCCACAGATCCCTTGGTGCATCTCCCGAAGGATGTAGTCTACTTCGTCTTCTTTTACGCACTTCAACCAAGGCTGTGAAAATGACTTTTTATAAAGGTGGCCGTTAAAGAGAGCATACCATGCTGCCTTCAATCGAAGACGCAGGCTGAATTCTATGCTGCAAGAAGTTAGCAATTTCATCCATCCAAGTGTATGGTAATCAACTTGCAGCACTTCGCTGGCGTCATAAGCACGGTGCTTTACTAGCTCCACAACTATCTTTTTTCCCAAAGTTGTTGAAGTGGATGAAGCTAGCCGAGATAACGCGTCAGCTCTCTTGTTGGCCGATCTGGGGATATGTTCAATGCTGAAGTGCTCAAACGTTTGGCTGAGCTGCAGCACTTTAGCCAAATACTTTTTCATGTTTTCCTCTTTGGCTTCATAATCCCCGTTTATCTGGGAAACGATCAACTGTGAATCACTTCGGGAAATGATTCATTCTGCCCCAACTTTCTTGCGAGGCCTAGTCCTGCTGTGAGAGCCTCATATTCTGCCTCGTTGTTAGTTGATTCAAAATCAAAGCGCAAGGCATACTCGAATTCTTCTTTGTTGGGGTTGATGATTAGGAGTCCTGCTCCACAACCATCTTTGGAGGAAGACCCACCCACATATAATGTCTAATCCGCAGCTGACTTAGCATCTTCCTCCACGGATATCCCTTCAGCCAAAAAGTCTGCTAAGGCTTAGGCTTTGATAGAAGTTCTTGAATTATACTGGATATCATACTCTGCAAGCTCTACAGCCCATTTGGTAGCTCGGCTAGATGTGTCTGGCCTTGACAAGATTTGTTTCAAAGGCTGATCAGTGACCACTACAATAGGATAAGCTTGCATGTAAGGCCTGAACTTCCTTGCAGCCACTACGAGTGCTAAGACTACCTTCTCTGCATTAGGATATCTCACTTCAGGCCCATGTAGGATTTTACTTGCGAAATAGATGAGTCTCTTCACATTATCCTGCTCCCTAAGCAGAACTGCACTTACAGCTTCTTTGCACGTTGAGAGGTACACATATAGCTCTTCTCCGGGCAGGGGTGAAGTCAACATTGGCACCTCGGCCAGATGGGACTTCAGCTCATCGAAGGCTTTTTGACATTGATCATTCCACTGAAAAGCTGTTTTCTTCTTTAAGACCTGGAAGAAAGGAAGAGATCTTTCGTCTGACTTAGATAGAAATCTGTTCAACGCGGCTATTCGGCCTGTTAACCTCTGCACCTATTTTACATTCCTTGGGGATGCATGTTTTGTAAAGCTTCTATTTTGGCAGGGTTTGCCTGCACCCCTTCTTTGGAAACCATGTACCCCAAGAACTTTCCAGTGCGTACCCCAAACATGCACTTCTTCGGGTTTAGCCTCATGTGTGAGTCTCTCAGCACAGTGAAGACTTCCCTTAAGTTCTGAATATACTGATCAAGAGACCTGCTCTTGATAAGCATATCATCAATGTAAACTTCCATAATCCGGCCAATTTGTTCACTGAACAAAGAATTGACTAGACGTTGATAGGTGGCCCCAGCATTCTTCAACCCAAATGGCATAGTTACATAACAATAAGTACCTGACTCTGTTATAAAAGCAGTTTTGTCCTGATTTCTATTGCCATGATGATCTGATGATAGCCTTTAAAGGCATCCAAGAAATCGAAGATCTCATGCCCAAGTGTTGAATCCACTAACCTATCAATTTTCGAAAGTGGGTAACAATCTTTTGGACATGCTTTGTTGAGATCGGTGTAGTCTATACACATTCTCCAAGATTCATCCTGCTTGGGGACCACCACTGGATTAGCCAACCAGATTGGATAAAGCACTTCAACAATGAATTTTACAGCCAATAACTTCTTGACTTCCTCTTCAATGACTTTATTCCTTTCTGGAGCGATATTCTGCTTCTTTTGCTTTACTGGTTTTGCCAAAGGATCAACATTCAGTTTATGCTCAGCCAGATGTAAAGGAATCCCAGACATATCTTTGGCAGTCTATACGAAGATAATTGCAAATTCTCTCAGCAGAGCCTGCAGCTGAGCTAGCAGTTCGGACGTCATCCATGTCCCAATCTTTATGACATTTTCAGGTCAGCTCGGATCAAAGATGAAGTCTTGCACTGCATCATCTGACTGCAAGTGCTCTTCATCTGAAGGTATAAGTTCATCAAGGCTGACTTGCTGAACTGCTTCATTACCTTGGGTAGCAATGGCATAGCAACTCTGTGCCACTTGTGTATCACCTTGTATTGTTACCACTCCCCCTGGAGTGGGAAACTTCATGCTGACGTGCAGAGGCGATACAATAGCCTCCAAGGTCACCAAAGCGGGCCTTCCCAAAATGATGTTGTATGCGGACATCTCCTTGATAACCACAAAGTCTATCCATATACATCGATAAGCAGGAGGTTTGCCAAAACTACAACTGAGTGTGACCAGACCTGCTGGCCGAACTAGAGCTCCAGTAAAACCATATAGTGAAGAAGTGACGGGCCTCATCATAGAATCAGGCAAGCCAAGCTGCTGCTATACCCGATAACACATCACATTCACAGCATTGCCGGTATCAACATAAACACGTCGGACCTCCACAATTTTATCAGGAGTTAAGTGTATGCATAGGTCTATCACCAAACCTGTGTTGTTGGAGTCCAGTGGAATGAGATCATATGGCCCATAAGTCAACTCCCTTGCCATCTTGGCTCTTTTAGATGGCGGACCTGATGAAGTTCCTGAGGAACTGGATTCACCTCGGCATGTGTAAGGCGGAACTCCAGAAATAGTATAGATAATGGTATTGACTTGGGGCCGACCTGCAGCCCCGTGCCTTCTTTGCTCCTCATCATCGTCTGTCCTACGATGCCGAGGTGGGGACTCTGGTCGGCACTTGTCCTTCTGGGGGTCCTTATGAAAATCCAACCGATTATGCAAGCATGAACGTGGGTCGTAAAATTGCTTTAAGTGACCCTGTTTTATCAGTTGTTTGATAGCTTGAGCTAGTTGCCTGCAATCCTCTATGTCATGCCCGATATCTTTGTGATATCGGCAATAAAGTTTTGGGTTTCTTTTTTCCCTAGGCTCATACAGAGGCTCTGGATCTACCCTCAGACCGTCTTTCTCCATGACGGCCAAAATATGATCTTTTGAGGCCAACAGGGGTAAGTCCTTACCACCTTTGCCTTTTCCTCCCATGCGATCAAACGCACTGCGTCGATCACGATCCTTCCTTTCACTACGCCGATCCTCCTTTTTGAAACTAGATCGGCTTTCTTGCCGAGCTCCTTGCTTGGCTTCCTTCTTCAACCTGTTTGCCTATTCACCCCGGGCAAACTGGTGAGCTTTCTCCAAACATTCCCTTAAGGTTGTAGGTCTATATTCAGCCAGTTGGGAGAAGAGGCGACCAGCCTGGAGTCCATTGATGAAGGCGGCAGCTTTCACGCCTTCATTCTTGTCACTGACCTGCAGCGACTCATCTGAGAAACGCTGCATATACTTTAGAATTGACTCATCCGGACCCTGTCTCAAGGTCATTAAATGAGACGAGTTCTTCACAAAAGGAGTGCTGGACACAAACTGTGATTTGAACTTATGTGCCAGCTGCTTGAAAGACCTCACTGACTTTGATGGGAGCTCTTGGAACCATCTATTGGCCTTCCCCCGTAAATACAACGGGAAAGTTTTGCAGCACAACGGGTCTGGAACATTCTTCAAACTCATTGTAGTTTGAAACTGGAAGAGATGATCCGTTGGGTCTGTTGTCCCATCATAAGTGTCTATCTTTGGCACCTTAAAACTGTCTGGTGCCAAAAGCTCTGCAATATCCTAGGAAAAAGGACTTTCCTGGACTGCTTGCACAAACTCTTGCCTGTGCTCTTCGTAATAAGTTCTCGGCCTGCGATGAACTTCTTCTTCCTTGGGGATGCTCTTCAAAGACTTTGACCTTACACTCAGATGTCGTCTGGTCAAAGGTTCTGACTCCAGAGTTGGAGCTTTGAAATTGTGTCTTCTAGCATCTGCCATAAAACCTCTAGGGGGTCTAGAAGATTGGTTTTGTGATACCTCTTTAGGAGGAAGAGGTGGATCTTCCTCCATATCTTGCACCTCTTGCTGTTTGCCTTTGAGCTATTGTACCACAACTTCAAACACGTCCATGTTCTCAGTTACATATCTTATCGCTTTATCCCTATCCTCCCTTGAGATTTCTGGAGTAGGATTAGGCGGTTCAGGTACCCGAGAATCTTGTTCTGGGACACCTGAATGTGTAGTCATTCGTCGTGGCTGGTTGGATGACTCACCCAAACCTTCTCGGCGACCTTTTGCCCTAGAATGATGTTGGTTGTTTTGAGTTTGAACTTTTTACTGGATTAAGGGACACAACTTGGGCCCTCCTTCTAGCGGCAAATGATGAAGCCGGATCTTCACCAAGGGTCTAAGATGACCCAAAATAAACTCCGTCAGTTGAGTGGAATATGATTACTAGAATAGCTTCCTGGAAGTCCTGCACAAGGAAGCAGAAATCAGAGGTCCTGGGGGTGTGACCCGGGTAAAACCCTCCGACGCTCAAGTCAGTTTGGGCCATTCTCACTGAGAATATGATTTTGTATCAATAGTTTATGAAAATCTCATAGTTCTTGACTGAGGAAAAATGTTGTTGTGTTTGCTCTGGATGAAGTGAAGAAATGTTTCCATCCCTTTCTTGGTCTCCGTTAGCTTGCTTTTGTTAGTTTTTTCTTGTCCTCTGCTTCTGACAACGGATAAGACGTTTGCTTGGGACAGTAAGCCTATGGCACGGTAGGTCTGCTGATAAGACTGGTAGGTCTGCAAATGTGACTAGTAGGTCGGCTGATGTGACCTTGGCGTGTATAGGCCGAACAGTGAGGTGTACCTCTTCCTTGAATTGCACCTCTGCCTGATGGTCCCACAACTGATAGTAGCATTACCCCTTCACCGATGTGCAATGTCGAAATTGGACGAAGTGGTCTGAAGCGTAACACTTAGGCCGAAGTTGAGGTTGAAGCTGGATGCCGAGGTGCAACCCTTGGCATATTCTTTAGTAAGGATGGGGGAGTAGAACCGAAGTACCGTTTGGCCGAACAGCAGTGCATAGGTACCGAATTACAGGAGTTACACACGCACAATATCTACCGTTGACTGTTATTGACTAACAGATGATGATTTCTGGTTTATCACTCACTTCTTGTACGCTTAAATAAATAGCATTGCTTCTTCAATTAATTAACGAAAAAGAATATAATAACCAAGAGAATATATAAAATTTGTTTAAGTTCGGTTCGGATAGATTATTTGGCAAAGGTTCAGTAGTACTTGCAAATTATGGTAAATCATCTTAGAGCGAGCAAAGACAAGCTTAAAAATTTGATACAAAATATGAAAAGTTGACATTTACT
Source organism: Eustoma russellianum (assembly GCA_036186865.1). Taxonomy (NCBI): domain Eukaryota; kingdom Viridiplantae; phylum Streptophyta; class Magnoliopsida; order Gentianales; family Gentianaceae; genus Eustoma; species Eustoma russellianum. The sequence goes on from AP025053.1 coordinate 4,990,683, forward strand.
CATAATAGTATAGATAATATGTGGATGAGGAACATCTTGCACTTTGCAATAACATTGCTTAATTAAACATATGTCAATTAAATGCTAAAAGTACAACCAACTCTGTCAACTAAAGGGCCTGTGCTTAATTAGTAGCAAGCACAGGCGCTTAATTAGTAGCAAGTGTAAGAAAATGTATAGAATGATGGATACCAAAATCGGAAAACAGAGAACGTAGAATAGCCAAGACACAACGTGAGTTGTTGTCTTTAAAGCTAAAATGCCTCCACCACGAGCGAGGTGAGATACACGACACAAGCCTCCTAGGATATAACCGCTTCTTCTTTTCGTTCGTTCTACGAGAGGAAGATAAACTTTCAAATAGAAGTGTTTGATAGTGGAGGAAGAAGAAAAGATAGTTGGAGGAAGAACAATGCTGAAAATTTCGGAATTTTGCAAAAGTTGTTGTGCAAGATAGCAAGGCTACTATTTAAAATCCTTGGGTTGTGTAAAATACCACTTTTAAAACCTCTTTAAGTAGTTTAATTAACCTCTATGTCAGTTTCCTAACATTCATGTTTGAAGGGAGATAATTCTTGGATCAAAAGATGCAACTTGAGATGAAAAGTCCTGTCTTTTGGCACATCGATCGATGTCCACATCGATCGATCGAATTCATCGATTGATGTTGGACAAAGAGCTCCAAATTTGCACCCGGCCAACATAAATCGATTGATGTACACATCGATTGATGTTTGACAGAAAGCTCCAAATTTGCACCCTGCCCACATCGATCAATCGATGTATCGATCGATCCATGTGATCGATCTATGTTAGACAGAGACTTCGACTTTGCATCCATACCACATCGATCGATTGATGTAGCGATCGATGTGACATCAATCGATCGATGTCTAACAGAACACTCAACTTCATTTCAACTTTCACTTGGTTCGATTCAACTAGCACATGGATCGTTCCAAGTGATTTATTACAAGTTAAAAGTATTCTAAATATCTTTTAATCTCCCAAGAGACATCTTACATGCTTTTATACAAGTTTGAAGCATATTTTAAAATACTTTAACGTACTTTTCCAACAACAAGCAAGCACACTTTGAAATAAAAACCATTGTGAAAACTCAGAACATTCCCAACAAAACAGATCGGCTAAACCAACTCCAAGCCTCAATCTGAAAATCAATCTGATCGTTAATCAAGTACAAGCTTATGAAATCATGTCAAGGGTGTCCACTATTAGAAGGCCAAAGCCGCAAATAAAATAGAAAGGAGCTATTATCCCGGCCTCTCAAAATTGTCATCACAATTGTAAAGTTAACGCACATGTTTAGCCTCTTAGTCACTAATTATCATCATGACCCTGTGTAAGAGTTGATTTTATCCTTGACAAGATAACCTTACTATCCAACATCAATCTTTCAAGGTGAAGAAATCAATCGATCGACGTATACATGAGTCTCTTAAAGAAGAGACATCGATCAATTGATGAATGTAACGTGCAAAACTGAAATCTCACTGGAAGACATCGATCTCTCAACGAAGAGACATTGATCGATCGATGCATGTAAGGCGTAAAATTGAAACATCACTGGAAGACATCGATCTATGAGCTTGAAGACATCGATCGATCGAGGTAGATATCAGTCTCTAAAGCATGAGACATAGATCGATCGATGTCATCCAGAATTCAAATTTTTATAACCGTTGGAACAAAATCAAAAAAAGATTTAAAGTGTTTTCTCTCTCCAATTTTACTCAAATATGGAAGTTCTTGGCTTAAATAATTTGAGCTGAATATAGTTCTTTAATGTTGGTTAGTAGTTGATAATGTTCAACGAATCCATATTTTTACTGTCCAACTGATATTTAAATGATGAGTTTATGAAGTCATGTTCTATTTGTCTTGATATTTAGAGCATAATAACTTCATCTTCTAAGAGGTAACTTATGAGATGATTTCGTGGACTGTACTTCATAGCTTGTTAATCATAAGGGTGTATATTTGGTAATTGAAGTGATAATTGTTAGAACAAGTGTTTCGATAATTTAACTACAGAAGTTTTTTTTTCCAGCAGAACGACACCTTCTTATTTCTTTATGGCCTCAATTATAGTGGAAGAAGAATGTAATTATATCCACTAGTAAACTGTAAAACCAGAGCCGTGAAAGCTACAAATGAGGAAAGTCACAGTAAAATAAAATAAGAAACTAAGCAATATAAAGAACATTGGAAAAGACCTAGAATACGTTTCGACACACATCAACGATGCGGGAGAGAACGAGATTCGAAGGATAAGGTTGAAGACTCGTTACAAAAGGGTTTACACATAAAAATGCATAGACTATACAGAAACCTTTTCGCCAGTATCGACGAAAGATTCTTCCAAGATTATCATGGTTTTAGTGATACATTTTGACCTTGAGCTACATCAAATAGATGTTAAAACTACTTTTCTAAATAGTGACATCGACGAAACCATATACATGGTTCAACTGCCTCGTTTTGAAGTGGGAGATCCTAAAAGAATGGTTTGTCAACTTAAGAAATCTATTTATGGACTTAAGGAGGAGTATCGACAATGGTATTTTAAGTTTGCACAAGTCATTACCTCATTTGGTTTTGAGGCAAATCAGGTTGACGAATGTGTGTGCCACAAGTTTAGTCGGAGTAAGTTTGCATTTCTGGTCCTGTATGCTTCGGCAATAGGGAGTATCATGTATGACTAGGTTTGTACATGACCTGATATTGCATACATCACTGGAATGCTGGGCAGGTAACTCATTAATCTAGGTATGGATCACTGGAAAGAAGCCAAAAGGGTACTGCGATATCTACAAAGAACAAAAAACTACATGCTGACTTATCGGAAATCTGAAAAGTTGGAGATTATTGGGTATACAGATTCCAATTTCGGTGGATGCCAGAATAGCTGAAGTCCACTAGCGACTACATTTTCTAGCTGGCAGGAGGTGCTATCTCATAGAAAAGTGCAAAACAAACGCTAATTGCATCATCTACCATGGAAGCTGAGTATGTATCATGCTACCATGCTTCCAGTCAAGCGATATAACTTCGCAACTTTGTCACAGGGATGCGTATTATAGAGACTATTTAGAGACCTCTGAAAGTCTATTGCGACAATAGCTCTGCGGTGCTATATTCAAACAACAACCGGAGTGTTAAGATGTAAAATGTTTTGATGATGTGAAGATGTTTTAAATGAGTAAAATTTACGCTTGAGATTTGATGCAAAATGAGAAAAATACACTATGTCAAAAATGGTTAAGGTTGGAACTTTACTGTCCAACATCGATCTCTCAAGACAGGGGACATCGATCGATAGAAGTGACTTCAGTCTCTAAAGGTGAGACTTCGATCGATCGATGTGACAGAAGTCCAGAATCAGAAACTCTCTGTCAAACATTGAACCCTCAAATTTAGGGACATCGATCGATCGATGTCACTTGAGTCTCTCCAAGAGAAACTTCGATTGATCGATGTCAGACAGTTTCAAACCAGAAAGTTTCTGTCCAACATTGATCTCTCAGTCCAGGAGATATTGATCGATCGATGTCACGTCAGTCTCTCCAAGGGAGGCTTTGATCGATCGATATCAAGCAGGTTCAAAACTGGAAACTCTCTAGAGTACATCAATCTCTCAGCCCAGGCAATTCGATCGATCGATGTCCTCCAGAATTCAAATTTTTATGAACGTTGGAACAAAATTAAAGGAAGATTCATGGTGTTTTCTCTTTTCAATCTTGCTCAAATTTCTTGTGGACTTTTCTCTAACCTTACACATGCTTCCTTGACTATTATATCCATGTCTAAGCTATTCTAGGTTGGCTATTGAGGATCAAATCACTTCATAGGATGGCTAAAAACTAATTGGACATTGTCTTGACGTTTGATGGAGTTGAAGACATGGTGGAGGCTCCAAAAACGTGGTGAACATCTCCTATAAATGGATGAAGCACAGATGAGACAAAAGCATACTTTCACCATCATCAAGCTTCATTCTTCATTGTTTTATATTCCTCTCATATGTGTAAAAGTGTTTAAATCTTGTTAAGCCTTTCTTTGTTCTTAATTGTTGTATATTGAGAGATAGTGAGTCTAACACAAGACGAACCATAAATATTTGATATCTTGCTTGTGTTTAGACTAGTGAGAAAGTGTGGTTCTCACTACTTCTTTTAACCCACTGTGAGAAAGTTCTTTAGAGAACTTTGTTGAAGTTGTGAGGTAGCAAGAAGTTGTTCTTGCTTAAAGCTTTAGTTGTTGTAGTTGCACAAAGGTATTTTGTGCAAGTTGTTGTTGTTATTGCTTACACTAAGTTGTTAGTGTAAGTATTGATGTGGTTGTCCTTATTAGCTTTAATAAGAAGAGTAGTTGTTGAAAATCCACTTTGGCAACAAAGTGGTAGTGGAGTAAAATCATTTAGGATTCGAACCACTCTATATCCAGTGCATTCATTCATTGTCTCTCATCTCTCATTCTTGCTTTGATTTCAAATTCTATTTGAGTTGAGCCAAACAAGAAAATTTCGCAAAATTTCTCAACACTCTATTCACTCCCCTCCCTCTAGAGTGTGTTACGGACCTAACACAGAGTTTGTCTAAGTCGAAACACATAGACATCAAGTATCTGACTGTTAAAGAGAGAATTCAGAATGGTTTGATCACCATCGAGCACATAGGCACATGTCTTATAGTGGCCGATCCCTTGACCAAAGGGGTGATACCTATGGTGTTTTACGGACATGTGGCTCGTATGGGTATTAGTACAGCTAAAGATATTCAGCTTTAGTGGGAGCCTGTTGATTACATTTCATAGTGCTCAATAAAGAATATTGTTTTTAAGACATTCATTATAATGTGCATTACAGTTTAAGTTGTTTGTACTGCAGTTTCATAGTTGTACATTATTTGCTACTTTCATTCTGAATTATGTCGATCTCATTAATTAGAACCAAGTTGGAAATCAGCATGCATGATCACATAGCATGTAATTTCTACGTTGTACATCCATTCTAGCATCCATGTCATTCAGTTAATGATAGTATCATGATTCATGATTCAAGACCCGTCATCCATAAGTATGGCAACGTACTACTTGATTCTCTTATTGGCATTGACTGAGTGGACCAAACTAAGTTGATTACACTATTGGACACTCAGTAAATGAGCTAAAACAAGTAACATAAACACACACAATCCAAGTGGGAGATTGTTGGATTTCATATGGTCATACGTATAGTGTCACGTGTGACTTAAGTTACATATCAAACACATATGGACTTATGTATGTTATATATTATATGTTACTAATGTCACGTAATATTTGTATTATGTATGTATCCACATGTTAAGTGATCAATGCGGTATATTAGTAGATACACAGTGTAATCTGAATAAATCACTAAATATGTAGACAGTCATACGGTTACAGTCCTTGATGGTAGGACTCATAAAGAAGAAACCGTATTATTAATGACATATGTAGACAGTAAACGATCTTCGGGTAACGGATTTACTATGTAAATCTAACATATGTAACTTCCACAATCTCCACCTCAACTCATTCTCAAGAGCATTAAATCATTCTTGCTAAATTCACCCTGCTCGTCAGCGGACAAAAACTCGTCAGCTTTAATTGGTACTTCAATCAACACATCCTCCTCAACCAGTTCATGCACTACTAGTTGGTCATCAAATATGTTTGTCTTAACATCCACATATTCAATGTGACAATCAATGATCTGCTCAACTTTCTATCCAATGTGCACAAGTCCAGCCCCTTGTTTTTGTTCATCAATTCGTGCAACTACTGTTTGAGCCCCATTTTCCTGGAGCTGAACTGCTACAACACATCGACAGGCTACTGAACCAAATTTACGAGTGTGTCTCATAAAACCGCTCTGGTTTTTGCCTTAACTACTGTTGCATGACATCTGATTGCATGATTCCTTTGCCCTTATCTTTGGAGGGCTTATCAGTCTTTGTTAAGAAGGGCGAATCTTGAAACAATGGCTAAGATTACTGTTTTTTAACTTTGAGGAATAGGTTTAAGCCGCGGAACAACATCTTACACAAATTGCAAGTAAGTCTGCGCACATCAAATCGTTAAGCGATCCGGCCTCTTTCTGTATCTTGCGCAAACACGCGAGGGCCTTTATCAGTCTTGTTAAAGGCGGTAGAATTATAAGAAGCTGAAGCACCCTCTTTCGTACCATCATTCTCTGCAAGCTTAACTGCACGACACGTCAGGTTCTGCTGCTGACGACGTAGGCATCGTGCGTCATCGGATGACCTACACGGTGACAGAAAGAGCATTATGCAGGAAGGTTGTCGTACACCAACCCCCCCCCCCCCCCCCCCCTCTCACGAAACCAATTTCATTTGGGAACTCGTCTGAAGATTCAGCAACCAAACCGGAGGCCTAGAAGTATCTAATTCAATGGAAATTCGTGCCAGACTAGGCTGGGTAATATTCACTGTTGGCTCAACAATTTTTAAGGGTTTTCCGATTAAATATGCAATCGAACAGAATATAGTTTTATTTAATAGATAAAGAGGTAAACAAGGGAAAGTTAAATTCATGGTTTGGATGAAATTTTGATTTCGACTTGAACAAGCGCATTGGATATCCATGTATATACCAAATAGGCTTCAACCACATATGGATATAATCTTCGTCTGAGGCACAAGTTGATGACAAGGTGCTTAAAGTCAAATTTATCCTACCGTGTATGCTCCTTGTAACCCCAAATTAAAAACAAATTTCTGTTGCACAACTTCCATGGTTGGTCTGCCATGTGAAAGCTCGTCAATTAACGCAAACTTATATTCAGCGTCTAATGTAGATCTCCGTCTTCTCCATTGCGATGGGGTTTTTCCTCAATAGGACTTTGGTGTTAACAAATATAAACGAAATCAAATCAAATCACGATCAAATCGTGTAATTAAGAAGATAAAATATTTTTTTTTATTAAATTTACTTTATTATATTTCGTAAATAGACTCAATCGTGAGAGTATAGATAAGATCATTGTATATTTTCCGGAATCAATGGAAAATTAGTTTTTATTACTGATTTAACATAGTATCAAAACGGTATTACTTCTGAGACTCATAACTAACACATCATCCGTGCAAACCCTATCAGCCACAAGAACAACACCCACAACCATCACGAAAAACCCACAAATCAAAGTAATCAGCCCAAATTCCAAAAAAAAAAGGAACGATACCAGACAACCGACACATAGTCAATAGACACAGTCGGTCGGATTAAGCAGACCCCGATCAGGATCAAACCCATTGCTTCGAAGATGGGCCACGATAGTAGTGGCAGCACAAGAAAAAAGAGCCACCGGTGTAGGCAGCGGCTTCGACCTTCCACAGGCAGACATTGGCGAGAATGGGGAAATATTTTTATGACTACTGGTTTGCCGTACGAATGGAATGGGTTCATGTCGAACCTTAATTCATGGTAAAAAGTGTTAGAGCAGCAAATAGTGTTGGAAACAATCAAAGTAAATTCTGTACAGTGTGTGCTTGTGAAATAAAGAAACATCCGACCTGCAGAGCTCAGCTCATGTCGGATCGATCGGTCAGGTCAGATCAGTCCAACTAGCACAATTTAATTTGCATTCTGGACAGATGGACGACATACCGACCTCAGCACCTCAGCACAACAGATTAGTCATGTCAGATCATTCCAGACATCGCAATCGAATTCGCATTTTGGACAGATGGTCGACCAGCCGACCTCAATATCTTAGCATAGCAGAACAACAGTGTTGTGCTATCAGCCGCTTCATCCAAGCTTAGCACACGAGCAGAGCTCAGGACGGCAGTGCTGTAGAACAATGAATGCTCTTAGCCAATAGCAGAGCTCTGCACAGAGCAAAGTTCAGCTCAGCAACGCTGCACAATAACACTGATGCACTATCACTTGATCAGCCGAGCTCATCTCGACAACAGCTTCAACAGCTCAGTAGAGCTAAAAATCCGAGATGAGTTCAGGACTCTGTCCTTAAGATGTATTGCTCCGGCATACTGTGCCCAACCAGATAGAGCAGTCATCTCCCAGGATACAGTGGAGTCAGTTCAAACGAGCGGCACTGCAGCGTATAAACTTCAACGAACATGTAAGATGTCCTGAATTCTCGGATTACTTGAAATGCAAATGTGTGCAGAGAAGAAGTGATTATTATGCAGAGGGTTTGGGTAGAGAGAAGAGAAGAAACTCGATTGCTTTTCTGATCGATTTCTGAATAATGACTACAGAGGTTAGCTTGGCCTACTATTTGTAGGAAAAACCTGAGGTCAGTTTGTTACAGCCAATTCAACCACAATCGTAGGATCAGATACCTACTCGGCCTGAACCCTTGGATCATATAACTGTATTAGGTCTGCCCACAGCCATTGGATCTGATAACTGTCCAATCTGAGCCTTCTGATCATAATAATTTCAGGTCAGCTCGGCACGGTTAAAGCTCAACAACTTTTCAAAGTTAAACCTTAGCCAATCCCAACAACTTGGAGAAGTTTCAATTTCAACAAACTTCCCCCGACTGTTAAGATCCGACAAGCTAGCTGCTACACCCGACCTGCGGTCTTCAGCCTGCAGTCTATGCAGCCTTGAACCCAAGTCTGAGCATGAGCCTATCAGGCCCGCAGTCAGCCCTGGGCTCATTTGCCGAGCTGAACCGAATTTGTCCCTATTTTGAGCATTAATTTCTCATTCGCCCGATATCGGAATTGAGTGATTTAAAAGCCTAAAATTATCTACTCGTAATGTAGATAGTTAAGGACTCATTAATTCTAACTTATCATTGATAAAAACTAATCATAACCCAGCTTAAAGTATGTTGCTAACCACAGTTTGCAACTTGGCTCATTTCTTTCAATTTTCTTCAACAAATAGCACAGGTGGCAGCCATGGTCTCGATTCACTCTCCCTTGGAGCAGAGGAGGAGGACGGTGGCAACAAGGAAACAGAGAGCCGAATGCCGAGAGTAAAAATAGGGTTAGGTCTTATCCCAATTTTAGGCCTTTATTTAATAATAATGCCTCTTATTTTTTAAATTCCAAAAATAAGTTCCACAGTTTTGTAAAAACCACAGATAAGCCCCACAATTTTGTAAAAATAATGAATGACCCTCAATATTTTGAGACTATTACATATTTGTCCTCCAAAGTTTCTAAAATTACAAATGTGCCCCTAAGACTTTCAGAAATTCCAAATATGATCCCAGATTATATAAAATTACCGAAAGTCCATGATACCAGGATCCCCTTCCATGCATGTCCAAATAAACATGGGAGTGGATCTTTGACTACGGAGCAACTGATACTATGACCTGTGACCCTACAGATTTTACACAGCTCTCTGCATCCATCAAATAACATTGAGACCGCTAGTGGAAAGTTGATTTAAGTTTAGGGGGAGGGTCCATTGCCCTTTCACAATGGTTGAAATTGAGTAATTGTCTATACTTCCCTACATTATTTTGCAAGTTGTTGTCACTAAGTGAAGTAACGAAGGAGTTCAACTGTGTGGTACTGATATGGCCGGAGTTTTGCCTCTTGCAAGGTATTCATACGTAGATGATAATTAGGCGTGGCACTAGGTGCGGAGACCTGTACTACGTTGATGAAGTAACTCAACTAAGTCAGTCTATACTGGCTTACAAGACGGTACACCGATAAATGTAGTTATGACACCGCTGTCTAGGTCATTCATCTTTCAACTATCTAAAATTGTTGGTTTCTCGTTTATTTACTAGCCAAACCACTCACATGTCATCTAAACTTGCATTCAAAAATCATGAGTTACATTCAAATCTAATATTACTTGGATGGTCGTAGGTTTTTCTTAGTACACTCTGAAATGTGGGGGCGTGCTCCCTGCCCGGCTCTTTATAGTTTTTAATACTTTGTTATATTTGTGGATGTTTTTTCCGCATAACTTGGGTCTATTTTCTAAAACACAAATATGAAGTTCATACAAAATTTGTAGAGTTTTTTTTTGCATGATTCCAACACAATGCAATACACAGATCTAGATTCTTCGGTGTGAGAATGGCGGTGAATATATGTACCAAGAACTAAAAAACTTTTTCTGTGACAACGGTCTCATCCACCAAACTTCCTATCCAAATACATCCCAACAAAATGAGATCGACGAAAGTAAAAAACCATATCCTTCTTGAAATAAACTGTGCCATGATGTTCGAGTCCCGTGTTTCTAAAACATGTTGGCCCAAAACTGACTATCCACAAAATTTCTTCATCACAAATCACCATTGTTGACACTCGCTACACAAACCCAATTCCACTAGTAATTATACTTTCTCTCTGGATATTTGGTTGCTCCGTCTTCATTCGTATAGTCAAAACTAACCAATATAAACTTGATTCATATCCTGAGATATGTGTATTTATCGGCTATGCTATCTATTAAAGGAATATCATTGTCATAATCTTATCACTCGATGCATCCATGCTACGATGGACTGTGTCCTTCTTGAACCTGAATACTGCTTTGGTATCCAATCTAAGGCTCAAGGGGAGGCAACGGGTGAGCCACTAGACTTACATGTTAAGACACTAGACATGTTACAAACCTACGGAGTTCTGAGACTCTCCAAATCGAGCAAAGAGAAGGCGCCATTGAGCAAGCCTCTCCCATCGAAGGAAGGTCCTGTTAGTGTATGTGCCCTAGGCCATGATTTGGATATTTATGTTATGCATTTATTATTAATAAAAGAGGTTTTATTATCATTATTGTTGGTTAGTATGTTACACAATTTTGATATATGTCCCTGATTCATTATTGTTATGGAGATAAAATAATTTATAATCAGTATGAGTATTGATTTGATAATCATGAGATGATTATGTGTATGGTGATACGAATCAATCTCATGGATACTTGTTAGAGAACAGTGTATTGGATAGACCCATCATGAGATTGCTACATGGATTAGCGTCATAAGTAAATCTCATGATAGTCATGTTGTAATCCTTTGACTTGAGATTGTCATAGTTTCCAACATAAGGACTATTATATTTTGACATGATCAAACGTTATCCGTAACTGGATAATAATAAAGGTCATGATTGAATGTGATAGAAATTATGTAGAGGATATTGAACAATCAAGATAGAATTTGTCCCTTTCTTTTGAGAGAGATATCTTTGGGCCCCTCGATTAGTGAGACTGTGAAATGCATGGCCGTGCTCAAATGAATTGATAGGGTGATCAATATCATTTGTTTTATCAGTCTACTTAGAGATCGAGTAATCATATGTTTGAACTATATAAGTATGACGCTGACCATGACTTATGTTCAAACTAGATATCGTGTGACAAAGAGATTAATGCATGTACTATTATTAGGCTAGTTGGACTTTACTCGTATTAATTGGATAGTTATAATGCCTTGCTAGAGGCCAATTACAACTTGTTGGTTTAATAGAGATTTAATCAACTGCCAATTAATATGGGCCTATCGGGTCACACACAAGAATGCGTAAGGCTGAGATTAATAATATTAATAATATTAATATTGGATATTAATTATTATTATTATTATCGTTTTAATATTAATAATATTAATATTGGATATTAATTATTATTAATATTATTATTTTCGTTTTTGTGGTTATATGTATATAGATATATATATGCTGTCAGATAATAATGAGAGAATCCATATCTGATATGGATTTTGAATATCCTGACAGAATCCATATCTGATATGGATTTTGATTGGCATCAACGAAACCGATTAGGACTTGGTTTTTAATATCCATAAATGCGTATATATATATATATATGTATCTCGTACATAGAGACATACGAAATACACACGAAAACAACAGAAACCCTAGAATCGTTTTTGTGAAAAACGAGTTCTTCAGCCGCGCTGTTTGAAGAGCTAGCACTCCGGGCGGAAGCGTTCGTGTGGATACCGACAGAGGGTGTTCGTGATTTCGCACCTCTTCCATCTGCAGACTTCGAATCTACGGAGGTAGTTTTTGATTTCTTTTGTCGAATTAAACGAACAACATGGATCCTTGGTAGGAAATCGGAGATCAAGTTTTGTTTTCCGCTGCGCGTTTGGCAGTGATCTCGGTTGATTTCCTAAAAGTCCGACGAGCAACTGCCAACCTATGAGTCTCCTCTAATGAATCTCCGGCAAGAGATAAATGACTTTCTTTATGGTAAAATTTCATATGACCTTGGTACTACTGATTCCACTCATGACAGCATAGAGGAACATGTAGTATTTGTCCTACCATCCAAAAGTAACATGCAATACCTCCTGAGCGGTACTCCTCGGAGCATGTATCTCAGAATTGCAGGTATCCAGTGAACAAATTAAGAAAGAGAATTTAAGGAAAGTGCTCCAGTTTTTTCAACGGCACCACTGACAAAATATATTTCTAGAACGATCTAGGAGACACGACAAACAGTTGAGTGGTGACGAGCCATAGAAGCATATTTGTAGGCTCTACGAAAAAGGAAACGTGATAAAAATATAGCCTACCAAAAGAAAAAAAACTAATTGGATATATGTGAGTGTTCACTATCAAGTGCAAGGCAGATGATTTGCGATTAAGCGGTACAAAATGAGACTAGTAGCAAAGAGATATACACGGACGTATGGTATTGATTACTCAAATATGTTCTCTCCTGTGGCTAAGATTGATAATATCAGGGTGCTATTCTCTGTCACAGCAAATAATGACTCGCCATTTCCTCAGCTTGATGTAAAAACCTTTTTACATACAGAATTAAAAGAAGAGATATATGTGGAGGCACACCAGGACTCTCAAAAGAATTTAGAGAACATAAAGTGTGTGAGTTAAAAAGGACACTCTGTATATTGAAACAATCTCTCTATGTGTGGTTTAAGAGATTTACAATGGTTATGAGAAAGAATAAATACATATAGAATAATGCTGATCATATGATGTTCTTTAAAAGAAACAGAAACCTCGTTACCTGCTTGATCATCTTTGTTGATGCATGATCATTACGGTAAATAATGAAAAAAGAAATTGCTCAACTTTGGAAGAGTCTATTTAAGCAGTACAAAATGAAGGGATCTAGGCAATCTGAAGTAATTCTTGGGGATCGAAGATTTTTTCTCAAGGAAAGGGGATCGTTATCTGTTAACAGAAGTACATCGTTGATCTACTGGAAGAAGTTGGAACGGTTCATTGAAAATATGTGATACTCTGATGATCATGAATCATAAACTTCAAATAAAATCAGAATGCTTATCAGCAGACAAAGACCGATATTAGAGGCTAATAGGAAAGCTAATCTACTTATCACACACTAGATCAGACATCGCATATGCAGTGGGAGTGGTAAGCTAGTTCATACATAACCCTAAGGAGGAACGCATGGACATAGTCATATGGATAGTGCAATATCTCAAAGGCCCACTAGGAAGAGGCATAGTATTCAGCAATTATGGGCATTAGGATGTTGAAGTTTATGCTGATGCTGATTAGACAGAGAATCCGAATGACAGTCAGTCTACTTCAGGATACTTCGCACTCGTCGGAGGAAATCTCGCCACATGAAGAAGTACAAAAAAAAGTTGGTGGCATTATCTTGTGCAGAGACAGAATTCAAAGGAATCGCAAAGGATTAATGGAGATACTGTAGTTAAAAAAAATTAATGACTGAAATTAGGTTTTCACTTAAATGTTCGACTCAGCTAATGCGTGATAATAAAGTGACACTTGCTTTTTCGAGAATCCATTAACACACGACGGGAAAAAACACGTGGAAGGAAACCTACATTTCAAAAAGGAGAAGATCGAAGAGGGCGTCATCGAACTTCCATTTGTAAAGTCGAAGGATAAACTTATGGACATCTTTACAAAGGTCGGAGCTGAAAATATGTTCAACTCAATATTGTGCAAGTTGGACATTTACTCATTGTCCAACTTGAGGGGAGTGTTAACAAATATAGACGAAATCAAATCAAATAAGAATCAAATCATACAATTAGGAAGATAAAATATTTTCTATTCAATGTAACATTCCGTAAATAGATATAATCGTGATAGTCAAGATAAAACCATTGTACATTTTTTAGAATCAATGAAAAATAAGTTTTCATCTCTGATTTAACATTCCATTCTTTTCATACGATCGGGTTTTAGATTGATGATGAGAGTGGCTGTATATGGACGAATAAAACCATTGTACGTTTTTTAGAATCAATGAAAAATAAGTTTTCATTTAACATTCAGTTCTTTTCATACGATCGGGTTTTAGATTGATGATGAGAGTGGCTGTATATGGACGAATAATATTTTGTGTTCGCGGGTGAATCGGCGGATTCGCAGGTCTTGGTAGCTGGACCGGATCTCTTCACTCCCACACCCTAACCCCTTGCCCATCGCCTGCCACGTGGCAGCAAGGTGGAGTGGTGAGGCTAGATGCGGGTGACACTCATCTAGCCTCACCACCTCACCTTGCTGCCACGTGACGGACGATGGACAAGAGAGTGAGGGTGTGGGGGTGAGGAGATCCCATCTCCTTGGTAGCACCATCAACTTATTCCACATGAATTTTGGAAGTCAGGCGGCGGACGTGGTAGGAGAAATTTTGAAGGCAAAAGTCTACTATGGAAGTTTTCTGTGCTTACAAGTTCATTTGCATGTTACTCAATCATGATTTAATTGTTAATTTAGGTAATCACTAACCAATTGTTTTGATGAAAAACCATGATTAGATACTTAAACAAGAAGACGTTTTAGATATATCGGTTTTATTCATTTTCTTTGCTAGTATAATTTAGTTAATTAACAATTAGAAACAACTCTATTTTTCTGTAGGATCATTTAGCTAGAGTTAGTATGGGAGAATTGAATTACAATTTGTCACTGATGAAGCCGGATCTTCACCAAGGGTCTAGATGACCTCAAATTAGCTCCGCCAGTTAACTTGAAGAGTTGTTAACTGGATTGAAAGTTGTAGCTGGAATAATCTCTAAAATATCATGCACAAGAAAGCACAGGTCAGAGGTCCCGGGGGGTTGGCCCCAGGAAAAACCCTCCAACGCTCAAGTCAGTTTGGGCCATATCTCACTGAGATTATAATTTAGATGGTGAGTTAAGAGTTTCTCACAGTATGGGCCGAAGAGCAAAGTGTATCAGCTTGCTTTAGGGTATGAATGTTTTTAATTCCGGATCCCTTTCTTTGTCCTAATTGGTTTGCTTTTATGGACCTTTTCCCGTCTTTGGCTTCTGATGGCAGATTTGATGTTTACTTGGGGCAGAAAGCCTAGGATGCCGTAGGTCTGCTGATGTGATTGATAGACCGGCTAATATGACTAAGGCCTGCTGGAATGACCTTAGCGTGTTCAGACTAAATTAACAGCTGTAGTCACTATATTAAAATTGCACCTCTGTCTGAGGGTCCCACGAGGTAATGTCGTGCTTGGTTCCTTTGCTGAAGTGCATAATCAAGCCTTGCCGAAGTACAGAATTCGGTCCGGCTGAAGTGGTCCAAAGTGCGGTACTTGTGTAGAGACTGAAGTTGGTGCCGAGGTGCAAGCCTTTGGCATATTCTTTGGTTATATAATAAGTGTCATGCTGCCCTGCTGAAGTACAGCCAAGGCTGAACACCCATGCTCGGACGCTGAACTGCAGTACTGTAGTACTTGAGTACTGAGCTATTGGAGTGGAACCGTTGACTATTGTTGACTAACAAACGATTTAATTATGGTTTATCCGCGCAGTTACTCCCGCTTTTAATGTAAGCGTTAATTCCAACACCTCATTATTATCTTTTCGGCGGTTTCAGCTCCTGAGGGAAAATCGCTTTAACCACTTCCTTTTTGAATTTTCAGACGAAGAAATTGTGACCTTTCGTTTTTTCTCACTTATAAATAGGGGAAATTGCCCCAATTCCTTCCTTTCTTCTTCCTTTATTCCGCTCGCTTGATTATTTTGCTGCACTGTTGCACTGTTCTTCTTCTTCGTCTTCGAAGCTTTCCTCCGACCTTACTCCAGCTCTTTCAACTTAAGTCTTCAATCTCTTGTAAGCTTTTCTCTATCTTACTCATGGCTTCTTCTTCTTTTACCTCAAAATCCATGGTGCCCTCTTCTTCGGTGCAAAACTCAATGTGCACCTTGAAAGCCACCGACCTCTCTGAATTATGTCAGCATTATAATGTTGACAGGAGTACTTTTGCCCTCATTCTTCCCCTTCCTCATCAAACTGCTTATGATCCCCCAGCTGGGTGCGAGGCAGTTTATGAGGAATATTTTAGATCTGGTTTCAATCTACCCATTCGGGCCCCCTTATTCCAAATACTGTTCTCTTATAAGCTTAGGCCCCAAATAACGCCTAACAGACTAAGGGTTATTCTTAGTTACTTGCTCTATCTAAGAGCAGCTGAGAAAAACTTCTCACTTGTAGTTTTTAGAGAGATATTTGTGTGTAAGCAGGAGGGTAGTTGGTACTGTTTCGATAGGAGACCTCAAAATAGTAGAAGGTTCTTTGTCATAAACCTTTCCTCTTCTACCAAAGATTGGATGGGGCATTTCTTTTTTGTTAAGAGTATAGGATTACCTGAAGGGATCCTTTGGAATACTGGCAGTGCAAATAACAGGAGGCCACGTGAACAATTTCGCAATGAAGCCTCCCAATTGTTACTTTTGCCCTTGGCCATAGATTGGAAGAAAGTTAATAGGCACATTGTAGGGGTTGCTGACCTGGAACATTTGTGGCTGGAACATAACTTTCGACCTCTCATTCCCCTTGCTTTGAGGATAGTTCTGGGTATATTGCTACGCTTTTGAAAATCTTTGACTGGCTTTGATATGGCATCTGAGTTTTGACTGTTTTGTTCCTTGAATTTTGCAGGAATCATGGTATCTGGGACTCTTGAAAGGTTGAAGAGCTTGGTCCCTAAGAAAAGAAAATGGACAGGATGCCAACCCTCCTCTTCGGAACAGGCTTCTGCTAGCTCTTCGTCTGAAGTGCAGATAATACCAGGTACATTTTTTTTTTCCCACACTAGTCTTGGATATGTTTGATTTCTATTTAATCATTTGAATTTTTTCCTCTTCAGTTGGAACTTCTGACAATCCCCTCCAGGCTGAAGCCCAAGTCCCTGTCTTAGCCTCAGCTCAACCTGGTGATGGGAGTGGGGGAATTGCTGCCCCCATTTTGATTCCCTCTTCTCCTGCTGATGAAGAGGAGAAAATGGAGGAGAATATGCCCCCACCAAGGTGGGTTTCTAATGAGGCTATTCCCTCCTTCGACCTTTTAGGAGAGACCCCTGGGGTGACTGCTTCTGAAGAAAAACCTGCTAAGAGGAATGAAGAAGAGCCTTCTGAAAGGAAAGCACCTGAAGGAGATCCTTCTGGAAGGAGTGCACCTGAAGGAGAGGCATCCGGGGTGAACTCATCGGAGGGGGAGCCTTCTTTCCGAAATCGTCGGGGTATGAGGACTCTGCAGTTCTCCCTTACCAACACTGCTGAAGATCCTAATGTAGCTAGGAGTTTGACTGAAATGTCAATACTTCCTAGGGATTGGCAAACATACGGCAGTCTGGGTTGGGACGCTGCCATGAATTCTTTTGCAAGGAACATGGCCCTGGTAAGATTTCCCAACACTTTCCAATTTTTTAACTTGAACCCTTATGTTTTTCTAACCAATCTGACTTCTGCAGTACCGGGCCCAAGAATACAACATCTTCAGACGAGCTGAAGAGCTGCGTGTCAAATTCTCTCAGCTCTCTGAGATCAATGTCAATCTCAGAAATGCTTATGACGGGTTAGCTGAGGTGGCAAGACCAAACAGCATAAAATTGTCCAGGCTGGAGGCTGAAGTGAACAATTTGAAGTCTCAAGTTGCTACGCTTACTGAAGACAATTCCAAGCTTCAGGGGGTAAAACAAGATTCAGACTCCAAGCTAGCCTCACTTATGGAAGAGAATTCCAGACTTCAAGCTGGGAAACAAGATTCTGACATCAAGCTAGCTGCTGCAAAATCCGAAGTGATAGAGCTGAAGGATGCACTGGCTAATGCTGAGTTGGTTTCTTCCAAAGCCCAAGCTGAGCTGGAGTTCTACCAAAAGGAACTTAGCACTTCTGATCAAGAATTGTCCAACAGTAAGGCTGAACTGAACCAGCAACTGGAGGCAGAAAGGAAAAACAAGGATGATCTCCTCCAACAATTTGAACTTCAAGCTGAGGAGATAAAGAAGAATGTCGTCGCTGAGTTCAGACAATCTGAGTTTTTTACTGGAAATTTCTTGAAGATTCAAGGCTCAGCAATTGCTGTTGGGCAAACTTGGGCAATTGATGCTTGTTCTGAGGTCTGCTCAAGCCTGGACAAGAACCATCCTCGGATTGCTAAACTGTACAACCCTGAGGCTGAAAGCTTGCTTGAAAATCAAATTACTCAGTTCCAAAGTGGGGTTGATCTCAGAGAGGATGAGGATGTTATAAAGTAGAATAGGACTTCTCTTGTAAATTTTTGTAGTTGTAATAGATACTCTTTCAATGAGAATCCAATTTTCTTAAACTTGTGCTCTTCAGCTTATTTCAATTTTCTTGGATTTGCTTTCTGTATGTAAAGCTTTACTCGTTCCATTTCCATAGTTGTCGCATTTGTCTTCAGACTTGAAACTTTTCTTGTTCTATTTTCATAGTTTGCAAGTATTTGTCTTCGGCTTAAGAAACTTCATTTGCTCTATTTTGATAGTTTGCAAGTATTTGTCTTCAGCTATGTCAAAAGAGTATCTTTTGTATGCTGGCTCTTTGCACAAGTATTAGGCTTCAGCCCCCATTCTTGGCACTACCAAGAATGTAAGGCTATCAAGCTGACCTGCAGCTATGACCTGCAGCCATGCTGTGCTTTAACTAACTTAAGATATAGGAAAACCTATACCCCAATGTTGAGCCTTCTTCATTCCTCTCATTCCTGCTGAATTAAAACATGGGGAAGCTTGTTCCATATGTTGAGTTTCACACAACCCTCTCAGTCCTACTGAGTTATAATATAAGGAGACTTGTTCCATTGTTGAGACCTGCTCAACCTGTCAGACCTGCTGAAGTGAAAGATATAGGGGAACCTGTCCCATTGTTGAGACCTGCTCAACCTCTCAGACCTGCTGAGGTAGAAGATATAGGAAAACCTGTCCCATTGTTGAGACCTGCTCAACCTCTCAGACCTGCTGAGGTAGAAGATATAGGGAAACCTGTCCCATAGTTGAGACCTGCTCAACCTCTCAGACCTGCTGAGGTAGAAGATATAGGGAAACCTGTCCCATTGTTGAGACCTGCTCAACTTCTCAGACCTGCTGAGGTAGAAGATATAGAGAAATCTGTCCCATAGTTGAGACCTGCTCAACCTCTCAGACCTGCTGAGGTAGAAGATATAGGAAAACCTGTCCCATTATTGAGACCTGCTCAACCTCTCAGACCTGCTGAGGTAGAAGATGTAGGGAAACCTATCCCATTGTTGAGACCTGCTCAACCTCTCAGACCTGCTGAGGTAGAAGATATAGGGAAACCTGTCCCATTGTTGAGAGCTGCTCAACCTCTCAGACATGCTGAGGTAGAAGATATAGGGAAACCTATCCCATTGTTGAGACCTGCTCAACCTCTCAGACCTGATGAGGTAGAAGATATAGGGAAACCTGTCCCATAGTTGAGACCTGCTCAACCTCTCAGACCTGCTGAGGTAGAAGATATAGGGAAACATGTCCCATTGTTGAGACCTGCTCAACCTCTCAGACCTGCTGAGGTAGAAGATATAGGGAAACCTGTCCCATAGTTGAGACCTGCTCAACCTCTCAGACCTGCTGAGGTAGAAGATATAGGGAAACATGCCCCATTGTTGAGACCTGCTCAACCTCTCAGACCTGCTGAGGTAGAAGATATAGGGAAACCTGTCCCATAGTTGAGACCTGCTCAACCTCTCAGACCTGCTGAGGTAGAAGATATAGGGAAACCTGTCCCATAGTTGAGACCTGCTCAACCTCTCAGACCTGCTGAGGTAGAAGATATAGGGAAACCTGTCTCATTGTTGAGACCTGCTCAACCTCTCAGACCTGCTGAGGTAGAAGATATAGGGAAACCTGTCCCATTGTTGAGACCTGCTCAACCTCTCAGACCTGCTGAGGTAGAAGATATAGGGAAACCTGTCCCATAGTTGAGACCTGCTCAACCTCTCAGACCTGCTGAGGTATGCCCCCACTTTCGTTGCGGGTTATAGATAGACATAATTTATTGCTTCATGCACCATATGGTGACTTAACTTTCCTGGCTGAATGCCAAATAAGAATACTCAGTTGAATATAAGAAATTGATCCTTCGATAATATAAGGCTGAGCCAAAAGATACCAGATGAGCACAAGAAGAAATAGACCCTGATTCGATTGAATCAGGAACTTTTGCTGTTACGTTAGCCTTATATGCTTAGGAGCCCGTATCCCCCTTTCACTAGGATCTGAATCCTCATCACTTGGCAACCCATGATGAGACCCAGGTTTACAACTCTCATCCGGAGGGGGTTTACCAAAGTCTTGCCTGTTGTGGAGCCTAGACTTCGGATTATAGAAACGCTGTAGGTGATCCAGCTCGATAAGACGTCCAATCTCCTGCCCGAGCTACCTACAGTCTTCTGTATCATGTCCAATATCATGATGATAGAGGCAGTACAGTCGGCGGTCTCTTTTGTGGATCGGTCCAGCCAGGGGTTGGGGTTCCTTTGCTAGAGATTTTTTCCTCATGTAGGAAAGGATGTGGGCTTTTGAAGCCAGCAGGGAGTTCCTTTCCTTTCTTCGGCCTCCTAACGGAATCTTGACAGAGCACCTTTCCTGCAACGGTGCTTTGCCTTTATTGTCAACTTTTCTTCCATGTTTGAATGGCAAGGAAGCTTTCTGAGTACATTTTAAGCTCTGGAGTAATAGCCAGGCTGAGTAGGAGAGTACTCCAGGTGTTCCTGTGGGTGAGAGTTACTGGAATGAGACCCACTGGACCTTGCTGCAGAGGCCTTCCCCTTCATTTCCCTCACTACAGCTTGGAAAACACCTGGGTTTTGAGCCACATAGCATATGGCTCGAATATGCTCTTCATATGTGAAGGCAATGATGGGAGTTGAAGATTCTCCCAGTTCCGTAGAACACTGTTCAGTTTGCTGTTGAGAAGACCTTTGGCTCCTCTTAGATGTCGTGGGTCGCTTGGACCCTTGTCCATCTTTGCTATTCATCTTTCTCTCGATAGCTTGCTAAGGTAATTAGAAAAACTTTGAGTAACTATTTTCTGGGTTAAGGGTCTAAGGGCCCTCCTTCTAGCGCCAAATGATGAAGCCGGATCTTCACCAAGGGTCTAGATGACCTCAAATTAGCTCCGCCAGTTAACTTGAAGAGTTGTTAACTGGATTGAAAGTTATAGATGGAATAACCTCTAAAATATCCTGCACAAGAAAGCACAGGTCAGAGCTCCCCGGGGGTTGGCCCCGGAAAAAACCCTCCGACGCTCAAGTCAGTTTGGACATATCTCACTGAGATTATAATTTAGATGGTGAGTTAAGAGTTTCTCACAGTATGGGCCGAAGAGCAAAGTGTATCAGCTTGCTTTAGGGCATGAATGTTTTTAATTCCGGATCCCTTTCTTTGTCCCAATTGGTTTGCTTTTATGGACCTTTTCCTGCCTTTGGCTTCTGATGGCAGATTTGATGTTTACTTGGGGCAGAAAGCCTAGGACGTCGTAGGTCTGCTAATGTGACTGATAGACCGGTTGATATGACTAATAGGCCTGCTGGAATGACCTTAGCATGTTCAGACTGAATTAACAGCTGTAGTCACTATATTAAAATTGCACCTCTGTCTGAGGGTCCCACGAGGTAATGTCGTACTTGGTTCCTTTGCTGAAGTGCATAATCAAGCCTTGCCGAAGTACAGAATTGGGTCCGGGTGAAGTGGTCCGAAGTGCGGTACTTGTGTAGAGACTTAAGTTGGTGCCGAGGTGCAAGCCTTTGGCATATTCTTTGGTTATATAATAAGTGTCATGCTGCCCTGCTGAAGTGCAGCCAAGGCTGAACAGCCATGCTCGGGCGCTGAACTGCTGAACTGCAGTACTTGAGTACTGAGCTATTGGAGTTGAACCGTTGACTATTGTTGACTAACAAACGATTTAATTATGGTTTATCAGTCACCTTTATTTTTAATTAACGACACCAACTTAAAAACGGTCAAGATGCTATTCACAATTGCCATCCAACATATAGATATATAATGCATTTAACTTTAACAATTTCAATTGTTAGACAATTTAAACAGTTCCAAGTAAAGCAACTACTCATCTGATGTGGAAAAGAAGACATGGCCGTGAAAATTGGAATACATCGATCAACCCTCAGATGATTAAAATTAGTACGGAAGTGTACTAATTAATGAAAAGATGAAACATTAGATTCTTCCTATATATAGATATTGTAATCATTGAGAATCAAAACTAAGATCGACCTACTAGGGCCATGTCTTCGAGATCGGATCTCATCACCGCATCTACCATCACCTCATTACCCATCGTCTGACACGTGACAGCAAGAGCTGGTTAGGCTAGATGCGGGTGACACTTATCTAGCCTCACCACTTTTTTACTGTCATGTATTGGGCGCTGAGCAATGAGATGAAGATGGAGGAACTAACGAGATCCGGTCCCATATCTGCTTCCTTCACTTGTTATGCGTCTTTTGCTCCTTTCGTCTTTTTAACTTTTCTTATTTGCTTTTGCTTTCAACTTTAAAAGCTGTGGTTCTCATACTTATGTCCTTTCATTGAATTCTCAATTCCCACAGCTCTCATTCTTCAACTATAGAATTTTATGAAGAATGCATTTTAAATATGTATTCTGAAAAAGTTTTTGGCCGGAAACTCCAACCGGACTCCTATCAGCCTGTCTCACAGTGTGATAGGATGAAAGTCAGGTGCCCAAGACCAGCTATGACAGAGTTTGGACTGCTCAGACAGCCGCATAAGGAGCCCACTGCAAGCAGCGAAACTCCAATATCATGAGTTTACTTGGAAAGAGAGTCGAAAATTTTGTTTGAGACAAGAATCGAACTCTCTCAACTTTCTCAAGGTTCCACCACCAAAAGCATTAGATCATGCCCAAAAAATTTAAAGATGTATTCTAATCAACAGTCTTAGGAGTTTACTTACAAATAACTCGTAAGAGGTATAAATCTAACTTTTTGAAAGGATTCAAACTCTTAAATACATGGCACCTTTCTTTGCATTATTAAATACCGTAGGACTTTTTCAATAGACTATATCTGTGCAGACTTTATATGTCTTTTCCTATCTTATAGCTTCATTGTCGTGGTTAGGTCATCTCCAACCTAAAACACCAAATTTTGTATCAATTAATCTATTTAGTGCAATAAACAGTAAAAAGTAATCCAACCACAAACACCAAATCCAGAACCAAATAAGAATATTCCTTAAAGATTCTTCTATCATTCTATTTTTAATTCATTATTATAAATAATTTAACACAAATTTAACATTCATATAAATTTAAGGTAAGTATTCATTAATTCATTATTCATTGATTTAACTGAGATGGATTATTTCTTAACGTGTTTCTATAAATTTAAATTTTAAAATAAAAATTAAATTATAAATAAAATAAAATAAAATTAAAATTATTATAACAAAATTAACGAAATTAAAATTTTCTTAATGTAATTAAAATGGTGATGTAGCAGATGAATAGTGATTTGGTGCAATGAATAGTGGTGCACCTATTTGATGCAATACTATTCATTTTTACCTATTAAGTGTTGGGTTTGGTGCTTGGTTGGATTGGATTTTTGCACCGAATAAATGTTTTGTTGTGTCCATTGGAGATGCTCTTACGCACGGTCAATCTAATTCGTGACCTTCGTATTGTATTGATTACTCAGGGTGGGTACAATATCATACCTCATCTATTTGGTGGTTGAGGTCGTCAATTATAAGTTTTTTGATTGACACCAATTATAAGTTTAAGTATTTTCTAAATTGAACCAAGTAAAAAAATATCAAGTACTAATCCACGCACCACGTACAATTTTTAAAAGTTGTTTTATGTGTCATATTTTATAGAGACTTTTGAGGCTTGTCTACTATGCTTGCGTAATATATTGGAATTATCTTCTATTAAACTAAAGTTGGTAGTACATTGTCCCATGATATATAGGCCAATTTGAGCAAAACGACCTGATGCGTCCGGTTTAAAATAATTTTAATCAAACCGTAATCACCAGTGATCAACCTGATTTTCACGTCAACCCTGACAACCTGCAAAGAGGAAATGTCAGGATGAGGAAATTCTAGATGTCTCATAGGTTCTTCGATGATAAAGACAACCAGGTCGAAACTGCTGATGATTACGGTCTAAATGTCTCAAAGGTTCTTCGACAATAAACACAATCAGGTCGAAACCACTGGTGATTACGTTCTATATCATTTAGGACCGGGCACATCATTTGGCATGGTCTCTTGGGAGATTTCTTATTTTTATCACGAAAATACTACATATCCTGTGAAGGCCTCTCAAAATCCTCCTATTTAGAACAGAAAAGTTCCATTTTGTGTCTTGGCAATGACAAAAAACCTCAAAGCTTGTTACTCGAACTCGGAAAATAAGAGTTATGTCTTAGAATTTACTTACTTGATTGTGAGAAGACCTCTAGGCCACTAAACCATGCCGATCCTAATCCTTTCTTCTTGTATGTTGCAACCGTTGAAGTCTATGTAGAAATAAGTACATCCGAGTTGTGCCGAGCTGAGACAAGATGGACCGACCTGAACAAAGTAACGATCGCAATGGAGGAAAGTGATCAAAGTCAATCAACCGAGCTGACCTTGATAAGAATGTGTGAGATGAGGTGGTATGGACAAAATAAGACCGTATTGAACTGAAGAAGACAGACGAGCTGAGGTGAAGAAGGGCTGAGGAGAAACGAAGCAGAACCAAAATGAATAAGTGCTAAGCCGAGATGCCGAGATGAAGCACAAACCAGGCAGCAACGCTAAGGCCGAGCTACCATACTTAGTCTTGTAAATATTGTAATTTAGAACATTTACTGTGCATAAGGCAGAGTTGATCAGGTAACTAGCCGCTATCTTATAGACGTTCGAAAACACTGTAGCAGAATAGTAACCACTGCATAAGTTGAAAAATAAAGCCGTTAGGAGTAGAAAGATCCCTATAAAAAGGAAGAAATCCTGTAAATTTAAACTGAACTTTAATGAATTCTCGAATTCTTTCAATATCGACCGTCTAAGTTAGGTCGAGATCACTTGTGATTACGGTTTGGCCTGAATCATTTCAAACCAGAAGCATCACCACCTATGTTAACTCTCCTGTTTAGTTATTTTTCTTCAGTTTGCTATTGATAGACCATAATTAAAACGTCTGTTAGTCAACAGTCAACGGTTTAGTTCCAGCAGCTCAGCATTCAAAAGTACTGCAGTTCAACAAGTATCGCAGTTCAGTGGTTCAATACCCAAGCATGGTTGTTCAGTCTCGGCTGCACCTCGGCAAGGCAACATGACGCCCTTATAGCACTGAAGAACATGCCAAGGTTTGCACCTCGACCCCAACTTCAGTTTATGTTCAAATGCCGCACTTCGGACCACTTCAGCGGGATAAGACCAAGTCATGCACTTCGGCAAGGCCTAGTCATGCACTTCGGCAAGGCCTAGTCAGGCACTTCGGCAGAGTTCAGCTGTGTACCACAGCCAATGAACAAAGTACGATATTACCTTGTGGGACCCTCAAACAGAGGTACAATTCGAATATAGTGATTACAGCTGGGTATTCTTCCTAAACACGCTAAGGTCATAACAGTCGGCCTACTAGTTACATCAACCAGGCCGGCCTATTAGTCACATCAGTCAGACTACTGATCACATCAGCAGACCTATGGCGCCTTAGACTTTCTGCCCCAAGCAAGCGTCCTCTCCACAATCCACTATCAGGGGCTTAGAGCGGGAAAAAGGTCTATAAATGCAAGCCAACCAAGATAAAGAACGAGACCAAGATCTAGATCCGGATTTCAAACATCCATACTCTAAAGCAAGTTCATACATTTTGCTCCTCGGCATACACTGTGAGAAACTCATAACTCGCCCTTTAAATTACAAATCTCAGTGAGATATGGCCCAAACTGACTTAAGCGTCGGAGGGTTTTTTCCGGGGCCAACCCCCCGGGACCTCTGATCTGTGCTTCCTTGTGCAGTATATTTAGCGCTATTCCAGCTACACATTCTCAATCCCGGTTAACAATTCTTCACGTTAACTGACAGAGCTAATTTGAGGTCGTCTAGACCCTTGGTGAAGATCCGGCTTCATCATTTGGCGCTAGAAGGAGGGCCCCTTAGTCCCTTAACCCAGAAAACAGTTACTCAAAGCTTTTCTAACGATTACTCAGAGCTTTTCTAATTTTCCCTGGAAGCTATTGAGAGAAAGATGAGTAAAAAAGATGTCAAGGGTCCAAGCAGCCTATGACGTCCAGGAGGAGTCAAAGGTCTTCTCAGCAACAAACTGATCAATGCTCTACGGAGCCGGGAGAATCCTCAACTCCCATTGCCTTCACATATGAAGAGCACATGCGAGCCATTCGTTATGTGGCTCAAAACCCAGAGGTCTTCCAAGCAGTAGTGAGGGAGATGAAGGGGAAGGCCTCTGCAACAAAGTCCAGTGGGTCCCATTCCACTCATCCACTGGAACACATGGAGTATTCTCCCACTCGGCCTGGTTGTTGTCCCAGGCGTCAGACTGAGTTAATGGCCGAGGCGAGACGGACAGAACAAAAGTCTAGCCACCAGAGTTTAAAATGTACTCAGAAAGCCTCCATGCCATTTAAACATGGCAGAAAAGTTGACAATAAAGGCAAAGCACCGCTGCAGGAAAGGTGCTCTATCAAGATTCGGTTAGGGGGCCGAGGAAAGGAAAGAAACTCTCTGCTGGCTTCAAAAGCCCATATTCTTTCCTACATGAGGAAAACATCTCTGGCAAAAGAACCCCAGCCCCTGGCTGGACCAATCCACAAAAGAAACCATCGACTGTACTGCCTTTATCATCATGATATCGGGCATGATACAGAAGATTGTAGGCAGCTCGGGCAAGAGATTGGGCGTCTTATCGAGTTGGGTCACCTGCAACGTTTTTATAATCCGAGGTCTAGGCTCCACAACAGGCTAGACTTTGGTGGACCCCCTCCAGATGAGAGTTGTAAACCTGGGTCTCATCAAGGTTTTCTAAGTGATAAGGATTCGGATCCTGATGAAAGGGGGTTACAGGTTCCTGAGCATATAAGGCTGACATAACAGCAACAGTCCCTGATTCAATCGAATCATGGTTTATCTCTTCTTGTGCTCATCCGGTATCTTCTGGCTCAGCCTTATGTTATCAAGGGATCAGTTTCTTATATTCAGTTGGATATTCTTATTTGGAATTCAGCCGGGAAAAGTTAAGTCACCTTATGGTACATGGAGAAATAATTTATGCCTATCTATCACCCAAAACGAAAGTGGAGGCATATATATCTTTACCCCAGCAGGTCTGGGAGGTTGAGCAGGTCTCAACATTATTCTTACCCCAGCAGGTGTGGGAGGTTGAGCAGGTCTCAACAGGATGGGACAGGTTTCCCGATATTCTTACCCCAGCAGGTCTGGGAGGTTGAGCAGGTCTCAACATTATCTTTTACCCCAGCAGGTCTGGGAGGTTGAGCAGGTCTCAACAATATCTTTACCCCAGCAGGTCTGGGAGGTTGAGCAGGTCTCAACAGCGGGATAAGTCCCCTATATCTTCACCTCAGCAGGACTGAGAGGTTGAGCAGGTCTCAACAGCGGGATAAGTCCCCTATATCTTCACCTCAGCAGGACTGAGAGGTTGAGCAGGTCTCAACAGCGGGATAAGTTCCCTATATCTTCATCTCAGCAGGACTGAGAGGTTGAGCAGGTCTCAACAGCGGGATAAGTCTCCTATATCCTCACCTCAGCAGGACTGAGAGGTTGAGCAGGTCTCAACAGCGGGATAAGTTTCCTATATCTTCACCTCAGTAGGACTGAGAGGTTGAGCAAGTCTCAACAGCGGGATAAGTTCCCTACATCTTCATCTCAGCAGGACTGAGAGGCTAAGCAAGTCTCAATTACGGGATAAGTTCCCTATATTCTAACTCAGCAAGGCACAGCAGAGCTGAAGAGCCAAGGATAAAAGCTCTTAAAATTTGTCAAGGCACAGCAGAGCTGAAGAGCCAAGGATAAAAGCCAAAACTCAGTACTTATGCAGAGAGCTAGCATACAAAAGATACTCTTTTGGCAAAACCGAAGACAAATACTTGCAAACTATCAAAATAGAGCAAGTAAAGTTTCTTAAGCTGAAGACAAATACTTGCATAAAGCAAGTAAAGCTTTTGATAAAGCTGAAGACAAATACTTGCATAAAGCAAGTGAAGCTTTTGATAAAGCTGAAGACAAATATTTGCATAAAGCAAATAAAACTTTGCAGTGCTGAAACACTTGCAACTATGGAAAAAGAGCAAGGCTTTGCAGAGCCGAGGACAAATATTTGCATTCACTATTGAGACGAAGCAAATAAAACTTCACATGCTGAAGACAAAGACAGTTAAGGAAGCTGAAAGAAGCCGAAGAGCAAAAGTTGGGAAAAATGGATTTTCATTAAGTACAAAATCTATTACAACTACAACTATCTACAGAAAAAGTCATATTCTACTTTGCAAATCTCCTCCTCTTCTCTGAGGTCAACTCTACTTTGAAACTAGACTTCTTGGCAGGCCTCAGTCGCGCAAATCCTTCTTCTTCCAGTAAAGCATGAAACAATTGCGATTACATTCTCCGCAGTCCATCTTCAAGACACGGTAGCAGTGAAATAAACTCCGGCAAAGTTGGTCAACCACTTAAAAAAGCAAGGCATGGCATAAATAAAGCTCAGGCAAGGACTATGTTGGATTCGACGCCAGTGCAACAAATTTCAAGCACTGCAATTCCAACAGATATAAACTTGGAAAAAGATTTCAACCATCCTTCGGAGGGTGATTCTTTGAAACCTGAAATCTGCAGTAAAGTTTTGCTCTGCCATGTTACCATGGATCGGGATGCTTGTTTTGCAGAAAGGACTGATTTATTTGACCTATCCATGCTTGAAGTGCAGCAAAATGAATCCTTTGCTGGAAAGGGATGTGTTGAAGGAGAACCCGTACCAAGAGATGGCAGGGGTACTAAGGCGAAGGATATGGCATTAACCGAAGAGGGTCCGCCAGTAAGGCATGACCTCCTTGAAGGACGGATGTCCCCATCGGAGTCAAATTTTTCATGGAAGGATTGAATCTCACGGTTACCCTCCAGATCCTCTGGGTAAGAGAGAGTATACATGTTTTGGGAATGTTTACATAAAAATGAAGGGATGGATTGAAAGGAAGAGCACTGTAGAAGACAAGGATAGGCTTCAAAGACGAGGAAGATAAATAGAGAATGCAGAATGAATGGAAGAAATCGTCTCTATTTATAAGTGAGAGAAAGCGAAAAGTTGCTCCTTTTCGTTTGAAATTAAAAAAGGCAGAGGTTCACGCATTTCCCTCCCTCGGGGAATGAAATCGTCGAAAAAGTAATGATAAGGGATCGAAATTAGCGCTTACATTAAAAGCGGGAATTACTGCGTAAGCAAAAGGATAACCGCGTAATCAATGAAGGACTGCCACGTCACAGGAACAAGATTTGTCCGCCTTCGCAGTTCAGCTCAGCCACACAAAATCTGGGGGCAAATGATAGACCATAATTAAAACGTCTGTTAGTCAACAGTCAACAGTTTAGCTCCAGCAGCTCAGCATTCAAAAGTACTGCAGTTCAACAAGTATCGCAGTTCAGTGGTTCAGTACCCAAGCATGGCTGTTCAGCCTCAGCTGCACCTCGGCAAGGCAACATGACGCCCTTATAGCACCGAAGAACATGTCAATGTTTGCACCTCGGCCCCAACTTCAATTTATGTTCAAATGCCACACTTTGGACCACTTCAGCGGGATAAGGCCAAGTCATGCACTTCGGCAAGGCCTAGTCATGCACTTCGGCAAGGCCTAGTCAGGCACTTCGGCAGAGTTCAGCTGTGTACCACAACCAATGAACCAAGTACGATATTACCTTGTGGGACCCTCAAACAGAGGTACAATTCGAATATTGTGATTACAGCTGGGTATTCTTCCTGAACACGCTAAGGTCATAACAGTCGGCCTACTAGTTACATCAACCAGGCCTGCCTATTAGTCACATCAGTCAGACTACTGATCATATCAGAAGACCTACGGCGCCTTAGGCTTTCTGCCCCAAGCAAGCGTCCTCTCCACAATCCACTATCAGGGGCTTAGAGCGGGAAAAATGTCTATAAAGGCAAGCCAACCAAGACAAAGAACGAGACCAAGATCCAGAACCGGATTTCAAACATCCATACTCTAAAGCAAGTTCATACATTTTGCTCCTCGGCATACACTGTGAGAAACTCCTAACTCACCCTTTAAATTACAAATCTCAGTGAGATATGGCTCAAACTGACTTGAGCGTTGGAGGGTTTTTCCCGGGGCCAACCCCCCGGGACCTCTGATCTGTGCTTCCTTGTGCAGGATATTTGGCGCTATTCCAGCTACATATTCTCAATCCCGGTTAACAATTCTTCACGTTAACTGACGGAGCTAATTTGAGGTCGTCTAGACCCTTGGTGAAGATCCGGCTTCATCAGCTACCAAAGTTGTACCAGGCTCAAGTTGCTTGACTTTGATGTTTCTCAGGTTCTTGAGTTGCTAGCCATGTTAACGATAACATTTGAGGATAATACATTTATTTCAAAATTTTACAGCATAGCTATTCCAAAAAAAAAAAAAAGTACTTCGTTGAAAATTTTTGTACCATAATGTAGATGGAATTCCTCGATCCAAGAACTCGTTGGATTTCCCTCTCATCTTAATTTAATAAGTCTCTATTACTGTTTCAGGGAATTATTGAAGAAAAGAGAGAATATTACTGCTGGTTTCGAAAACTTGATCAAAGGAAGAGATTCGTTGAGAGAGTGGGAGCAAAGACTAACATCGCCTACTTTGTGGTTGAGGCCTTCAAGACTCGACTATAAATTAAGGGTGACAATTTCAGACACGACACGAAACACGACCCGAACCTGACACGAGTTTTCGCAGGTATGGGTATGACCTTGGCGGGTTTCGTGTACAAATCAGGTAAGACCTGAAAGATACCCACCAACGGCGGGTCGTGTCCAGGTATACCCGCGGGTACCCGTTTATACCCGTTTATACACGAAATTTTAAAAATAAATTTTAAATAAAATTTATAATTAATAAAACAAATAATTTTTTTAAAAAAAGACTACCGCTCTACTAAGTAACCCTATTTGGTTTCCCTTTCCTCCATTCTCAAATCTCATTTCTTTAATCTATTACTGCATAGTCAAATGATTTGAGTTGAGATGACCTTGCATTCGTAGCCGTTTAAGTATATGAAACCTGAAAAAGACACAAAACCTGAAATTAACTGAAAAATACATGAAATGACGTGTACACGACTTGAAATATTTGTACTTGTCAAGTTCGTGGGTATACCCGATACACGACACGAAACCTGACATGTACGGGTTTGGGTATCTACATCTATACACGCGAAGCAAACGGGTAAGGTATGGGTATGACACTTTGATACACGAAACCCGAAAAACAC
Organism: Eustoma russellianum; assembly: GCA_036186865.1. Classification (NCBI taxonomy): domain Eukaryota; kingdom Viridiplantae; phylum Streptophyta; class Magnoliopsida; order Gentianales; family Gentianaceae; genus Eustoma; species Eustoma russellianum. The sequence goes on from AP025053.1 coordinate 5,022,478, forward strand.
GAAACACGAAACACGAAACACGACCTGTTTGACACCCCTACTATAAATATGAGTTGTGGGCTATTCGCACACTTTTTTTTAAATGATAATATATTAATCAGTAAAGCATCAAAGGAATGTAATCCATAGAAAAACTCTAACTGTAGATCACATACTGACCTACATGTATTGTTCAGTAACGTAAAACAATTTTAAACAATAGGAGTAGTGCCTATGTATAAAATGTGTGGTTAGAGCATATACATCACTCTATACACGTGAGTGCAGATTGTATGTGTTACATCCCTAGATACAAATGATTCTCTTTCAAAAATGTATCTCTACTCAGAGGACAGAGCATGTCTCCTCTGCTTGGAGGACTAAGTTGTTGCACCGAGTCATAATATTATTTTCAATGTCATGAATTAAAAAAACACGTTAAAATTAAAATGAATTGGTGCACCAATTTGATACAGCGGATCCTATCTCTAATTGTATCAAGTACCATCTTGGGTACTCCTTTTAAGTGTAATTGTAGAAAGCGTCTATTAAACTTTTGATAAACCAGAAATAATCGTCTGTTAGTCAACAACAGTCAACGGCATAACTTCCACAGTTCAGCACCCAGGCATTGCTGTTCAGCCTTGACTGCACTTCGGCTGTGTCCCATGGCAACCTTCTTATTATCAGAGAATATGCCTAAGGTTTGCACCTCAGCACCAACTTCAACCTCAGCCTCAGCCAAAGCATTACGCTTCAGACCACTTCGGCCATATTCAATATTGCACTTTGGCAAAGCTTGGTTTTGCACTTCGACGAGGGAATCAGGCACAGCTTTATACCAAGTATGGGACCATCAGGCAGAAGTACAGTTCAAAGAAAGAGTACACGTTGGGCTGTTCAGCCAGTACACGCCAAGGTCACATCAGCCGACCTACTAGTCACGTCCGCAGACCTACTAGTCATATCAGCAAACCTACGGCATCATAGGTTCTCTGTCTCAAGCCAACGTCATATCCATTGTCAGAGGCAGAGGACAAAGGGAAACTAATAAAAGCAAGCTAAAGGGGACCAAAGCAAGGATCGAAACTTTTTCATCTCTCCTGGAGCTAATACATTGAATTTTCTCCTTAGCCAAGAACTGTGAGAACTTTCTAACTCTACATACCAAATTATATTCTCAGTGAGAAATGGCCCAAACTGACTTGAGCGTCAGGGGGTTTTACCCGAGGCCACACTCCCGGGACCTCTGATTTGTGCTTCCTTGTGCAGGATTTCCAGGAAGCAATTCCAGCTATTTTCTTCAAATCAACTGACGACATTTATTTGAGGTCATCTTAGACCCTTGGTGAAGATCCGGCTTCATCATTTGGCGCTAGAAGGAGGGCGTGAGTCCCTTAATCCAGTAAAAAGTTCAAACTCAAAATAGCCAACATCTTCTATGACAAAAGGTCGCCGTGAAGGTTTGGGTGAGTCATCCAACCAGCCACGACGCATTATTACGCGCTTAGGCGTCCCAGGACAGGTTTCTCGGGTACCTGAATCGCCTAATCCTACTCCGGAAATCTCAAGGGAGGATAGGGATAAAGCGATGAAATATGTCGCAGAGAACATGGATGTGCTTGAGGCTGTAGTGCAGCAGCTCAAAGGCAAACAGCCGGAGGTGCAAGATATGGAAGAAGATCCACCTCTTCCTCCCAAAGAGGTATCACAAAAACCAGTCTTCTAGACCCCCTAGAGGATTTATGGCGGATGCCAGAAGACGCAGTTTCAAAGCTCCAACTGTGGAGTCAGAACCTTTTTCCAGACCCCATCTAAGTGTAAGGTCAAAGTCTTTAAAGAGTTTTCCCATGGAAGAAGAAGTTCTTCGCAGGCCGAGAGCTTATTACGAAGAGCACAAACAAGAGTTTGTGCAAGCAGCCCAGAAAATTCCTTTTTCCTGGGATATTGCAGAGTATTTGGCACCAGACAGTTTTAAGGTGCCAAAGATGGACACTTATGATGGGAGAACAGACCCTACGGATCATCTCTTCCAGTTCCAAACTGCAATGAGTCTGAAGAACATTCCAGATCCTCTGCGTTGCAAAACTTTCCCGTTGTATTTACGGAGAAAGGCTAGGAGATGGTTCCAAGAGCTCCCATCAAAATCGGTGAAGTCCTTTAAACAGCTGGCACAAAAGTTTAAATCACAGTTTTTGTCTAGCACTCCTTTCGTGAAGAACTCATCCCATCTGATGACCTTGAGGCAAGGTCCAGATGAATCTTTGTTAAAGTACATGCAATGTTTCTCAGATGAGTCACTGCAGGTCAGTGACAGAAATGAGGGCGTTAAGGCTGCTGCTTTTATTAACGGTCTCCGAGCTGGCCGCCTCTTTTCTCAACTGGCCGAAGAGGTGCCCATAACTCTAAGAGAATGCTTGGAGAAAGCCCATCAGTTTGCTCGAGGTGAGGAGGCAAACAGATTGAAGAGGGAAGCCGAGCAAGGAGCCTGGCAAGAAAGCCGATCCGGTTCCAAAAAGGAGGATCGGCGCAATGAAGTAAAAGACCATGATCGGCGCAGTGCGTTCGATCGCATGAGTGGAAAAGGCAAAGGTGGTAAGGAGGGCTTACCCCTGTTGGCCTCAAAAGATTATATTTTGGCCGTTATGGAGAAAGACGGTCTGAGGGTAGATCCAGAGCCTCTGTATGGGCCTAGGGGAAAAAGGAACCCCAAACTTTATTGCCGATATCACAGAGATATCGGGCATGACACCGAGGATTTCAGGCAACTAGCTCAAGCTATCAAGCAACTGATAGAGCAGGGTCACTTACAGCAATTTTATGACACATGTTCACACCTGCACAACCGGTTAGATTTTCACAAGGACCCTCAGAAGGACAAATGCCGACCAGAGTCCCCATCTCGGCATCGCAGAATTGACGATGATGAGGAGCAAGGAAGGCATGGGGCAGCAGGTCGGCCTCACGTCAATACCATTATATATACCATCTCTGGAGGTCCACCTCACACAGGCCGCGGTGCACCCAGTTCCTCAGGAACTTCGTCAGGTCCGCCATCCAAAAGAGCCAAGATGGCAAGGGAATTGACTTATGGGCCAGAAGATCCCATTCCACTGGACTCCAACAACACAGGTTTAGTGATAGACCTGTGCATATAGTTAGCTCCTGATAAGATTGTGGAGGTCCGACGTGTTTATGTGGACACCGGCAGTGCCGTGAATGTAATGTTTTATCGGGTGTATCAGCGGCTTGGATTACCCGATTCTCTGATGAGGCCTGTCACTTCTTCTTTATATGGTTTCACTGGAGCTGCAGTTCGACCAGCAGGTCTGGTCACACTCAGTTGCAGTTTTGGCAAACCCCCTGCCTATCGGTGTATATAGATAGATTTTGTGGTCATCAAGGAGATGTCTGCATACAACATCATTTTGGGCCGGCCATCTTTGGTGGCATTAGAGGCCATTGTATCACATCTACACGTCAGCATGAAGTTTCCCACTCCAGGGGGTGGTAACCATACAAGGTGATACACAAGTGGCACAGAGTTGTTATGCTATTGCCACCCAAGGAAATGAGGCAGTTCAACAAGTCAGCCTTGACGAACTGATACCTTCTGATGAGGAGCACTTGCATTCAGATGATGCGGTGCAGAATTTCATCCTCGATCCGAGCCGGCCTGAAAATGTCATAAAGATCGGGACATGGATGCCGTCTGAATTGCTAGCTCAGCTGCAGGCTCTGCTGAGAGAATTTGCAATTATCTTCGCATGGACTGCGGAAGACATGCCAGGGATTCCCTCACATCTGGCTGAGCATAAACTGAACGTTGATCCTTTGGCAAAGCCCCTAAAGCAAAAGAAGCGGAACTTCGCTCCAGAAAGGAATAAAGTCATTGAAGAGGATGTCAAGAAGCTCTTGGCTGTAAAATTCATTGTTGAAGTGCTTTATCCAATCTGGTTGGCTAACCCAGTGGTGGTCCCTAAGCAGGATGAATCTTGGAGGATGTGTATAGATTACACCGACCTCAACAAAGCATGCCCAAAAGATTGTTATCCGCTCCCTAAAATTGGCAGGCTAGTGGATTCAACACTTGGACATGAGATCTTTGACTTTTTGGATGCCTTCAAGGGCTATCATTAGATCATTATGGCAATAGAAGATCGGGAGAAAACTGCTTTCATAACAGAGTCATGTACTTATTGTTATGTAACTATGCCATTCGGGTTGAAGAATGAGGGGGCCACCTATCAATGTCTGGTCAATTTTTTGTTCAGTGAACAAATTGGCCGAATAATGGAAGTTTACATCGATGATATGCTTATTAAGAGCAGGTCTCTTGATCAGTATATTCAGAACTTAATGGAAGTATTCACTGTGTTGAGAGACTCACACATGAGACTAAACCCGAAGAAATGCACGTTTGGGGTACGCACTAGAAAGTTCTTGGGGTATATGGTTTCCAAGGAAGGGGTGCAGGCAAACCCTGCTAAGACTGAAGCTAACATGCACCCCCCAGGAATGTGAAGGAAGTGTAGAGGCTAACGGGCCAAATTTCCGCGCTGAGCAGATTTTTATCCAAGTCGGCCAAAAAATCTCTCCCTTTCTTCCAGGTCCTGAAGAAGAAAACAGCTTTCCAGTGGGATGATCAATGTCAAAAAGCCCTTGAAGAGCTGAAGTCCCATCTGGCCGAGGTGCCAATGCTGACTTCACCTCTGCCCGGAGAAGAGCTATATGTGTACCTCTCAACGTACAAAGAAGCTGTAAGCGCAGTTCTGCTCAGGGAGCAGGATAATGTGCAGAGGCCCATCTATTTCGCAAGCAAAATCTTACATGGGCCTGAAGTGAGATATCCCAATGCTGAGAAGGTAGTCTTAGCACTTGTAGTGGCAGCAAGGAAGTTCAAGCCTTACCTACAAGCTCATCCTATTGTAGTGGTCACTCACCAGCCCTTAAAACAAATCTTGTCAAGGCCAGACACATCTGGCCGAGCTGCAAAATGGACTGTGGAGCTTGCAGAGTATGATATCCAGTACAAGTCAAGAACTTCTATCGAAGCCCAAGCATTAGCAGACTTCTTAGCTGAAGGGATATCCGTGGAGGAAGATATCAAGCCAGTAGCTGACTGGACATTATATGTGGATGGGTCTTCCTCCAAAGATGGTTGTGGAGCAGGACTCCTAATCATCAACCCCAACAAAGAAGAATTTGAATATGCTTTGCGTTTCGACTTTGAGTCAACCAATAACGAGACAGAATATGAGGCCCTCATAGCAGGACTAGGCCTCGCAAGAAAGTTGGGGGCAGAACGAATCATTTCCCGAAGTGATTCGCAATTGATTGTTTCTCAGATCAATGAGGATTATGAAGCCAAAGAGGAAAACATGAAAAAGTATTTGGCTAAAGTGCTGCAGCTCGGTCAGGCATTTGAGCACTTCAGCATTGAACATATCCCCAGATCGGCCAACAAAAGAGCTGATGCGTTATCTCGGCTAGCTTCTTCCACTTCAACAACTTTGGAGAAAAAGATAGTTGTGGAGCTAGTAAAGCATCGTGCTTATGATGCTAATGGAGTGCTGCAAGTGGATTACCGCAATACCTGGATAGACGAAATTGTTAACTTCTTGCAGCATGGAATTCAGCCCAAGGACAAGCGAGCAGCTCGGCGTCTTCGATTAAAGGCGGCAAGGGATGCTCTTTTTAACGACCACCTTTACAAAAAGTCATTTTCACAGCCTTGGTTGAAGTGCGTGACTGAAGACGAGGGAGATTACATCCTTCGAGAGATGCACCAAGGTATCTGTGGAAATCATTCTGGTGCACGGTCGTTGGCAAGAAAATGCTATCTTGCTGGATATTACTGGCCTACTTTGCGACATGATGCAGAAGAATTGGTCAATAAATGTCAAGCATGCCAAGTCAATGCTCCAATGTCACATTTGTCGAGTCAAGAGCTCACTTCCATTGCAAGTCCCTGGCCATTTGTACAGTGGGGGATAGATCTTGTTGGATCTCTGCCCCAAGCTCCAGATTCAGTCAGATTCTTGGTTTTTGCCATCGATTACTTCACTAAATGGGTGGAAGCATAGCCTTTATCCACGATAACAGGAAATTAAATCAAAAAGTTCTTGTGGAAAAACGTCATATGCCGCTTCGGCCTTCCACAAGTCCTTATATCCGACAATGGAAAGCAATTTGCTGATGACCCTGTTAAGAGTTGGTGTGCCGAGCTCAAAATTGAACAGCGATTCACTTCGGTAGCACACCCTCAGGTTAACGGACAAGTTGAACTGGCAAACAGAACAATCAAGGATGGTCTGAGGAAGCGTTTATACAAAATTGGAGCAAGTTGGGTAGAGGAGCTCCCAAGCGTATTATGGGCATATCGAACTACTCCTTCCACCTCCACTAAGGAAACACCATTTTCCTTAGTATACGGCACTGAGGCAGTCATCCCAGCCGAAATTCTGCTGAAACCAATGACCCAGAGTTGCGACTGAATTTGGATGAACTGGAGGAAAAAAGGGAGCAGGCTCATGTCCGCATGGCTCATTACAAAAATCTAATTGCTCAATACTACAATTCTCGAGTATGGTCAAGATCCTACAAGTGGGAGATTTGGTATTACGCAACAATGAAGCAAGCCATGCAGCACCAGCTGGGACGTTTAACCCTAAGTGGGAAGGTCCTTATCGGACAGAGGAGGTGCGCTCAAATGGGGCTTATAAATTACAAACCTTGGAAGGCAAAACCTTACCAAGAACTTAGCATTCTACTCACTTAAGACTTCTACATCAGTGATGTTTTTCACCTCAGCAGAACCGAGCTGGCCGAGCAGGACTCGGCTCAGCAAGATCTCAGCAGGTTTCCCAAAGAAGTCTTTCATAATTTTCATTTGCTAGCAGTGCTAGAAAAATGTAAATCATTTATGTAATTATCAGCAGTGCTGAAGATTGAATAAAACAGTGTTTTATGGCAAAGCCAACATGTGACTCTTTCATTTTGCCTAAATAGATCAAGTAACAGGTTTACTTTGTCTGAAATTTATGGCAAATTGCAAAGTTAAAGCCCAGCAGAGCTACAGTTCAGTCAAGCAGCGTAACATTTTTGGCAGAGCCAAAAGTCGAGGCTGAAGTCCAACACTTGTGGAAAAATCCATTGTGAAAGTGATTAAAAAGCTCTTTGGCAGAGCCGAGGACAAAAAAGTTGCTACGAAGGATAATTTAAAGGACTTTGGCAGAGCTAAAATCACAAGCAGAAGACAAATACTTGCACAAATCATGAAAATAAAGCAAGTAAAGTCTCACAAGCAGAAGACAAATACTTGCACAAATTATGAAAATAAAGCAAGTAAAGTCTCATAAGCAGAAGACAAAATCAGGAAAATGATAGCAAGCTGAAGAGCACAAGTTGAAGAAAAATGGATTTTCATTGAAGAAGTTATTCATTACAACTACAAAAATTACAAGGAAGAATCCCATTCTACTCCTCCTCATCCTCAGCCTCTCTGAGATCAACCCCTTCCTTGAATTGCTCAAGTTGTTTATCAAATATAGCTTCGGCTTCGGGGTTGTAGAGATCGGCAAGTTGAGGATGATCCTTATCCAAGGCTGGATAGACTTCGCAGTAAGCGTCAATTGCGCAAGTTTGTCCCATTGCCAGCACAGAGCCTTGCATCTTCAGCCGATTATCTTCAAAGTACTTGAATTTTCTGAACTCAGCAACGTTAGACTTTTTGATCTCTTCAGCTTGAAGCTCAAACTGTGAGATAAGCTCAGCCTTGCTCTTCTTTTCTGCCACAAGTTGCTGGACCAGGTCATCCTTGCTCTTCTGCTCTACTTCAACTTGGCTCTTCAGATGGGACAAATCTTGCTCATAATTGTTGAGTTCCTTCTGGAAGAACTCCAACTCAGCCTGGGTCTTGGTGGACACCAGCTCAACGTTGGTATTAACTTCCTTCAGTTCATCCACTTGTGAGTTTGCCACTGCAAGCCGAGTGTCAGACTCCTTCTTGTCTTCCTTTAGCTTGGAATTCTCAGATGTCAAGGAGTCTATCTCTGATTTCATTGAGTCCATCTCTTACCTCAATGTCTTCAGCTCAGCATCTATCTATTCAAGCCTTGAATTGTCGGGACTTGCCATCTCTGCCAACTCGTCATTAGCCTTCTTTAAGTCAGCATTGCTCTCAGAGAGTTAAACCACCATGCTGCACATTTCTTCTGCTCTTCTGAGCATGTCACACTCTTGAGCTCGGTACTGCAATAACCAATATGGTCAAATGAAACTTCAACAACTTAAGCAAAAAGGTTCGGAATTCTGAAGGAAAATTACCATGGCCATGTTTCTCAGATAGATATTCAAAGCCGTGTCCCAGTCATTGCGGGCATAGCGATCCCAATCCATGGGCAGCACTGGCAGGTCAGCTAATTTCTTGGCTACTCCTGGATGAGCAGCTGAATCAAAAAACGAATAAGACAACCTCTTCCAGTCTCGGTGGTGCTGATGCGAAGGTTCTCCTTCAGAGGGGGCTTTTCCATAAGGACGCTGAGGAGCATCCTCCCCTAAAGTAAGGACAACTCCTCCAGTGGGGGCATCCTTTGGATCCTTAATAATTAGCCCCGCAGGAGGAGCAAAAATTGGAGCAACTGGGGCTGGAGCGGAAGTTGGCGCAGCAGGAACTGGAGCAGAAGTTGGCACAGCAGGTTTAGGATGTGAAGACTTCTTAGATAGAGGAGCAACCTGAGGTTTTCCTACCCCAGCCTTTGCAGCAGGCTTGGGGGGCAAGGCTGGGGCCTCAGAAGCTTTCTTCTTCACTGGTTGAGCTGCAGCCTGAACAGGTTTCTTGGCTGCAACAGAAGAAGTGCTAACTGAAGTTTTGGTTGCAACAAAAACCCAAGTTAAAAATACTGAAATAAAGCAAATAAAATATCAACGCCAAAATTGGTGATCTTTACCTTGTTTGGTGGGAGGAGCAACAGGAGGAGCAGGCAGAGCTTGCACCTCAGCAGGAGTTTTGGAGGATGGCTGAGCAGAGGAGGAGGACTTTTCATCCTCTCTTTTTCTCTTCTTGGGAACCAATTTCTTCAGTTTACTGAGATTTTCAGACACCATGGTTCCTGCAAGATTCAACAGCAAGTCAGTCAAAACACATACGCAACATCAAGAAAAATCAGAGGTACTTAAAGCATGAATACATACCCAAAATTAAGGCTAAGGCAGAGGAGCCAAGAGTTTCAAACTAGTGTGACGGCCACATGTGGTCCAGGTCGGAAGCCTTCACAACCGACCTGTTCACCATTTTCCAGTCTATGGCTTGAGGAAGGTGCAGTAACCTTGAGGCTTCATCGCAAGCTTTTTCGCTTGGCCTCTTATTATCTGCAGGGCCGGATTTTTAGAGGATTCTTTCAGGCAATCCTATGGCTTTGATGAAGAAAAAGCGACCCTTCCAGTTTTTGGTGAAAGAAGGGATGTTTATGGCGTGGTTAACAACTCTATTAGGATGTCTCCTACTAAAGTAGTACCAACTTTCCTTGTGTTTGCACATAAACATCCCCCTGAAGACGGCAATGTCAAATTCTGCCTCAGCGGCTCTCAGGTAGAGCAGATAGCTGGCAATTACCTTCAAGCCGTTGGGCATAATTTGGGGTAATCTAAGGTTATAATAATCTAGGATATGTAACAAAGGGCCAGGAACAGAAAGGTCAAACCCAGATTTGAAGTATTCTTCATAAACTGCCTCATACCCAGCAGGTGGATCATAGGCAGTTTGATGAGGAAGAGGCAGAATGGGGGAAAAAGTATCTCTATCTATGCTAAACTCACTACAGAAGCGGGAAAGGTCAGCAACCTTTAAAGTACAGGCTGAACTCTGCACTACCGGAGAAGGTGAACCCTTGTCAATAGACGGCAGGGGTACTACGGAAGTGGAGGCAACCTTAGGAGGTTCACCAGCAAGGCATAACCTCCACAAAGGATGATTATCCTCACTGGAGTCTGACCTCTCATAGAAGGATTGGACCTCTTGGTCACCCTCCAGATCAGCTGGGTAAGAGTGAGCTGATCTGTTTTGGGAATCAGAAGAGGAAGAAGATGGAATAACAAAAGCCATGAGTAAGGAAGAAGAAAAGCTTACAGAAGATTGAAGGGATGAGCTGGAAGGAAGAACGCCGGAGTAAGGACGGAGATAAGCTTCAAAGACTAGGAGGAGGAGCAGAAAAGTAGAATAAGCGATGCGCAGAATAGAGGAAGAAGAAGAAGAAAGAATTAGGGCAATTATCCCTATTTATAAGAAGAAAAACGAAAAGTTGTAACTCTTCGGTCGAAATTCAAAAAAGGGGTGATGGTACAGATTTTTCCCCCTTTTTCTCGATTACTGAAATCGCCGGAGGAGTAGTGATGATGCGTTGAAACTGGCGCTGGTACTAAACAGGCGGATAACGGCTAAATTATGAGGCTAAAGGTGCGATTAATGGGAAATCCGGCGCAGTTGAGAGGATAACTGCCTAATTAATAAGGACACTTCATCGACTCTTCAGAATAGATTATCTGCCCTCACAGGTCAGCTCGGCCACACAAAATCTGGGGGCAAATGATAAACCAGAAATAATCGTCTGTTAGTCAACAACAGTCAACGGCATAACTCCCACAGTTCAGCACCCAGGCATTGCTGTTCAGCCTTGACTGCACTTCGGCTGTGCCCCATGGCATCCTTCTTATTATCAGAGAATATGCCTAAGGTTTGCACCTCAGCACCAACTTCACCTCAGCCTCAGCCAAAGCGTTACGCTTCAGACCACTTCGGCCAGATTCAATATTTCACTTCGGCAAAGCTTGGTTTTGCACTTCGGCGAGGGAATCAGGCACAGCTTTATACCAAGTATGGGACCATCAGGCAGAAGTACAATTCAAAGAAAGAGTACACGTTGGGCTGTTCAGCCAGTACACGCTAAGGTCACATCAGCCGACCTACTAGTCACGTCCGCAGACCTACCAGTCATATCATCAGACCTACGGCATCATAGGTTCTCTTCCCCAAGCCAACGTCATATCCATTGTCAGAGGCAGAGGACAAAGGGAAACTAATAAAAGCAAGCTAACGGGGACCAAAGCAAGGATCGAAACTTTTTCATCTCTCCTGGAGCCAATACATTGAATTTTCTCCTCAGCCAAGAACTGTGAGAACTTTCTAACTCCACATACCAAATTATATTCTCAGTGAGAAATGACCCAGACTGACTTGAGCGTCGGAGGGTTTTACCCAGGGCCACACCTCCTTTACCTTTGATTTGTGCTTCCTTGTGCAGGATTTCCAGGAAGCTATTCCAGCTATTTTCTTCAAATCAACTGACGACGTTTATTTGAGGTCATCTTAGACCCTTGGTGAAGATCCGGCTTCATCAACTTTGTTTACTAGAATTTAAAATATTTATTATAATCTAAATTTGTTTTAAACTTGTTTTTCGTTTGGTCGGTAGATTAAGACGGTTTTGTTTAAATTAAAAAAAGTATTTATAAACAGCAGAGTAGTGCTTACAAGTACATTTTTAGCTTATAAGCAGCTTGTATGGTTTTCCAGAAAAAAGTTGCTACTTTTTTGAAGAACTGGCTTATAAACATTAAAATAGTTCATAAAATAAATTTTATGCACTTAAAAATATACAATATAACCATCAGAATAAATCTATATATTGCTTACAGAAAAATGTAATAGTGTTAGATTGTTAGATTTTTTTTAATATAACATAAAATACATCAGGTTAACATAGGTGAGAATAAAAGTCAACATATTTTTTCCGAGCCACTTTCTGATTGGTGCCTAAACACTTCACCATACTGGATCGTTGTAGGAGAAACCACCTCGGCAAAGCTCGTAGATCTTTTTTTTTTTTTTTTTGGAATTGGATCTTTGTATTACTTCAAAAGGAAATCAAAACATTGTACATCAGGTATCATGACTATGCTATGCTACGCATATCGGTTAATTGCCAGTTGGCATTTCTTGTCTCCACGCTAGCCTAATATTTCGGACTCTCTCGTATATATTAGATACAATGCTATAAGTATCTGGTCTAATAAATTCCTTCTCCCATTGACTCTTGTTCCTAAACATCCAAATAGCATACACAGTTTCCCGGAATATGTACTTCCAATACTCCTACATCTGAGTTCCCCACTGGTGCACAGATAAGTTTCTATCAATCAATTGGCTGACTGTGTCCTCGTCTCTAAAGAATTCTCTCTTGTGTTCCGGTAGTAAGTAGTGACATATTTGCTTTGCCGACGGGCAATCGCGTAGAACGTGCAGAGGAGCAATGGTATGTAAATATAATAACGTAATTTATTTGGTCAAATTTGTTTATTTTTTTTTATCCGCTTATAAACTCAGGAGTAGTAAACATGGAGGTATCAACTTATTGTTTTTTTTTATCCGCTTACCTGGTGGCTGGTGCCAAATTATTGTTTTTGAAATTATAATCACATCACCTATTTATAATCAACTTTTGGAGCAAAAGCCATTCTCCGACCCTGAGGGTCTCCACCGTCTCAGCCACAAGGAACATTGTGGAGGATGCATATCAGGAGTCCAACGGCCTCTTAGGTTGGGTGAGGACTTACGCAGTGACCCATACAAGGTGTCTCCCTGTAAACTAGGCATTCGGCTTAGTAGCAGTGAGACACACATACTGTGTGTTCTTGGATTCGAACTCTTGACTTCTTGGAGCAAATCTTAACTCGAGTACCAACCAAAGCTTTCACTAAGTGAGGAGAAGTGTTTATAAGTTGCTTTGACCATCTTGTAAGCCAACTAAGAAACTTTCTAAGTCAACCAAACTGCATAGAATTTTACATACTTTGAATCTATTTATGTATTTGATTTTTTTTGTTATTATTGTAAGAAAAATATAATCGGGATTTGTTTCTCAATGATAGGCATTAAGTCAACCAAACTACATTAAGTTGGCATCTTCTGCATCTATTCATTTATTTGAATTTTTCTATTATTGTTAAAAAAAACTATAATTCCAATCTGTTTCTCGATGATTTCTTCTTTTATTATTTTCTAAATTGACATAATTAAAGAAGGTTTGTTTAACAAATTGAGTAGTGGGCATGTCATCATGGCAACAAGTACTTGACAAGATGCATGATTATTCTTCTCCCATTTATTTATTCATGGACCAAATCTACAACAACCTTCTCAACCTGAAAATATAATTGCTCTCCCCTACCACAAAGCAAAAAAATGTGACTATTACAACAACAATCATATCTAGTATATCCTAACAATAATAAAAACTATAACTAGAATTTGGGAAAGGTAAGAGGCAGACAAACAATACCTCTACCGAGCTTGCTTCCGGTGAGAGTTTCACTTCTATATGTACCTGCATAGGTGATTTGGGGATATGGTGTGATACCATACTAGTGAAGAGATTTAGTAAACACAAATAAAAATGCTTCCGATATTGAAATAACCATAATTGTGTATATGCACAAATAATAAAAGAGAAAGACAAAAATAAAAAAGTATAAAGTCACCTAAAATGTAAAGATTATAAAAATATGGGACTATTGAATACGTGAAATCTTTTCTGCACATAATTTAAGCATTTCCACTGTTTATAAAACATATCTTGCCTCTTGCGTGGGCTCAATTTCTTGTGTTTCCGTTACTCGAAACTTTTGGTAATGCGAAACTTATTAAAAATAGTTCAGACTAATTGACTTCTGTACAACAGTGGCTGACCTGAGTCGAGGTCAGGGTCGACCTGCCGAGCTCAGCAGAGCTAGGTGGATCTGAACTGAACAACATTTCAGAACCACTATTCTGTGCTGTCAGCCTCGAGAGTTTGATCAGGCGAATCAAATCAGTCCAGTTGGCGGAATTGTATTTACGTTTTGGGTTGATTGCCGACCTCGGCACCTCGGTACAACAATCAAGAGATGCTTTCAGCCGCTTCTGCCGGGCAGAGCTCAGCACGGCAGAGCTGCAGAACAACAAATGTCCTCAGCCAAACTTCCGAGCTCGACACAAAGCAGAGGTCAGCACACAAAGCCTCAGAACAACGAATGTTCTTAGTGCAACAGCGGAGCTCAGCACAAAGCAGAGCTCAGTAGAGCAACACTGTGTACCAGCAGTGCTGCGTTCTTCCCATAGACAGTTGAGCTCGACATGAAGCAGAGCTCAGCCTCCGCAATAACCTTCTTAGCTTAGCAGAGCAGAGATCCGAGGTGAGTCCAGGACTCTGTCCTTAAGACGTTATTGCTCCGGTACTCTGTGTCCAACTAGAGGAGCAACCGTCTCCCAGGATACAACGGAGTCCAGTTCAGGCGAGCGGCACTGCAGCGCTGAACTCAACAAACCTTTTAAGAATGTCTACCTTCTCGGTATACTGGGATAATGTTGTATGCTTGTATGCAGCAGGAGAAAGAAGGAAGAAGACTTAGGTGTTTTCTGTTTTTCTGTCTTTTTAGAGGCAGAGCGCTGCCTCTATTTATAGAGGGAAACGGCTTGGAGGCTACGGCAACTGCTCAGCCACGATCACATCAGCCCTCATCCCACGAGCGGCGGTAGTAAACCCCCTAGTAATTCTCCCATGATCAGAGATTGGTTCAGTTTATTCTGGACCGTTAGATCACTGGATTAAATCTTAACCGCGTGATCAAGTAAGTTATTTCCTGGAAAAATTTAAAGGAAATTTCTTCAAAAATATAACAGCTACGGGTCAAGCCGAGCTGGACGGCAGCGCCTTCCCTCCGGTCACATTTCCTTTAGCACATCCAAAGTGTCTAGCACTATATTTGGTGGCAATTTCCCATCAATTTGATCAACGTGGTATATTTGGAAAATGGTGATATGTTTAACATTTTCCATTTTTCAACCACTCTACTTTGAGCATTAATTTCTTATCACCCGGTATCGGAATTGAGTGATTCAAAAGCCTAAAATCATCTACTTATTGCGAAGATAAATAAGGACTAATTAGTTTTCGTTTTTGATTAACGGGCACTAATCATAATTAAGCTCACAATATGTTGTTCACCAACTTTGGACAAACTCATTTCCAAAATTTCTTCCAACAATCCCCCACATGAATGAAAATTAATACAAATGCAAATGCAGATGCAGACTCTAACGAGAAGTCAGACAAGGAAATGTTGCATCAGAAGAGGTAGCTTCTGGCTTTGAACCTTTCGTAGTGATGTACTATCGGATTCACTCGGCTAAGTAGTGACTTGATGTCTTGAACTAGTCAGCCTTTGCTGTGAACCTAGACAACAATACTCACACGAAATTTCCTTTAACACCCTTTTGGTTCTCATGGTTGTGTTTGTTTTGGCCATGAACAACCTGGTTTTAGAAAGTGTTTTTAGAGAACTCTTGCCTCACAGAATTCTTATAGAAGCGGCCCCACTTCACACTTACATAGGTGATTCCTATCAGGAGCATTCTGCAATACTCCATTTGATAAATCAAGATATAGGACATCATTAAGAGCTTTAGCTCACCTTGAATATTCTCTGCAGACATCATTTTCATGCACCGGAATGAGTAAGTGCTAAACTGAACCTTCATAACTTAGTTGTCCCATTGAGCTAAGATTCTGGGATCTCCAGTCAACAAGGTTGGGTTACCATTATGAAGATTCTTGCGTAGTAGGCTTAAGTCCAATTCTGTTTATCAATTTTGACATCTGATCTCTAGGCAAGCCTTTTGTAAGCGGATCCGCAAGATTCTCCTTTGATTTTATGTAATCAATAGAAATCACGCCATTAGAGATCAATTGCTTAATGGTATTATGTCTCCGACGTATATGTCGTGACTTACCATTGTCGATGTTGCTTTGCGTTCGTCCTATAGCAGACTGACTATCACAGTGTATGTTGATAGAAGCGATTGGCTTAGGCCAACATGGAACATCTTCTAGGAAATTTTGAAGCCATTCAGCCTCTTCTCCAGCTTTTTTAAATGCTATAAACTCGGCTTCCATAGTGGACCGAGCTATGCATGTTTGTTTTGTGGACTTCATGACACAACACCACCACCAACAGTGAATAGGTATCCACTAGTGGACTTAGGGTCCTTGCTATCTGATATCCAATTTGCATCGCAATAGCCTTCCAATACTGCTGGATATCTTGTATAATGTAATCCAAGGTTCATTGTGTATTTTAGGTACCTTATCACTCTATTTAGAGCTTTCCAATGATCTTCACTTGGATTACTCGTAAACCTGTTCAATTTGTTTACTGAACAGACTAAGTCTGGTCATGTACAGTTTGTTATGTACATCAGACTTCCAATTACCTGTGAGTAACTCAATTGAGCCACAGGTTCACCTCGGTTCTTCCTTAAGTGTACACTTAAGTCTAGTGGGGTCTTTATTGGTTTTGTATCAAACATATTGAATCGTTTGAGAACAGATTCAATATAATGAGTTTGTGACATAACATGGCCTTCAGTTATCTAAGAAATTTTAATTCCTAGAATAACATTGGCAACCCCCATATCTTTCATATCAAAATTTTGTGCTAACATCTTCTTGGTATTCAAGATAATGTCACGAGTATTGCCCATGATGAGCATGTTGTCTACATATAGACATACTATCACATAGACATCTGGTGTGTTCTTGATGTACACACACTTGTCACATTCGTTGATCCTAAAGCCATTAAACAACATTGCCTCATCAAACTTCAAAAACCACTGTTTGGGTGTTTGTTTAAGTCCGTACAAAGACTTAACAAGTTTACACACCTTTTTCTCTTGCCCTGGTACAGCAAACCACTGTTTTCCTCACCATTCAGGAAAACAGTCTTCACATCCATCTCGTGGATTTTTAGATTATAGACTGCAGCAATAGCAACTAAAATCCTTATAGACATGATTCTAGTTACCGGTGAGTAGGTATCAAAAAAGTCAAAGCCTTCCTTTTGTTGATAGCCTTTAGCTACCAACCAAGTCTTGTACTTGTCAATAGACCCATCCTCTTTCAGTTTTTTCTTAAAGATCCACTTGCACCCGAGTGGTTTACTTCCTCGTGGAAGATCAACCAGCTCCCAAGTATGTTTTTGAAGAATCGATTCTATTTCATTGTTTACTGCCTCTTTCCAGAAAGGGGCTTCTGAAGTTGACATAGCTTCAGAAAAGGTTCTTGGACCGTCTTCTACCAAGTATGTATAAAAATCTGGTCCAAAGGACATTGGATTCTTGCTCGTTTGCTTTGCACGCAATCACTTACTAGTGCTTGTTTCTTCATTGTTTTTGTCTTTCTTTGGAAAGACATCTTCAAAGAACACCGCATTTCTTGATTCTATAACAACATTCTCATGTATATCAGGAATGTCCGACTTGTGCACCAAGAATCTATATGCACTACTGTTAGTTGCATATCTTATAAATATGCAATCAATTGTTTTAGGCTCAATTCTTACTTGTCTTGGTTTAGGTACTGCAACCTTCGCCAGACACTCACATACTTTCAAGTTTTTGTAACTAGGCTTATGGCCTTTCCAAAGCTCATATGGGGTTTCATCCATCTTCTTAGATGAAATTCTTTTTAAAATGACGTTGGCTGAGAGAATTGATTCCCCCCACAAGTTCTAAGGTAATCCCGAACTTATCAACATAGCATTCATCATCTCTTTTAGAGTACGGTTTTTTCATTCAACAATACCATTCGATTGAGGTGGATATGGTGCAGTCATTTGATGAATAATACCATGTTATGAACAGAATTCATTAAACGGTGTGTCGTATTCGCCACATCTATCACTACGAATCGATTTAATTCGTTTGCTAAGTTGATTCTCAACTTCATTTTTATAGTCTTTGAAAGCATCAAGATCCTCGTCTTTGCTACTTAGCAAATAGACATAACAGTATCGTGTACAATCGTTGATAAAAGTTACAAAGAACTTTTTATCACCTCTTGTTTGCACAAATTTTAAATCAAACACATCAGTATGAATTAAACCCAAAGGTTCAGTGTTCCTTTGTGTTGAAGGAAATGGCGCATTTGCCATTTTTGCTTCAACATACACTTGGCATTTTCCTTTATTAATGTTCAGTTTGGGTAATAAGTCAAGATTTATCATTCTTTGTATTGACTTGTAATTAACATGACCCAAACAAAAATGCCATAAATAAGAAGACTCAAGCATATAAGCATAAGTATGAGCATTCTTATTAGCCTCTTCGGGTGAAACTTTCTTGGGTACAACAATGATCACACTAAGTTTAAACATATTATCGGTCAAGTACCCCTTCTCCAGAAATATCCCATTATTACTCAAAATGAATTTATTACAATCAAATACTAGTCTAAATCCATGACTAACTAGTAAAGCTCCAGAAACTAAGTTCTTGCGAATGTCAGAAACATGCAGAATATCTCACAGAGTCAATTCCTTTCCTGAAGTCATCTTCAGAATCACATTGCTTGAACCTTCAATCTTCGAGCTATCGGAGTTCCCCATGTACAGTTTTTCATTATTCTGCGCCAGAGAATAATCTCTAAACATTGACCTATTGTCACATACATGCCGAGTGGCTCCAGTGTCACCATTCACGAGGATTTCCCACTGTGTTGCACTCAGAAACAACAGCGCACAAATCCATATCATTCATCTGGCTGACAAGATTAGCTTTGGCTTTTTCTTGTTTCTTCTTTGGCTTACGGCAATCAATACTGCGGTGCCCCTGAATTCCACAGTTGTAACATTTTCCAGTGAACCTTATGACAACTTTCTTGCCTTTAGGGTTCACTCCAACATGATTTACCTTTTTCTTTTTCGTCGCCTCTGCGACATGAGCCTTGGCTTGACCAGAACTCGAACTTGGCTTTCTTTCGGACCTACGGTTGTCCTCCTCTATACGAAGTCGAACAATCAGATCCTCCAAAGTCATCTCCTTTCGTTTGTGTTTGAGATAGCTTCTAAATTCCCTCCACGAAAGAGGTAGCTTCTCAATCACAGACATCACTATGAAAGATTCACTGAGCGACATGCCCTCTTCTTCTATTTCGGCCACTAACATCTGAAGTTCCTCAATTTGAGAAACAACAGCTTTGGAGTTTGACAATTTAAAGTCAATAAATTTGCCAACGACAAACTTCTTTATACCGGCATCCTCCGTGCGGTACTTCTTATCTAAGGCCATCCACAATGACTTTGTAGTTTTATAAGTACAATACAGTCCGTACAATGAATTATCTAAACAACTCAAAATATGACTCAAGCATACATAATTGCTAAATTCATGCTTCAGCCATCAAATTATTCTGCATGTTCAGATTCGGATCTTCAACCGGAACCACCTCTGGAGGATCCTCGGTCAGGATCTTTCCCAAGCCCAACGTTGTCAAGAAAAACAACATCTTTTGCTGCCAGTGTTTGAAGAAATTGCCTCCAAACTTCTCAGGCTTCTCAGCCTGTCCAGCAGCAGGAACATGTGCAGGAATAGGTGCAGCAACAGTAGGTGCGACTGGAACAGTACTGTTCTGTTCCTGAGAACCGACGTGCACAATATTGATCAAATTAGAGCTTTCATTCTCCATCACGTTTCTCACAAAAGAAACATACTGCAATCAGTACAGAATCAAACAATAACGTCTTAAGAATGATGATATTCTGTGCTGTCAGCCTCGAGAGTTTGATCAGGTGAATCAAATCAGTCCAGTTGGCTCAATTGTATTTACGCTCTGGGTTGATTGCCGACCTGCCGACCTCGGCACCTCGGTACAACAATCAGGAGATGCTTTCAGTCGCTTCTGCCAGGAAGAGCTCAGTACGGCAGAGCTGCAGAACAACGAATGTCCTCAGCGAAACTGTCGAGCTCGGCACAAAGCAGAGCTCAGCAGACAAAGCCTCAGAACAATGAATGTTCTTAGTGCAACAGCGGAGCTTAACACAAAGCAGAGCTCAGCAGAGCAACATTGTGTACCAACAGTGTTGCATTCTTCCCACAGACAGCTGAGCTCGACACGAAGCAGAGCTCAGCCTCGGCAATAACCTTCTCAGCTCAGCAGAGCAGAGATCCAAGGTGAGTCAAGGACTCTGTCCTTAAGATGTTATTGATCTGGTACACTGTGCCCAACCAGAGGAGCAACCGTCTCCTAGGATACAATGGAGTCCAGTTCAGGCGAGCGGCACTGCAGCGCTGAACTCCACGAACCTTCTAAGAATGTCTACCTTCTCGATATACTAGGATGATGTAGTATGCTTGTATGCAGCAGGAGTATGCAGTATGCAGCAGGAGAAAGAAGGAAGAAGACTTTGGTGTTTTCTGTTTTTCTGTGTCTTTTTAGAGGCAGAGTGCTGCCTCTATTTATAGAGGGGAACGGCTTGGAGGCTACGGCAACTGCTCAGCCACGACCCCCAGTAGCCCTCATCCCACGATCAGCGCTAGTAAACCCCCCCAGTAATTCTCCCACGATCAGAGACTGGTTCAGTTTATTCTGGACCGTTAGATCACTAGATTAAATCTTAACCGCAGGATCAAGTAAGTTATTTCCTGGAAAAATTTAAAGGAAATTTCTCCAAAAATATAACAGCTACAGGGCGAGCCGAGCTAAATGGTAGCCTAGGCGCCTTCCCTCCGGTCGCATTTCCTTTGGCACATCCAAAGTGTCTAGCACTATATTTGATGGCAATTTCCCATCAATTTGATCAATGTGGTATATTTGGAAAATAGTGATATGTTCAACATTTTCCATTTTTCAATCACTTTAACTCCTATTTTGAGCATTAATTTCTCATTCACCTGGTATCAGAATTGAGTGATTCAAAAGTCTAAAATCATCTACTTATTGCAGATAATTTAGGACTAATTAGTTTCCGTTTTTGATTAATGGACACTAATCATAATTAAGCTCAAAGTATGTTGCTCACCAACTTTGGACAAACTCATTTCCAAAATTTCTTCCAACAATACTCTCTAGGTTTGATTTCACATAAAACACGCCTATCTGAATATAGACTCTTCGATATATCATTAACGCAAATTATGCAATTTAATTCAATACATAAAACTAAAAACAGATTTCATGTCTACCAGTATTATCTTCTCACTTTACAGTACGAAACTTGGTCAACTGATCTTAAGAGAGAGTATCAACCTTTTGTATTTTAATACAAATGCTATCAGTCTTAAGCACCGTATTTGACCATTAAGCATGTAGAACGTTTTTGGTGAATTAGGTTTATGTGTATGTATGGTGTGGGAATGTGCTGTAAGCAGTCTTACTCTACACTTTGTACAAGAGACTATTTATGTAGCTTGAATTGTGATCTTAAAGTCACAAAACATCAACATTAACAGTTGATTCAATACGTGTCCCAAATCATGCAATCATATGCAAATCTTTATTTGCTCCTCAAGTTTTGCTTTCGACTTTAATAAAAGCAGCTTTCTAAATGTCTGCGCCTACGCTGTACAATTTGGCAGACAAAGATTCTCCTCAATGATGAAATTAAAGTAACAAAAAGTATTACTCTATTGTAAAATATGAATATTAATGAAGAAAACTTAATGACCGAGATTCAAATTTTTGAATTTGAAGACATATTCAAGTGGTCATACATATGATATATATGGTATCTTAAAGATAATTATGCTTTCATTTTAGCGGTAAGCAGCAACAACAACAACATTATTCCATTACCTTAAAGGCTTTCGCCTATGACGGAGTATAAGGGAATCCAATGTACGCAACCATACTCATATGTTAGAAACACGTAGAAGTTGTAAAATTTGGTTCATCAGAATATAAATAGAGCTAAAGTATAACTCTCTCATGAGTTTTGATTGTTAACGTATATAGGTTGATTTACATAGACAACATCAAAATTACCTTATTACTTTAGTTACAACAGAGTATGACAGGATCGAATAGTATCAAATGGCATATCTATATCTCGAACAAAGTTTGCTTTCGTACCAATATCAAAACTCGAAAAACTTACCCGTAAACTAAGAATCAAATTTTTGGTCATGGACAGGATCCGTTTCGTACACCGCGTTGACGGCATCATGATCTTAGGTTCTTTTCTCCATTTTATTTGAAAGTGGAAATCTGTATATCATTAATTATTTCCTACTTGCCCATTTCATAAGCTATACTTTCTAAAGTAGCTCGGACGTTATTCTTAATCTCTGGTTGCCATCTCGAAATATTGATGGTCCATAATGAAGATCTCAATATTCTATAGTGTTAAGCATCATTTGAATTCTTAAGAACTTTTTTGATGGTCAATCAACAACAACATCATCCTATTGTCTTAGAGACTCCGGCTATAACGAGTTATGGGAGATCGGATGTGTGAAACCATACTCATGTGTTAGAAACACACAGAGATTGTTTTCCGATAACCCATAATGATGCGTCAAACTATGTCACTCAACTATTACCTCATAATATAAGAAGCACAACCAATTTAATACGAAATATTGTAATGTTAGTGGACTTTTCATTTTACATAATCATCACAATAAATTCAATTATTCTTTATATAAAAATAATTACTTATTAACCAGAAGAAAACTTCCATAAAATCCTTTCATCTTATGCATGTGGGTTAAAATGATTTCCTCTATCCTTAAAAACAAAGGGCGATCCATTCTGTAACTTCCATATACTCTGATCCACAATAAGTTCCCACACATTTAACTGCACATCATGCAAATGTCATGCACAAAAGTAAAAATAAATATTAAATTATGTGGGGCAAATAATATCTGGGACTACTGAATTTTTCAAATGAGCTGTTCTCTCATTAAACTTATTTTTGTAACATTTTGACCACTTTTCTGAATATTTAATTATATTAAACTCACTCCCGAAAAAATTCCAACAAATAGGCCAAAATCAAGGGACACTTTCGTCTAAGAAATCAGTGACTATAGTTCATATTACCCTTTTAAAAGAAGAATAGCAAAATTATTACAAAAGAAAGTTTAGAATACAAAGTAATTTCTAGTTGAATTAAAACACATACAGAGGATTTACAATTTAAACAAAAAGAAATGGAGTAACCTTTTTTATGTTTGTATCCCACTATTAAATTGAAATACTCAAAAATATGTTAAGTCTTTGAAGAACACTTTAAAGAGAGGAGGAGCTTTAGTGATGAGTTCTGGAATTCATTCTTAGGCTCAACTGCTCTGCTTTTGCTCATCTCCTTTTTGAGAGAATACTTCATATCATCATCCGTATCCAGTATATCACAATAAAAGCAAAAACTATCGCTGAGGTCTGGAGAGAATACGTGGTAGACAAACAATACCTCTGTCACTCTCTTTTCAGCACTACCTCTGTGCTACTCTCTCCTTTGGTCTATAACCCAGACGTACTATTGAGAGATTGCTTTGAAAGAAACTTTTCAATTTCTAATCACTCTCTTTTCAGCACTACCTGTGGGCTACTCTCTCCTTTGGTCCATAGCCCAGACGTGCCATTGAGAGCTTGCTTCAAGGAAACGTTTTTAGTTTTCCTTGATTTTTTCTCAAATCAACCTAAAATACCAAACTAACGATAAGTAAGAAAGAGACGAGAGATAGTAGAAATGAATACATAACTTATAATGGTTCGAATCACTTTGATTCCACTCGACTACTAGTTTGTTTTCAAAGTAGATTTTCAACAACTACTTCAATAAGTAACCTCAAAGAAGTTTTCAAGATCCTACTACCACAACTGCCAAATCAACCTAGCAACAACAACCACAGCTACAACTTAAAGCCAGCGATTAAAAGCTTTTCTGCTTACCTCTTCACATCTTCAACTAAATTCTATCTAAGAACTTTAATTAATAGATTCTGGAAAAAGATGTGGGTCTACACTTTTAAGAATATTAATAAAGAAGTAACAGACCAAAATAGCTTTAAGTTTCTCTTGTGATTATTTGAATACTCTTAATGAAATAAAAAATTACAAACAATAAATACAAGAAGAATTTTCATCACTTCACGATATTGAGCTTTGAGAATAAAAATAGTTCAGCTTAAAGGTTGGTGAAAGCGTTAAAAGTCTCTTTCAGCTTAAAGGTTGACTAGAATTTTGACTTCTTCACTACCTTTTTCTTTGATGGAAATAGGCAAAATTCAACATAATATTCCTGACTACTACAACTTTGGAATGAAAAGTTGAAGTCTCAAAATTGAAACCGGTTTTGTCATTACCAACTTTTTGTTTTCTAAGTAACATTCAAGATTTTCTTTACCATTTGTTAATCTTTGCAAATCCAAATTAAACCTCTCATATTCCATCCTAGTTTTCATATTTGCTAATGATATGGACTTATACATGGTAAGTATGATATAATGATTTTGATAAAATAAAAATGTTATTCTTATGCAAACTCTTGTTTTTTATTATGCATTTCCTAAAACCACTCTTAATACTCATATTTCAAATTTAGTTTTTCAGAGTCACCTTGTAATCTCCTAATTCATATTGCAGATCAAAATTTGAAATAGTAGAATGTACTTCAAAATCATCTCCAATTGTCATAAGACAAGTTTGTAGTTTCTTTTGGTCATCCACTAGGGTCACGAGTCCAGCATCCTTGTCTCCATCATTTCCACATTCTGAATCTGAAAGAAGATCATCTCATGTAGACAATTCCATATTGAGAGCCTTGTTAGAATATGTTAAGTTTTAATGATTTGCACAATTGACACTTAGAACGCCTAGATAAGGTGCCTAATGTGAAGGGTTGAAGGTCAGTACACTTCGAACGTCTACATAAAGCACCTAATGTAAAGTGTCTGGAGAACAGTACACTTCGAACGCCTACATAAGGCACTTCATGTGAAGTATTTGGATTCCAGTACACTTTGAACACCTACTTTAGACGCTTCATGTGTCAAGCAGTAAAAAGGTACACTTTGAACGCTCCAACAGGCGCTTTATGTGTGTTACAAAGTCAAATGGACTGTTTCTCCCTAAAATGGGCACGAATATCAAGTTACTTTTGGTAAAAGTCAGAATTACTTCGAACAAGTATGAAGGCTGAGATCAGGCACTTCATGTTACTTCAAACGAGTTCTGTTGCATACAATAGGTGCTTCATGTGACATTGAACAAGTATTCCTTATTCACTTAAGGCTCTTTATGTCACATCGAACGCCTGTTCAAAACTACATTAAGCACTCCATGTCACGTTGAACGCCTATTCATAGAACACTGGCGCTTCATGTGACTAATGTCACAAATGTTTTATGATGCACTTTCTAACATTTACTTGCCATTTGTACCTTTCTTTTTAGTGCAATATCACATGTTCTCTCTCTCTCTTTTGGAGAATGTCATCTTTCCTCTTTAAGCTTTCAAGAAGAAGCTTCCTCAAGAAGCTTGTAGTCATCCAAGAGAAGATCTCCAAAGATGAAGACATGTCATCACAAAGAGACAAAACTCATTATTGGCTCCTGCAAGGACATCAACGGCTAGAAGGTTATAAAAAAAGGGTTTTCATCACTTTCAACAACAACTTTCTACCAACAAGCTCTCAAGTTTCTCTCAAGCTTTTAGCTCTCAAAATAGTTGCATCACTGTATATTTTACTTTATTTGTGAGAGTTGTGTTGTAAAGAAGAAGAGTCTTCTTCTTGTTGAGTGAAGATTATGAGAGGCTAAGTGTAGATCGTTGGTCAAGAAGCAAGGGGTGCTTCTTGTTTGAAGAAATCCAAACCTTGGAGGGTTAGTTGATGGTGTTGTGGTGCACCATACTCCCTAAAAGAATTCTTTGAGGGCAATGAAGTTCTTTGGAGGCTATTTTTCAAGGGGTTGGTATTTCTTGGCTGTGGTCTAGGCATGTGGCCAAGTATTTACTTTGTTTGGATTTTGTTTTGATTGTTTTTTTTCAAAAAAACGAAATAACAATCCCTCATTCAAAATCCTTCTTGTGAAAAACCAAGAAGGTAGATGAGTAGAGTCATTTGACTTGAACCTCTATACATATTGTGTTCTTTAGCTTCCGCAAGTTTTATTCATTTCAAAGAATACACCCAAGTATAGTTTATTCTCATAACCGAAAAATATCCAAAACAATATCCATACTTGGTGAACACACTATTCAACCCCCTTCTAGTGTGTTCTAAGGGACCTAACAATTGGTATCAGAGCAAAATCTTGATTGTTTGAGTTCAAATAGTAAGATTTGATCTTTTGAAGTATGGATCCCTTTAGTTTTGAAGATGCAAGTTCTCCAAGTGGTGATGTTTCTAGAAGAAGAAGACAAGAATCACTACTCCCTTCTATTTCTAGTGTTCATGTCAAAGTTCCCATGTTTGACCCTCTAAACTATCCACTATGGAAATCAAATATGGAAGCATATATACGTTCTTGTGGCTATCGTATATGGAGGGAAGTGTCAAAATGTTCTACCATTCCTTTTTGATGTTGATGATCTTACTCCGGAAGGGGAGTTGCAATTTGCCATAAATAACAAAGGTCTTGCCATTTTAAATAGCTCTCTATCACCAAATGAGAGAGCACAAATACAAGTTATCCAATCCGCCCATGAAGCATGGACAAAGTTGAAGATGATCCATGAGGGAACATCTCAAGTGAGGAAGACAAAGAGGAGACAACTCATAAAACAATTCTACAATTTCAATGTTCCCAAAGGTGAAAAGATCGAAGAGTCCATCCAACGATTCATTAAGCTTGTCAACCTACTCACGACGGTTGGACAGAAAATAGAGCAAGAGGGTCTCAATCATTGCTTCCTAAATAGTTTAGGAAGAGAATGGAACACAAAGGTCACGACCATTGAGGAGTCGAAGGATCTTGAAACCATCACTTTGGATGAGTTTTATGGTAATCTTATCACTTACGAGATTCACCTTGAAGCTCAAGAAAAAAATTATCCGATAAGAAGTTCGTCGAAGGCTCTTGCATACGAATCGGAAGATTCAGACGACAAAGTTGGACTTCTCGTTCGAAGATTTAGAAGGTTCGCAAAGAAAAATGAAGATGAATCTAAAAGGTTCATTAAGGAGAAATTCTCCAAGGATAAGGAGAAGGTGAAGGACCAAGAGAACAAATGTTATAAATGAGGAAAATTTGGTCACTTCATAAAAGAATGCCGGATGAAAGATCTGCATCCAAAAGACAAGAAAGCCATCTACCAACGGAAGAAGGCTTTACAAGCGGAGGTAGCCCATTAGGAGAGTATCTTATCTGGGTCCGAGAGCAACAATGACTACAACGAGAATATAGCTCTCACAGGAGTCATCAACGATGATCTCGACAAGGAGTTCTATTCTTTCATGGCCATCGAAGACGACATGGAGGTATGCACTATATCCTCACATTATAGATTACAAGATGAAAAAGATGAAAAAGTGCAAGAAAATGATTTATTAGAAATGAAATATAAACGTGTCAACAGGAACTTTAAAGCATGCATATATGAATATAACGACACGCTAGAAAATTAGATTGCATTACAACTCGAGCATGACATTTTATTGACCATGCATGTGATTGCACTAAAGGAGAAGCATGATTTGGTAAAATCAAGCTTCCCTCCTCAAAACCTTTTGAAAGGCAAGTGCTAAAAAGGATGAGATAATTAAAGATGCATCTACGTTGTACAAGAAGTCTAAAATCAAACTTAGTGTCATGTATGCATCTAAGAAGGGAAAAGTAAATGAACTAGCACCATTTATCAAGGAGTTACAAACCTCCTTGAAGAAGCAAAGGCACATGGCTAAGGGTAAGGCAAATTCATCAAATGTGTCAAAACCTTTGGTTAAATCCTTGAAAAACGCCTCGTCCTTAATTCCAAGGAATGTCATCCCTAGACGGGAATCACGGAATGTGCCAATGCACAAGCATGATAAACATCATTATCCACACAAACACATTCCTACATGTTTTTATTGTAATAAAAAAGGTCATGTAGAAAGAGTGTGTAGAGCTAAAATTAACAAAAATCTTGTGTGGGTAGTAAAGGTAACTAACCTTCAAGGACCCAAAACAAAAAGGGTACCAATGTCATATGATACTTTTGTAGGCCCTAGCGCTAAATGGAGAAAACGAAGACAAGAAGGTTAAATGGGTCGTGGATAATAGATGTTCCAACCATATGACGGGAGACAAAAGTCTATTCTCTAGACTCACTATGCAAGATGAAGGAGTTGTCCACTTTGGAGATAGCAAAGGCCAAATCAAAGGACATGGTATTGTGGGTAAAAATTCCTTCTCTCTTAGTGATGTTCTATATGTTGTAGGATTAAACTTTAACTTGATAAGTATCAATCAACTATGTGATGCTAATTATGAAGTTATGTTATGAAAATAAAGTGCATTCTGAAAAAGGATAACATTATTTTATTTGAGGTTTGAGATTCAAAAAATTTACAAACTTAGCACCAATGATTTGGTTTCACAAAATGTATCTTGCCTAGTTGTTAAGAACGACTTGACACAACTATGGCATAGACGTCTGATGCGCATATGTTTTAAAACATTTAAATTTATTTGCGAAAACAATAAGGTCCGTGGCCTTCCAAAAACGAGTTTCGAAAACCAAGACTTTTGTGACACTTGTCAAAAGGCAAAGCTTGTGTAAACAAGTTGTAAACCAAAAACAAATATATCCACCTTCAAACCCCTACAATTACTACATATGGATTTGTATGGGGATGTTGGAACAAAAAGTTTGGGTGGTAAACATTATACATTCGTGGTAGTAGATGACTATACTTGTTATACATGGATGATGTTTCTTGCAAAGAAAAATGATGCATATAATGAGTTTATAAATTTGAGTAGACGATTGGAAAATCACATGGGTGACAACATTAAAACCATACGAAGTGATTGTGGTGGTGAGTTTAATGGAGAATTTGAAAGGTTTTGTGAAGCCAAATGATACACACATAATCTTTCGGCTCCTAGAACTCCACAACAAAATGGTGTAGCCGAACGAAAGAATATAACTCTACAAGAAATGTGTAGGACAATATTAAATGAGTTCAGTTTGCCCAAGTACTTTTAGGCCGAAGCGGTGAATGCCGCTTATCATGTGATCAATCACGTATATTTGAGACCTTACCTAAATGTGACACCTTATGAGCTTTGGAATGGAAAAGTTTCCAATATTGGATATTTCAAAGTGTTTGGGTGTAAGTGTTTCATACTTAACACTAAGGACACTTTGGACAAACTTGACCTTAAAGCAGATGAAGGTATCTTTTTAGGTTATGCCTCAAATAGTAAAGCATTTCATGTTTTCAACAAAAAGAGTCAAAAGGTGAAATAATCAATACATGTTAAGTTTAATGAGTCAATGACAAACTTAAACTTAATGAGGATTGTGAAGAAAATGAAGGTTTTGCTCCTCAAGAAGAAATTCTTGAAGACATTCCAACGGTTGCTCATCAACAAGAAATTTTTGATAAATCTCCAAATAGAAACATCTTCATTGATTTAAGAGTAGAACCTATTGAAGGTACTCCTCCACCAAATGTTCATGAAATTAGTGACTCAAATAGAAATATTTATCATACTCATCTTGTTGATACACAAATGGTGAAAATGTATCTCACGTTCCGGAAAATGATAATCATCTAAATTGTGATGATTTGTCTCTTCCGGAAAGTGATCATGAAGAGATTGGAGGAGATGTCTCCAACCTTCCTAAATCATTCAAGCATAAAAACTCTCACCCACACGAGTTGGTCATAGGTGATTTAAATAGGGGTATCACTACATGAAGACAATATCGAGAGAATGCATTCGTCTCTCTCATAGAGCCTAAGAATATTAAAGATGCACTTCTTGATGAAAATTTGATCTTGGCAATGCAAGAAGAATTAAACCAATTTGAGAGAAGTTATATTTGGGAGTTTCTTCCCAAACCACTTGATCATCCAATTATTGGTACGAAATAGGTATTTCGTAACAAGATGGATGATCAAGGAAATGTCACTAGAAACAAAGCTAGACTAGTTGCTCAAGGATACCATCAAGAAGAAGGTATTGATTTTGATGAGACCTTTGCACCTGTAGCACGGCTTGAATCTATTAGAATGTTGTTAGCATATATTTGCTATAATAATTTTAGACTTTACCAAATGGATATTAAATTTGCCTTTTTTAATGGTGTTATTCAAAAAGAGGTGTATGTTGCACAACCTCCCGGGTTTGAATGTCATGACTTACCACATCATGTATTCAAACTTAAAAAGGCTCTTTATGCTCTTAAACAAGATCCAAGAGCATGGTACGAGAGGTTAAGTACTTTTCTTCTAAATAATGGATTCTTAAGGGGGTAAAGTTGATACCACTTTGTTTATTAAAGAACAAAGTAAAAATCCATTAATTGTACAAGTATATGTTGATGATATTATTTTTGGTGCTACTAACAATTGTCTTTGTGAGCAATTTTCTAGCTTAATGCAAGGTGAATTCGAGATGAGCATGATGAGTGAGCTTACTTACTTTCTCGCGCTTCAAATCAAGCAAACTCAAGAAGATGTGTATATTTCTCAAACCAAATACACAAAGGATTTGCTCAAAAAGTACAATTTTGGTGAAGGAAGGGAAGCAAACACCCAAATGAGCACAAGGACGAAGCTTGACAAAAATGAGAAAGGAAAGCATATCGAGGTAACCTTGTATCGTGGTATTATAGGGAGTACTTTATTTGACTGCAAGTAGACCGGATATATTACATGCAGTGTGCTTATGTGCTAGATTTCAAAGTGATCCTAGGAAAATGCATCTAGTTGCGGTAAAACGTATTCTTAGATACCTTAGGTGTACTTTGAAATTTGGATTATTTTATCCCAAGAATGCATGTTTTGATTTAAGAGGCTATTGTGACTCCGATTATGCGGGGAGTCTTGTTGATAGAAAGAGCACATTCGGGACTTGTCAATTTCTCGGTGATTGTCTTGTCTCTTGGTTTTCCAAGAAACAAAACATTGTTTCTTTTTCTACGGCGGAATCCGAATATGTGTCGCCGTCTCTTGTTGTGCACAATTGTTATGGATGACCAACACTTTGAATGATTATGACGTTCACTTCTCCAAAGTGTGTATTTTGTGTAATAACACGTCTGCTATCAATATTGCACAAAATCCGGTCCATTATAGTCGGACTAAGCACATTGAAGTGAAATATCATTTCATCCGTGATTGTGTACAAAAGAATTTGGTTAGTGTGGAATTTGTTCCAACACATGACCAATTAGCAGACATCTTTGCAAAACTCTTGCCTAATGATGTATTTGCATCTATAAAAAGCAGGTTAGGGTTACTTAACATGTGTTGACATTAACCCATCTTAAGTTGGAACAAGAAAATTTTCAAAATTTCAAGCTCAGTATACATAAAGCGCTTTATTTGAATTAGTTCAGGCGTTCAATGTCACATTAAGTGCCTGAGAAGAATGTCACTCGTTCAAAGAGACATCAAGCGCTCTATGTTGTTAAAACAATCATTTGAAACGGCATTAAGCGCTTTATACAAACTGTCACTCATTCAAGGTGACATCAAGTGCTTAATCCCTTCAACCACAACCGTTCCAAGTCATTTTAAGCGCTTCATCCTTGTTCATGAAGTCGTTCGAAGTAACATCAGGCGCCTAAATCCTAGTTCTTCCTTGTCAAATCAAGTGACTCTTCACTTTTCGTGCCAATTGAGTGACATTGACTCACTGCTCCCGTTTCTCTCCTCTTCCCCACGTCCATCACCTTCTCTTCCCACGTCTCCCTATTCAATCACACTTCCCTATTTCCACTTTAATCTCTCACCTCTTCATCTTCCCATCTCTTCATCTTCCCCAATCAATTCTCACTCTCCTACGTCGCTCCTCTTATCCTTTCCTTTTTCTCTTCTCCTCTTTTAATTAAACTTTTTTCCTCTCCCAAACCCCACACACCTTCTACATTCCATCTCAAATCACTCTTCATCAACCATAAATTATCCTCACTGTTAAAAAAATGGCTCCACAAGGACGTGGCGGTGCAAGCTCTTCAAGGCCTGTCCCAAGAGGACATAAAAGAAAACAAACGGCTGGCATTGTCAAACCCGAAAATCTCACATCATCCGCAAGGGCTCTCCAATGATAACTTTCCTTGAATGATAAAGAAATTTGATTCTGACGTCAAAAATCCACCTCCTCATGTTGTTAAAAGGTACCCATCTGTCACTCCATTCTCACATGCTTTATGAAGAATGGAGGAGCAACAACCGACCCATAGTGCCTCTCAAACTAATTCCCATTGGTGATTTCACGGAGGCTCACAATGCGAATCAAGTCATCACACTCTTGGATCGCAAGGGCTAGACCCTTCTTTGGTCTAGACGTGACATGCAATCTTTCTCCAGAAACTACACCAGAATGTTCTATGCCAACATGTGGATCACTCAATAATCTGAGTCTCAAGAGTTCTCATTGCACACCGTTGTCGCTGGTACGCCCCTTGATTTCTCAATATAGGAAATTTGTGATGCCTTAAGAGTGAGAAATGAAGGCCTAAGTGACTTCTCCGTATTTGACTGGAGTGACAAATACGGAGTACGTGAATAAGAAGTCAAGTTTGATCTGGAATATTTTCCAACAAAAAAGATCCAAAACATGTCACTGGTAAATAGAATTCTTTTGGTTGTGGTGATTTACTGTGTCAACGGTAAGGCAACTAGAAATTTAAACAGTATGGAATTCTACGTTACTTATCGTCTCAAGCATGAGACAAAGTTACACTTGGGCTGGATGATGGTGGAAGTGATGATGGTGGCTCTCCGGAATGGCTCAAAGGCCCTGCCCTTTGCCAATGTTGTCATTATATTGATGAAGTCCAAAGGTATTGAGATACCTGATGGAGAAATGACAAAGGTGGCAAAGACAGATTATTATGACAATTTAATTATTGCTCAAGCGGTCGATTCACAACGGAGGAAAGCCACCAGAACTCTTGACATTGCAGATGAGGTCGACGAAGGACCTCAAGATGGCGAAAGTGGAAGCATTGATCCTGAATTGTTATCCAAGATTCAGTAAATAGAGCAAACTATTCAATTGTTGGAGCTTTGTGATGCAGAATACGAGGATCGGCATGCACGGAACGAATACCGTATGATAGTCTTCAAGAATGCCTTCTTGCAGCTGAATCAGTGGATGCAATTCCCCTCTGATTTTGATGATTTAGGAGGAGAAAGTGGTGGTGTTGCTGGTGGTTCGGGTGCTGATGCTGGTGGTTCTGGTGGTGCCAGAGGCTCTATGAGTGGATTTGCTGACTTTGCGACTAGTGGAGGATTTGGTTTCGGAGGATATACGCCTAGAGGCGAAGGTGTTGGCGCAAGCGGAGCAGGAGATGCGTAGATTTTCTTTGTGATTGAATTTTTTTTGATGAATTAAGAACAAAATTTTGCATTCTGTGATGTGATTAAAAATGAAATGGACTTACTTTGCTTTCGTTTTAAATTGATGATGATGATTTTTGGTTAATATTATTTACACCATCATATTTGATTTATCAATTTTCACTTAGGAAAAGTTTAGGCTTAATGTGAGGGGGAGCATGAGTCTAGGGGGAGAAAAGCCTAGAAGATATGCTAATTTTGAAATCATCAAAAAAAGAGAGAATGTTAGAATATGTTAAGTTTTGATGATTTGCACAATTAACACTTAGAACGCCTAGATAAGGCGCCTAATGTGAAGAGTTGAAGGCTAGTACACTTTGAACACCTACATAAGGCGCCTAATGTAAAGTTTCTGGAGACCAGTACACTTCGAACGCCTACATAAGACGCTTCATGTGAAGTGTTTAGAGTCCAGTACACTTCGAACGCCTACTTTAGGCGCTTCATATGTCAAGCAGTAAAAAGGTACACTTTGAACTCTTCAACAGGCGCTTCATGTGTGTTACAAAGTCAAATAGACTGTTTCCCCCCAAAAATAGGCACGAATATCAATTACTTTTGGTAAAAGTCAGAACAAGTATCAAGTTAATTCGAACAAGTATGAAGGCTGAGATCAGGCGCTTCATGTTACTTCGAATTAGTTCTGTTGTCCACAATAGGCGCTTCATGAGACATTGAACAAGTATTCCTTATTCACTTAAGGTGCTTTATGTCACATTGAACGCCTGTTCAAAACTACATTAGGTGCTCCAAGTCACATTGAACGCCTATTCGTAGAACACTTAAGGCGCTTCATGTGACTAACGTTACAAATGTTTTATGCTGCACTTTCAAACGTTTACTTGGCATTTGTACCTTTCTTTTTAGTGCAATATCACAGGTTCTCTCTCTCTTTTGGAGAATACCATCTTTCCTCTTTAAGCTTTCAAGAAGAAGCTTCCTCAAGAAGCTTGTAGTCATCTAAGAGAAGATCTCCAAAGATGAAGACATGTCATCACAAAGAGACAAAACTCATTATTGGCTCCTGCAAGGACATCAACGGCTAGAAGGTTGATAAAACAAGGGTTTTCATCACTTTCAACAGCAACTTTCTACCAACAAGCTCTCAAGTTTCTCTCAAGCTTTTAACTCTCAAAATAGTTGTATCATTGTACATTTTACTTTATTTATGAGAGTTGTGTTGTAAAGAAGAAGAGTCTTCTTCTTGTTGAGTGAGGATTGTGAGAGGCTAAGTGTAGATCGTTGGTCAAGAAGCAAGGGTGCTTCTTGTTTGAAGAAATCCAGACCTTGGAGGGTTAGTTGATGGTGTTGTGGTGCACCATACTCCCTAAAAGAATTCTTTGAGGAGCAAGGAAGTTCTTTGGAGGCTAGACTTCAAGGGGTTGGTATTTCTTGGCTGTGGTCTAGGCGTGTGGCCTAGTGTTTACTTTGTTTGGACTTTTTTTTTGATTTTTGTTTCCCCAAAAACGAAATAACAATCCCCCATTCAAAATCCTTCTAGTGAAAAACCAAAAAGGTAGAGGAGTAGAGTCATTTGACTTGAACCTCTATACATATTGTGTTCTTTACGCTTCCGCAAGTTTTATTCATTTCAAAGAACACACCCAAGTATAGATTTGTACTCATAACCGAAAAATATCTGGAAAAATATCCCTACTTGGTTAACACACTATTCAACCCTCCTTCTAATATGTTCTAAGGGACCTAAAAAGCCTTTTTTCCTCTTAAGGAAAGACTTTCTTCTCTTCTTTTTGTGGCTCCTTAACATGGCAATCCATAATAAAGTGATCTATTCAGCCATAACTAAATCATTTTCATCCTTTTCCTTGTCATTTGATGAACTTTAGAAAAACCTTCTTTTTTGAGCTTTGTTCCTTGTTGCAACCCTTCTAAACCTCCTAACCAAAAGTGTAACTTCTTTATCCGAATCAGAATGATATCTTCTGACTATACAATCAAGCGTTTATATGACGCTTGTGGAGGCTTTATAGGATCAAACTGGTTTTGCTCATCAATCAAGATTTCATAGGCCAAGAGATTTCCAACAATTCATCAAGGGATAATGACTAGAGATTCTTAGACTCGGTGATAACCATCACTTTAAGTGTCCAATCTATTAGTAAGAAATTGGGCAAGTTTGTGACGATCTTTATTAGATACCTTTTTATCAAGCATGACAAACTGATTTATGATTCGAGTAAATCGGTCGATTGTTTCTTCAATCTTTTCACCACTATTCATAACATTTCATATTCTTTCATGAGCATTAGCTTTTTAGACATTCCACTCGCTTGGTTCTTTCATAGATAATCTCTAACTTTTTTCATGCTTCAGGAGCTATTTCCGATCCTTGTAATCTGATAAGCTCATTAGTGGCTAGATGTACTTATCCTCACCTTCAATTTCTTTGACCACCACTCTCCATATGTCAGAAACGCATCCTTTCAAATGGTTTATCCTCCTTTGCAAAAGGAGTAGTTTAGAGCATGAAACATCGGAACATTGGTGTTTGCAGACATAACAACGTAGTAGGATTGAGAGTTAACCTAGAAGAAGTAGTTGATGTAGTTGCCATATTCCTTCAACGATCTTTAAAACTTGCTACTTGCAAGAAAGACCAAGCAATCAAGCTAGGCTTTAATACCAATTGTTAGATTCCTGAAAGACACTCTAAAAGGAGGAGGTGAATAGATTGCAAGACAATTTTTTCATGGTTTTGTTTAAGTCCACCAAAATATCGAACAAAAGATAAGAAAGAAGGATATAAGAGATAGTGGAAATGAACACACAACTTATAGTGGTTCGAATCTCTTTAATTCCACTACACTACTACTTTGTTTCCAAAATAGATATTCAGCAACTACTTCAATAAATGACCTCTAACTGCTTTTCAAGATGCTA
The DNA here is from genome assembly GCA_036186865.1 of Eustoma russellianum. Taxonomy (NCBI): domain Eukaryota; kingdom Viridiplantae; phylum Streptophyta; class Magnoliopsida; order Gentianales; family Gentianaceae; genus Eustoma; species Eustoma russellianum. The sequence goes on from AP025053.1 coordinate 5,058,739, forward strand.
CTACAATAACCGCTAAATCAGTCTAGTAATAACAACTACTACAACTACAACTTAAAACGAGAGTTTAAAAGCTTTTCTTCTTGTCTCTTCATACTTCGACAAAGTTTTATCTAAAAGCTTTACCACAGATTCTAGAAGAATGTGTGTGTTTAACTTTCAAGAATGCCAATACTTTTTTCTCTTTTTTTTGAGTTACAATACTTGGTGCATACCCATTTATCCGATAAAAGTGAAGTTCCTCATTTTTGTTGAACTAACTGCCCTCAAACTTAACACCTCATGAGCTCCCGTGGATACACTCAACTCGAATTGAGATCTATATGAATCATATTAAAGAATAAGAGAGGGGAAATTTCTTCACTTGTAAACAACAATTTCACTTCTTAAGAATATAAAATAAAATAAGATTTGGTTCTTCTTAAAATTTAAAAAATGTGAGTGTATTTATCAGATATCTTTAACGTTATACATGGACTCAGTGTTGGAGAGAACCATGACTTGTCCAAGTAATTTGACCACAAAACACAAAGTAGTCCAAAATATACTTGACAAAAGCCTTTTAAACTCACAAGAACCTCACAAGACCCTAAAATCAACATCACCAAATCGAAAATGGAAACAGAAACAATCAACAGAAGCTAATCACAACCAAGGCAAGATGTAAAATGATAAATTCAAAGCAAACGCAAGATGATAAAAATAAAAACTCCTGCTATTCATACTGTGTTTTTCTGCATTTTTACATTTTCTTCAAAATGACTTCACCTTTCAGCCTTGCTAAATATAATGAGGCCACTTCTATTTCTGATCAACCATCAGCAGTAGTGTATGTTCCTCAACTTACTTATGATTCTTCCATAGCTATTACCAGCCACAAGCTGAATGGAGACAACTACCTCTCATGGTCTCGAGGGGTAGAAATGTATATCACTGGTAAAGACAAGGAAGAATACTTATATGGGACAATTCATGTCCCATCTAAAACTGATGCAAACTTCCGACTATGAAAGTCAGAAAACAACATGATGATGTCCTGGCTGATATGCTCTATGCGGCCAGACATTTCTGATAATTTTATAATGTACAATACTGCAGCGGAAATCTGGGATGCAGTGAAGGAGATGTATTCCAAACATGATAACATCTCAGAATTATATGAAGCCGAAGCTCATCTTCATGAGCTGAAACAAGGAACTCTTGTTGTCCACAAATATTACACGTTACTTACCAAGGCGTGACAGTAAATTGACACTTTTGAAGCACATCAGTGGTCCTGCATCACTGATGATGCACTCTATAAGGAGATAACAGAAAGGAAGCGGGTCTTTCTTTTCCTGACTAGACTAAATCCAAAATTCGACATTGCACAAAGTCGAATTCTGAGTACAAAACCACTATCGACCTTGAAGGCTGCATTTGCTGAAATCAAACACGAAGAAAGCCAGAAGAAGTTCATGATGGGAGGATCCACAATAGTGGAATCCTTAGTTTTGCATTCTGAACAGCCAACAGAAGCATCTGGGCTGGCTGCTAAAAAACACTTTCCCTCTTCTGGGCGTAAAGTGTGCAAGTACTGCAAAAAAGAAGGCCACACAGTCGATGACTGTTGGAAACTTTAAGAGAAGCTAGTTCGAGAAGGAAAACCACCTCTGAAGACCAGCAATGCTCCCTGGAGGCCATCACAAAACCCATTTACTGCTGGACACTGTGCTCTCATCTGGTAAGTAGCACATCTCAGCCTTGAACAACTCGGCCAAGCAAAACCCACCTCAGCTCAATCCAAGCAACCGATGCTGAGGTCATTACAAAAGAACAGATTGCCCTGATTAATTTACTGAACAAACAAGGCGGCCGAGCTGAGCTGCACCAGAAAACTATGGTAGGCTACGTCTAGCTAAGCTCTAGCAGTTCATGGATCGTTGACTCCGAGGCTACTGATCACATGACCAATAATAGTACCCTTCTAAATCCTACACTTTACTCCCTGTACCTAAGAGGGTAAAATTTGAGAATGGAATTACCCTTGAATTAATTGGAATAGACTCTGCTATGATTAACAATAAAATCACACTAAAAGGTGTCCTACATGTTTCTAGTCCAAGTTTCAATCTGTTGTCTATTGGAAAACTCACTAGGGATAATAATTGCTTAGCCTGCTTACAGACCACAGAATGTTGTTTTCAGAAAAACAAAGTGATGGAGATGATTGGCAGTGCTAAAAATATAGTAGACCTCTACTTACTGGAGTCAGAAAACAGAGCATTGGTCAGCTCAGCCGATCTGTCAAGTGACTAAAACTCTAGTATTTTGCACCCTAGAAATCCATGTATAGGGGAAATTATATTGTGTCGTGACAGGCTAGGCCATCCCAATTTTTTGTATCTTAAACGATGAATGCCAAGTTTATTCAGCTCAGCTGATGTTGAAAAGCTAACTTGTGAAACTTGCCAATTAACCAAACATACTAAACATACTTATCCTGCCAAAGCATATAACGCATCAACACCATTTAATCTAGTTCATTCTGACATATGGGGACCTTCTAGAATAGCTAACATTAACGGAGAGAAATGGTTCATAGCGTTCGTAGATGATCACACCAGAGTAACTTGGATCTACTTATTAAAAAATAAAAGTGATGTAGAGCAAACAGTGATAAGATACATGTCATTCATTAAAAATCAGTTTGGCTGCACCATTAAAACTTTGAGGTTGGATAATGGAGATGAGTACTTAGATAAAACAGTTCAATTATGATAGAAAATGGCATATATCACCAAACGTTATGTACCTATTGTAGGACCTTTATAACACCACTAGAAGGGGGATTGAATAGTGAGTGCAGAAAATTTGGTTTTTAAAACTTTTTGACCCAAATTACTCACTTCTGAAAACATTTTCTGTTTTCAGATCCTGATTTAAATTATTTAAATGACCTAGTTGTAGACCTCCAAAAATTACGAAATTTGGTGAAGTTGGACTCTCATATGTTATGATTAGCCCACGAAAATTTCAAATTAAAACTCCAAGTCTAACCCCTTGAAAATACACTTTTAGTCAGATTGTGCGAATCTGCCAGAAACTGTACTCCGAATCTGAAAATTTTATGATAAGAATTTTAATGGGTTGAAACAGTTTTTGAAAATTCCTTTGGAAAGTATGTCAACCACGTCCCAACCTTTTCAAATATGAAAATCAGATTGCATTAGTCTCAGAAATATTAACATTTGATTGACTTATACTTATCCAAATGTCTTGAATGTATAAAAAGTGTCTAGATACATGTTACATCTATGCCAAAAACTTTCCATGTGTTTATGTTTGTAGAAAACCGAATTTTCAACTTTCTTCGATTACGCGATTTTTCTCTGATTAATTTTAAACTTCTTACACATGTAATATATATTATGTCACACATAATATACATAAAATGAAGTGCATATTCAGCTCCAATAGCTGAGTAGAAAACGCCCATGTGCAAAAATGAAATTGATTTTGAATTCTCCAAAAATCTAGGCTAAATTGTGGGTGATTTGTGTGTGCCAACATGGTATGCCTTAGTGGCTGATTGTAACATGTGAGCCACGAAATTTTTAAGCATTTTTTATGTATATAGGCTGGCCATCTTTACATGGCAAGTACGTGACATGTCGGTGAAGTATCGATAGTCACTTGATACGATAATTTTTCGATTTATGACCTTGTAATATGTCGTTATAATTTTGACGTCATCATGACTTATATCATATGATATAAGACCTGAATATACTCATAAATATGAGATGTATATAGTGGTGTGACGTCGACATACGTTTATAATATATGTGACATACCGGTGATACGTCGGAATATATGTGTATAGTGCCTTTTAAAAAAATATGGATATATATATATATATATATATATATATATATATATATATATATTATATATATTAGACGTGTGAGATGAAATGAGGAGAAGACTTTTCATTTTCAGATTTGTTGCCATATAGCTTTCTCCAAATATGTCTTCATTTGATGAACTAGTTAGTTCATTAACTTAAGCACTCAACCTAATACTAGCTTAGTTCATTAATTGTGGCATCTGAAAATAGTACAAAGATAACAAATGTTTGCCATATGATGTAAGATTTAACGCTTCATGGCTTGCTAGTACGGCAACAATATATATAAGCATATAAAGCATGTTTATCACATAAACGTGTCAAGTAATAATTTATTCATGCATTTCGTAAGCACGTAGCGTTTGAATCATGCATTTGTAAATCACTCAAACCATTTTTCTCAACACCTGTACCCCCCTAACAAAATGGTCTAGCTGAGAGAAAAAACAGACATATACTTGAAGTAACTATATCAATCATGCTTAAAATGAATGTAATCAAACAATACTAGGGTGAGACCCTTCTTACCGCCACTTACTTAATAAACAGGATGTCTTCTAGGACTTTGTCACTTAGAACTCCTAGAGAAGTATTTATTAATCAATACACATATACCAATCTACTCACAGAACTACTAACTAGACTGTTTGGATGCACAACATATGTGTATGCTCAGTCCAGCCATAGGAGTAAATTGGATCCTAGGTGTGTTAAATGTATTTTCCTAGGATATGTTAATTCACAGAAAGGATACAAATGTTACTGCCCAGCCAATAGACGAATGTACATAACATTAGCTGTTATATTTGACGAAAAATTTGCATTTTATAGATCGATAGAAGAAACAATAGAATTAAGAGGAAATGAATGTGAGACCAGTTTCGTAGTACCAAATATGACGAGCTCAATTGATTAGCCCAGCTGCACACAACAGCTGACTGTGGGGCACCTCAGCTCAGAACTACTGAGACTCAACCCAGGATCGATTCTCCTATCATATCAAATGATCAGGAAGATCTAGGATGTAGTAAATGACCTGATACATCTGACCAAACACCTCTGACTGGGGTAGAAAAAAACACCGAATACGACCATAGGACTCAAATTGATGATAGACCAATTGCACTAAGGAAAGGAACCTGTGAGTGCGACAAAAATCCGACCTGTACTAAATATCCCATAGAAGAATATATATCTTATAATAAGTTAAATCCAAGATTTAGAACATTTGTGTGCTCACTCAATGACAACATTATTCCTAAGAACATAGAGGAAGCACTCAACTGACCTGAGTGGAGACAAGTTGTGCAGGAAGAAATGAATGTCTTAGAAAAAACAACGCCTGGGAACTTACTCCCAGCTCAGCTAATATATGACCAGTAGGATGTAGATGGATATTCACTACTAAATATAATAATGATGGCACAGTGAATAAATATAAGGCTAGATTAGTAGCTAAGGATTTTACATAGACCTAAATAATAGATTACTTAGAAACATTTGCACCAGCGGCTAAGCTCAATAGTATAAGAGTAATTTTTTCTATTACAGTTAACCTTGACCAGGAACTGCACCAAATGGATGTAAAGAACGCCTTTTTAAACGGAGATCTAACTGAAGAGGTTTATATGATCATACCGCCAGGATTTAACAATGAAACTAATAGAGGTCAGGTCTGCAAGTTGAGAAAGTCCTTATATGGACTAAAACAGTCACCCCAGGCATTGTTTAAAACATTCACTCAAGCAGTGCCTGAGCTAAGATTTAATCAAAAACATAGTGACCACACTCTATTCACTAGAATTTCAGCTAGAGGGGAGCTGACAGTCATTATTGTATATGTAGATGATATTATAATAAATGGAGGTAATAAACAAGGCATAGAAAATATCAAGACTATACTATCACAACAATTTGAAATAAAAGATCTAAGAAAAATGAGGTATTTCCTGGGAATGGAAATTGCAAGAAACAAAGATGGACTCCATATATCACAAAGAAAGTATATACTCGACCTTCTCAAAGAAGCAGACCAGCTAGCACCCCAGTTGAGCCGGGATACAAGCTCAGAGATCAATGGGATAACACCCCAACGAATAAACTACGTTATCAAAAATTAGTTGGAAAATTAATCTACTTGTCTCAGACTAGGCCCGATATTTGCTACACAGTGAGTTTTGTATCACAGTTTATGCACTATCCTATTAATGAACATCTTCAAGATGCATTTAGAATCCTCACGTATCTTAAGAATGCACCAGGACAGGGACTATGCTTCATGAAGAACTTAGATCGAGGCATTCAGATTTACACAGACGCGGACTGGGCTGGACGCAAAACCGATCTACGATCAACAACTGGTTATGGAATATTCTTATGGGGCAACCTGGTTACATGGCGGAGAAAAAAACAACCAGTCGTGTCAAGAAGCTGAGCTGAGAGTACTTGAGCTAGGAATCTACGAAGGCATATGGATTAGAAGATTTATGGAAGATCGCTACATTCAGGCAAGACTACCCATACGAATCTTTTGTGATAGTGTTTCTACCATAAGCATGGCAGAAAATCCAGTTCAGTACGTAGAAATAAACAGACATTTCATCTGTAAAAAAATTGAAGGGCATGAAGTCAGCACACAATACATTCCTACAGCAAATCAGTTAGCAGACATCTTAACCAAACCAGTCTCAATGAAGGTCTTTCAATACTTAATATCCAAGCTTGGTTGTATGAATATATACAACTAAGCTTGAGGAGAAGTGTAGAAATAAGGTCAGCTAAGATGTGTCGAGCTGAACTGAAGAAGGCAGACCTGGACGAAGGGGTGCCAAGATGACTGAAGAAGGCAGACCTAGACGAAGGTGTGCCGAGCTGAACAAGGCCGACCTGGACGAAGGCTAGAACAAAGGTAGGAAGTGACGCAGTCAGCTGAGCTATCCTGAACAGGAGAGTTGGACTAAAAAGATAGAGGAAGGACGAACTGAGCTGAAGAAGATCAAACATGCTGAATACCAAGTGAAGAAGTGTTGAGCCGAGGTGACGCGGTGAAGCATTGCTGAAGAGGACTAAGTGAAGAAGTATTGAGCCGAGGTAACGAGGTGAAGCATAATCAAGGCGGCAACACAACAGGGTGAGCTGTTATACTTAGACGTATAAATATTGTAACTTAGAATAATTTCACTGTGCATAGCAGAGTTGCATTTTTAACTAGCCATTACCACAACCATTGTAGTTTACAGTAGATTGACAGTGACCACTATTCAAGTGGCAAAATAGCCGTTAGAAGTAGCTTTCTATTCCTATAAAAGAGAAACAACCTTGTAAATTAAAACTTAACTTGAATGAATGCAAATTCTTTCAATATTCAATCATGTATATAAACAGGCATCACCATATATGATGATGCATATATCATCCTATTATGTTTTGTAGTAAATCAAAATTTTTACGTTTTCCATGTTCTCCCCAAATTAAAGGTACTTTCAGAAAAAAAAAATAACAAAAGTTTGTAATCCGATGCAAATACGTTTCGACGCCTCGATCTAGAGCAAATTTACCTCAACATTATATGTACGCTTGAGACCGTGTTGATATGATCACAAACGATCATTATTAGCCTTTAGTCCTGAAGCTTTTCTTTTTTGTATTATTTATATTTTCATATTCATACATACATATATATATATATATATATACATATATATATTATATACACATATATATATATATAAGTAACTCTCTGGTTCCTTTCTTTTGGGAATCCTACACATTATTTGTAAAAATGTAAAAGTAGTCTTACTTAACGTCTATATAAAGCATTGATAGGATCCATAAACCCAACCAAAAAACTAGGAGAGGAATTCTGCCAAAAGCCATGAAGGCACAAAGACAAGCATCAGTTGCTATATTTATGCTTCTGGTTACATCATGCTGCACCCTTTATGTGAATGCAGCCTGTGACTCCAACTGCTTGAGGATTAGATGCTTTGATAGCGTTGGATGTGGAAATCCTTCTGGTGCTGTCTGTGCTGCTTGCAAAAAGTCTTGCGGATGCTCTGCAAATCTTTCTGTCACAAAGCCGATGAATTAGTCCCATAAAAGCTATTTCAATAGCTTTTGGTATCTCAAATCTACTCGATATGTATAAATATTTGTCAATGTTTTGGTCCTGTTTTTTTTTCTGTGCGTCATTGTAAAATCATTTTATATGATTAATCTACATTACTATTTGTAAGACAGCAATGTATGCATTTTGAAGGTACAAAACCCTTTATCATGGCAAGTATCTTCACAAGCATGTACTTTAGGAAGGCAAGAAGAAAGACTTCTTGTAGTGTCCCGCTCCCAAGCCCTAACTTTAAGAATAGTGCACCCGCCGTAGTCTACTACAAAAACTATAAACTGTTCTCGGAGTTAGGGCTTGGAAGCGGGATGCTACACTTCCAGCTAGTGCCCAAGACAGACAGCCAGATTGGCCGTCCTACAAACAGTTTTCTTTGGTAATGTAGTGAATGCTTAGCCATCAATGCTTTTGTTGGTGTATCTCATGCCAAAAGAAGGTTGTTCTGCGGCTCATAATAATTTGCTCATATTTATTCAAAATAAGCGAAGATATTGGAATTAATTTGAATGATGTTGAATTGGGAAGACCAGCAGTCTACTATTCAAATTTTCAATCCATTTTCCATGTAACTTCACTACTAATAAATAATATCAGTGAAACACATTTTATGCTGTCAAAACATTTTTGCAAGTTATAAGAAAAACTGTGAGAGCGTGATCCGCCAAGGCAACTGAAGAACATGCAAACAATCAACAATAAACAATGGAAAAGAGAAAAAGGAGGGCAAAACATTCGATCTTCATTTCGAGCTGGAATTTAGCTTTCCCTGCTTCTTTTTCATTTTCAGTTTTGTTGGGGTTTCGTATTAAAATATTGATGTAATAAAGTAAAATGACTCTATGATGTAATAAAGCAAAATGACTAATTAAATTAGCTGCACTTATTATATTGTGATATAGAAATTGATCGATATAGCTTGATGTAATTTTCATTATGGGTCATTGAAAAACAATCTCTTTCTAACACATGAGTATGATTGTTACATCCGACCTCCTATTCTATCATAGATGGGATATTACTTAAAACAATGAGGTAATGTTGTTGTATTAAAATATTGAAAAAGGCTGGATTTGACAACTATCATCATCATTTGAAAAAGAACAACTGGAAGCTTGAATATTCCTCACGTACTACGGCTGGGATGAGATCTCCTCACCGCGCGGTGAGTCACCGCATGGCCCAGGACGCGACATGTAGCAGCAGTAGGGGGTGGTGAGGCTGGATAAGGGTTATCCTCACCCAGCCTCATCATCCCTCCTTTTTGCCACGTGTCGCGCGGTCACGTATGCAGTGAGGGGGAGCGGTGAGGGGATCCTATCCCACTACGGTTATGTGCTGTCTGGCCTTTTATAATTCAACACGACCAAAAAGTGGTTTTTAGCCTTTTACTCGACGGCAATTATTGAACTCGTACATGCACCACCCTTATGGGATTGAAAAATTTGAAGTGTGACCCTTTTGCTTTTTAACATTTTCATGGTAGGAGTACAAGTGTAGCCATATTACTTTATCGTTTTTTTAGCGAAAGACCAATCCTTCTAGTGCCCAACTCCAAAGAGTTTTGTAGAGGATGCAAATCAAAAACTCAGTTACCTATTAGATTGTCAAGGCTTTGACAGAGATCCACTGCAAATTGTCTACTGCAAACCAGACTAGTAACCTTTCACCTAATTGGGCCGGATACAAAATGGCTTCGCTATTACTGGCTCAGACATCAGAATTGCATCCACGCTGCGTGTATCCTAGTCCAAACCTACGTCTTTCTCGAACAATGTCTCAACCTGAATATCAACTAAGCTATACCTACTTTATCGTTTTCTGAATCGTTGATTATTAAATTTGTACGGATATTCTGGTTTATGTCCTTTTTTTGGTAGGTCTATCATTTTCATAATAGAGTATCCTCATTTATTCTTCACGTCTAAACAAGTCAAGGTTTGACATTCTTATTTTTATTTTTATTTTCTTCTTCACCATGGAAGTCAGTAGTTTTGCAGAATAATTTTGTTTTATTTTTTCTATTATTTTGCCATTCCGGACAGGTCTCGCAATACACTGCCCACGGGGATAGGATCCCCTCACCACAAAGAGGGTGCGGTGACGCGGGACCGCTCGACACATGGCAGCAAGGGGGTGGTGAGGCTAGATGCGGATGACACTCATCTAGCATCACCACCCCCTTGCTGCCACGTGTCGTGTGTGTTAGGCCAAGAAAATAACGGAAGCATAAAAGTTACCTCAGGCCATTATCGCTTAGTCGTCGCCTTCGAATCAGAAGCCTGCTGCAGAGAAGAATCCTTGCGAAAATGGAGCCTTCCAGCCTATGCCTATCTGAATGTTGTATAGAAATGATTGATGGAATATCACAGGCCCTCTATTTATATGCTAGGCCATGGACCCCTTTCCTTATTTGACTGACAATTAATTCCTTCCATCAAGGAAACATAATAATAGCCAATCAATCAGAATCAAATTTGATAATTAATGCAGTCAATAATTGCAACGTATCTAGCCAATATAACATACGGATACATTATACATGTGATCCACATTAGTGATTTATAAATAAATCATGAGATTATAGCAATCAATTATAATTAATATAATTGATTCTAACATTCTCTCACTTAGATCACATGTCGAATGCTAGATAACACGGCATAAGTGACAAAACAATATGGCCATAATTTATTGTCACTTGGATCTATTGACTACCAAACTTAGATTGAAAATACAATACACGAATCAAGACGGTCATGCTTTGATGTCAAGCACTCCCTTCCAAGAATTACAATGCATCATACACTCAATCGAACAAAATGAATGATTTACTATAAATCATCTCAAAATGGGTCCACATCCATGGATCAAATAGATCCTACAACTTTGAATGCGCATATTCAAAGTCAACAAATGTCTAGACAAAATAAGATCAAAGTACAACAAATCAAGGAGAACTAAAAAGTCACATATTAGCAGCATGATCCCTGAAAACTTTAACTGGTAATCCTTTAGTCATAGGATCAGCAACCATTGACTCCATACTAATGTGTTCAATCTTTATTTCTCCTTGTTTAACATGATCTCTGACCTTCAAATACTTTATGTCGATATGTTTTCTGCGACTTCCACTTTTATTATTTTTTGCAAAGAACACAGCAGCAGAATTGTCGCAGAAAATCTTTATGGGTCTATCAACAATATCGACAACCTTAAGACCACTGATGAAATTTCTCATCCATAAGTCCTGTGACATAGCTTCATAGAATGCAATGAACTTAGCTTCCATCATGAATAAAGCAATAATGTTCAATCTTTATTTCTCCTTTGACAATAGGTGACGCAATGGACGCATAATTCTGCATAGCAAATTTCTCAAGTACTTTGATGATGCAGGCCTTCTGAGAAAGACCAAGTAATTTACTTGTTCTATCTTTTTGAATCTCTATGCCAATGACATAAGAGGCTTCACCTATATCCTTCATATCAAAGTTCAAAGCGAGAAATCGCTTAGTCTCATGCAATAACACAAGATCACTGCTTGCTAGTAGAATATCATCCACATATAGGACTAAGAAAATGTATTTGCTCCCTCTCATCTTGAGGTATATACATTGATCAACAATATTTTCTACGAAACCGAATGAAGAGATTACCTCATGAAACCTGAGGTTCCATTGATGTGAAGCTTGTTTCAGCCTATATATGGATTTATTCAATTTGAAAACCAGTTGATCATTATCAGAATTGACAAAGCCTTCAGGTTAACGCATGTATACCTCTTCATCAAGAATCTCATTCAAAAACGCAGTTTTCATATCCATTTGATGTAGCTCGAGATCAAAATGAGCTACTAATGCCATGATTATCCGAAATGAATCCTTCTTTGAGACTGGATAGAAGGTTTCATGGTAATCAATGCCATCTTTTTGAGTGAAACCTTTGGCTACAAGTCTGGCTTTATATAGTTCAATATCACCAAACGAGTCTCTATTTGGTCTTAAAGGCCCATTTACATCCCACCGCAGAGGCTCTGTTTGGTAACGGAACAAGTTTCCAGACATTGTTTTTAGCCATCAATTCCATCTCCTCTTTCATGACATCGTACCATAGTGACAATTTGTCACAATTCATGGCTTGTGAAAACAAGATAGGGTCATGATTTAGTCCAATGTCATAGTCAGACTTTTGAAGATATACAACATAATCGCTAGAAATTGCTGGCCTTTTAGTTCTTGAGGATCTTCGTACTCTCACTGGTTCATTAGATGTGGGATTAGTGGGTTCAGTTTGTTCTTGATGTGATTCTTCAATTTGAGGTTGCACAATTGGTGGCTCTTTATTATGATAACAACCAAATTGTCTACATATAAAGGCAACATGTGTGTCCCTTACTTCCTCAAAATTGAATTCACGATTCGAATCACTCCCACTGACTTCATGATCCTCTAAAAACTTATCATTTCTAGCTTCAACCACTTTCGGAGTATGTGAGGGACAGTAAAATCTATATCCTTTTGAGTTAACTGCATATCCAATAAAGTAACCACTTTTCACTCGTTCATTCAGTTTCTTTATGTTTGGGTTGTATACCTTAACTTCGACTGGACAACCTCATATGTGCAAATGTTTTAAAGTTGGCTTCCAACCATTCCACAACTCGAAAGGTGTTTTAGGAACGACCTTAGATGGAACCTGATTTAAAACATACACAGCGGTTTTTAGAGCTTCACTTCAAAAGGATATAGGTAAATACCTTGTGCTAATCATGCTCCTAACCATGTCCATAAGAGTCTGATTCCTTCTTTCAACAACACCATTTTGTTGTGGTGTGCCAGGCATGGTGTATTAAGCAACAATACCCTCCTTTTGAAGAAATTCGGTAAACGGACCAATCATTTGTCCTTTTTCTGTGTAACGTCCATAATATTCACCACCTCTATCAGATCGGACAATTTTAATTGTCTTCTCTTTTGTTTCTCTACTTCTAATTTGAAGATTTTGAACATATCAAGTGCTTCAGATTTATCAAATAGAAGATAGAGATACATGAACCTTGAATAGTCGTCGATAAATGAAATAAAATATTCTGACCATTCAAGCAAGGTGTATGAAAAGGTCCACAGATATCCGTGTGTATGATTTCAAGAGGTTGAGAACTTCTCTTGGCACCCTTAATGGTCTTGTTGGTTTGCTTGCCCTTTATGCATCCCACACAAGTACCTAAATCAGTGAAATCTAGAGTTTGCAAAACTTCTTCATTCACCAATCTTTTCATTCTTTCGATTGAGATATGTCCCAATCTTTTGTGCCAAAGACTTGATGAGTTCTCGTTGATAATACAATGATTTGTACCAGTTTCTGCTAAAAGAGTATGCTCATAAATGGGATCTAACTCAAGTTGAAACAGAAAATCATTCAGTTTCGCAGAACCAATAACTTTATTCTCTTTCAAAACATTCATTACAAAAAGATGTGAATGGAAATCATATCCAATAATCGAAAGTCTTCAAAGAGAAACTAAATTTCTGGAAAAAGAAGGTACATAAAAGGTGTTTTCCAAATCAAGTTGAAAACCAGTTTTCAAAATGAGCCTATAAGATCTCATTCCTTCAATAGTAGAGCGCATCCGGTTTCCAGAATAGATGCATTGCTCACTTTCATTTGGCTTCCTCAGGTTTAGAAAGCCCTGCATGGTTTTCGCAATGTGAATTATAGAACCACAATCAATCCACCATGTATTATCAGAAACCTCAGTGAAATTAGATTCATGACACACAAAAGAAAAATTACCTTTATTCTCCAGCCATCCTTTATACTTCAGGAAATCTTTCTTCCAGTGTCCATTTTTCTAGCAAAACTGACATTTGTCTTTATTGCCGATTTTCTTCATTGGAACACCTTTGCCTTTCTTTGCATTTCTCTTAAAATGAGTCGCAAGATGCACATACTCAATGGACTCATTCTTCAACCCCTGCTCCTCTTGAACATACATGGTCAGAAGTTCATTAATTGACCAGTTTTCTTTATGTGTGTTGTATGAGATCTTAAATGGAGTGAACTCCAGAGGGAGAGAGTTGAGTGTGAAATGCACCAGGAATGACTCCGAGAATTCAACCTTTAGGGAGCTCAATTTAGTAGCAATGTCCCTCATCTCCATGATGTGCTCGCGCACACCACGGCTTCTGTCATGGGTCATGTTTGAAAGCCTCTTCATAAGGGTGCTGGCAACCGTCTTGTCAGAGCTTACGAACTGTTCATCAATGGCTTTCATGTAAGCTTTGACATTATCAAGATTAGGGATAGAACCCATAATGCTTGGACTTATACGAGACTTGATGAGCATCATGCTGAGGCGATTAGATCGCTCCCAGCGCTCGTAACTAGACCTCTCAGATGGCGTACTTGATTCTGTAGGATTTGATGTTTTTTCCTCACGGAGTGCCAGGTCTAAGTCCATACACCCTAATGTCAAAAGGATGATATCCTTCCATTCAGTGTAATTGTCACCAGTTAGCATTGGAGTACTAGCAGAATCAAATAAAGCAGTAGTGGGAATAACTGCATAACCAAAGAAACACATATCATGCTATGAACATGTATAACCAGAATGAATTAATCAAGCTAATTCAAATAGTATATTCTAAACCTTCCTGTGGGTAGAGGTTGCACTCATGCATAGAATATACTTAAACGATATGAAAATTAAACAACCAAAATATTTCCGTACCTATGGGCATAGGAAATGTTTATATTTAATTTTCTTGATCAATAAAATAACCATTTCCCTGTGGGGCAGAGTGACTACTTTATTAATCAAAACCATAGGTATGATGACATTTTATTCTTTTTATACCATATAATTTTAAGATGTTGTGTCTAGTCTTAAAATTAAGAAAATAATTCTTTATATGTCATCAACTTTAAAAAAATCCTTTATATGATATCAACAAAAGATGAAATCATAATGAAAATGTGAAATGAACCGATTCGGCAATACCCCAGAAAAGATCATGAATCAATTTCCTAGACAGGTATTACCATTCCACGTAAAATCTCACACCGTACGGTAGGGTCACAGACGGTCCCGCATAAGTACCGACTTTCTAGACAGAAATTACGTGTACGGTGTATTTATTACGTCTTCAATAATTCACCTTTTGCATTTGCCACAAATTTTCTCAAATGGATACATAATCAGAGTTATGATAAACATACAAATACCCATCAACAAGAATCCCTTCCAAAGTTGTGGTACCTCCAGAATCGTGTCAATAGAAAATAAAATGCATAATAGATCCTTTTCTGCAGTTTGAGAAAATAAGATGAATCTGAAGTGCACATGTACCAAGTATATATATGTCAATTCCATGTACAAACTATTTAGATTAGAGGCAGATAATGACCATGCATCGTCCAACATGGAAAGGTCTCTCTGGTTTCTATGGTAAAAAGCCACTTTTTTTTAATCCCTGTTAGTTACCTTCCCAGTTACAAATTAACCTTAGCTTTACAACATGGAATATGCGATAGCATATAATGTATTAAATGGTGACAAGCACGACAGAGAAGATGACCCATGAATTTGCAAGTAAAGAGCATAAATTTTCTTTAAAATCTTATACCAAATATGCTGATCAGGCGCAATAGCTATTTTGTTTTCTTTATGAGCGATAAAAAACCATAAACAAAATCAAATTCCATAATTTCGAAATTCCAGAATTCCAGAAGGCTCATGAATTCCGAAATATGTTCATTGTTTATCAAATTTTGACAAAACCATTTCGGCAAAATACCAGTATACACAATTCAATACCGAAGACTTCGAAAACTATAATCCCGTAACCTTTGAACGATTAAATTGCATTAAATGATACGTAAGAAAGTTTTCTAAATACAAACGATATGGTCAGAGGTGTCTCTGATACCAAATGTTAGGCCAAGAAAATAACAGAAGCATAAAAGTTACCTCCTGCCATTATCGCTTAGTCATCGCCTTCGAATCAGAAGCCTGCTGCAGAGAAGAATCCTTGCGGAAATGGAGTCTTCCAGCCTATGCCTATCTGAATGTTGTATAGCTATGATTAATGGAATATCACAGGCCCTCTATTTATAGGCCAGGCCAGGGACCCCTTTCCTTATTTAACTGACAACCAATTCCTTCTATCAAGGAAACATAATAATTGCCAATCAATCAGAAATCAAATTTGATAATTAATGCAGTCAATAATTGCAACGTATCTAGCCAATATAACGTACGGATACATTATACATGTGATCCACATTAGTGATTTACAAATAAATCACGAGATTATAGCAATCAATTATAATTAATATAATTGATTTTAACAGTGTGGTCACAAAGGGATGAGAAAAGTGGGGGTTAGGAGATCCCAACCCAATGCGGAGTCTAATAGAACAGGATAGGAATTCTCGGTGTCAGCCAACTTGGAACCCTTTCCTTATAAGACGGAATAAAGCCGCTTGTTCATACGTAATTCCTTGAGTGTTTTTAATCTTCTTGATATTAGAGAAATCTTTAATTGTAAATATTTTTGCAATATTGTATATTAAGTGCTCATTAAAAAGATTATCATTCTAGCAAAACTATCCTACCAAACATCCTAACAAAACAATCCTACCAAACTATCCTAACAAAACCATCCTAACTTAATGATTGTGGTTAGTTTTGATTGTATCATAGTTAGCTTTGATTATACCATAGATAGTTTTGATTGTAACATAGTTTGTTGTCTTGTATCACTAACAAAATCGGACGTCTATCATCAACAAGACATGGAAGTTTTCATCCATTTCTTGTTCACCATCTTCGAATTCTTCATGGTTTAAGAGCAAGATCCTTCTTCTAGACAATAACAAAACTCTGCAAATAAGAAAAGGAGATGTTCATCCAATGTCGCCATCTTTGACATGTCACTCACATGCCAACATGTAACCCACATAAACAGTACACAGTTCACGGCATAGCAGCAAGCTCATCGAGCCTTCCCATTCCCACCATCAGTGACCCTAAATCGCCATACTACCTACACCCATCCGACCATCCTGCCCTTATGTTTTTCAAGTAAATCCAAACTGAAAATGGCAAAAATTATTTTCTATGGAGAAATACCTTCTTGGATGCTCTCCGTTCAAAGAAAAAAGTTGGATTTTTTGATGGTTACCCCTAGATGCACAGCCTTTTTAAAACGCATGGACTAATCCACCAAACTTTTGTCATAATACAGCATAGCAGAATGGTGTAGATGAACAAAAAAAATAAGATACCCTTAGAAATGACCCGAGCCATAATGTTTGGGGCTCATGTCACAAAATCATACTGGCCCGAAGCTGTTAAAACCTTGGCATACCACTTCAATCGATTACCTAGTAAAATACTCGACCAGAAACCTCCACCGAGCATTGACTACTTAGACCACCATTCCGCCCGTGCTTACCTTATAACCAAAGGTTTTTTAGTGCTCCGTCTACATCCACATTCCTAAAACCGACCAATCTAAACTTGTTCCATGTGCAGAAAAATGCATCTTCATTATTTACTTAGACCAACAGAAAGGGTATCGATGCTACAATCCTATCACGAGTCGAATCCACATTACAACGGATTGCGTGTTCCTTGAGTCCAAGTACTTCTTTACCCACCAGTCTAGTGTCCAAGGGGAGATGGTTACTGAATCTCTAGACTGGTTATCCCTAGAATGGTCAAGGAGTCAGAGTTGTCCAAAGGCTATTCCACGTGTGCCAGTAGATGGTACCATAGAATCTGCCTCTGAAAAAATAGACGAGGCTAATGCAACAGTCCTCATAACTAATGGTCCTTCTTCGTTGGATATCCAACCAGATGTAAGTCTTTTGTACTCTGATCCATATGAGATAATAATGATAAAAGTGCTAGTAACGGAGAAACATCTGATTACCAGCAGTTTTTTATGTTACCACTAGGGCAGAATCGAGGAGTGTCACCAGTATGATACTCCCCTGAGCATGTTTCTCGACAATCCTAATATCCAGTCAATACATCCAGGGGGAGTACAGGGATACTGCAAGAATCTGTCTTCTTTGTTCTTTCAAGGACTATTCTGAGAGCATTACAGGGAGCGAACAAAAAGGTTAAATGGCAAGATTCCATGGATGTGGAGATGAAAGCATTGAAAAAAATGAAACTTGGAAAAAGAGTGTACTACCATAAGAAAAAAAATTAGGTGTCGATAGGTGTTCACTATTAAATACAAGATGGATGGAACATTCCAATGCTATAAATCAAGTTTGGCGACTAAATGATATACGGAGACATATGGGTTCGATTACTCTGACACCTTTTTGCCAATAACTAGAATTGACACCATCAAGGTACTTTTCTCGATAGCATCAAATAAAGATTGGCCTCTTTATCAATTTGATGTGAAGAACGCTTTTTTGCACAAAGGCTTGAAAGAGAAAGTATATAGGAAAGCACCACCAGGATTTTCAAGAGGATTCCAGGCAAATGAAGTATGTAAGCTAAAAAGGACACTTATAAAATAGTCCTCTCGTGCTGGGTTTAGATGATTCACAATTGCTATGAAACAAAATGGGTACAAGCAAAGTAATGCTTATTACACTTTGTTCTTTAACGAGAGAGGGCCTCTGGTTATTTGTTTGATAATTTTTGTGGATGATAAAATTATAATCGAAAATGACGAGGAGAAAATTGTTCAACTTCGACAAAGTTTGTTTGCAAAGTTTGAGATGAAAGATCTAGGAAGTATAAAGCGTTTCGTTTTGAGAAGGGGTGTTCATATCTCAACGAGAAAGGGGTGTTCATATTTCTACGAAAGTATATACTAGATCTGTTGGCTGAGATCGGAATGATAGATTGCAAGCCTCCTGATACTATGATTGTCGTAAACCACAAGCTGTATAGATGGGGCCTCACTGCAAACCAAGAACAATATGAACGACTTTTAGATGGGGCGTCACTGCAAACCAAACACTAGTATTATTACTCATACCTCCCAAAGGATTTAAGCCATCACCTGCAAACTCTAACCTGATGTTTCTAGCATCCTCAGCAAAAAAATGGATAAGAATGATCAAATTCTTTTCAACGTTGAGAATCTGGTGGATGTCCCATATATTTTTCATCGTACGACCTTTTTTTTCATGCCACCGCATTGAAGAATTGTTAACAAGGCTATATTGAATGAAAAACAATTCTTTTCATTGAGTATTCATGAATACAATAGAACTTATTTTATAGGAATCTCTAGTCTATATACAAGGTAAGATTTAATCTAATTTGATACACTTTAAGGCTTGATTTCCCTTGATTGCCGCTTCCCTTAATTGGATCTGTTTTGATTTTATCTCCAAATCTCTAACACTCCCCCTCAATTGACTCATCGGTTCTCCGATGCTCAACTTGCTAAGCGTTGACTTGAAGACTTTACCGGTTACTGCTTTGGTAAGTATATTGACGAGCTGATCCTCCGATCGGACGAATGGAACTTCCACGACTCCTTCATCTAGTTTCTCCTTTATAAAGTGTATGTCTACCTCAATATGCTTGGTACGATCGTGATGTACCAGATTTTCTGAAATACTGATTGCAGCTTTGTTTTCACACTTCAACCTTGCAGGTCTACTGATAGGGAAGCCAAGCTCTCTCGGAAGTTTGTTAAGCCACAAATCCTCTACAATCCCTTTTGTGATTTCCCTGAATTCTGCTTCTGCGCTTGATAGTGCGACAACCTTTTGTTTCTTACTACGCCATGTCACTAGATTTCCATGCACTAGAGAGAAATATCCTGACATTGACCTTCTATCCACCAGGTTACCTGCCCAATCTGCATCAGTATAGACTTCTATCTCCAAGTGCGTATGTTTTCGGAACCAAATACCTCTTTCTGGAGTTTTCTTCAGGTACCTTATGATTCGCATAACTGCCTCCATATAATCCTTATGTGTCTTGTGCATAAACTGACTAAATACCCCAACTCCATACGCAATATCTGGCCTTGTATGAGAAAGATAGATAAGCTTTCCCACTAACCTTTGATACTGTTCTTTATCCACCATTGGGGCTTCTCCTTTTATTTCCAGTTTAGATTTGTTATCATGGGCGTGTCACTTGGCTTGCAGTTCAACATCCTTGTTTCTGTCAAAAGACTAAGAATATACTTCCTTTGGTAGATAAATATTCCCTGTGATGATCGTTGCACTTCAATTCCGAGAAAGTATTGGAGTTCTCCCAAGTTCTTCATTTCAAACTCAATGAACAGATTGTTCTGGAGTTGCACCATCTCTTCTTTGTCACTCCCTGTAATAGCAATATCATCCACATATATAATAAGGCACGTGATCATCTTACCCCTTCATTTAAAGGACAAAGTGTGGTCCGCATTACTCTGTTCATACACATTTTTCTTCATAACAAGTGTGAATCTCACAAACCAGACTTGGAGAGACTGCTTCAACCCATACAAAGCTCTCTTTAGTCTGCAGACTTCATTTTCCTTAAATTCACTTAAGAACCTCGGTGGTGCCTCTATGTACACTTCTTCACTTAATTCTCCGTGTAAAAAGACATTTTTGACGTCAAACTGATATAGTGGCCAACTTTCGTTAACCGCAACAGAAAACAATACCCAGATAGTGTCGATCTTTGCTACAGGAGAAAATGCTTCAGAGTAATCAATCCCATAAGTCTGTGTGTATCCTTTTGCTATTAACCTGGCTTTGAATATCTCGACTGTGCCATCAGCATTGTACTTGATAGTGAAGAGCCACCGGCATCCTACTGGTTTTTTTCCTTCAGGTAGTACACATTTCTCACAATTATTATTTTTCTGTAACGCTTCCATTTCTACCTCCATTGCCTCCTTCCACCTTTTTTGTTTGATAGCCTCATTAACGTTTCACGGAACATCCTCTGAAAACAATGTCTTTTCAGAGATGGCCACATTTACTGGGTACCTCTGATTTTGGGATTCTCGGTCAGGCGAATACCTCCGAGGTGGGATGCCTCTGTTCTTCCTAGGAGGAAGAGTCCGTACTTGTTGCTCAACATTGGGCTCAGGGTTTTCAGTTAGTCCAGGTGTAGGTTCAGGTGAGTCTATAAGGAAAGTAGGTGAATGAGTAAGGGAAGTAGACTCGTTTACCTTAGACTCGTTTACCTCGTGTAGAACATCTAAGGAAGGAGACTCATCAGTTGATGGTACTTGAGCAACGGAACTATCTACCTCAGACTGGGAATGCTTGTTGGCACCACCTACTTGCCCTTGTTGGCCATCTTCAGGCCAACTAGAATTATGCAACCAGTCGAAAGGCTCACTTCTGGTCTCTCCCTGGAACTGAGTACTGTGAGCAAAGTAAAAGTCTATTTCAAGAAAGACACAGTCAAGGGTGACATGGACTCATCGAGTAAGTGGATTGTAACAACGATACCCTTTTTGGTGTATGGCATATCCGACAAAGACACACTTTAAAGCACATGTGCGTTCTTGTTTAGGAATATGTACATAAACAGTACGCCCAAAGATTGTTGGCGGAAATATCATAATCGAAGGAATATTAACCTGGGTAGCAAGTGTTTGAATAGGGGTTTGATGATTCAACGTACGTGTTGGAAGTCAATTTATCAGATATACAGAGGTGGCAACAGTTTCAGGCCAGAAGTATTTAGGAACACTGGCTTCGATCATCATTGTCCTGGATATTTCAATGAAAAATCGATTTTTGCATTCCGCAACCCCATTTTGCTGGGGGGGTATGCGGACACGAGGTTTGATGGAGAATGCCATGAGTTCGAAGGAATGTTTGTAACTATATTCTCCACCGTTATCAGAACGAAGAATTTGAATTTTCTTTCCATACTGTGTATTGACCATGTGGAAGAAGTCGGTGAATTTTCTAGGAACATCATATTTCTGTTTGAGAAAATATACCCATGTCATACGAGAATAATCATCAACAAACATAACAAAATATTGATACCCCTGAGGTGTAGCAAAAGGTGCAGGCCCCCATACATCAGAATGAACGAGAGAAAAACAATGTTTAGCTCTAGTATTATTCGGCGAAAAGTGCCCTTGTGATGTTTGTCAAGAATGCAAGAGTCACAGGAAAAAACTTTACTGAGAAAATAATGTAGGGAATAGAATACGGAGGTAACCAAAGGAAGGGTGACCCAATCGACGGTGCCACAACCACAACTGGCGATCTGCCGTCCCGTAGACAAGCATGGATCGGCCCTGGTGAGTAGCCTCCTCCACATATTATAGATCGTTGACTTTAGTGCCACGCCCAATGGTCTTCCCCATATGAATGTCCTGCAAAAGGCAAAAATCTGGATAGATAAGTACCACACAGTTAATTGTTTGGTTATTTGACTGAGAGAAAGTAATTTTGAAGACAATGTAGGAACATAAAGGCATTATGTCAATTGCAGGGTAGGGGAGATTTTGATGGTACCATGGCCCTTGACCGGGACGAGTTCGCCACTGCCTGTTACAATATGTGTTTTATGTCAAATGCCATAGTATTGGTGGCCCCACAGTCGAGGATCTACCGTGATTGCTTATTTGATAGTGATGTAAGGTTAAGATTGCTTTTAATGTGACTGGTAGATGGGAATGAGTGGGAATTATTATAGGTATTGTGGGTTTTTCGGAAGAAAGGGAAGGGGCAGGCGGCTAATAGGAGATTAGGGGCAATTTGGTCTTTTGTGGCACAGGCGCAGGTGGTACTTTCTGGGAAATTAATTGTAGGGGTAAAAATGGAAAAGGGGAATTTGGGTTGGAGGTTTTGGAGGTTATAAAACCTCCAACCCTACCTGAAGGTTCCAGAGCGGCCGCCACTGTTCTTCCTTTTATTCTGTCTGGTCCTTCTTCTTCTTCCTCAGTGGACCTTGCTGTGGAATCCTCTATTGACAGGCGTGTGCTGGAGTCAGTAATGGTGCCCACCACCACCGCCCCTTCATGGTGGCTCTACCCCTTTTCGTTCTCCTTTTTTCCCGGTTGTTAGTGGATTACTCCACCACTCTGGGTATTCAACAAGTTCAAAAAACTCCTTTTTGGTTTTTTTTCTCTTGCCACAATGAGAGCAAATCAGCTTCATTTTATCCTCTTTGTCCCCTCCTCGCGATGAATTTCAGGAAGAGCGAAGGGGGTCTCCTTTCTTCCCATCTGTTCTGGTTCGTGCCTTCAGATATGTCCCTATCCCTGATGAAGAATCTGTGTATTTTGAGGGGCCTCCTTTTAGTATCACCATCCGGGTCTCTTCTCGTTTGATGGCGACATAAGCCATTTCTAGCGGTGGTAGTGGCTCTTTCTTTAACAGTTCCCTTTTTATGGTCTCAAATCTGTCATCTCTGCCATGAGCAGTTGATACAGACGTTGTTCTTGAATCTTGTTATTATAGATGGAAATATCCTCTGGGTCCTTCACTGGATTTGGTTCCTTTCGATCTATTTCCATCCATATACTACGGAGACGATTCCAAAGCTCTTCCAATGTCTGCCCTTGTCTGATCGAATTGGCTCTCTTATACAGGTCAAATACCTGCAAAGAGTCTGTTCCCGTACCATAAGTCACTGCAAACCCATACTAAAGGGCCTTTGCAGTGGGATATTGTGAAACGTTATTTACCAGATTTGGATATATGTTTTGGATGAGCCAGGTAAACACGCAGTGGTCATTGATCTCCCACTGTATGAATCCTGGTTCTGTGGTTGCTGGTGCTGGAGGGATGCCAGAAAAATGGTGACTCTGGCCACGTCCTCCTACTGCCTTTTTCATTAGAGTGGCCAATAATTGGTAGTTTTCTCCACTTAACTTTATCCCCAGTGAGAGATTATCAAGATTAGTGTTGGGCAATTGAACGTTCAGACTGTTCTTAAGAAGTTGACCAATTGGATGGCCAACTCATTATTTTCTGGTTTGGATTCTCCTTCTCCTGACATGCTTATGTGATACTGGTTGCAGGTACAAAGCACGGGTCTTATCTGTTTGGCTGGGTAAGGTAATTCAGAGCAGGCACAGGTCTTCTGGCCTTTTTAGGCTGAGAAAGGTATTTGTGGGACGGTGATGAAATATACTGAGTCATACAGAAAAAATTCTTCTTTTTTTGTTTCTGGAGAATGTTCTGGGGAACTTTTTCTGGGTTGGTTTGTTTTTTGGACAGTGATGAGCTTGTGTTCTGAGTCCTACTCGGATCGAACACGCTCTGATACCATGAAGAATTGTTAACAAGGTTATATTGAATGAAAAACAATTCTTTTCATTGAGTATTCGTGAATACAATAGAACTATTTTATAGGAATCTCTAGTCTATATACAAAGTAAGATTTAATCTAATTTGATACACTTTAAGGCTTGATTTCCCTTGATTGCCACTTCCCTTAATTGGATCGGATTTGATTTTATCTCCAAATCTCTAACACGCATATCACGAGCAATATCATGATTAACATATAATCTTTGCTTTCTTGGAGTAAGGGGGAAGGGCATAACACTTATCCAGGTATTTTTGAACTTCCTGATTTGTATCTCGGAGAATTACTAACGGGACATGCATCAAGACTTGCATGTTCTTTCCGGTAGAGTATAAAATCCCTTGATCGTACATTTATCTTTTCTTACAAAAGACCTAAAAGGACGTTTCCGGTACACTAGGCTCTCGTGTTTGTGCATGGTTTGGGAAGGGGTTGAATCGCTTCGCGATCTGATGTACACAGACTTACCCTACACTTTGTAAAAGACGATGTTTTTACGGCTCGAACCTATTACCTTAATGTCACAAAACAGTAAATTTCAAGCCCTTCTCTTTCATACAAAAGACCTATATCCCGGATATACTTTTTGCCTCATAATAGGACCCTGGAATTAAAGCCTTTTTGGGATATGTTTTGCGAAACTGAAATAGCATGTCAAAGGATTTACAGCTCCAATGATTCATTGTCTTCAAGTGTAGCAAGTTCACAATAAACGACATTTTTGAAACCTCAAGGTCGGGATATAAAGCAGATTCAGCACCCTTTAGTAAATCAAGAAGCACATTCACAACACTTTTCTGATCATTTTTATACACTTCCATCTATTCAATCCTCTCCCAACATTGAAGTGTCAATCTTCATCCATATTTACAGAATCAATTGCTTCACTAGTAAACTGTTCTCCTTCCCCGTGATGAAAACATCGAACGTAGCTTCTTACAATCCCATTATTCAATAAATATCGCTTCATGGTTTTCCCATTCTGGTCAAAACAAATTACTACACTTGAGGCAGGGACATGGTATCAAAGTATTGATATCTTTATTGGTGTATGCAACTTCGTAAGAAATGGATTATGAATGAAATCTCTTCTTCATTGATCGAAAAATAATTCTCGGTACATACAATTTATAACCTACTCAGCCTATCTTTGGTATATGATTTGATATGATTGTGATATGGATTTTAATTTGTTATCATATCCAACATGATCCCAGCAATCAAAGACATTCTAATCAAATATTCTATCTACACGTTTTCAATGTTAAAAATATTTTGAATCTTATCACTCCTCAAGTTGATCATTGAGATCTGGGATAGGATCTCCTCACCGCAAAGGAGGTGCAGTGACGCGTCACCGCACAACACGTGGCAGCAAAGGGGGGTGGTGAGACTAGATGCGAGTGATCCTCATCTAACCTGATCACCCCTCATTACGGCTACGTGTCGCGCGGTCACAAAGGGGGTGAGAAAAGTGGGGGTTAGGAGATCCCAACCCTTGAGATCTCCAATGTTCAACTTGCATAATGTTGACCAAAAAACTTTTTCAGTCACATCTTTCGTGAGTATGTCTGCTAGCTGATCCTTTGATCGTACAAACGAAATTTCAACAACTCCGCCTTCGATCTTCTCTTTGATAAAATGTCGATCTACTTCAAGATGTTTGGTCATGTCGTGTTGTATGAGATTCTCTGGGATATTTACCACAGCTTTATTATCGCACTTTAACTGCGCCAGCCGAGTTATCGAGATACCCAAGTAGGTCAGTACCTTCTTAAGCCACAGAACTTCTATAACCCCTTTGGCTATTCCTCGAAATTCTGCCTCAGTACTTGAAAGTGCAACCACCTTCTGCTTCTTAGTTCTCCAAGTTACCACATTACCTCCTACTAAGGTAAAGTACCCTGAAGTAGAACTCCGGTCCACATCGGTGTATACTTCAATGTTTAGATGCCCATTTTTCTCGAACAGTATTCCTTGCCCAGACGTTCCTTTCAGATACCTCACAATTCTCATAACAGATTCCAAGTGTTTTTTTTGAGGTTTGTGCATAAAGCGGCTCACCACCCCTACAACATATACAATATCAGGTCGTGTCTGAGACAAATAGATCAGCTTTTCTATCAACCATTAGTACCATTGGCTCTTCTTCAACCCATTTTAACTTTTGATTTACCGCTGTCGGAGCTTCACACGGCTTGCAATCCAACATTCCCACTTCGGTCAATAGATCGAGCACATATTTTTGCTGCAAAATGAAGATCCCTTTCGCTGAACGATTTACTTCTATTCCCAGGAAGTACCTTAGGTCCCGTGATCTTTCATTTCAAATTCTGTAAATAGCTGTCGTCAAAGCTCTGTAATTTCTTCCTGATCACTTTCAGCGATAATCATGTCATCAACATATACAATTAAACATGTTACAGGGTTACCTCTTTGTTTGACGAAGAGTGTATGGTCCGCATTACTCTGCGGGTATCCCATCTGTTTCATGGCCTTTGTGAATCTCCCAACCAGGCATGAGGGGACTGCATCAAACCATATAATGCCTTTTTAAGCCGACACACCTCATGTCTATTAAATTCTTCCTCAAATACCGGTGGTGCATCTATATAGATTTCCTCTTTTAAATCTTTGTATAGGAACATATTTTTTACATCATATTGTCACAAGGGCCAGTCTTTGTTTACTGCTACCGAGAAAAGCACTCCGATGGTGTCGATCTTCGCTACTGGTGAAAATGTCTCAGCATAGTCAATCTCATAGGTCTGGGTGTATCCAGGTCTGGGTGTATCCTTTTGCCACTAGTCGAGCATTGTACTTCTTCCATTCTGACGGATTTGTACCTTACTATGAAGACCCACCTGCAACCTACTTGCTTCTTCCCTTTTGACAAAGGACATTTCTCCCACGTTTCATTATTTTTCAGGGCCTTCATCTCTTCATTCATGGCATCTCTCCATTCTTTAACTCTATTGGCTTCTTGCACATTCCATGGTGTTGATATCACACTGGCCATAGTACGTGCTTCAGTTACTGGATACCGTGATCTTTGAGGTTTTTGTTCTAAGGTATCTTCAGGGAGGTACTACTCTATTGCCTCTTGGTGGTAGGACCTGTGTCTGTATTTCAGGGTTAGTTTCAGGATTTTTGAACTCTATTGCAGTATTATGAGCATTAGAAAAGTTCATACTTAGCTCAGAGACATTTACTGAAGGAGACTCAAGAGTGGATGTTGGAGTTTCTGGTTATCCCACCGGAACTATGGTCTGCTTAGTGGCGCCACCTGCATGTTCTTGTTGTACCATATCTGGCGTACCCTGACTACTTAACCAGTCGAGGGGCATACTCAGTATGGTCTCCCCCTGGGCCGAAGACTAGGTTGAGGAGGTAAGGTAAAAATAGTCGGATTCTATAAACACACAATCCATGGTGATATACATGCGTCGAGTGGAAGGATGATAGCAGCGGTATCCTTTTTGATTAATAGCATACCCGATGAAAACACATTTGTGAGCACGTGGTTCAAGTTTATTTCTGACTGTTTTTGGTACGTGGACAAACAAGGTACACCAAAACACTTTAGGGGGTAGCGTAAGAATAGAAGGGTACCGATACCTGAGTGGAGAGCATGTTGAGAGGAGTGTTTTATCAAGAGTTTTTATATGTAGACGATTGAGTAGGTATGCTGAAGTGGCTACAGCTTCAGGCCAGAAGGAAGAAGGTACATATGACTCCAGAAGCATCGCAGGGGTCATTTCGAGGAGAATTCTGTTTTTACGTTCTACAACTTCATTTTGTTGTGGAGTACTGGGACATGTGGTCTGATGAATAATTCCATTAGACTTAAAAAACTGTTGGAGGCTTGCTGACATATATTCGCCACCATTATTCGATCGCAGAATAGAGATACGAGTGTGAAAATGTGCTTGTATCATGGTAAAGAAATCACATATATAGGTACTAACATCAGATTTGTGTTTGAGATAATACACCCAAGTCATGCAAGAATAATCATCAATAAAGGTAATAAAGTAACGAAAACTCTAGGGTGTCGGTATCGAGGAAGGACCCCAAACATCAAAGTTTACTAATGAAAAATCACGATCAATACGAGTATTTGTGGGACGATAGGTATTCTTATCTTGTTTTAACCAAATACATGTTTCACAGGAAAAATTTGACTGAGGGCTAGTGAATAAGTTCTGAAAGAGAAATCTAAGATGCCCAAAAAAGGGATGGCCTAAACGACGGTGCCATAGCCAGAGCTGCCGTTGGACAGTACAGTGAGCAAGCATGGACGGACCCGTTTGAGAGACCTCGTCCAGGTAGTACAGACTGTCACGCTCAGTGTCACGTCCAGATATCGCCTTCGAGTGAATGTCTTGCAGTAAGCAAAAACGAGGGTAGATTAGAACAACAAAGTCAAGTGCAAAAGTTAGATGACTAACGGAAAGTAATTTAGAGGAAAGATTGGAAACATAAAAATAGTTATGAAGTGTAAAATTGGAAAATAGTGAGACGGAGCCGGCGCCACGGACAGGAACAAGGTCACCATTGGCTGTCTCGATGTGTTGTTTATGAGGTGTAGTAAGGTGGGAGAAATCTGAGAGATCATAAGTCATGGTATCGATGGCACCACAGTCTAGGACCCAACCCGAATATTTTCAGTTCGTTGGGGAGGTAGGGGAACATTTAAAGGTTAGGGATGTATTATTTTTTTGGCTGATGGTCTAATTCTAAGGGCAAATTGGTCATTTTAAGTGGTATGTAGCGTCTGTAATTTGGGCTAAAGGCAGGAGTAATATGGTCATTTGGATGGTTTGGTTGGGATAAGTAATTTCTGGGTTCTGAGGGGTATTTTCGGCACATTAGATGAGTAGGGCGGCCATTAAATGCGTAAGCCCCCTCACCCTTTTCTCCCGTCCTCGCTTCATTCTTTCCTCGCGTTTCTTCTGGATTCTTCCTGTTGCTTTCTTCATGTACGTTTTTTCTTTCCTTACCTATATGGCCGTTGTTGCCACTCTCTTCTCAGTTGTTGTTTGGGCTGCTCTTAGCCGCGCCTCCAGAGCTGCTCTCAGCCGCTCCTTCAGAGCTGATTGCAGCGACCCCCTTGCTGGCAAAGCCCCCTTTGCTGCTGTATGCTCGCGTCATTCCCACCACTCCAGATAACCTACAAGTTGAAAGCATGTCTCCCGGGTATGTTTCGTCATCCCGCAGTGCATGCATCTGAGTTTTGATTTATCTTCCTTCTCTCCATCGCAATGATGCCAGTGAGCGCGGTGGTGCTGCATTCTCCTGCCGTCCTTGGGTTTTTAGATCCACTCCAATTCCTGATGATGACTCTAAGTGTAGCGCCCCGCTCCCGAGCCCTAGCCTCGGTAGCAGTGCACCCGCGTATCTCATTAAGGAGAATACAAAGCGTTACATCAACCTGTTACACGTCAAGGTCGACAGGGAAATTTTTTTTCTTTTAGCGGAAACGACTAAACACAATACTAATTTGGATTTAACGAACCAAAATAAAATAAAGACATCATCATTAGGCTGACCAAGCCATACAAATCAAAGTCAAATGTCTGAATTTTAAAGTCTGAAAATGTATCAAAGTAATACTGAAAAATAGAAATGTCCATGTCGCCCCAAGACAACCATAAACAGCCTGTCTCCGTCCTCGCTGCAATCATATCTATGAGTCACTCAGCCCATTCCACGACATCGGCCCCATCCTCAAGGAAGATATAGTCATACCCCGTATCGGTCTCACCTGGAATAGTAGGGGGTGAGTGATGGTAATCACCCAGTAGGTGCCTCTCAAAACAATACAAAGCTTACATACCCAAAAAGATATCGACACATAATCACATAAGACAAGATAGCATGGCTTATACGGAAAAGTAAAACACTCCACATAAAAATGCGCAAGTACGTGATGCATGCTCAGTCAACGTGTCACACGCAACGAGATTCATGTCATGCAATATGCCCTTAGACCTATATGCAATGCATGCTCCCGGGTCCTAATTCCAGCGTCGTGGTCTCTAGCCACCACTTGCTGTTTGGACACCCACGCCCTATAGACGCAGTATGTCTCATGACACCCATGCCCTATAGACATAGTATATCATCCTGGCACCCACGCCCTATAGACGCGGTATACCTCATGCAAGAGAACTCCGGCGTCATGGTCTCTAGCCACCACTTACCGTTTGGACACCCACGCACTATAGACGCAGTATGTCGCATGACATCCATGCCCTATAGACACAGTATATCATCCCAGTACTCACGCCCTATAGACGCAGTATACCTCATGCAAGAGAACTCCGGCGTCGTGGTCTTTAGCCATCACTTACCGTTTGGACACCCATGCCCTATAGACGCAGTATGTCGCATGACACCCATGCCCTATAGATACAGTATATCATCCCGGTACCCACGCCCTATAGACGCAGTATGCATCATGCAAAATGCACGTGCCATGGATGTAAGAGAAAGGAAAGAAAACAAGTTAGATGTCATCCCCTGACGTCGATCAATCGACGTCCAACTGAGACGCGTCGAACTCTCACTCAGCTGACGTCGATCGATCGATGTCCATCTGGGATACATCGATCTCTCACCCGCTGTACATCGATCGATCGATATACATCATCCTCTGACATCGATCGATCGATGTCACCGTTTTCCAGGATTTCCATTCTGCGATTTCTGCATTCCATTCAGCAATGCCATTCAACAAATCATACTCACCCATATTTCCATACACATATATAAACATCATATCCCCACAAGGAGAATACTTCAACAAGATCACGATGAAATCACGAACCAAAGAACAGAGAATAACACGTTGGAATACATTAACAAGATCATAGTTGAATCAAAACAAAAGAACAACAACACATAAAAATACCGTTTTGCCTATGCAATCTTCATACCGTTTTGAGGGAATAAATAGTATGCACCTACTTCGATCCTAGCAAGAATTGATATATGCGAGAGATGATGGTGATCTAGTTAGGGTTGTGATCTCCTCCTGTTGAAGCCTTGAATTCAAAGATCTCTCCTTCCTTTTCTTCTTATGGCCGAATTTCGATGGGGGAGAGAGAGGGAGAGGCTGCCGTTTAGAAAAAGAGAGGGGGAAGGGATTAGGATTAATCACAATTTAAGGAGAGATATGGGGAAGATAGGGTTAATTAATTGATTAGGATAAGATTTAGTTAATTTGAATATTCTATTATTTTATTTTTTTTCTTTTCCTTTTTGGTCACACGGATATAACATCCTACCCCCCTTACAAAAAGTTTCGACCCCGAAACTTGCCGTATCTTACCCAAAGAGGTGAGGATAGCGGTTGCGCATTTGCTCTTCTAGTTCCCACGTCGCTTCATTCTCCCGGTGGTTGCTCCATTGAACTTTAACATGGGAATAATCCTTCTTCTCAGCTCCTGATCCTTCCGGTCAAGAATTCTGATCGGCACCTCCTCATAGGAAGCATCTGGCCTAATCTTAAGTGGCTGAGCATCTAGCACGTGACTTGGGTCGGATACGTACCTTCTCAACTGTGAGACGTGAAATACGTTGTGCATCTGAGCCAGCATCGGGGGTAGCGTTAGTCTATAGGCCAAGTCTCCAACCCTCTCGAGTATCTCATAAGGTCCAATATAACGAGGTTTCAACTTCCCCTTAACTCCAAAACATGCCACACCCTTCATGGGTGACACCTTGAGATAGACTTTTTCTCCTTCCTCGAACTCCAAAGATCGTCTCTTTGTGTCGGCCCAACTCTTGCTTCTATCTTGAGCCGTCTTAAGACGTTCACGAATCAGTTTCACCTTTTCTTTAGTTTGCTCAATTATCTCAGGAGCCGTCAACACACGCTCGCCAACCTCGTCCCAGTGAATAGGTGACCTACACTTGCGTCCGTACAAGGCCTCGAATGGTGTCATGCCTATGGCACTGTGATGGCTGTTATTGTAGGAGAACTCCATCAACTTAAGTATGCTGTCCCAGTTCCCCTTGAAATCCAGTGCGCACGCCCTCAACATGTCCTCTAGGGTCTGAATGGTCCTCTCAGATTGACCATCGGTCTGAGGGTGAAAAGCAGTGCTCAATCGTATCTCAGACCCCATTTTCTTCCGACAAGCTGCCCAGAACTGAGAAGTAAACTTAAGAATCGCGATTGGATACTATGCTGACTGGCACTCCATGAAGGTAGACAATATTGTCGATGTACATTGTTACCAACCTCTCCATTGTAAGTCCGATAGGGATAGGTAAGAAATTAGCAGACTTAGTCAATCGATCCACGATTACCCATATCACATCATTCCCATTTCCTGTCTTCGGGAGTCCAACCACAAAGTCCATTGTCACATACTCCCACTTCCATTCGGGTATCTCTAGTGGTCACATCAGTCCACCCGGTCTCTGATGTTCTACCTTAACTTGCTGGCAAACAAGACACCTTTCCACAAACTCAGCAATGTGCCTCTTCATGCCATTCCACCAATAATGTCTCTTCGAATCATTATACATTTTCGCAGCACCAGGATGGATAGACAGTTTCGAATTATGTGCTTCTTTCAACAACTCCCTCTTGAGTTCCTCAACATCCGGTATACACAACCTTCCTTGGTACCACATACTGCCGTCATCATGAACCTGAAATCCATCTACCTGGCTGGTTAGCATTCTTTCTCGAATATCCCCAATTGCAGCGTCCTCTTTCTGTGCTTCCTTAATCTGATCTACCAAAGTTGGAGTGATAATTAGTGCTGCCAAAACATCTGCAGTAGAATCCACAAGATCCAAGTCAAACTCTGTCATTTCCTTTTCTAGCGTCGCCTGCCGAGCATGGCTCGATTTCCTGCTTAAGGCATCAGCAACTCGATCGGCCTTCTCTGGATGATAGCTGATGGTCAGATCATAATCTTTCAATAACTCCAACGATCTCCTTTGGCGCATGTTCAACTCCTTTTGCGTGAACAGATACTTAAGGCTTTTATTATCATACAACTTATCGCAATCTACAATTTCGAATTCCTAAACTCATCCTCTACGATTCATTCCCTAGTTACATAACCATCCAAAATATCCATCGAGTCCTCAAATACGCTGGCCATCACTCCCATTTACCATCGAATCAAACTCTCGAAATAAATTCTTATATCGGCAAACTATTTCTATAATCATGCCATTACTTTTCTGAGATATAATCAACGACCTAGCATACGAAGTATGTGTGTGGACATATTTATTATTTTTTTTTTGAGAAAGTAACTTATGCAGCTATAATTGAAAGTATCGCTTTAACTGTTTAAAATAATATACCTTCTAAATTTTTTTTGTAAACACAAAACCTTTAAGTATCATATATTTGTTTTCGCAAGCGATCTCAAATGACCACTTATAAAATAATTGTACGACTTACTTTGCAAAAGCATTACGGTTAAAACCATTTTAAAACAATTGAGACACAAAAATTGTAAAACTTCTCTTTTTTTTTTCAAAACGATTTGAACACGATGTCTTCTTTTTTTTCAACGAAATATATATATTTTGAAAACGATGTTTTGTTTGGCAAAATACAACAATTGAAAACTCAACAAATGTGAAGTTTTTTATGAAACAATTTGAATAAGGTACCGTTCTTTTTCAAATTAAGTATACACATTTTGAAACTACTTCCGCTTCACAAAATTAAATAACTTCATCGCAAGCAGATAAACAACTTTAAAAGCATTTAATGTGTAAAATGCTTGCAATATCGATGGTTGACAAATAAATTATTTTAGCAAAATATATATAGCTAAACAAAAGTATGAAAAAAATAATAGGTATATAAATATATCGTTCTTTGAGAACATCTTTATTTTAAAATATATCAGTTTTGTGAGGGTTAGTTGAAATTCCAATATGTTGCTATACGAATTTGGAAAAGAATATAGTCTTGTAAAGTAATAGACTATATATAAAAGTGAAAGTAGTTGAAATATTTAGCAGCAAAAATTTTTGAAATACCTTTGAAATATAGAATGTATATTGGTGTACGTGCTTATATGAAAACATTTAACTACTTGAAAAATAATAGTCCAATACTTCGTATAATTTTTCTAAGTCACCCCTTGATGTCAAATGAAAAATCCACTCATGTACCATTTCTTATAGATCTTTAAGTTGAGTTGCCATTTCCTAGCATGTCGCGCTAAATATTGATCCTCTTAAGGTGTTCTAATCACCATGCTTCCGTGCGCCATACTGATCCACTGTACTTCTTCACTTGGTTATTTCAACAACTAATTCTAATTTAGCTAGGTCTCACCTGAAGAGCAACCACTACATGTTCATACTTATCCTATTTCAGTTCAAGCCTACTCGATGCATCAATCCTTGCGTACTTCTATGAATCAACACTCAAATTCATAATTCTTTGTTATTCCACTATACTCGTTCTAGTATTGTGCATTTATCACTATCAATCAATATCCCTAATAGAACTAATATCTTCCGCTTATTTGATACTCTACAATTCAACATCTTAGTCACAACTATAAACCTATTTGTATGATGTTCTTGCTACACTTTACTGATCATAACGCTAATAACTCCCTTTCTTAGTACTTCATTTTACTGTCAATCATTTCTTAGGAACTACCATTCCCACTTAGACTTAGTCGCGTTCCGACACTATTGTCGATGTAGAGGCGTGAACCCAGTTCATTTATCGAAATGGTATCGGTTTAGCAGAGTCGGATCTAAGGAATAATACGAATGGTTATAATCAGCGCCTAGATACTATAATTAATTCAAATCGTATGGGACGCCCTAAGCATAGGTGGGCGTATCTCTTATCCAACCATCAGTTAGGTCTAATGTCATGACTTATTTCTAGAATCGATACTCGGTATCATCATTCTTTACGTCTAAAATCATTATTTATTTCTAAGTTCAATGCTTAGACTATAATCACAGCTTATGACTAAGATCAGTGCTTATGTTCGAATCATCATTTGATGTTCAGATCACCACTTAATTTCTAGAGCCGATATCTTATATCGTCATTTCTTAAGTCGAAAATCGTAACTTACGGGCAAGGTCATCACTTAACTTCCAAAATCACGTTTTATTTCCAAATCATACTTAGTATATAATCAGTATTTATGTCTAAAATTAATACTTAAGTCGAAGATCAGCTATTAATCAAGATCGTCGCTTATGTCTAAAATCATGACTTACGGCTAGGCTCATCATTTAATTTCTAAGGTCAAGTTTTACTTCCAATAACATGCTTAACGTATAATCAGTGTTACGACTAAAGATCGATACTTGTGTCTAAGATCGTGACTTAGGGACAAAATCGTAACTTAATTCCTAATATCATAGCCTAAATATATGCTTACGCTGTGGATCTAGAGCTATGCTCTGAAAGATCGCACTGTCGAACACGTATTAAACTCATTCTGAAATTAGATCCAAGTGATCGGCAGTGTCAGTTGTGCTGCGGCATCACTCCTCTGCATCTCCTTGTCGAAGCATCTCAGGTCCGAGTGCGATGGTGGTGGAGGCGGTGCATACTAGTTCAGCAGCTGGTGCTACCGTGCCAAGGTGTTGGTCATGGTGACTATGGCATCTTCAAGTGCTTGGAGATGATCCACTGGTTCTGGTGTTTCTCACCACCATTTCCAGCTGGCTCACGTCGTGTAGGCATTTCTCTCGTAACCCGATCATAGCTTAAGTCTAAAATCATCTCTTAAGTCTTCTTTGTTTATTAGGGGTAAATTCGTCATCTGCGTGTACTGTTGCGCCACCTGTGTCTGCTGATGGCTATCAACCGTCAGATTGGCTAGTGTATCAGCTAGGTTTTAGGGGATTGCCTCTGGCCCATGACGCTCGTCTCCGTCATGCCCACCATTCCCTGATGGTTCACATCGCGGAGGCATTGTCTATAGACGATTAAAACATGTTATACAAAATTTGACTTGAGATTATCGTAAAGAGGTACAAGAGTGGAGGGCAAAAAGGGTAACTTATCACGTATACTTACTAACGGCACTCACCACCCGAAACCCCAGTCATAGCTTATGTCTACTTCATTTTATTTAAGTTAAAATCTCATTTGAAAACATAGTGTCACTTACTCTAGGGGTGATTAGCTAATTTCACGTTCCCGAGGCGTATCTGAAGCCTGGTCTCTGATACCACCTGTAGCGTCCCGCTCCCGAGCCCTAGCCTCGGTAGCAGTGCACCCGCCGTATCTCACTAAGGAGAATACAAAGCGTTACACCAACCTGTTACACGTCGAGGTCGACATGGAAATTTTTTTTCTTTTAGCAGAAACGATTAAACACAATACTAATTTGGATTTAACGAACCAAAATAAAATAAAGACATCATCATTAGGCTGACCAGGCCATACAAATCAAAGTCAAATGTTTGAATTTTAAAGTCTGAAAATGTTTCAAAGTAATACTGAAAAATAGAAATGTCCATGTCACCCCAAGATAACCATAAACAGCCCGTCTCCATCCTCGCTGCAATCATGTCTACGAGTCACTCAGCCCATTCCACGACATCGGTCCCACCCTCAAGGAAGATATAGTCATACCCTGTATCGGCCTCACCTGGAATAGTAGAGGGTGAGTGATGGTAATCACCCAGTAGGTGCCTCTCAAAACAATACAAAGCTTACATACCCAAAAAGATATCGACACATAATCATATAAGACAAGATAGCATGGCTTATACGGAAAAGTAAAACACTCCACATAAAAATGCGCAAGTACGTGATGCATGCTCAGTCAACATGTCACACTCAACGAGATTCATGTCATGCAATATGCCCTTAGACCTATATGCAATGCATGCTCCCGGGTCCTAATTCCAGCGTCGTGGTCTCTAGCCACCACTTGCTGTTTGGACACCAACGCCCTATAGACACAGTATGTCTCATGACACACATGCCCTATAGACATAGTATATCATCCCGGCACCCACGCCCTATAGACGTAGTATACCTCATGCAAGAGAACTCCGGCGTCATGGTCTCTAGCCACCACTTACCGTTTGGACACCCACGCCCTATAGACGTAGTATGTCGCATGACATCCATGCCCTATAGACACAGTATATCATCCCGGTACCCACGCCCTATAGACGCAGTATACCTTATGCAAGAGAACTCCGGCGTCGTGGTCTCTAGCCACCACTTACCGTTTAGACACCCACGCCCTATAGACGCAGTATGTCGCATGACACACATGCCCTATAGACACAGTATATCATCCCGATACCCACGCCCTATAGACGCAGTATACCTCATGCAAAATGCACGTGTCATGGATGCAAGAGAAAGGAAAGAAAACAAGTTAGACGTCATCCCCTAACGTCGATCAATCGACGTCCAACTGAGACAAGTCGAACTCTCACTCAGCTGACGTTGATCGATCGATATCCATCTGGGATACATCGATCTCTCACCCGCTGTACATCGATCGATCGATATACATCATCCTCTGACATCGATCGATCGATGTCACCGTTTTCCAGGATTTCCATTCTGCGATTTCTGCAGTCCATTCAGCAACGCCATTCAACAAATCATACTCACCCATATTTCCATACACATATATAAACATCATATCCCCACGAGGAGAATACTTCAAAAAGATCACGATGAAATCACGAACCAAAGAACAGAGAATAAACGCGTTGGAATACATTAACAAGATCATAGTTGAATCAAAACAAAAGAACAACAACACATAAAAATACCGTTTTGCCTATGCAATCTTCATACCGTTTTGAGGGAATAAATAGTATGCACCTACTTCGATCCTAGCAAGAATTGATATATGCAAGAGATGATGGTGATCTAGTTAGGGTTGTGATCTCCTCCTGTTGAAGCTTTGAATTCAAAGATCTCTCCTTCCTTTTCTTCTTATGGCCGAATTTCGATGGGGGAGAGAGAGGGAGAGGCTGCCGTTTAGAAAAAGAGAGGGGGAGGGGATTAGGATTAATCACAATTTAAGAAGAGATTTGGGGAAGATAGGGTTAATTAATTGATTAGGATAAGATTTAGTTAATTTGAATATTCTATTATTTTATTTTATTTTTCTTTTCCTTTTTGGTCACACGGATATAACACTAAGTATGAGGGTGTGCCCCTTAATATCCCAATCCGAGCTTCCTCTCATCGGATTGCTCCATAGGCCACCTCTACAGTGGGTAGTGGCTCCCTCTTCAGTATATCCCTTTTCACGCTCTCAAACTTGTCATCAACGGCTATTAACAGTTGAAATAAACGCTATTCTTAGATCTTTTGGTTGTATATGGCAATATCGCAGGATCCTTCATAGGGTTTGGATCTCTGCCGTCTATTGCCATCCATACCGCCTGCAATATGTTCCAACAGTTCTCCAGGTTTCCCCCATTCTGTCTTTTAGTGTTGGCCTTTCTGTGGAGGTCAAAAACTTAAAGTGCATCCCCCTACCCAGTATGTGGTTGCGAGGCCATCCCAGAGGGTTTTTGCCGTCGGGTACTATGACCCATTATTCACTAATTTTGGTTCTATATTTTGTACTAGCCAAGTAAATACCGAGTGGTCTTGTTTTTTCCACTGGGCATAGCTGGGATCCGTAACCTGCGGTGGTGGAGGGTTTCCAGTGATGTGCTTTGTCCTGCCACGTCCGCCAATTGCTTTCTTTATGAGGGTAAACTAGAGAGGATAATTGTCTCCATTGAACTTGAATCCTAAGGACAGATCCTCTGTGTTGGCAGCTAAGGTGACAAGGGTATTTTTTAACAGGTTAATTAGTTTGTCAATTCCTCCATATTTCTATAGTATAGATTTTACACATTTAAAACTTTCACTCTAATGAATCTCCACTTTAACCACCCGACTACGCATGCGATCCCACATATCTATGTCGAACAATCAAAAATCAAGAGGCAGTAACCACCCGATTGACGTATGCGATCCCACATATCTATGTCGAACAATCAAAAATCATTAGGCAGTGACGGATTCAGAGAGAAACATTTCTAACCAAAGGATTGTCCTCCCTGCCGACACAACTGAAGAAATCCACGCATATACAAGCAATATTGACACCATACCGCAACCGGAAGCGGCAGAGGAAAACCCATTGCATGGATACTACTCAAAGACATACCGACTTGGCCAAATTCAGACCAAAAAAACTGCTGAAATTTCCTCTATCGATAAAAGAAAAACTATCTACGTACAAAAACAACCAAATAAACTCCTACCGTTCAAACCCTTTCTATGCCAACCCTCTTAATTGTGGCCAATTCACAGTAGAAAAGGTGGCCCCAAATGTCAACCTTAGATTTTGTTAAAATGTCTTAAAAGATGTTCCCTACCAGAGACGACGTTTGCCCTCGAATTTGTCCTGAGAAAGAGGCAAGAGCTTTGTTGGCCTTGCAAAAGCCATTACATAGCCTGTTATCGCCATATAGAATCAAGTTTAAGGTTCCCCTGCCCGCAAGGCATAGTCCAGTTGGTACTCGGGTTGGAGATTGTCAACAAGAGGCCATAAGTTCGAATCCAGGGACATGCACAATGTGGGTCTTCTCTGCTGCCAGGCCAAAAGCATGGTTTGTGGAGGGTACCTTGTGTGAGTAACTGTGTAAGATCTCACTCAATCTAGGAGGACGCTGGATTTCTGATTTACATCTTCCAAGCAGCTCCTTGGGGCTGGGACGGACTTTTGGGTTGGAGTTCAACCTTTTGCCAACAAGTTTAAGGTTCCCCTTATACTCATTTAAGCAAACAATGTTGATGTATTACAACCTTTCCTTAAGTCGACGAACCCTCAATTCCGTAAGGACAATAAATTGCTTTAGGACAACTTGTGCAAGAGTTACCATGATCCCAACTGTAAAGAGATTCTGATGCTTTTACCATTTACCATGTAAAAAATCAGTACCCACAGAAATGCCAAAGGTTATTTACAGCTTATCCCTGTAAACCAGAGTACAGATGTGTCACAGTACCTCCGGAGACTTACCACGACTGTAAAAAGTTGTCTATTTTTGTAAATAGTTGTCTATTTTTGTAAATAGTTTCTCACCAAATGATAGTCACGATCAGACCTCACTCTGGATCCGAAACGTGTCAAAGTCCCGGTTATTGAAGATTAGGTAAAATAGATAATTTAGAATTGATAAAGACTTTTCTTCTTGACGGAGTTCAACCCAAATCTGCGGAGGACAAGTTTTTCATGCAGCATTTGAATGCATGTGAATGGTTCCATTAAAATGAACCACTCCTTTCCAAGGCCATTTGATGAAGGTTCATGGCGAATTGATGCTTAAATTCTGTAATGTCTCATTCCATTGCTTTCTTTTCTTGATCCTGATTGTGCTCACTTTAATCTTTTTTTTGTAGCTGCATCAAATATAATAAACGGCATATTTTGTTGGAAAATGAACGTTTTTGATGAACTTTAAAAGACGTAAAAATTGAAAAATCATTTTGTTCTTGAGAAGTTACAAAGGCTTACCAAATAAGGAAGCAACATCATTCTCTGATATAAATCTCTAAAACAAAGATTAATATATACACCATACCTTGAAATAGATCTCTAGAGAGAGATCAACGTATACATCATACCCTCAACATAGACCGATTGATGCACAACATGTTCTCATATTGACCAAATATCATCATGAATTCAAATTGAAACCATACTGTCCAACATCATATCGTCACATAGATCAATCAATATGTACCATATCTTCATATAGATCGATCGATGTCATCCTGAATTTAGATCGAAATCACACTGTCCAGCACAATACCTCACATAGATCGGTCGACGTACATCATATCTTTACATAAATTGATCTATGTACATCATACCCTCACATAGATCGGTCGATATAGACTTTGCCCTCAACATTTATAATTTTCCTTTTTTTACTATTCTACACATATCTAAATATCTTCAGGGTTGCTATGAATCATCAAATTTAAGTATAAGGTGGTTGAAGACAAGTTGCACATCTCCAACGCAATAGATTGGAAGACTTCTATGGAGGCTTCAAAAACGAGATTCACACTTTTATATATAAAAGAAGCTCAGATAACGAATTTAAACACTTTCACCATCTTCAAAGTTTCATCCCTCATTGTTGTAAAAAGCTCTTAAATGTAGTAAAGTGTTTAAAGCTTCACCAAACATTTCTCCATATATGTCATTTTTTTATTTTATCATTTCTTATATCTCCATGCACCAATCTTAACATTTTATTTCTGTCACTCACATCCTTTATTCGTATTCATAGTTAATTGTCCACATTCAACTTGTACAAAAGTGCGGGTTTTACTGCCATTCTATAAAACTTTTCTTTAAATTTTAATGGTACTCTTCCATCACAAAGAAGGGCTGGAACACTTCTCCA
Organism: Eustoma russellianum; assembly: GCA_036186865.1. Taxonomy (NCBI): domain Eukaryota; kingdom Viridiplantae; phylum Streptophyta; class Magnoliopsida; order Gentianales; family Gentianaceae; genus Eustoma; species Eustoma russellianum. Next base: position 5,100,451 of record AP025053.1, read on the forward strand.
CTTTAACGACCCCTCCTGCACCGCACATCCTTATTGATTCCTCTACCTCTTCATAGTATATATCATAAGTATTTTAAATACTCACTCAGATCAATCTTTTGGTATCTAGTTTCACACAATGTCCTAATATCATTCTTTTGTTGCTAAAATTAAATTTTATTTACGGTCTTTTTTCTAATTAATTTGACTTTTTTTCTAGTGTTTTCCACCCGCATTTGAGCTAAGCATTGACTAGTCTCGTTCACTGACACAATGTTATCTGCAAATAACATGCTCTACGAAATTCTATCTTGAATGTGTCGAGTGATCTCATCTATAAATAAGGCATCATAAGTAACGTTAAACTTGTCATCGCGTTCTCATACATGCCTTTAATAATTAATATATATGCAACTTTAATGATTTCTTTTCGAGCACTTTTTACAGTATCTCTCTTGAGACTTCATCATATGCCTTTCCAAGTGAATGAAACTATGTGCAAATCTTGCTTCTTCTTTCGATATCTCTCTATTAATCTTATCGAGAGATGAATAACCTCTGTCATTGACCTTCCCGGCATAAAGCTATCAGATACACTAGTCTCTTTTGGAAAGTCTCTCTCTCAATCACTAGTTTCAAGAGCTTCATTATGTGTCTCACTAATCTAATTCCTCTATAATTCGTACAATCTTATATATATCTTCTGTGTTTATACAAAACTAAACTTTCTTCCACTTGTCGGACATCTTACAAGTCTTTAACACTCATGTTTTAAAAAACAAATTCTGTAAGCTACGTAATACCTCATGTCTCTAGGTATTTCTAAGCATCAATTGGAATATCATCGGCTCAATTGCTTTACTACTTTTATCTTCCTTCAAAGCATCTTTCGCCCGTAGAAATAAACTTTTCATAAAATAGTGACATTATTTATAAAAACCGATTAGCTCATATTAAAGAGGTCATTTCGATGATTATAACTAGTATTATATTGAATATTTTGTATTATTTATGTTGATAATATAATGCATCATCTTTATTGGATATCAAAAAGCGAAACCATTAATTCCAAGCACGAACATTAGAAATAATATAAAAAAGGTAAAAGAGAAATTATTAAAGTAAAATAAAAGTAGTAGTAGTACAAATTTTAAGCACCGCCCGGCTAAATCCACCTAAAACATATCATCGGTATCCTCCTCCTCGTTTAAGGTTCAATGATCTATTACCTAATTGTATTCTTCCACAAATAATTCATCATTGGCGCTGCAAATCAAGGTAAGATTCTATTACTATTTTTAATGTCCATGCTATTTCTCAATAAGTTCATGATAGTTGCCCTTTCAAATTTTCATGTCCAGTTTCTCCTGCGTTTTGGAAGTTCAACGACGATACTTTTGACTCAAGGAGTTTGAACAAGTTTAAGCTGGTTTGTACTCTTTATATTTCTAATTTATTGCCTTACAGCGATTTCGTCTTTTATCCCACGACTGACTTTCTGGGATTTGATAATTGGTATTCGAAGATTGATTAGAGGGTGGAGAAAGGACTGATTTTTCATGTATTGAATCTTTTAACTTGTTAGGTTTATGGTTCTTTATTATTCAATTTTTGTAATTTTTCGTGGCAGTCCTTTTGTCTTGGGGAGGTGAAGAGACTTCAGAGAGAAACGTAATGGGTTCTTCAGCTACAGAGGAATTTCCTCCTATACAGGTACTAAGTTATAATTATTCTGTATTACTGTTAAAGGCTCTTGCTTTGCCCACTCTGAGGTGTAGTTGTATTCATGATTTCATTTATTTTTTAATATTTAGTGGTCTGCTTTCTACTATCATGTTGTCCAGTTGATTTTGTTCTCTTGTATTAGGAGGAATGTTCCTAGAATTTGGCTTTCCGCGTTGCTCATCTTTCAAATGTAGTTAGTAACAATGAAGTCGGACAGACAATGCTATTTCTGAAACCGAGTTGGGTAACTGCTGCCTGGTTTTTGACATTTTAATGTGATTGTTAGAAGTAAAGAGTGTATATTCTAAGATGGTGTCATGTATGTGATGGTAGTGGTGGTGGTGGTTGTATGTAGTCGTGCACTAATTAGAATAGGAGATATCTAGTTCTGTTGTTGGTTAGACTTCCTAAAATTGGTTTGCCTTTTGTCTATAGGTATTCGTTCGACACTATTTGAGCTCACAACTGAATTCTGACTATTAAAACAAAGATTGTTGCGTTTTATTTTATTTATAATTGTGCTCTTGCTAAAGAGCCGAACAATTTTTTCCTTAGTTGGAGACTAGTGCATTAAACAATCGTGACATTGTGAAGGAAAAATGATGCTGGTGGGAAGTATATGAAGACTACAAAGGGAGTTGTTTTTATTCCTTTTTTTTTCTCCTTCACGTTAAGGTTACGAAGGCAAAGCAGCTCAATAGATGTTCATCTAACTGACTAGTTCTTAGAAGGTGAAGGGATATTGCATTACAGCGGGAATAAGATGCTGGGTATCAATCTCAATCTGTTTTTATAGTTGTCAAAATTCTCAAACGGACAAATATATTGGAACTCAATAAAACATCAAAGGTAGCGTTGTATTAAAGATATGGACTTCCCCCTGTTAGCAGAAAGTTTTAGGAAGAGGAATGTGATTCTGGTCAAATAGTGTTTGTCCGTAAGCAGCACGGAAAGACAGTTCTTGTATCAATGCAACATAGTACAATTAACTCTTGAAATGTGGAGATCAGCAGGCTGGTTGTTGCAGTGACATGGTACTACATGGTACTATATGGACAATCTCACATGCCTTGACAAATTGGAGTGTTTAAGAGCTTTTTGCTATTATGAATCTTTGAATGATTTATGTGCTTAAATTTCCTGAAAGAGAGAGAGAGAAAAAGAGGGGGTGTGTGTGTGTGTGTCTGTGGGGAACATCAATTTTTATTAAACATTTATAACTCCTAATTTAACTGAGAAAAGATATGCTGACCTTAATTGAATGGTGTTCTGATTACTTCCCCTATCTTACATTAGTTTTGCTCTAACCCATTTTCTCTTATTCGTGTCTCGTCTTATGGGAGTATTTTATTTCTGTGCATATACTGTTTGCTTTCATTACTTGTCTTATCCCTAGAGTTTTACAGGGATATCGACTGCAAGCTCAAGATTAGTTTGTTTTTTTTACTATTATCTATGACCTACTATTAATTGAGCAGAATCCTTTCTTGGAATTTCGTGCTGGTAAAATGCGATTGGAGGGATCACGTGTTCTCCCTGATTCGCGTAAAGGCCTTGTCCGTATTGGGAGGGTATGAAGATATAATCTCAGTCTACTTTCTTTTTCTTCCACGAATTGTGCATTGGGTTATTACTTACTTTCTACATTTGGCGGTTTTATGTATATATAAGATTTTGACCAACGAAGCTTCTCGTAATCTGACAAGTTTATTCACAGGGTGAAGAGGGATTAGTCCACTTTCAGTGGCTTGATCGATCCCAGAACATTGTTGAAGATGTATCCTTCTTTGGTCGGTGTTTTGATTGAGAATGGAACGCATGTCTTTCTTTTTGGCAGTCTTTTTCAGGCACTTCATGCGATTTCATACTCATTCTCTCTAAGGATGCGGAGACTTGACTATCTCATGTGTAGACGTCACATGGGATGCAGATGTTTGGTCTTTGATGCTTTTCAAGGTGTTGGTTTCTTTTGTATTAATGACCTGCTTTTATTAATTAATTTAAGTTTTTTAGTTACGGATATGTGTTGTTCATATTGTCATGTATGCATTCAATTAACATCTAGTTAAAATAGTGGGAATTTTATTTTTTGTTTGCATGACAAAAAGAAAGCTGTATGGCTACACTTCTTTGCATCAGTGAAGTTTATTGTTCTCTGAAGCACATGTAGGATAAAAAGAGGGGGGAAAAGAGGAAGCGTGAATCTAATGAAGCTGATTCAGTAGGTCATTTTGGTGAAAGCTGTGAACTTGGTCGAATTAATGATTGTTGTCTTTGCCTGCTGTTTACAAAACTTAAGTTTGAGTCTTCACTTGGGGAAGCTTAAATGGAACTACTTAAATGTGGACTGCAATCATCGGTCTAGTTTCTAGCTGCCTCATATACTTTTGTTTTATTGCAATGAATTCCTTAACTAAAGCGGAACATAGGATCAAATTGTCTTCCCAGATGAAGCTGTTTTTGAGAAGGTATGTACGGAAAAAAACATTAAATAAAATTGCTCTCTTTTCCTGCACTTAAATGATCGATCAGATTGCTTTATTCTTTTGTATATTCAGGTCAATCAATCTTCTGGAAGGGTTTACATATTAAAATTTCACACAGATGACAGGAAGTTCTTCTTTTGGATGCAGGTGGTTATTTGTTATTATTTATTTGGATATGGAACTAATCACTGTTTGATTCTTACTTTCCTCCTCCTTCATCTTTATATCCAGGAACCAAACGCGGACAATGACATTGTATTATGTAGTTCAGTTAACTTGTACCTCAATCAACCACTAGGTATCTGAGAACTTATTTTGCATTATTTCACCAGTTCTTTGATAGTTCCGAGCTTCTTGATATAATTTGGATTATTTAGTTTCTGCAAGACTATTCTTCTTTCAATTGTGTCATCACATGCGCTGTGTAACTCATCTTTGTCTAGCATTATGTCAGCTTCCTGTCAACTGTTTCTCATGCCTCTATTGCCAAGTTTCACCAAATCAGTCTTTGTGGTTCCTGGCACCCATTAGTGTGTTTGTTTCTAAATGAACATTCACGTTTGCTTCAGCTTTTCTGAGTTTACTCTTTTTCCCTTGTATAAATGGATTATTTTGATTGCTTAGTTTTGCTTTTGGATCCACGTATATTGTGCTTTTTCTATTGTTTGTGCCCTACATATTCTTGAGTTTCTTATGCTGTCTTCTCTATATTGATCTTTTTATTCTTATGGTCGTTTGTTCTCTAGTTTTGCACTTTTTATTTTGGTAGAAGTTTGTCTATTTTGTTTTCATTTTTTCAGACTGATGTTTATCATTGTACTTGGTTGTTCATCGATCTATTTGTTTTTTGTAATAGAGGCCGGTGAAGAGGAACTTGATGCTTCTACTCCACAGCAAAGTTCTGATGTTATGTCTACTGAACACATTTCTCCAAGGTAGCTTTTTTTAACATAATTATTAAACAAAACAAAAACATTTTTCTAATATGTGGGGTCGCCTATGGATCAATCATTTCTCTTACACTTTATTTATTTGTTTTTATTTTTATATTATTGATCCCCAGAGCCTAGCAATAGCTTTTGCCGCCGTTGGGATATACTGGGTATGATTGATGATGATTTTTATATCTTTGAGTCGTAGCCTAAATCTTACTCCTCTTTCCGTGTCTTTTAATGCATAATATGCGCCTTTAGAATACGTCTATTTAAAAAATATCACATCATTTCAACCGTGATTGTAAAAATCTCAATTCATTACTACATGTGTCAGTTGCATCCACTATGCTCTATCACTGACCATATGATCCACAGTTGTTACATAAGTCATCTCATTCCTTGTTGTCTATCTCAATGTTTTCTTTGTTCTCATTCTCTCACTTTATCACGCATCTCATTCATTGTCTCGTACCCCCTAAGTTTTGCATATGCAGCACACCTTTCCACTTATCCATGTCATCTTAATATTGACTCGTTTACCTTCTCATCTATAGGAGCCACCCTAAACTCTAAAACAGAATTATTCAAAATTGATCAAAATTAGACCTTGGGCATTGATGAGAAATTTTTGCCTATTCTATGATAAAGTTCAACAACATTGCCCTATTGCCTTAGAGGCTCCTGCCTATGGTGGGGTAAGAGGGGTTTGGATGTATGCAACCTTACACACGTGTTGGAAACACATAAAGGTTGTTTTCGGATGACCTTACGTCAAGTTGTGTCGATCAATTACTACTTCACAATACAAAAAGAGCAGTCAATTTAGTGAGTCATTTTGCTTTATTCCATCATATTATCAAGTCAAAGAAAAGTGTGTCTTTAACTCCATTGAAAATGAAAACCCTATTATGTGATTAAGTTGATTTAGAAAATTTCTGTATGTATTGAGCCATCACCGTCTTCAAATAAAGTATTTTTTGTGATATCAGCATAAACAGTGCATAGAAAATCAGTTTCCAGTACCTTGGCAACTGCCATCATATGGAAGGGTTTGTTTGTACAGTTGTCTGTATTTTTATCGTCTTGTCTTCTTTAGTTAAATCCTGGCAAAAGTTTAGACACTTGAGTTTCGGTGTCTCTTTTCTATATTAACTCAAGACACTGTACGAAAATGCTGTGGTAGGTTGCATGGAGGTGCTCTATTATGACTTTTTTGGTAATCAAAAGGTTCCTTCCAATTCATGAATGTACCTCAGTATTTTTAGCGACTTTTATGCAGTAATGCCGCTTCATGTGTCTTTTTAAAGGACATTAAAACAACAACATAGGGACATGCTTCTGAAGTAAGTTGAATACAAATTTCATTGTAAAATTATTCAACTCAAATATTTTCCCCTTTTTTTGCACTGTTTTTCCTTGTATAGCTATTTTGTTCTTGATCAATGGCTTTATTATTCTGTGGACCCTGGTTTAGGAAACAGACCTAGAGGAAGAAGGGAAAATATTTTCATTTACTGCTTTATCATAAGGAGTTTACGACCTGTGTGTTAAAATGATCGATTGGGCAACTGTTAACACGCTTACTTCTTGATGGTTCTATGACCATAGAACGCAACAATATAACTTAGAAGAACCAAAGCCATTGAGATGGAAAGCGGGTAGAATTGGAGAAAGATAAAAAGAGAGGTGATGGACCTATGAGTATTGGAAAGGGAAAAAGGGTTTGATCCCTCTCCTGTAAATGTCGAAAAGTGGAGAAGGTTTTGATCTCTCTTAGTTAGGAAAAACATGACTACTGCTAGTGCTATTGAACAGCATGTGCTTTCTAGTCGAAATGCCAATAATACATGAAACTGACTGGGAACCCCTTAGCACGTCGCAAGATAAAATTGCTTTTAGATTGGCCTATTGGCTGGCAGTGGGAACAAGCATATGATATGTCTTACCTTTGGTTCGACACCGCCACTTTGAGTTACCATGATGGCTGTCTCGATTCCAAAGCAATTATGCACATGTGGTAGCAATATCATCTAGAATGTAACTGCTCGTTCTCTCTCTTCAACCATTATGTAATTTTCCTTTATCTATAACATGTGCTTCATCTTTCTTGTGGGGTGAGGGGAGAAATAGAAAACAAGAATACTAGTGTTCTTTCCAGAACAGCATTAGATAAATGTGTTAATCTGCAGATAAATGTATTGATCTGTAAGCTTTGTTATATTTGTTGATTCCATCTCATTCCATTTGCTTTTATGGTCTGGTCGGTTTAAGGTTTTGATCTGTAGTGGTATAAAGACTTCACAACTCATATAAACATTTCCTGTTTCTTTTCTTTTTTTGTCATGCTATTTGACTGGTTAGTTTTTATCATGAAATATGTATTTGGATGTGATCGAATGACCCGGTCTTCCACTAAAAGATTTATTTAGTTATTTTTCAAATTTCAAATAGACAAGAAAACGGCATGCCAAAGTTGTGTGCTTCACATCACTTATAAATCTGAATAACAGCATTCTCCTTTGTTATTGTTATTTTTTATTCTTGGGTGATGTTTTCTTGAAATATAGCCTTGGGACAATTCTTTGTTAGGGCCGAGAGTTTTGTTGTGCCAAGCACGGGTGGAGAAGCAAATAGTGATGTTACATCTTCAGGACCAGTGAAGTTGGCTGACTTGCAGAGAATATTGAGTAATATCGGTTCTACGGGTATGAAATACTTGCTGACCACAAGCATCTCTGACTGACTGAATTATTTTTTGATTTAGAAAGAAATCTGACATTATGGTTTAATTTGTCTCTTTAGATGACATGGGAGATCCAGAAGCAGGTGAGATGAATGTCGAAGAAATTTTTTTCTTCTGTATTTTATTTAATTGTAAGAGAAAAAAGGTAATGCCTCATGGATTTTATTCACTGAAGTCATTTCCGAGTGTGTGTTTGAATAATGTAGTCATGACCTGTTCTTATGTCTCATGTAATCCCAAAAAATTGTTGGATCACCGAATGTGGTACTCTGGGTTTTATAAATTGGCTTAAGCTACCATTTAGGTTTACTTATTGGCTTGACGTATCGTTCGTTTTTAATATATCTCTGTAAATGATGCTAGCCTTGGGACTGGGAGATATCTTGAAGCCAGAGTTGATATTGCCAATTATTGAGGACCTTCCTGTTGAGCAGCAATTTGCGTCTTATTTACCCGAGGTATATTATTCTTGGAGAGGAGGGGTTTGGTATGGTGGTTTTGCCTGTGATTTATTTCTTTTGTTTGTTTTATATATAGTCATATTTCATTCTAAAATTGTGAGTTTTAGGGTTCATGGACACCTCACGACCTAGTCGAGTTGCTGCAGAGCCCTCCATTCCGCCAGCAAGTAGATTCTTTTACCTATGTAAGAGAACGGAATGCCACGTCTTTTCACTCGATATTTATGCTTGTGTTTCTTTATACGCTTCTATTTTTGGTATCTGGTCATTTACACGTCCTTTCCTGCTCCCCCTTCTATCTCTCCCTTGCTCACACGTTTCTCCTTCACTCAGATGCTTCGGACTGGCCAGATGGACCTTTCTCAGTTTGGCATTGATCCAACTAATTGTAAGATACTTTCCTTTTCTCATACTTGCCAGAAGTGGAACTCTATTCTTTTCTTAAATCATGAGTGCATGTAGAAATCCGCCATTGTGCTTCATCTTGGTATCTGCTTAGAGAGTTTGGTGGTGTTGACCTGAAATGAATTCAAACTGGACTTGCATCAACCTTGTGGTCAAAACTTTTTACCTGGTCCTCCCTTGAGATGTAGTAGTGAACTCTTTCTATTTGGTCTCACATTTTCTGTGTGGAGTCTGTTTTTCTACTGACAAGGGTAGACCATGTCTTTTTTTTTATTTAAATAATATGGATTTGTGTGGATGACTGCAGAGTTTTCAAGTCTTGCTTTAGAGCTTTGTTTAGCTGGTCATCGGAAAACAAACTCTGTGTATGGATATGGTTGCGTACATCCGACCCCCTACCCCGTCATAGGCGGGAGCCTCTATTGTTGTTGTTTAGCTGGTCATATTTCGTGGTTGCTTTGTAACATTTTTGCTGTAGTGGTTGATACTTCGACATGTGTGTTCAAGCTTTTGGCGTGGTATTTGACAAAGTTGCATGATTAATTCAAGTCGCATGTAGAACATGAGTTAGAAGATCCATAAACACAACAATCTTGTCTGTAGTTATTCTTTATACATGACGCCTGATGACTGATTGCATGTTCTGCTACTGTCTATTGTTTCAGATAAGTTCACAGTTTCATCTTTTCTAGAGGCGCTAGAGGATTCTGTGTCGGAGGCTTCAGGATCCGAGGACCCAAGAAAGCAAACGCGCGAGCCGATGGATGAGGGCCAATAGTTTTTACTCCATTTGATCTGTTCTAAGCCTCATCAATCTCAAAAGCGTTTCTGTTGTTAGAGAAGCAACAATTTTCCATCATTGTACTATGGTTTAAACGGAACATGAATAGTGACTTCACCCGAAAGACTATTGGCTCAAACCCAACCCGACCCGACCCATCCAAATCAGCATACCCAAGAAAAAAGGGGGAAAGGAACAAGAAATAACCCACCCTATCCACCATTTAGAGAAAGGAATATAACTGAACTTTTTTTTCCTTTTGGTTTTGGATTGTCATAACTTTTATTCTATGGTGCTTGGCTCTTGCAACTCACCTCTGATTGGAAAGTCTTGCAACCTGGCTAGGTTGGAATTATTTTCATTAAGGTTCAACTTGGTTTACACATTAAATCCGGGTCTCACTGAAAGCAAACTCTCTATCTCCTATGGTGCAAGTATTGTTTGTCTATATTTCACCCTTCCTAAACATTAGCGATAGCTTTTTCCGTTGTTGGGATGTACTGCAGTATGGATCTTGGTTTACACGTTAACGTTGTTTGGTATACATATACCATTGGGCTAAGTCTAGTATTTTAAGCAGTTGTTAGTGTGGAATCATTCATGCACAATATGGTATAGCATTCCGGTCTTAATCACATCCTTCTTGGCCTCTAATCTCCAGTTTTCCCCTTCACGACGTCTCGGTCCTACTGCTTCACACCCATCTCACAGCCAACCATGTCCCACGTATCTGAAACTTCCTCCACTGTAGATACAGCCATTCCCACCCTTTCTGATCCTCCCCCCCCTACCCCTACCCCCCAATCTCATCGCTATTAATCCCCAGAACCAATCATGTGGTCTTAAGTCTTCCACTTAGCCATGATGGCCTCTTTTGCCAAGTTCGTGTCAATAACGCCTTTCTTCAAGGCGGGACTGAATCCTCTCACCCACAATCTTCTTACCCACTTCTCCACAGCACGACATGTGGCAGCAGGGAATGGTGGTGAGACTAGATGAGGGTCACCTGTATCTAGCCTCATCATCTTCCCCTGCTGCCACATGTCGTGCGGTGAAAAAGTAGGTGAGGAGATTGTGGGTGAGGCCTTGTCTGAAGCAGTGTACGTTGCACATACCCAACTTCATTGATCGGGACCACCTTCATCACGTGCGCAGGTTACATAAGGCCATCTGTGGCGGTGGTACATCTAAAAATCTTAAAGAAGGTATGCACAACTCATAGAGATGATAAAAGTTAAATAAAACTTATGAAATAATTTTTTAATAAACGATCGACAATATCTAAATATGTTGTAAACAAACTTCAAAGTATTTACACTATTATCAATTCAAATAAAATTACAAATGGTCTTGTTTACGCTTTATTCTTCTGAAAGCATTCCAAAATAATACTGTTTACTACTTTTAAAAGGATATATTTTTATATATAAATAGTCAAACAATCATCTAACAACCAGTTACTTATACCATGTCGTAACGTATTTTTGACATAATTCTCGAGATAATTCATCGCCGAGAAGCTCTTTCTACATTCACGGTAGCCATCGAGAAATGGAGACCAACTTTACAAGCGAGTAGACGAATTGATATGATTCGTGTTTGTTCTTCTCAGCTAGCTTAATTGAAAATTTATTAATATCCTTCAACCACCGAAATAAATCATCCCTCTTCATATCATGGATGGAAGTATTAAATTCGGGATGAGATCACCTCATCCATTTTTCTCTCACCTCATGCGTCACCGCGCTACACGTGGCAGCAGGAGTGGGTGGTGAGGCTAGATGAGGGTGATCCGCATCTAGACTCACCATCCACCCCCCGTTGTCACGTGTCGTGCGGTGACGCATCGGGTGAGGGAGTTGGGATTGGGATCCTAACCCATTAAATTCATCCTCAAGTCAAACAAGTCAACACCAGAAATATGCTCACTTTACTACGGGCTAATATCGAAAAACCATATCATCCAGCATGTCTCTAATAATGAGTAATTGTCTTTCAAATATTGCACTAACTTGTAAGCATGATACAAGTCAGGTGGTCAAACAGAATAGTGACTTAAAGCCTACCAAAATATTCTATAACAACATTACTCATTGCTTTATATCCTCCCGCCTATAACGGGTATGGAGGTTCAGATGTACGCAACAATATCCATGTGTTAGAAACACACATAGATTGTTTCCTGATGATCAATAATGAAAATTGTGTCAAGCTGTGTCGATCAACTGTTACTTCACAATATAAAAAGTCCAGTTAATTTAGTGAGTGATTTTTTTATTCCATCATATTTCAAAGTCAAAAAAATATATATTTGACTTCCTTAGAAATAACTACCATGATAATCTAGCAGGCCCAAATGTTTCCTTCAAAGGGTGGAATCAATCATTCTACTTGTGGTATTTACCAAGATTAGGACACGTGGTATGAAAGAAAGTAAACTGAATTTCTTTAACTTTTATTGCTAAAAGCCAGAAAAGTAAAACTAAACTTTATCATGTTTTGTTATCCAAGATTGTCCTAACACGCTTGGGTTGAAGATTGCCAGAGGTCAGAGTTCGAATCCAAGGACGCGCACAGTATACCCTTGCTGCTAGGCGAAAGGTCTGGTTTGTGGGAGGCACCTTGTGTAGGTAACTGTGTAAGATCTCACCCAATCTAGGAGGCCGCTGAACTCCTAATTTACATCCTACATACAGCTTCTTGAGGTTGGGGCAGCAGAGGCCCTTTGGGTTGGGTTCAACCTTTTTGCCACCAAAGATTGTCCTAACACCATCAGCCTGAAAATCCAATTTTCAGAGCTCATCTTTAAGCAGTACACAATTTTTATAAGCTTTGCTGCAAAGCTTCCGGATGACTCAAATATAGTGTTCGGATTGGTTTATTTGATGACCGGATATTAGATGACTTTTTTGTTTGATTGTTATAAGGACATAATAATAATTCTTGTTTGCCAAGGTAAATATGCTATTTTATATATATTGTTATGTATTTTATAACATTTGTTTCTTTGTCTATAGTCTCATGGTCAGTACAGTGAGACTAGTTACTGGGCGATGTATGTTGCTCATAATATACTCCGTTGTTGTTTTGCAGATAGTCAAATATATGAGTTAGTATACTCCGAGGACGATCAAGAGTGGAGATATTTAGGTCGAGAATATTCGGATAAGGGATTTAGTTGAGACGGTTATTTTGAGATTCAAGGTTTATGTATTTTTACAGATTTAGTAGTTTATCTATGTTAGACAATTGTGTTGGTTTTAGTATTGCCTAGACCTTATACATTTATTATGAATGATTATTTCAGGGTTTCTATTTTATGACTTCTATTGACATCGCTTTGCGCCACTTTGCTAACGTGTAATTGAATTGTATTGAAGGCTTGTAGTTTTCTTAGCGAAATATGACGGATGAGTCGTTTCTAGTACTAAGACTCGAAATGGGTCGCTACATGACACTTGTCATAAGACATGTCATAACACTTGTTCACTTTTTGTGAACATGTTATGACACTTGTTGTAACATTGTCTATGAGGGAGTTGGTTATAACACGATGAATTTTCTTATTTTTATCCTACGTGTCATCCACCTCATTTAATGTTTTATCTTACTTAGTGTCACATCAAAATATTTTCCAAAACAACATTCTGTCACGTCATCGACAATATATATTATCTTTTCAGTCAAAAAGTATAGTGTGTATAACACAAATTTATTTTTGTATTGTGTCACACTATATGATATAATATATGGTTTTTGGACTTCTATGTTATTTATTCTTCACCGGCTATATATACTGCTAGATTTCTTTTAACATTTATTTTATTGTATGTTATATGGTACTTATTATTATTGGTGCTGAGTACTCAATGCTTCTCAAGAAAGAAAAAGATCCGTACCTTTATTCATGTATTGTTTATAATCATCTTCCTTTTTTATTACTGCTCAATAGATCTAGAGTTTTTCGATTGATTTTTTTCCGATCGATTTTTCGATTAAAATCAACTGTCATTTCACATTACAAATCAGCTCATATAACAAAGGGTGGCCGCCAGAGAAGAAAAGAGAAGGGAAGAAAGGGAAAAGAGATGAGGGGGAAGGACGGTCACCAGAGTGAAGGAAAAGAGAAAAAGGAATGTGAAGAGAAGAGAATAGGAGGGGAAAAGTGGGTAAGGTGGCGCAGGAGAAAGAAGAAAAATGGGAAAGGTGGCGATGGAGGAAAAAAGAAGGGGCGCCATGGAAGGAAAGAGTGGGAAAGTGGGAAAAAAAAAAGAAAGGAGAGAGGGTCGGGCTTTTTTTTTAAAGAAAAAAAAGTAGACTCGTGTTAGATTATAGGAATAAGAGTAAAAGATAGGAGGTAAGGAGATCTCATATTCAAATTGATCTTTATCATACATGCTGGACCGAATTTGATGAGATAATACCCCTATATTTAAAGCTATCCAGATTGATATCGTAGATGCTGTCATAATAGGACATATAACACGTCAAGAAATCTGTATTTGTTTTCCTTTATGAATACTTCATAACGAAAACAAACAATTCACGTTTGCAACTACAGAAAACCACCATGGAGCCCTGCCTATGCAGCTGAGATTGGTTAGAATCCCTCACCCCAAACCCCTCACCTCACGCATCACCGCACAACACGTGGTAGCAGGAGTGGGTGGTGAGGCTAGATGTAGGTCACTTTCATTTACCCTCACTGCCACGTGTCGTGCGGTGACGCGTGGGGTGAGGAAAAAATAGGTGAGATGATCTCATTCCAGCTGAGATTGCTATAGGATAGCTATCCAATTCAACCGTGCATTCGCATGAACACCACGGGCATACTGCCTAGGGTTCTCACACACAGAACAAATCCAGATAGACACATTTCTCCTTTTGCCCATTTCTTCCCACTTTCTACCTGGTATATGTCTTTCCTGTGCTATGTAATATGAAGAAATTCAAGATTTTTTCAATTCCTCGTCCAAACTGTGTCTCAAAATCTGCATTTGACTAAACACTTCTCCGACTCGCTATTCAGTCTATGCTATTTCAGTTACTTTTTCCAGCTGCTTTCAAGTACTTACTGTACAAGCAAAATTTGCTGTCAGGTCAAAATACAAAGCCCCCGAAACAAGCCGAAATCATGGATGGAGAGTGAGTACTACTTGATAACTGAAGTTCTGACAATCCGTGGGAGTTATTGCATTAATGGTTTTAAATAACTCCACAATTCTATACAATTGGTAACCTACACAACAAATACTTCAACCTTACATCAAAAGGGCAACTCTGCAAAGAGTTTTCATCCACCAACCAACCCCAAGATCTCCTCTTCCACAAGTATTTCTATGATCCACAGTTCAGGAGATAGGATCTGACAATGATTGGAGTGGCTTCTTTTACCGTAAATATATATATTGGTTGCACTTTTCTCATCCAAGGCAGAATCGGCAAGACTCTAGCTAGCTAGTTCGACGTTTCCACCGTCGGAGCTGCTACAAGCTTGATTTTGGAGTAGGCTGTTCCCCAGATCTCCATCTAGGCTCATTTGTTGGACTTCCTGAGGAGAAAGAATCTTGATGCAGCGGACACAGCTCACAAACTCCCTGGCAGAAGAAAGAAATTGAGAGATTAACATGGTGGTAACACAGGCAAAGAAACAGGTACAAGAAAAGTATATAATGCAAGTTCTAGGCTATTGGATTGAGCCGTAGAAAAACAGACAATTAGAACAATATGATACGCCTAAATTGTCCCTTTGCTGGACCCGGCGCAGGAGGATGCTCCTATGTACTAGGCTGCATGTTTTACAAATGTCAATCCCATTATACATTTAACCAAACCTGTGGACTTCAGAGTTTAATTGGTAGAAACAGAAAGCTCCACCATGTGAAGGTGAATCTTAGCTAAACTTGGCTGAAAAACCGAAACAAAGCAAATACGCAGGCTAAGAATTTCAACTTACTCCCAAGGATCATCGCCAACTAGAAGGACGTCATTTTCATGATCTACATAAACAAGTTTCCAGCCTATTCTTTGTCGATCTTCAAGTTGCCCTTCTATACCAAATCTACGCGCTAGATCTTGCTTGAGCTCTTCGTAACCAGAATATCTTGCTATATCAATCGATCTTCCAACAGCTCCGCGCTTATAAACCTTCACAAACACATAATTAGTCAGTAATGTAACAGGAAGCAAATAAAAAATTTCAATCCAAGAGTGTATATATATATACTCCGTTACAGACCTTGGTGTATGTGCGCATGCGAGGCATCTGCTGAGCCGCACCCCAAGCTCCTTTATTCGTGAAACCATTATCAGTTATGACCGAATCTCTAGAGTTGAATGTCATATCTGCAACACCAAATGACTGAGAAACTATTGACGATGAAGGCTCTGGCTGAGATTCTTTGAGGCTCTGATAGCCTGAAAGCATCTCACCAGTAGATGTGAGGTCATGCAAAAAGCCCCTGTCCGATTCTATGGCACCCTTTGTGATCACAGGATCGTTCATCATTGGCATGCCAAAGTTGTTGTTGATATCAGAACCAAATAAATCAGTATTACTATGATCACCATGAATTCCTGGAGTAGTGTCTCTGAGCAATACTGGCTGAGAATTGAAAGACATTTGGTTGGCATTTTGCGCCAAACTTACATTATTCTGAGGTATACAGATGGAAGTAGCTGAGGAAGAAGTGTCCAAATACTCCAGCTGGGCTCCAGAAGAACAGGCGTAGTTATGCTGAGAAAAAAATCCTTGATTCTGAGTCTTAGATGAATTCAGTGATGGCTTAATGTCAGACCTTTGCTGCAATTCCTCTGATAAGTTGCCACTATTGGAGAGAGCTTTCAAGCAATTAGAGTTCAATACGGTCGCAGAGATCTCATTCATTTCCCCTAATGTTGTACAACGGTCAATCCTGCCATTGACAATTGGCTGAACAGCACCCCGACAATTGTTTGCAGATGGAGAAGTGGAACAAGAAGGTACCTCATCAGTTATCACAGACTGGCCTCCACCTACAGTACTTGTGAGCAAGCCACAGCCTGTCGCAGCAAGAGGATTAGTCGGAGTTAAAGAGAGTCCACCATGCTCCTGCAGTTCTGTAAGCAGTCCAGGCTGCTGCTGATGAAGCTTTACTTGCTCAGGAGGCACGCTCAACCGCACATTGTTTTGGCTATTGGTTTTTGTTGGTTGCTCTGGGAAAACATGTGACTGGGGGAGAGAGGAAGTTGCTTCTTGAACAACCTCCCCAATTCGACCGGATGTCACAGATCTAGAGAAATTCTGAGGTACATCAAGGGGCTGTTTCTGCTGTTCATACATTTGAGCAAGTTGAGGAGGTTGCTGGATGGCAGACTGCTGAGTTAAATACGTCTGCTGTTGCTGTTGTTGCAATTTCTGCAGATAGTGAAGCTGGATTTGAGTCTCGGATATATTCATCTGCTGACTAACACGTTCTGGGGTCTGCGCAGCCATGAAATTTCGCTGTTGGCTCTGAGTCTGCAGCAGTGATTGCGAGGGCTGCAGGTTGACAGGCAAGTTTACTGGAAGTTGGAGGCCTGGTTGCTGCTGTTGACTAACATTTGAAGCCTGGATCATTGGTTGCTGAGGGGAAATTATGGAGGCCAACGGATTCAGTTGTGAAGATGGCAGCTTTTGGAGCTGATCAAGATGTGATTGCTGCGGCAGTCTCTGTGAAGTGAACTGCATGTTGTTCTGCTGAGGAACTTGTGCTCCAGGCAAGCCCAACTGACGGCAAAGATCTGCTCCTGTTAGATTTTGCAGAGCAGATCCTGACAACAAATTCAAATAACTTGGCTGAATCGAGTTAGCTAAGGATGAATTTTGCTGCATATTCATCCATTGAACTAAGCTAAGGCCAGGCAGCGTTGGCGTATCCTTTATGCCACCAACATCACCACCAAGCCAGGGCATTGTCCTCTTTAGCATGCTATCTACATCCGCATAATCATCATCTGCAAGAGATGAAAAGCACCTGTAAGAAAAATATTTATTGCAATGCATTTAGAGCTCACACCACATTTTATAATTGAGCCTAAAGCCTTGACTTCTAACATGACTGTACTTGTGGTTGGAAGCATAAGCGAGTTCTAATTACTTTACCAAAGATACAACTTGACTTTAACCATGTTTGGTTTGCAAAAATCTCTTTAACTTTTGATTTTGGCTCGGCACATTTAATGCAACTACCTATTATTATTTGCTAGTACAAAATTGCGCAACACATCAACAACAACAACATTACCCCATTGCCTTAGAGGATCCCGCCTATAACGAAGTATGGAGGGTCAGATGTACGCAACCATACCCATGTGTTAGAAACACAGAGATGTTTCCCGTGACCCATAATTCTTTTATACAGATTAGCCTGTCTAAAGTGATTAAATCATCACATATTGCAGTTGCATTTGGAAGGAATTAAAATCAAATTTGACTTAGTGGTTGGACGCTTCAGCAGATGGGAGAGAATGAGCAAAATGACAAATCGTGACCCAAACACCTCCCAAAGGGATACTTTTAACTTTCATCAATGCAGCCTTATGAACAACCTGTCGCTTTTCGGTTACTATTATATATATAGACTCTTAATAAGGCATCTCTAAAGACTCCCATTTAGTCAAATTTTCCACCACTGCAACCAGAAATTCCAAGTATGCCAAGTCATTCAAAGTCTACCTTTTCATGGCATAATCAAGACAATGATATTGCAGAGAACTAATGATACTAGCATTAACAGTAAAAAGAAAATGGTAATCAGATTTTCAGGCAGGAATAGGCACAACAACAGAAAATAAAATGTCACCCAAGTCACGAAATGAATCCAATTTGGGGTCATCTTTTTACCAGGCATCCCAGGTTGCCTAGGCCGCTTTGGTCGAAAAGTTGAGGGCGTTGGGCAAATGAAAAATGGGGCAGTCACAGGTTCAATCTCCCAAGTTGAGACCCGATTACGCTTATTTCCAGCATTAGACTCATCCCAATTCACCTGATGAACAATGAGAAAGAACTATTTACAACTGGATATAGAAGGAAAGCCAATAATTTCAAAATTCAGTTGTCTTCAGTAATTACTAGCAAATTACGCCATTGGGAGTTTTTCCACCTTAGGGGATCCAGATCACTTATGCCTGTAACTGTGCCCATGTACCTGTGCATGTCATGTTGCCACTTTATGAAACATACAATCAGAAGGTAATGATGCATAAAAAGGCAGTAAATTCGGAGGCTGAGGGAGGATACTGTGAAAACACTTCCTAGCTTTGTTGTTGCACCTAGGTGTAAACCAGCCAAGCCATAATTTTATGCTATTATGGTGAGCCTGTCTGAAAAGTTCCCGCTAAATTGAGATTCAATTCTAAGTTTGGGCTTGAGCATACACTTCTTTTTCCCCTCTACAATTTTTTCTTTTTCTTTTTCTCAATAAAATGACTAAAAAGATGAGCTGAGCTCACATGAGCTTGAGTCTTAGCTTGTCAGCATGATTGCTTAATGAGCTGTTGATGAGAGCTTTCAAATCAAGCTGGGACAGCTAACAAGATAGCTCAATAGCACCCGGTTCGTTTTCTCTTCTGGCCAACCAGATAAAACTTGGCCAAAAATGGGTGGATGGGGAACAGAAGAGGGGGAGGGAAGAGAGGAGAAAAAGTAAAAATATTATGGAATAAGAAAGAATTGCTACCGTCTTGTTCCCGACTCTTCAGTTTCAAACATCATCCTGAACCGCATCCCCAGAGACACTTGATTACTGCAGACAGCCTTGTAATATTTGGCCAAAGGAATCACAAACTCCGACGGACTAGCCCTGCTTATAAGAAGCAATGTGATGAGAGCCCAGGAAAATAAAAGTAGTTATTATCACCTACAATGAAACATAGTTAATAACCTGAAGACAAGCTGCGCTTCCAAATGTTTGGGACAATATATTAACAGAAGAACTGCATTCTACAAACCTATTCTATTAGAGAAGAGCGCAACTGATGCGATTGCACGAGGGAATATTACTAGAAGATTGTTATCATTGACAAGAGATGTTAATTCACATGAAAGAAATATCATATACTCCTAATACTGACCTTGGATTATAAAAGACAGTGAAAGGGCTATTATTTGCAGCTGCATGAGCTGCAGCAGCTAGAATTCCTATATGCATGCTATCACTTGACAACACTGATGAAGATAAGTTGGCAGGCTGTCTGTTAGCCCGTCTGACGCCCAAGAGTAGATGCTGCTTTTCATCCCTGTCCACGAGAGTCAAGAGCAACACTGTCAAAAGAATGATTGTGAAGCTGGCGCTCAAGCCTTTAACTACACAATAGACCAACAAATTTTTTGAAATACTTCTCTCTCTCTCTCTATTTTCCATTTCCAATGGAGTTAAGTACACACTCTTCCTTGACTTTGGAATATGATGGAATAAAGCAAAATGACTCTATAAATTGGCTGCGCTTCTTATATTGTAAATTAACAATTAACTGACACATAATTTTCATTATGGGTCATCGGGAAACAACCTCTATATGTTTCTAACACATGAGTATGGTTGCGTACATCCGACCCCCCATACCTCGCTATAGGCGGGAGCCTCTAAGGCAATGGGTAATGTTGTTGTTGTTGTACTTCTTTCTTTGTCTGCTTGAATAGCTTATTCCTTGCCTAGAAACGAAAAGAAAGAAAAAGACTATCAACGCGAATGAAACTCTCTAGCATATGTTCTTATTACCTAATAAACAAGACTGAGTCCCCAGCAAAGAGCCTCTTTCCACTGACAAACAAACTCCATCCTGTCGTAAGCAAGTGACGTTTTGGTTGCCCTAAATTAGAAGGATGAAAACAGGAAGATTAGTTATGATATACATCAGATGAAGCAGCCCCTTTCCGCCATTTTAACACAGCACGTGAAGCAAACATAATAAGATTGATCGCCTTGAATAACTACAAAAACGCAGAGTTAACATATGACACGTACCACGATATATATGGCGAAACGTCCACACATTATCATGTAGATCCTTAGCAACAAGTTCTTGAGCCGGTGGCTGCATAGAGAAATCCTAAGGAACAGGAGAAGTAATCAAGTTTAGTGTAATCATGGAACTATCATACTAATTGGAAAATGGACAAGGAATTGTCCTCCTTACCAGAGGAGGGAAAATCTTCTCAGCTGCACGGCGAGGAACAGAGAAACCTCCATGGGTGCTGGTGTCGCTCGCTGTCAATGTCTTGCAGAAAAATTCTGGTTGCGGTTTATTTTGCTTCATTGACAGATCTGATCTCAGTAATGCTTCCTTGTCAAACTGTAAACCAAATACCAAGAATGTCAGTTTTATTTTCCCTCTAGCAATTTCATATAATTCCACGTATACACAAGGTATAGCAACATGTGTTTCTTTGGTTATTCACTCGCACTTTTCCTGGCTTCCTGGATCAACTACCCAACCCTGTGGTTAGTTTAAACAGGAAAACCATAAGCAAAGTCTTTTTTTTTTTTTTTGGGGGGGGGGGGGGGGGCCAGTGGGGGAATGCAAAAAAAATTACTTTCAGTCAAGAGATGTTCTCACCGAAGGAACTGGTTGTAGAGTCATCTGGGCATACACTTCATCAGTTTCTGGATCAGCCTGAGAAGCCAACAAAAAAATGACTATAAGTACAAAGTATGCAAACTAGAAGCAAAAATCCCTCTTGATAAAAATATATCCAAGTAAACCAAGTCATACATGCAGGGTCACATTGTGCAGAAGGCATAGCAGCTTTGAAGGAAGATTAGGGTAGTTGGGAGTTTGAGCATCAACATCTCTCTTCATAGATGCAGCAACCTGAAATTGTAACTTAATATTAAGAATCTTTCAGATGACACCAAAAGAAGATAATTACACAAATTTATCTACACAATATGAAGAGAGAACATTATTTTTTCTTTTCTTTCATTCTTTTTTATGGAAAACTCTATATTTTCTGTTATTTGAATATTCATTAGATACTAGCATGCTCTAAAAGATTAGCTGGAAGGTGTTGCAATATTTAAACGGTGATGACAATAATGGGAAAGTGCTATATCCAAACCCTAAAACTAGTGACAACTTTGTCATCAGCATTCAAGTCCAAATTCCAGAATCAACACCAGCATTCGTATTCAACCGCACTCCTCAAAAACAAGAACACACAAGCCTTTTCCTACTAGGAGGGTTTGGATATATGAATAAGTCATTTCCACTGTGCTTTTTTTATTTATTGCTTTCTTTATTTATTTATTATTCCTTCTTTTTAGAATTTTTATCATCCTTGACTATCTCATAATACATAATATGAGCATTCTAAAATGTCTCTTTGAAAATCTCAAATCATCTCAACCGTGACTCCTTAGTCTTAAATACCTAAGACTCTCACTTCAATCATACACCCGCTACATGAGGTCGTCTACATGAATTGCCCGTTTTCACCCTGCTCAAGTCAATGATCATTATTCTCAATTGTCATTCCTCAAAACAATAAAATAAAAAAAGTAAAAAAAAAAATTAAAAAACCACTACCAAATGAGTAACCCGTTAGATTGAAATGAACTTCTAAATTATCAATATGGTTCAAACTCAGACTAGAAGGAACATAATGCATCTTAGGCAGATTAAAAAAAAAGCCTGCATCATTTAAGAAAGAACAACTGTCAGTTGTGATGGGCATACTGCATATCATTCAAGCTTGGAGTTCGTACCACCAAAGACAAATTCCAATTAGCAAAATACGGTTCCAGTGATGCCAAAGTAGGAAATTCTTAAATAACAGATGCATTGCGAAAACCATCCGCCACTCCATGCACTATTAATTTTCACTTGATAAGAAGTTCCTATGGCATAACCAATTACGTATTAAACCAGATAATAAGTAACCGCTTAGCATACATACTTAGAGGTGCCAGTATAACCAGCCTGAGTCCATATGGACATATGCAATCAGCTAAAGACAAAATATGGAGCTACATTCAACCAGTACTGACAACAATCAGGATAGTCAGGAGATAGGTACAAAGGATAACATGAACAATAGCCGGCCAGAAGAAATCCAGTCTCATATAGTGCATTTGCCTACAAAACAGAATTGCTGATCCTATCTTTTGGCCCCACCAACCATCTCATTTTTCCTAAAGTCGCAGTTCAGAAGGGACAAATCTAAGATATCCCCAATCTCATTTAAAAACAACATCTGAATAATTGAAGCAAAAGTTTTGCTGTCTCCCACATGTTATCATTTAGAAAAGGCCAATAAAACACAAACAATAAAAGTAAAATAACAATACACAAATAAGCAAAAGACAAGTGAAGGGGAAAGGAGAATTTGAAGTCTAGATGGACCTGTTCACTATGGCCTTGAGGGAAATAGACGACATGCGTCCCAGCAGCCGGAAGGTTTACCAGAGGACCGGCACATGCTTGCCATAGCTCTACGTTTATGCTCTTCTTCTCACCTGTGGAACACAAACATTTACACACTAGAAACGATACCAATATCCCAAAAATAAATAAATAAATAAATAAATAATAAAATTATACTAAGAAAAGAAAAACGAACCCCGTGAACTAAATCAGAAATCAATCTCCAGAAATAATACGTACCTAAAGGAAAAGAATGATTTGGCAAGCTGCCTTTTTCATGCTCAGTCAAATGCAAAAGTTTGGCAAAATAGAATGAAGAGGATTAAGAATTTTATCACTTTCATGGATATCAGGAAGACTCATTTCCAACCAACAAACAGTTTCATCTTCGTCAATTATAAGAACAATAAATGCTTTCCATTTACTATCTGCTAAATATGAAATCAAGCAAAAGTTCCATCCAACGACTCCAAAGGTCTAAAATATGATTGGAGGAAAGATGCTGGAACTGAAATTTCTATTTTTTTTAATATTAATTCCAAGTATTCCTGGAATTATAATCATTTTTAGAGCTGAAAAACGAATAATTAAATTCCGGTAATGAACATTGCATCTTAGAAAAGCAAATACGCGAAAGTATGAAGTTGAAAGAGAGAGAAAACGGGTTGAATGAAGTATACTTACTCTCAGAAGGATTGGCGGTAGAATTTGAAACAGGATCTCCGGTACCGGCACCGGCGCCGGTACCTGTTGTCTTCATTCTAACTTATTTCTCTGACCCTTTTGTATTTTGAGCTCAAATAGTGAAACAATGGTCACAGTCTCAAAGGCGACCTACTTCCCGGGAGCGAGTCAATTTTCCGGTGACCCATCCGGCGGCCCAGCACAAGTAAAAACATCAGCTTTTACAACACATTTAATAACTTGAAATCATTGCCCACCCACCAGCTTAATGGATGAAGCAAAAAGAAAAGAAAAAACAGCTTCCTTTTCTTCTTCTTAGCTGCAAAGGAAAGCAAAAAAGCCTTTTCCACTATGAAAGTAGATAAAGAACTAGACTTTCTGGGTTAAGATTGAAAGAGGAAGAAAAGGGATGGCATAGTTCCCGTTGCCGGAGACTTTCCGACCGGTGGCCGGTGCCGAGAAAAAAAAAAGGAAAGAAAGAGATATGTATAGTGTAAAAAGGAAGAGAAGAAAGCAGAGGGACAGGGAAAGCTTTGAAAAAGGGAAAGATGTTGAGGATTGCAGAGACCAAATTGCAAAATGCTGCCTTCTTCACTTTTCAATTGCTTCTGTTTCACACTACTCTTCAGACGCGCACACAGACTAGAATTACAATTACCCTCTCTCTTCTGTGTGTCTCTTCCTTACTCTATATTTCTCTTTCCTTACTCCAAGAAACAAAAAGTCTCTTTTTAAGAACAAAAAATCAAATTATTTTTACTATATACGGGTTGTTTTGTGTGATCTGTTTCTTCTTCATCTCTTTCTCTTTTTTTCTTTTTGTGGGTGCTGAAAATTTCTCTTCTTACCGGGTTTTTTGTTTAGATTTGTGAGTTTTTCGGTTAGCTCCACTTGTTTTCATTGCTGGGAGGAAAATGTTTGTTTATTCCATGTTCCACTCCTTGTCTTTGTCTCGTAAATCGAAAATGTGCTGATGGGACAGATGACTACGGCCTCGCAGATTTGTTTTTCATGAAAAACGATTTGCCTTGAGAAAACAGTAGAGTCTATTGTATAGGTAATTACGAACCTAACCTGCGTCAAAAAGTCATTCTCTTACCTTAATATTTCTACCGTCTAGGTTCAAAAAAACATGGTAAAAGATGAAAATCAAGAATTCAAGGGTC
>AP025053.1:5129785-5429656 GCA_036186865.1 Eustoma russellianum
ACTCTTGAGGTGAGGAAAAGTGGGTGAGGTGATCTCATCTCTCCTCCCATGCGTGTGTGTATATGTGTCTGTGTTAATGAGTGTCTCACATAATTAGAGCGCTTAAGTTGTTAGCCTTCTTGGTTTAAAATATGCGTTGGACATTGAAGTCCTGCTTGAATTATTCTACTGTGAAAGTGTTTATTAAATGAATCATCAATTTTTGTTTAGCTGGAATGGGTTGAAAACTCATTTGCCTGCGCGCACAAAAGAAAAAAGGAAATCATATGACAAGTATTTTCGTCCACTCGTCCATTCCGATTGTTGTCCATGCCGAAAAGTTCGCTAGATTATTAAGCTCGGAATGAAAACTTCATTCTCGATTCTACTAGAATTTTTATAAAAGTCTTTCATTTGCTTTTCTTCGATGGAAGTTTGATTTTCCCATTAAGTTAGTCGCGTGATTATTTTATGTTTTCTTGATAAGTAATTTTTTTCAATCACGAGGTGAAATTGTAAGGAACGTTTTGTCGAAAAATTCTTTTCTTATAGTAGTTGTTATATAGCTTTTTCATTCAAGTGGGAAATAATACACAGGGATAATTCTTTTTTATAGTAGTTGTTATATAGCTTTTAACGGTTTTATTTTTCTAACAGTTATTTGATGTGATATTTACAACGACAAGATTCTGTCTTGGTAACGACTAGTCAGCTGCTCAACTCGGACATATATACAGTTAAATGAATCTGAGTTACTATATTTCTATGTACATGTATAAGACTGTATGGCAGCTCGGCTGATCTGCTCAGCTCTGCTACCAATACTCTATTGTTTTTATGGTGTGCCTTCACCTCGTCACTTCAGCTCTGTACACCTGTATCTACTCAGCTCGGCTCTTCACTTCTTCATCTCGACCACTTATTGTTATGTGCCGAGCTGTTACTAAAATCAGCTCGACAGTACACCTTTATCTGCTCAGCACGGATTCACCTCGGCCTAAAATAAGACCATGTGGGACCTTTTCACAAACAAACAACACAAGAACATGTGTAGACGTTAAGTCCAGGCCAACCTCCATCCCATGATCTTCTTTTCATCTTCAAATTAGGTTTAGAAGCTCTAAAAGATAGCACCAATAGTCTGCAACATTGTCTTCTTGCCCATGTACAAGTTCAACAAGTAGTGATTGAACATCCAGCTTCAATTTATTTGCTTTGCACCTATCCTTTAAAGCTTCTTCGGACATACGACGCTTATATTTTGTACTTCTTCAAACACAACTACTATTATGTTCAGCTCAGCTCAGCTCAGCTCGGCTGAGATTATATGTGTACAGTTTTAATGTGGGATACAAACTCCCACTTCAGAATTGGGAATTGAGGCAGTCTACATTTCCAATGCTATATTCAGCCTCCCGTTTTGTAGTTTTCCTGGCCGTGTTTCTATTTCTATAGCGTGCGACTTTAACTTGTAAGATCAGTAAAGAAACTCTTCATCACTAATACATGCATACACATATACAAATACATACATATATATATACACACACGTATACACACAATCTATGTATATGTCTGCGTATACATAAAGATATACATATATAGACGTACAGACATATATAATGATGATAAATTTTAAGGCTTGTTTCTCAAAAGAAAAAAAAGAATAAAAGATTTTTATTGATTTTTAATAAAAGGTGTTGTTACATCAGCAATGACACAACCTCGAACAATATAACTAAGGTCATTTAAAGATTTTAAAAAAAGCAATTAAATAGCATTTCATATTGTGCTAGGTAATGTGTTGAAAAGTTGACTTCCCTGAGCATATAAGTGAATGTTGCTTTGCTCGCGACTAGAAACATTTTCATTTTCTTCAATTCGTTCAGTATACCATTTATGGGTTTCTGCCACTGAAGGAAAAATTTTTTCTTCAAATCAAACGTTTCTCCTTAATTCTCCATAGTACATACATTCCTTATAAATAATACAAATTCCCTATCAATCAGGAGATTTAATTGGGACTGGTTTGTCTATAATATCTCCCTAATTTCATACAATCAAATAATATCTTCCTAATTTACATACAATCAAATAATATCTTCCTAATTTACATCTTCCTTCTTTAACACTCCCCCTCAAGTTGTGTATTGGAGCATTCAATACCCAATTTGCTCAAGACACTCTCAAATATTCTTCCTGTTACCGCCTTGGTCAAGATGTCCGCAAGTTGATCTTCGCTTTTGACAAACGGCAATTCTATACTTCCATCCTCAAGCTTTTCCTTAATAAAGTGTCGGTCAACTTCAATATGTTTGGTTCGGTCATGCTGGACTGGATTCTCTGATATGCTAATCGCCGCTTTATTGTCACACATCAGTCGTATTGGACGGTGTACCAACTCTCCCATCTCTCCCAATAATCTCCTCAACCACAAAGCTTACACAACTCCTTTGCAATTCCTCTGAATTCTGCCTCAGCACTCGATAAGGCCACCACCTTCTGTTTTTTACTCTTCCACGTTACCAGATTTCCACCAACAAAGGCAAAATACCCTGACGTGGACCTTCTTCGTTTGGGTTTCCTGCCCAATCTGCATCTGTAAACACCTCTATTTCTAAATGTCCGTGTTTTGCGAACAAGATACCTCGTTCAGCTGCCCTTTTCAAGTACCTCAGAATTCTTTTGACTGCCACCATGTGCGTATCTTGCGGGTGATGCATAAACTGACTCACAATCCCTTCTGCATATGCAATATCCGGTCGTGTGTGCGGGAGATAGATCAAACGTCCAACTAGCCTCTGATATTGTTCCTGATGCACTACGGGTTCTGCTTCATTTACCTGAAGCCGATGATTTACCGCCATCGGTGTTTTTCCAGGCTTGCAATCCAGTATTCCTACCTCTGCTAATAGATCCAAGATGTACTTTTGCTGACAGATCATGATACCCCGATCAGAACGAGATACTTCAATTCCCAGAAAGTAACGCAGTATTCCTAGGTCTTTCATTTCAAACTCAGCAAATAGCTTCTGTCGAAGTAGTATAATCTACTCAGCGTCATCTCCTATGATAACCATGTCATCCATATATATGATCAGGCATATGACCTTTTCTCCATTTTTTTTGAGAAAAAGCGTGTGATCGGCATTGCTCTGTTTATACCCATTCTTCTTCATTGCCAACGTGAACCTGCCAAACCATGCTCGAGGACTTTGCTTTAACCCGTACAGAGCCTTTTTTAATTTACACACTTCCCCGTCTTTGAAATCATCAGAAAAACCTGGCAGTGGCTCTATATATACTTCTTCCTGTAACTCTCCATACAAAAAGGCATTATTCACATCGAACTGATACAATGGCCATTCTTTGTTTGCAGCTATAGAAAATAATACATGAATCGTGTCAATTTTTGCAAAGAGTAGTCGATTCCGTATGTTTGAGTATATCCTTTCGCCACTAGTCTCGCTTTGTATCTCTCTATTGTTCCATCAGCTTTGTATTTAATTGTAAAGACCCACCTGCACCCCACTGGTCTTTTTCCTTTAGGTAGAGCACACTTTTCTCATGTCTTATTTTTGAGTAACGCCTTCATTTCGACCGCCATTGATGTCTGCCATTCTTCTTTTTCCTTGCCTCTTGTACTGTTCTTGGAATCGTCTCTGAATATAATGGGGCTAATAATGGTATTCCTTGAACTACAGGATATCGTGATGTCCTGGGCACTGCTTCAGGTGAGTAACATGCTGGTGGAACACCTCTAGTTCTCCTAGGAGGAAGGACCCGTTTCTGTCTCTCAGTAGGATCAGGGTTAGATTCAAGATGTTCAACGGATAAAGACTCAGAGGGGGCATTACTTACCTCTTGTTGGACATCGTCCGAAGAATATGTCTCAGGTGTGGGCACTGGTGCTGGTGGTGTTTCTACCTTGTTGGTCGTAGTCTGCTCGGTGGCGTCACCTGCCTGTCCTTGTTGGTCAGCCATCACACAATCGAGGTTACGTAACCGCGCAAAGGACGGTGACTCAATTAACTTCTCCCTTTGAGATCCGACCAGGTGAGTGAAGTAATACTCAGTTTCAAGAAAATAACAATCCACGGTGACATAAAGACGTCGAGTAGCTGGACTATAACACCGATACCCTTTTTGATGGCTGGCGTAGCCCACGAATACACATTTTTCAGCACGGGAGTTAAGTTTAGATCGATCATGTTTATGTATATGGACATAGACAGAACATCCAAAAACTCAAGGGGGTAATGTAAGTATAGATGGTATATGAGCTTGAGTAGCGAGTACCTGTAGCGGCGTCTGGTGGTCTAGGGCCTTGGTGGGAAGGCGATTAAGAAGGTAAATAGCGGTGCCCACAGCATCTGGCCAGAAACTTTTGGGAGCATTGGATTCAAGAAGCATCGAGCGGGTCATTTCGAGAATAAGGCGATTTTTTTCTTTCGGCTACTCCATTTTGTTGTGGCGTATGAGGACACGTAGTTTGATGAAAAAGGCCGTGGTCTCAGAAAAACGGGCTGAGGGGACTATATTTAGTACCATTATCAGTCCGAAGAATTTGAATTTGTGCTCGGTACTGTGTTTGCACTAGGTTATAGAAGTGTATAAATGTCTCGGAGACCTCAGTTTTTTGTTTCAAGAAGTAGACCCAAGTCATGCGGGAAAATCATCAATAAATAGAATAAAATACTGAAACTGATGAGAGTCGGGTACATGGGCTGGGCCCCAGACATCTGAATGGACTAAGGAAAACATCCTGTTAACACGAGTATTATTCGAAGAAAAAGTAAGTTGGTGACTTTTAGTACGGATGCAAGTTTCACACTTTATAGAACCAGAACTAGGAGTAAATAAACTTGGAAACAACAGTTTTAAAATAGCTAAATGAAGGGTGACCTAGACGTCGGTGCCATAACCACAATTGTAGATCGACCGTCTGGTGAGCAAGCATAGACCGGCCCTGTTGAGAAACTCTGTCAACGTAGTAGAGTCCATCGCGTTCAGTGACACGCCCAATAATCGCCTTCGTACGAGTGTCCTGCAAGAGACTAAAATGCAGATGAATCAGGGCAGTACAATCAAGAGCTTTAGTAACATGGCTAAGTGATAATAATTTAGAAGAAAGACCCGGAATATATAAGCAGTAGGATATAGTCAGAGTGGGAGAGAGTTGGATGGGACTGCCTCCCTGGACATGTAAACGCTCACCACTAGCGGTTTCGATATGTGTTTTAGTAGGGGCAGTAAAACAGAGGAAATCATTCAGGTCATTGGTCATGGTGTTTGTGGCCCTGCAATTGATGATCCAAGGGGTTGAATGTTGGGCCAAATAGGCATAAGTGGAATGTATAGGGCCTGGACGGACATTTTCAGATGTGGAGAGACTAGAGATAGGACTAGCAGAAAATAAAGGGGCCGAAGTGAAATTTAGGGATTGAGGAGGGGTGGAGTGGATCACGGTCAGATCTAAGGGGGCCGCAGTGGAATTTTTAGGAAAGGAAGGGGGCTGAAATAGTAATTTTCTGGTATTTAAAGAAAAAGGGTTGGGGAAAGCCCTAACCCTACCTGCCGTCGTCTGTCTAGAAGGTTCTCCATCCTTCTCCATATTTCGAATCATCCTCTCTGTCTCCTTGCCTCCTGCACCGCTTCTTTTTCCTTGGTAAGGTGCAGAGCTTCATTCTCCACCTCTGTCATGTCATGCACCGCTGCTGGTATCCTGCTCTAGGGTCCCCACGGCTGCAGCATCCTTGCCTATCACTTCTCCGGTGGCTGATGGCCGGTTGTTCCACCAATCTGGATATCCCACCAGAAGAAAGCGGCTTTCTTTGGTATGTTTCTTTCTTCCACAGTGTGAACAAGGAAGAAAATGTTCTCGTCTTGTTTGTTCCCTCCTTCTGAGCGCCGTGAAGAGCCTCCTCTTCCTTGTTTTTTCGCAGTCAGTCCATACCCCTGTGATGTTTCATCTGTAATTGAGGGGTCTCCTTTCAAAATATGCATCCTTGCCTCCTCTTTCCTGATGAGGCCATATGCCATCTCCACTAATGGCAGTGGTTCTCGCTTGAGTATTTCTCTTTTTGCCATTTCAAACTTTTCATCCACTGTAGTAAGGAATTGGAACAGTCTCTGTTCCTGTATCTTTTGACTATAGATCCGAATGTCCTTTGGATCTTTCATTGGGTTGGGGTCTTTGATATCTATGGTCATCCAGATTGACTGAAATCGGTGCCAGTTTTCCTCTAATGTCCATGTGCCTTGTCTCAATGTATTTGTCTTCTTGTGTAGATCGAATACCTGAAGGGAATCGGTACCCGATCCATAAGTGAGCAGTAACCCGTCCCAAAGTGCTTTTGCGGTAGGGTACTGAGACACGTTCGTAACTAGGTGTGATTCAATGTTTTGAATCAACCAAGTAAATACACATTCATCTTCTTATTCCCAACGGTCACTATCCAGAGTCAGTAAGTTGAGATGGTGAGGGGTTCCCTATGAGGTGAGAACTCTTACCCCTTTCTCCGATTGCCTTGCGGATTAATGTGGCCCATAGAGAGTAATTCTCGCCGTTGAGTTTTACCCCTATGGTCAAATTTTCGGTTGTTGTGGTCAGTGCCTGATTTTGTAGGCTGTGACGAAGAAGGTTTGCCAATTGCACGTGAGTTCATCATGTCCGGTGGAACTGGTTTTGGGTTCGGAGCCTTCGCCAGACATGTTGGTGAGATTTTTCGGGTCTTAGCCAGTTGGTTGAAGTGAGGTATCTGGACTATGATGAAGATATCTCTTCTGAGTCATAATTTCAATACTAACTTCTTTCAGTTTGTGGGCTGATTTTTTTTTTGTGGAATTTTTGAGATGATGAAGAAAACGTTTGTTTTCTGAGTCTATAGGATCAGACTCAGCTCTGATACCATGAAAGAAAAAACTTTTCTTCAAATTGTTCTTCAAATCAAACGTTTCTCCTTAATTCTCCACAGTACATACATTCCCTATAAATAATACAAATTCACTATCAATCAAGAGATTTGATCGGGACTGATTTGGCTATAATATCTCCCTAATTTTCATACAATCAAATAATATCTTCCTAATTTACATACAATCAAATAATATCTTCCTAATTTACATCCTTCCTTCTTTAACAGCCACCCTTCTTTCTTCTTGCAGGTAGCATACTAACTGGGCACAATCCTCTTCATTTCAAGCTAAGAAAATCGCAAGCAGAAGTAAATAAACTCCATCAAAGCCGATTGAAGCTCAGCCTGTTCGGGACAGAAAGGGGGAAAGAGAGAGCTTCGATGCAGTGTCCGTTTGAATCCCAAAGGATTGTTCCACCCACCGCCTTTGTTCTACCAATAGCTGCATCAGTATTGAGCTTGTGCTTGCTAAGTGAAGGTAAAGTCCATCTGAACACTTGTATGGGAGAGCGCTTGAGGATAAGAGGGAATTCATAGTGAATGTAGCCTAGCATATTTTCAGTAATTTTTGCATTGTTAACGGACATGCACCATGTACAGATTTGTGTCCAGATGTGTTCCAATGTACTGTTGAGATTAATTCGAGATACGTGTAATGCGCATCACGTTGATTAAATTTATACGAATTAATTATAAGGTGTACGTTGTATATGATAATGTTATATGTCATACATGTCACGTAATAATATTAATTGTTACGTAAAACATCCAAACGTTTAGAGATCATTGAGTATGTTCGTGGATGTATAGTGTGGTCTAAAAAGGAAACCCCGAATGTATAGAAAGTCATATGTCAAAGACTGTAATGGATGGGCTCAAAGTGCAACGAACATAAAGTGTACGACTTCTGGTCTCCGAAGGGCGACAACCCACGTGTGCTAGTAGATAATTGTTGGTACATAATTAAATATTAAATACTAGATAATAAATATTTATTATTAAATATTAAATAATATATAATAATAGATAAAGATAACTTGATGATAATATCAAGTATATCCCCATGTATCCGGATAAGAAAATCTCTATCCATAAAGGAAAAGGGTTTGGTTTCAGACAAAGCTATGAACCCTAAACCCATCATGATTCTTTCTTTCTCCCTCTATATAAGGAGGAGGCCTTACACCTCCCCACCATCAGTTAATACAGCCGGCCATACATATAATATAGGGGAGGGTTGTGCCAAATTTCTAAAAGCCCACACTATCTAGCCTCTCTATCGGGTAAAGTAGTGAATTACTGAATCCGTTGAAGGGGTGCATCAACAATCGATGGGAGTTCGTAAATCCTTGGATTATGCTAGATTCATCATCAGCATGAGCAGTGCATCGTGTTCAGATTGACATCAGAAATGGAGAAAGTTATAATTTCCGCATTTTATTAATTTGTCTATTGTTTCAAATCTTGTTGCCATGTAGAATTTTTGTATAAGCCTCCCAAATATTCCAGCATATGATTCATGGTGCTATAATTTGTATGTACACTTCATGCTTCGTGCTTTACCAGGAATCCACCAGTTGAGAAGGTAGGCTTTTAGTGACCTCAATGGCGTATCTATGCCATATAGATCTTGGAGCAAAAAAATGTCATACTCTGGTCTTGATGACCTCTATCGCCTCAGCCCAAGAAGCATTGCGGGGGATGCAAATTAAGAACTCAGTCGCTTTCTGGGTTGGTGAGGATTTTACGTAAGGACCCATACAAGGTGTCTCTTTGCAAACTAGGTCTTCGGCCTTGCAACAGTGAAACATCCACGCGTGTCTCTAGAATCGAACTCTTTAACTTCTTAGAGCAAATCCAACTCGAATACCAACTGTGCTATGCCCTGAGACCATATAGACCTTACTTTTGGACAGTGGAGAAAGATATGTTCAAATCTTTGAGAGTTGTGGCATAGTGGGCATCTCGAAGGCTGAATGCAAGTGAATTTAGTTAGGATTATCGCAACTGTTCTTCAATTTAATAGGATTAGTTTTTATAAATAACATTATTATTTTATACAAAAGTTATTTTTTATGTTGTGAAAAAATGTAAAATGAGAAAAGTATATTAGAAATTGCAAAAAAACATAGACAGGAAAATAAATGCGGAGAAGTTCACACACTAAATATTTTCGGAACTTGAATGTACAACTCCCTAAAAGAATGTAACTGCAACAGTTAATATACATTAGAAGAGAAAATAATAATAATAATAATAATAATAATAATAATAATAATAATAATAATAATAATAATAATAATAATAATAATAATAATAATAATAATAATAATAATAATAATAATAATAATACAACAACTACAAAAGAAAGAAATTCAGGCCTGTTCTTTTATGCATTGCGCCGGCGCAGAATGCTTTTTTAAGGTTGCTGAGAGTAATTGTTGTTGGAGCAATTTATTAAATAAGCTGAAATCCTTCACTATGGCCCACCCTTCCAGGGGTTGGGATCACCTCATCCCAATTTCCTCACCCCCTTTGTGACCACACGACACGTGGCAGCAATGAGGGATGGTGAGGCTAGATGAGGGTTACCTGTATCTAGCCTCACCATCTCTCCTTGCTACCACGTGTCACACGGTCACGCGTCACCGCACCCTCCTTGCGGTGAGGGGATCCTATCCCCCCTTCCAGTCCTATGGAGTATTGTGAAGAATACAAATCAAAAGTTCAACCCCTTTTGAGGTTGAGTGAGGACTTACTCAGTGATCCACACAACACAAAGTGGTCCCCACAAACTATCAGAATTGGAGCACCCCACACAAAACGCCTCTACAAACTAGTGGAAGTGGAGTACCAAACTGTGCGTGTCCCTTGATTCGAACTTTTGACATTCTTAAAGCAAATACTAACTCAGATACCAACTGGACTATGGCATGGGAGCCACGGAAAGTTATTGTTGTGATATGTATAGGAGTTAAGAAACCTATATTTATTTATCCTCGGTAAAATTATTTAACATCCTTAATTTATGGTTAGACATTAATTAATGCAAGTGGACCCTAATGTCATGAAAACTGGGGAATGACGTCGGTAACGGGCCTAAAATCAGGGACCCCATGTGCTTTGCACAGGGGCAGATCTGTCTTCTTCTTCGTAGTTTCTTGGCGTGTTCTTGAAAAAATTGAACTTCAACTCGAAAGACCTCTCATATAAGAGTTCATGAATTTGGTAAATTAAATCAAAAAAATATGTTTTAATACATCATTTTGAGGCTTATTTATGGCTGAAGTTAGCACAACAACAATATTATCCATTGCCCAAGAGGTTTCCGTCTAAAGCGGGATAGGGGGTTGGATGTACGCAACCATACCCACGTATTAAACACACAGGTTGTTTCCGATGACCCATAATGATGCGTCAAGCTATGTCGATCAACTGTTACTTCAAAACATTCTAGCTAAAAAAAGCCCAATTTCCTAGTCATGGACTCTTTACTGTCCCAACCCCATAGAGCATGAAGAATGTAAATGAGTTAATCATCGGCCTTCTAGATTAGTAAGACGTGGTCAGGATCTCAGGTGTCTACTGCAAATTGTGACAGCAACCCTTTAACCCAATTGGACCGGATACAATGACCTGAGCTATTTCTGACCCATATAAGATTATTGCAACCACGCTGAGCGTGTCCCGGTTCGAACCTGCGACCTTCTAGTTACAATGTCACAACCCGAATACCAACTGAGCTATGTTCTGGGGGCTCTAAATCAAAACCTATGTAAGACAAACCCTCACCTTCCACTCCGACTGTATTAATTGTATTACCGCATTAATTGTACTACGGATAATGATACTTTTCTACTCAGAAAACGAGAAAGCTCAAGTCTGTTTTGTTTCAAACGAAATAACATACATTTTTGACTCAGATTCTGATAGTGCATGAACTTTGTAAAAAGTTATCAAAAGAGAAAAAGAAACTAAATGAAAAAAACGACAAGTTGAAGACATCCAAATTAGAATTCTCACATCAATTAGAGTCTTTCAAACAATAACATTCAAATACTCTTCACTCTTTTTGAAAATTTAAATTGAGTTATACAAAAATATTGAACAAACTTCAAGTGCAAAAAAATAGCATGTTAAAAACTAAAGTGCATGATTATGAATGCGAAGTATCTTTACTCAAAACATATATTCTATACTTAGATAAAACCTTTTAAATTTGTTACAAACACATTAGATATGTTGATATTTTCACAAAATTATATAAATGACAGAAAAAGGATTAAGGTATAAAGAAGAAATGATAACTTAGACAAAAATACTAATTTTGTTTCTTCTAGTTTTAAATTGTTGTATATTGTAAAGATTGCAACTAAATATAATACAAATGTATTTATCTGGTCTACTCCTTCTCTTACACATTTTGAGCATAAAGTTGTACAACACAAACACAAAAACATTTCTAGCCAAAACTTAGCATTTAGAGCACCTATCAATTATGCTCATACATATGCAAATGTGTCTAAACCGAATAAAATGCATTATGTCCATTTTACTTCAAATAAGAAAGTCTGATGCATATAAACCTAAATATGGCAGCATACACGTCCATCTTATAGCGCTCATAGGAATCCATCTAGAACACATGATTATATATATAAAATGTCATTTAAAACTTGAAAAGTGTGCCTTATATTTCATACCAAAATGGACGAAACTGTATTCAATTAGGCCAAGTTATAACATATATAAGAATAATGCATCTCCATTTAAATGGAATGGTCAGGCATATGCTAATGTTCTTTATTCTGCATCTTACGACAATGATAAACATGTGTCAAAAAGGTATATCTAAGTTTGGATACCAAAAAGGTACATAAACAAGGATGTTGCTTTCAACATTCAAGGACCCCAAAATAAAGGGTATCCAACGACTTGCCTTCTTTGTATGATGAACCAAAATGATCTAAAAAACAAATGGTTTTTAGATAGTAGATGTTCAATACATATGACAGAGAATCCGATATTATTCACAAAGTTAAAACAAGTAAAGAATGAAGGAAATGTGACATTTGGTGACAACAACCAATGCAAAGTTGTTGGCAAAGGCACGATTGAAGACCTGAACATTTTTCAAATCAAGAATGTACTTCTGGTAAGTAACTTATCATACAACTTATTGACTATTTCTCAGCTAATTGACTGTGGTTATTTTGTTTCATTTCTTCCTACTTCGTGTGATATAACAAATAATAACAGATAAATTGTGTTGAAAGGAAGTAAAGATGGTAACATTTATAATTATCCTTGCATAATATGATGAGTGTTAAAATTGAGTTTCTTGTATCACATGACGTTGATGTAAATTTGTGGCGGAGACGATTAGGTCACATATGTATTACTACTCTTCAAAAGCTATTTAAAAAGAACCTTATAGGAGGACTACCAAAACTTTGAGAATTTCCAACTATGTGAAACATGCATTAAAGATAAACATAGTAAGCAAACACTAAAACCAAAGCATGAAGTCAGCATTAGTAATACATTAGAACTACTACACATAGACTTCTTTGGTCCAAGTGGGACAAAAAATCTAAATGGACACTACTATTTGTGTCGTATTTAATGTCATCTCACAATACACATGGACCTTATTCCATACGGAGTTAATGTTAAAAGAATTAGTAGTGATAGGGGTGGTGAGTTTAAGAATAAATATGTAGCCAAATTTTGTGATTCAAAAGCTACAAAACAATAATTTTCAACACAAAGAACATCACAACTAAAGGGTGTTGTAGAACGTAAAAATAGAAGTATACAAGAAATAGTTAGGACTATGTTGTGAAAACTATATCTTTAATTTTTTATGGGCCAAAGCTGTCAATTGCATAGGCTATATAATAAATAGATTATCTATAAGAAAGAAATTGAATAAGACACCTTATGAATTATTATGACAAACTGCCTTAAATAGATTATCTAAGTGTTTTTGGTTGCAAATCTTTTTTCCTAAACATATTAAGGATAATCTAAAAAAAATTGTAACCAAAAGCAATTGAATGTATTTTCGTTAGATATTAAACCAACGCAAAAGTATATAGAGTTTGTAATCCTATATCTAGAAAGATAATAGGATCCATAGTGTAAAATTTAACGAAAACACTTATCTTAAAACACATGACAAAACTAAAAAAGCATGATTCAAATGTTGAAGACTTTCATAATGACGATGATTTCTTACTTGAGCCTATGAATGATCATTTAGAACCTACTCTCACTGAGCATGAATTACTTGAGCCCTTAAGAAAAATTGATCAAGAAAATGTCCAAAAAGAAGAATATAAATCAAATGTAAAATATGTTCCATTAGAATATGAAAATACGCATACAAATGATATATTTGAACAAGAAGAAGATGAACGTAGTCAACCTAAGAATTGGTGGCACATTAAAGATAAATATAAACATCCCAAAGGGCATTTAATAGGTGATTAATCAAAATATAAGAACACATAGGAATATCAACCAAGTTAATTATGCTGAGTGAC
This sequence comes from Eustoma russellianum, assembly GCA_036186865.1. Taxonomy (NCBI): domain Eukaryota; kingdom Viridiplantae; phylum Streptophyta; class Magnoliopsida; order Gentianales; family Gentianaceae; genus Eustoma; species Eustoma russellianum. The sequence goes on from AP025053.1 coordinate 5,143,230, forward strand.
ATGCATTAATCTCCCATATTGAACTCAAAAATGTTAAAGAAGCATTACACGCCTCATTCTGGATAGATGTCATGCATGAAAAATTAAATCAATTCACTAGAAATGACATATGAGATTTAGTACCCAAACCAGAAAACAAGAACATCATATGCACTGAATGGATATTTAGAAACAAAATAAACGAACAAGGAAATATAGTACACAATGGGATAAATAAGGATATAATAAATAAGAAGGTATAGATTATGAAGAAACATTTGCCTCCGTTGCACGACTAGAAGCAATAAGATTATTATTAGCTTTTCTTGTTTAAGTAATATCGAACTATTTCAAATTGATGTTAAAAGTGCATTTTTAAACGATTTTATGCAAGAAGAAGTTTTTTGTAAAATAAAGCCAGGATTTGAAGATCTAAAACACCATAACCATGTATTCAAGCTCAAGAAAGCTTTATATGATTTAAAACAAGCTCCAAGAGCTTGGTATGATAGATTTATGAATTTTCTTCTCGCAAATAATTATAGGAGAAACCATATATAATACATTATTTCTAAAAGCGATCTACTAATAGTACAAATCTAAGTAGATTGTATTATATTTGGTTCAACAAATCATGTCTTAGTAAACGAATTTGAATATTGCATGAAATCTGAGTTCAAAATATCAATGGTAAGAGAACTAAACTATTTCTTAGAATTACAAATAAAACGAACTCTCGAGGAATCCATATTAATCAAATAAAATACATAAATGATATGGTTCAAAAAAATTTGGTTTGAAGATTTGAAACCTGCAACTACTCTCATGAGTATACGTACTAAGTTAGATAAGGATGAAAATGGTAAACCGGTTGATGACACACTATATAAGTCAATAATAGGATATTTTTTGTACTTAACCACATCACGGTGTTTAGTGTATTTATGTGTGTTAGGTTTCAATCAGGCTCTAAAGTGTCGCATTGAAATGCAGTGAAAAGAACTTTACATATATTAACCATACACTATATTTAGAGCTTTGGTACGATAGAAATTCTACACTTGACCTACATACATAGAGTGATGTTGATTATGGTGTTTGTAAGATAGATAGAAAGAACACTAGCAGAACATGTCAATTTATAAGAACTAATCTAATTTCCTGGTTTTCAAATAAACAAATTGGTGTAGCTCTTTCAACTACCAAAGCATAGTATATGGCTTTCAGTCTATGTTGCATACAACTACTCTGGTTACAACTACAACTTAGTGATTTTGACATTATAGTGAGTCAGATTCTAATTTTCTGTGATAACACAAGTGCAATCAATCTCTCTAAGAATTTGGTTCTTCATTCTAAAGTTAAACAAATAAAAGTTAAGTATCACTTTTTACTTGACCACGTTGATAATAGAAACATTCTCATAGACCACGTAAGAATTAATAACCAAGTTGCTAATTTTTTTTACAAAATTCTTAAGTCAAGCCATATTTTAAAATCTAATAGATAAATTATGAATGATCTCTTATGATACAATTGAATGATTTTTATTGTCTTTTGCATGATTTACAATATAAAAAGTAGAAAGTTATGATTTAAGATGATTTGAGATAGTAGATTTAGTATTAGAGTAGTATATGAGATATTGGATTTAATATTGGAGTAGTATCTATTATGAGCATATCACAATTTAAGGGGGATCAATGAGTGATGATAAAAACCAAGAGCATAGGTTAAGGGGGAGGTTGCATAGAAGTTTTTGAGAGATAAAAGTTAGTATGTTTGATCAAGCACACAGATTTTTAAAAAAGTGGTAAAAATGTCTTTCAGAGTACAAAACCTCTATGTCTAAAACAAGTGGTAAGTGTATGTGTTTAAAATTATGTAAGGTTATTTTGAAAATCATTCAAAAGGGAGAGAATGTTATGCATAGGATTGAATGTTTTTAAAATCATGATTTTATTGAATGATAAAATGTTAATGAAGTGTAAAAAGTTGTTAAAAAATTACTTTATATTTTGAAAAAAACAAATGGCCAAAACTAATAACATCGATTCTCAAATTGAAACACATCGATCGATCGATGCTTATATCACTCTCTCAAAAAAGGTATAGATTGATTGATGTGTGTAAAGATCAGAATTGAAAACCTATTGTAAGACATCGATATCTCAACAAAAAATTTACATATCACTTAAAGTACACTTTATACTATACATAGATCGATCGATGTTAGACGGATTAAAACTGAAAGCATAGCATACTATAAGATATCAATCTTTCAATGTGAAAAACATGGACCAATCGATGTATACATCATTCTCTAAAATTGAGACATAGATAGATCAATGTCATCCTATGTTAAAATATTTTCCTTAATTTATGATGAGATTGCGAACAATTTATAATGAATAATTTCCTTAATAATAAGTTTGTGAGCATTGTTTTTACATCCATAGTACTTGTGTACATAACTTGACATATTATTGTCACTAACTTACCGTGAAAATTTTGACAGATTGCCATAAAAGCAAAAGAGTACTTTTAAGATTTTGCAGGGTTATCTCCAAGAAGGATATATAAAGACAAATATTATAACAAGGTCATTTGCTTTAATTATGTGAATTCAGGTTTCAAGGACATTTTTGTCATTTTGGTTACAAGGGTATTTAGTTATGTACACAAGCTTACTTTTTGTGCAATGCGAAAATGACTAATATATGGTCTTCTTATATATGATATTCATGGTCTTCATATATCTACCAATCATATCTTATAGGACTTTGGTTTTCTCGGAATACTTATTTATTAAAGTTTGGTATTTATTATTCATGCTATATGGTCTTCATATTATTATTGGCTTCTCTAATAATATTTTTTAGATCATTGCACGTATTTTTGATGAAAAACCACACTTGAAAGAGAGAAAATGGGAATTGGTTTGGATCAAATGGTGACATTTATTATGCAATATATCCTTACTATTATCCGTTTATTCTTATTTATAGAATTTGATTCCTCAATCATTTTGAAACACACAAAACATGCATGCATGTATGTGTGAGGTGGACAAATCAAATTTTAACATATATGCGAGACTACATTACGTGGACCGACCAAAAACATGAAATCAACTTGTTGGCAAAAAGCACATGGCAATATAGGTGGTCTTATTTTCGGCTGGATAATGATCCAAAAGGACTAAAATGATCATCTGTTAAGTGGTTAAGAAGTTAGAGAAGAATGAGGGATATATGTAGACAAAACAAGGTGGAGGAAGATATTATCATTTTGAAGACTCGATTTCAGTGTCATTCTTTTCCGGCCATCAGGAGCTAAATATTGTTGTTCCAATCAAATGCCTTGAAGTTGCCAAATGTGCAAAGTGGTGAGATGTTCATCTAATGAAATGAAGACAAGTAAGAGTAATGCCATTGAAGTTGACATGTGGACATCATAATTTACTCTTCCTATGTATTATAGTATAGTTAGTGGTATTCTTCCTATGTATTATAATATGGTTTATTTTTTTAGCATACGGTGTCATGTATTGTAATAATATGTTCATGTATAAAGGAAAAAGCATAGAAGAAGATATAATTTAAAAATTAAATCACTCCATTAACTCGTCATTCAATAAGATAGGCGGCACCCTCAAAATCGACCTAACGTCATTGATCTTATATCAGGTAATATCATATGCACGTGTGGTGTTATTCTTTTTATCATTTTATTAGACATTCTGTGGAATAATAATGTTTGTAAATATAATCACATGCGTACATTTTCGATCCCAACTTTATTATTGCAGTTATTAAACTATATTCTGAAAAGTCTATAGTTGAAAGGTATATTTTCAGCCAATTAGCTACATTAGTTTACGATCATACCCTTGTTACTTCAAACGAACACGACAACAACAATATTATCCGTTGGCTTCTGCTTATGGCAGGATATGAGGAGGTCAGATGTATGCAACCATACACATACCGATGTTGTTTCTCGATGACCCATAATAAAAATTTCGTCAAGCTGTATCGATCAACTTCTACTTCACAATATAAAAAGCGCAACCAATTTAATGAGTCATTTTACTTTATTCCATCAACTACTATCTTAAACGAACATGCTTGCATAAATTTACGGTATCATATCATGTGTTGATATCAATTTTCGTGTCTAGTGAATGATGTTTGTGTTAAAAGATTCATTACGTACTCAGAATTAGAATATCTACTTGCAAACATGCAATTCCAAATTAGATTTAACTTAAATCACTATAACTAAGATTGAGAGCTTACCTTGGAGCAACTTATAAGGTTATTACTTTATAACCTTGAGGTCATAGATTCGAGCTGCAGAAAAAGTATCTTGCACAAAGTATAGGATAAGGCTACGTACATCAGATCGTATAGCGATTGGACCTCTTCCCAGACCCTGCGCAAGCGCAGAAGCCTAGTGCACCGGGAAAGCCCGTTAGAACTAATATTCAATACCTCAAACATTTGTAAGTAAAGTGACTCCCAAATATAATAGTGGTTATTTTCTCATATACAATAATGGTTATTCAATCATGTATAATACAGGCCATTTCTCTGCTACAAACACATTGGAATAATTTATTAGTGTATTCTCTCTTTGAGGGTATATATGCTGGTTCACCCCACAAAATAAAATAATAAATTGACACATCAAGGACAGCGGAATACTTTCAAACGGACCAAACTATTCGCAAATTGTTCGATTCGTTTAAACAGTTATAGTGTTATCGAGCCGAAATCGAACCAATTTTAAAGTCCGTTTAGCTAAACGAACCGAGTCGGACAGTTCATTTAGCTAAACGAATCCGAATTTAAAAACCTGGTATTCAGTTCAGCTCGGTTCGTTAATACCCCTACCTGCATTACTTACCTTATATGGGGCTTTCAACTTTGAGTAGGATGTATCCAAAATAATTGCCCCAATGCCGCAGCCACATGCCAACGAAGAATGCTGACCAAGAAAATACTATTTTCCCCAAAAAGAAGCAATTTGGTATTCATATTAAAGGCCAAGAACATGGTTTAGGTAGGAAAATATATCAACATAAAGGAACACACGTTACATATAATGTATTGGGATATAACAATTAATTTATGACACAGCATCGTTGCACCAAAATGTCAAAAAGTCTTTATGACCATAAGGCTGAACTGGCGCCAGTGGATCTCTACCCGATTCTCATGACCCCCTTTTAGTAAACTAATATTTCTTCAGTTTTCTACATGTGACATCCAAAGACTGGATGAGATCACTTCACTTATTTTTCCTTCACCCCACGTGTCATCGCACGACAAGTGGCAGCAGGGAGTGATTGGTGAGGCTAGGTGAGGGTAACCCGGATCTAACTTCACCACCTAACTCTGCTTCCATGTATTGCGCGGTGACGCGTAGGGTGAGGGATTTAGGGTGAGGGTATCCTAACCCCCAAAGACACCAAAGAAGCACAAAAGAATTAAAGACGTTAGTATATCAGCCAAGAAGGTTGTCTCGGTCCAAAGAAGTTTCATGTAGGATGTAAATCAGGTTACTAATCAAATCTATTATATGAGAAGTTCAGAATTTAGTGTTTACAAGATGTCTATGTCCGAACTTGTTCCGATGTAAGAAGCTAATGGCATGGCCCAAACACCTGCATTGCGGCTACCGTGATTTAAACCGAAAACCTTGAATGTAATTTATCACCGAATACTAGTTAAGCTATGCTTTATAGGCGGTTAGCATATCCTTTGTCTATATATATATGTGTCACGACTTGTGTCTATACACACACATATGTAGATAGGTATGTATATTTATTAGCAGATCCTCTGTCTATATGTATGTGTGTGTCCCTGTGTTTTCCCTTAAAGGTGTATGAGTGGTCATAACTATTACTTTATGAAAATAAAGAGTAACAAAACCTTCACATTGTGTCGTAAATAAGCAAAAAAACTAAAACCAACAATAAATATAATAAACAACACAGTCATAAATAAATGCACCAAAGACCAAAAGATCAGGCCATAATATGTCTATAAGTCCATACATCAAAAGAATGGGAACGGATTCAGTGACGCTGAAATAGGCAGACGCGTCCAGACAGCGTCTGACACGTGGCGCTGCAGCGGGGTCCATGTCGGTTTAATTTTTTTTAAACAGGGGGACATGTGTCAGGAAGCTATTGGGCGCATCTGACGCGTCCCTTCATTGACCGCGTCACTGAATCTGAATCTCAAAACCATATATCTACAAAGAACAATTCAACTACTCATAAAAAACAAGCCTTGAAAACCCGTGAATGGGCTATGGGCGACCCAAATCGACAACCAAAGGGATAGGGCGATCTTCGGCTCATTTCGCCGAACAATTGGAATATGGCTCATTCAACTCAACCCACGAACCCGATCATGGCCTTGTTTGGACACCATCATATCAACATGAACACCTAAGCCAGATGAAACACTATGAGCCTTGATCGGCCGAACCCAGTACCTGAGCTCGAATCTGGCTCGACATGTTCAAGAACTCGTCATGGATATGGCTCCCGCATCTTGGGCATTGAACGGGTTCACCCTAGCTTCCAACACATATTCGAGCTGACCCCAACAACATAATACAATAGATGCATATTTTTTTAACAAAATTTTTTTTAACAGAAACAGTTTAAATGTTGGAAATATTTCAGTGCCTTTATTTTGTAATCGGATTTAATCATACGAATTTATGGTATGATGTCCAACCCTTGATCATGAACTTGGCTCATCTACAACTCGAATAGTCGGATCCAAATAGTCTGGAAAAACACCTGTCATGTCTGACACTTGATCAGGAATAGTGCTGTGTACCAAAAATATTCTGACGCAAAAATACAGATTTAAGTCAAACTGAGGTCTAGTTCAAATAGTTGGAGCTATTATTCAACATGAAGAGATCTTGGGTTAAAACTTGGAGCAAAAAGCGAAATCCTGTTAAGAAAATGGATACAAGAACAACAAGAAGAGAGCAGGAGTAGTGATTAGAAGTTGACTTGAGGCGTATATAAATACTATCCGTAAGGAATATTTGTCCCCACTAGATGCTGCAGGGTTATAAGCAAATTTACTCCTAGGATACAACAATCAAACAATCTCTTATCCTCAACAAATAAGATAGAGATTCAAACAACTTTCAAAACAAGTGTGAATTTAGTAGGAAGAAGAACTTTTAATGCAAAGATCAACTTGAAAACAAGATGATATGAAAATGTGTTGCAATAGCCTTTTTATAGGTTCTTGAACTTCATTTCAGTCGTTTATGACCGTTGCATGACGATTGGATATGTCCCTTGGTGCAGAAGTTGCAATTCTACATGAAAAGTCACTTCTGTTGGCACATCGATCGATCGATGTGATCGATCGATGTCTCACAGTAAACTCCAACTTTTCATCCAACCCACTTCGATCGATCTATGTATCGATCGAAGTCACATCGATCGATCTATGTTAGACAGAAAGTTTCAACTTTGCACCCAGTGTACATCGATCGATCGAAGTGATCGATCTATGTGACATCGATCGATCCATGTGATTGATCTATGTCCGGCAGAATACTCAACTTCATTTTCAAGCCACATGGATCGATCCAAATGAGACATGGATCGATCCATGTCCTGAGTCAAGTTATTCTTGCGTATTTAAACACCAATTCACCTTCATTCTTCATCTCATTACCTTTACGAACTATCATTACAATACCCCACTTAGTTTGTAAAGCAACTTATGACATTTCATGCATCTAAGAAGTATCTTTCGATTTGAACCTCTTATTAGTATGATACTTCAAAGTTCTAGCGAAACCTTGATAGCTAAAAAGCCTTGAATCAGATTCCTATGTGCTAGAACCGGAAATATTATACACATGAAACTACACTCTCCTTAGAAGTCCATCTTAAACCTCACTTTATAGCTTTGTGCTTCCCGTAGTATTCATGAACATTTCAAGATCATTGCTTGTCGAAGCGGCACCACTTCCTATGTTCATATAGGTGAAGCTTAAGATATTCCTCTTAATTAAGAGTGCCTTAACACTCACCCTCCTTTAACACTAACATTTCAATTCTTTAAAGATCAATACAGTGCGGGTTGATTCTTTAAAGATCAATTTTAATGCTTTAATTCCTCACTTTGTGACTTCTTGTTACCCATTGAACATTTGACTATTGGTATGCCAGGAAAAGTCGGGTTTTCATCACAAGTGAACTTATCTCATATGTCTCAATCTCATCTCTAAAGATGTACTTTGTACCAAATCTTTTGAAAGACTCTTTGTCAACGGATCCGCTAGGTTATTGCAGGATCTGACGTATGCAATGTCTATTACACCATTCGTAATTAATTGTCTTACATAATCATGCCTAAGGCTGACATGTCTAGATTTCCCGTTATAGATTTTACTATAAGCTCTAGACATCGTTGTTTGGCTATCACAGTGTAAGGAAATGGATGACATCGGTTGTGGCAACAACTCTATATCCAATAATAAATTTCTCAGCCATTCAGCTTCCTTACCTGCTGATCTTAATGCTATGAATTCGGATTCCATATTCTTTGAAGCCCAAGAAACAGCACCACCACCAAATGTAAATACCTAACCCGTAGTAGATTTGTTATCACCAACAGTAGTTATCCAACTAGCATCAGTATAACCTTCCCACATGGCTGGAAAACTATTATAATACAATCCGTAATTCATAGTCCTCTTCAAGTACCCAAGTACTCGTCCAATTGCCTTTCAATGGTCCATACTAGGATTATTAGTATACCTTGATAATTTGCACACCTCAAAGGTAATATCCGTTCTAGTGTAATATGTAGCATACATTAAACTACCAATTGCACTAGCATATTCTAGTTGTGCTACCGCTCTACCGATATGTCCAGTCAATTTATATGAGGCATCAAATGGTGTATTTGCTTCTTTGATCTCCAAATGATTGAATTTATTCAACACTTTGTTTATGTAACGAGATTGACAAAGAGCAAAACCCTCACTATGTTTGAACACCTTTATCCCTAAGATAGTATATATCTCACCCAAATCTTTCATTTAGAATTGTGAAGATAAATACTTCTTAGTTTCATTTACTCCTTCCATATTAGTGTCAATAATTAGCATGTCATCCACGTACAAACAAATAATGACACCATATTTGTCCGTAAACTTGGAATATACACACCTATCAGCACTATTATGCTGGAAACCATTCTTTAAAATGGTAGTGCCAGACTTTTCATGCCATTGTTTCTGTGTTTGTTTCAATCCATACAATGACCTCAGCAATTTGCACACTTTGTGCTCATTTCCCGAAAGAACAAAACCTTCTGGTTGTTTCATATAGACTTCTTCGTCTAAGTCACTATTGAGAAATGCAATCTTAACATCCATTTGATGAATAAACAAATTATTTATGGATGCTGATGCTATCAACACTCTAATGGATGTTATTCTTGCAACCGGAGCATATGTATCAAAATAGTCTATCCCTTATCTTTGTCTAAAGCCTTTGGCTACTAATCTAGCCTTGAAAGTTTGAATTGAACCATCGGTATTATATTTCTTTTAAATACCCATTTACATCCAATTGCATTGGAACTTGGAGGCAAATCAGTGAGAATCCATGTATTATTAGATAATAACGAGTTCATCTCATCATCAATTGCTTCCTTCTAAAATGATGCATCTCTTGATTGCATCGCCTCCTTATAGGATTTAGGATCATCTTTTACACTTAGTACAATAGGTATTTGATTAAACACCTTTGTCCTATTACCTTCAATTAAGAAGGTAATGGATTGTGAAGAAATGAAATCCGGATGTAAATACTTCTCCTTTCTAGCACGTTGTCATCTCCTGACCTCAATTGGAGAATTTAGATTTTGACCTACACTAGAAGGGTCATTGGAGAAATCTCCAACAATCAGTTCATTCAAATTTTCACTTGTTGAACCTTGATTTGAATCTGTTCTTAAGAATTTATTCTCAAGAAATTCAACATCTCTAGATTCAACAACCATATTGGATTCTATATCTAGAATCCTATATGCTTTAGAGTTTTCAACATATCCAATAAAGAAATCTTTAAGAGCTTTTGGCCCCAACTTAGTCCTCTTCGGATTCGGAACTCTATAATAGGTTAGACAACCTCAAACTCTAAGATAACTTAGATTTGGTCTTTGTTTCTTTAATATTTCATATGGAGAAACCTTAAACTTCTTAGAAGGAATTCTATTATGAATATGACAAGCCATTAATAAGGCTTCTTCCCACAAATTCCTTGGCAAACCGGAGTTTATTAACATTGTATTTAGCATGTCAACTAAACTTCTATTCTTTTTTCAGCCAAACCATTTATTTGGGGTGTGTACGGTGCACTTTTCTAGTGTGTGATACCATTCTCCTCAAAGAATTGATTAAAATCAAGAAGAAAGTATTCACCACCACGGTCACTTCTTAGAACTTTTATTTTCAATCCCGATTGATTTTCAACTTCCATTTTGTAAACCTTGAACTTATCAAAGGCTTAATCTTTATGCCTTAGCAGATATACATATGTATATCTGGAAGCATCGTCAATGAAATTGATGAAATACCGATTTCCACTTCGGGTCAAAACAACATTCAATTCACAAATTTCCGAATGAACAAGTTCTAAGAGTTCGATTTTTCGTTCTACTTTCAGAAATGGTTTCTTTGTCATCTTGGCTTGTTTATATATCTCACATGTTCTTTCATTTTCATCTTTGCAAGAAATTAAGGCACGCTTAAACATGAATTTAATAGTAGCGCTACTAACATGAGCTGGTTTATCATGCCACAATGAAAATGAAGAATCAACAGAACAAATACAAGCTGCGGAATTTTTATTTATGTTGAGTTTAAACATTCCATCGCAAGAGTAACCCTTGCCGACAAAGATCTCATTTTTGGACATTATAATTTTGTCCCCCTCCATTACAATCTTGAATCCACTTTTACAAACTAGGCTAGCAGAAACGAGATCCTTAGAGATCTCGGGTACATATAGAACGTTGACTAATAACAACTTCTTTCCCGAAGTAAAGTCTAACTCTACACTACCTTTCCCCAAGACTCTTGTGGCGCTGCGGTTTTCCATTAGAACATGTTGGCTAACATCCACAACTTGATAGGTCTTGAAGAGAGCCCTTTTGTTGCATACGTGTACAGTTGCACCCGAATCGAACCACCAGCCATTTGTGATTTCGTTCGTAGCCATATGTAGTTATGTTACCATGCCAACATGCAAACCGGAAACATTGCTACCAATTGATCGGTTTCAACGCCTACCATGTTTGCATTGTTGACATTTTGAGAACCACCATCCTGTTTTTGTTTCTTACGAAACCAGCAGTCCTTCTTGAGGTGTCCTTTCTTGCCACAATTATAGCACTGTTTGCCGTTCTTAGAATTCTCTACCTTGTCTGTGGATTCAGATGATTCGGAGTTCTTCTTTTTGTTTCCAACTGAATTCCTTGTTTTTCCTTTGATATAATGCACTTTAGGTGCATCATCAGAAACATGCCTCTTGACTAGACTTCTCGTCTCTTCTTCAATTCGCAAATGTTTCAGAAGTTCAAGAAAAAAGGATTCAGTTGAGTGTAGCAACTTTTTCCTGTAGCCATTCCAACTGGGAGGAAGCTTTGTGATTATTCCTCCTACTTGTAATGCCTCGGAAACTTCTACACCTAACTCCTTATGTTTGGAAACAATGACCTGCAACTCGTGCACCTGGTCCATGATTGACAAATTTTCAATCATTTTAAAATTAAAGTACTTCATCACTTGGAATTTGTCGGCGCCTTGCTTCTCATTGTTGTACTTGAACTACAAGGCGTTCCATATCTCCTTAGGTGATGATGTTGCCATAAACAAATCGTAGATACGATCCGACAAATAGTTGAGGATGTGTCCACGGCATATAACCTCATCCTCATGCCTCTTCCGCCAGGCGGCCTTCACCGCCTCATCATCCTCCTCTTATGGAGTTGGTAAATCTTTCAAATTTGGGTCTAGACAGTACCCAATTTGCAAAGCAATGAGTAGGAACAATATCTTGTCCTTCCACCGCAAATAGTTTGTGCCATCAAAACGGTCAAGCTTCATACTCTCTTAGTTTATAAACGTCATTGAATCCATCTCAAATATTCCTTACGATTGTTAAGAAAATGGATACAAGAACAACAAGAAGAGAGCAGGAGTAGTGATTAGAAGTTGACTTGAGGCATATATAAATAATATCCGTAAGGAATATTTTTTCCCACTAGATGCTGCAGGGTTATAAGCAAATTTCCTCCTAGGATACAACATTCAAACAATCTCTTATCCTCAGCAAATAGGATAGAGATTCAAACAACTTTCAAAACAAGAGTGAATTTAGTAGGAAGAACTTTTAATGCAAAGATCAACTTGAAAACAAGATGTTATGAAAATGTGTTGCAATAGCCTTTTTATAGGCTCTTGAACTTCATTTAGTCGTTTATAACTGTTGCATGACGATTGGATATGTCCCTTGGTGCATAAGTTGCAATTGTACATGAAAAGTCACTTCTGTTGGCACATTGATCATCGATGTGATCGACTGATGTCTCACAGTAAGCTCCAACTTTTCATCCAAACCACTTCGATCGATCTATGTATCGATCGAAGTCACATCGATTGATCTATGTGATCGATCTATGTTGGACAGAAAGTTTCAACTTTGCACCCAGAGTACATCGATTGATCGAAGTGATCGATCTATGTGACATCGATCGATCGATGTGATCGATCTATGTCCGGCAGAATACTCAACTTCATTTTCAAGCCACATGGATCGATCCAAATGAGACATGGATCGATCCATGTCCTGAGTCAAGTTATTCTTGCTTATTTAAACATCAATTCATCTTCATTCTTCATCTCATTGCTTTTACAAACTATCATTACAAATCCTTCACTCTGGGGGCCTCCATTACCCCAGCCCCAAGGAGCATTGTGGAAGATGAAAATCAGGAATCCAGCGGCGTCCTAGATTAGGTGATGACTTACACAGTGACTCACACAAGGTGCCCCTGCAAACCAGGCTTTCGGCCTAGCAGCAGTGGAACACCACACTATGCATGTTCGTGGAATCGAACTTTTGACCTCTTGAAGCAAATTCCAACTCGAGTACCAACTGTAGTATATCCTGGAGGCAATCTTGGGTTAAAACTTTTGTAAATGCAAATTTGCTCTTAGTATAGTATAGTGGTTTATTTATCTACTTAGTAGAGTAGTCTTGGTTTATTTAGAATATTGATTCATTCTCTTCTATATTGTGACATTTATTTTAGTTATTTATTTTATAAAATATAACCAAAATGTGCGCAGGTCTGATGGTTCTCCAAACCCTTTGAGCTCCTGATACTTGACCACAAGTTACTCTGCTAATATACTTTGAGAACGTGAAAATGGAGAAACTAAATTTGTTTTCTGGAGAAAACTAAAGTTCTTGTTTTAAGTGATGATAACACATATTATTATATTTGAACGATAGTTTAAATTGAAACATATTTTGCTTCAAAAAATTTTTTTTCATACTTCCCACCAGGAGAATATAGTATTCGTATTCACACAGTATACTAAGATGCTTAAAAACATATTACCTTATATTTAAGAACACATTGCAATGATTAAAACGTGTATCATATTTAACATTTTGTAATATAGCAAAATTTTGGAAATGATACCCTTACTTCCGTGCTTTCTTGCTATTTTATCACCTACTTTGATTTTACCTTTTTGTAAAATATATACATGAATCATTTCTGGATTATAACTATAGTTTTTTTTTTTTTTTTTCTAGATCCACCACACATCAATAACTCGACCCAGTCAATGATGTGAGACTAATGGAAAGACGAATCTTGTAAATCACATCAGATTCGTTAATGCTTTCTTTTCTTTTTACACAAAGAACCATCTTCTTGGGACTGCAATTGCAACAAATAATAAAAGCCAAAATCCTTGTTTTTCACAAAAGACCATCTCAATTTAATTGCTCAACTGTTTCAAAAAAAAAAAAAATTTAACTGCTCAACAAAAACACATGCTGAAGAATCACAAACACACGTGAGCTTTTGTTTGTAGCCGTTGAAGATTTCCCAACTGTTAGGCAGCTGTCTCATCCATTCACAACTTACCATATGCTAAAACTTTTGGGGAAAAAAAAGGGAAAGCAAAAGATAACCAAGAAATAACAAATGTTACATTGTCTTTAACAAAATTTTGTTTTCACCAATTGAGTAAGATAGACTACTAACAAATGTTTTCCGTGATATAACGGTTTGTTCTTGTCGTTTGTTCTACAATAAAAAGATTGAACTTGTATATTGAAGAGTTTAATGCCAGAGAAATAAGAAGAAATGAGGAAGAAATTATGCAGGTTTTTACAAAAGTATATATTTAAAATCATAAGACTCTTGTATTCATAGACTTTAATTTTAACAAGAAAGAAGTTAATTTAACACCTCTGCAGAATTTAACTTCCAAATGTAGTTTATGATCATTCATGGTTGAAAGAAGGTATTCTAAGTTGCAAAAGTTGCATTGTTTTATAAAAACGCAACAGAAAATTATGTTGTCATGTAGTCGATTGAACGTTTGGTTTCTCAGACCAAACTCATAATTCAAAGGATTTGAATGTTGTAACTGAACACTTGAGACCTCAAGACCGAACGTTCTCCGATACTTTTGTTAGAAAATGTATAATATGCATCATAATTATAGACAAAATGATAAAAAGATAGTGGTATGAATACATAATTTTGTTAAAGAACGAATATTAGAGAAAAGAGATAAATATTAGAAGTTAGAAAAGATAAATATAAATGTATAGTTATAATAAGAAAAGAAATGTTGATAAGATAAATTTGTTAGACGACAAACGTTAGAGAAAAGAGATAAATATTAGAAGGCGGAAAAGATAAATATAAACATATCATTATAACAAGAAAAGGAATCTTGATAAGATTGGAAACTTAGAATGTGTGTGTGTGTGTGTATATAAAAGGTTGGAAATTAAGGTCTTCCTAGTCGAGAGTAATGGTCATGGAGGTGCTTAGGTGCAACGTGAAGAGACCGGAACGTGTAAATACCCAAGTAAGATTCCTTTCGATTATTAAGATTTTCAATTAATAATGATTTAGTATGAAAGTAATTTTATGGTTTTGCTTGTTCGAATTATTAAGATGGTTTTATTTTCTCTATTGATTTGATTCGGTAGAAGTAGAGAAAATCAGAAAAGTTTGCTTACCAAAAATTCAAAAAAAAAAAGACATGGATGTTGATTTATCGAAGGAAGGAAAAAAAATAAATAAATAGGATGAAAACAAAATAGAAAAAAAATATATAACTGAGTAATTTATAGGATTTGATCCATGAGAAACTACGTAAATGGATCAGAGCACATGGGTACTTCATTCTGGTACAATTTAATTGGATTATTAAGAGAGTCTGCTTATAGATTGTAATAGGCTTAAATTTATTAGGAAATATGATTAGGACTAATTAAGGGAAGTTACTTCATAAACTTATGTTGGCGTACGATACTTACAGTAAATAATACCAATTCTGAAATTTTTAGGTCCAAGCCTGTCAAGTACATTTGGTAATCAATACGATGTAAGTGATCTAACTTTCTTTTGTATATTTGTAAAAGTATTTTTACAGAACTATTGTTTTGACATGTCTATTTTGATATTAAATTAGAACATGTAGAAATACGTTGTGTTTTGTGGTGAAAGTTCATTGATGATATCTGATTTATGAAATGAGAAGTTTTTATGCTCTTCAATAAATTATACTGCTGCCATATGACCGGTCAAATAAATGAAATTATATGTTATATGTTATTTGGTATCGCAATTCGTAAGCGATTTGCTAGAGCATCCCAAAATGGGAGGGAGAGGTTTAAGCTCCATGCCATCGTCTCATGGTGGGAATCTATGAGTCTGTCTAAAAGAGGTTCTTTTAACGGAATAGCATGTCGAATAGTATACGTCAGTCAAGAGCCAAAAAGTAAAAATACTATATGTAATGTTTAAAGATGGAAAACGTGATGCTTTGTTTTATTTTTACTATATGAAAGTTATTCTTATTTCAAAACTTGTTTTCCAGACATATATGATCCTACAAAAGATAGTCAGATTATTTACTAACCATGTTATTTTACCCATACCACTACTTACCTTTTTTGGAGATATGAAATGTTAACGTATAAGCATTGAGGATGATGATACGGGGAGTGATGAAGGAGTATTGAAGATAGAATATAAGAGGTTGCTCTATTACTATATTGAGTGTTAGCCGTGGAATAGTGTTGTTCATTGAGGACATATTCTTTTACTTGAAGATGATCTTAATGTCAAACCTTTAAGGAGAAGATGATCTTAATATGTGTGTGTGTGAGTGTGTGAGTGAGTGTGTGAGAGAGAGAGAGAGAGAGAGAGAGAGAGAGAGAGAGAGAGGACTAAATGCAGTAACTTTGACACCAGCAAAAGCAGCTAAGGTTAGAGAACTAGAAAACAGGAAGAGCAGAGCACCAGCTGGGATGGGATCTTCTGCCTACCTATCCTCCACATGTTTCCTGCACAAGTATAATATTACAGTCTTTTTTTCAAAAAAAAAAAAAAAAAAAACTACTGGAAGGTGTATTGCCCGACACACAATACACCTTCACTGTGTCATGATCAGATACCATACAACAACAACGTTACCCCGTTGCCTAAAAGATCAACTCTTCAATCCTGAAAGAAGTTACAAAAGGAAATGCACCTTCTGTAAGGGCTAATATGCAAGTACTTCAATTGTTTGTGCAATAAATAATATGTTATTTGATCAGATACCATTCAACAACAACGTTACCCCATTGTCTTAGAGGCTCCCGCCTATGGCAGGGTATGGAGAATCGGATGTACGCAACCATACCCAGGTGTTAGAAACACACAGATACAACGGCATAGAAATATAGATTAGTGCAACAGAAGAAGCAGGAAGGCACTGAGTCAAAGATTATCTTTCCATTGAAACCTAACTTATACACATTTTCCTAAATACATGTCGCCCAAACAACCATACATAACAACAACATTATACTAGTTATCCAACCACTCAAAGGAAGGACCCAAATACATCCAAGACAAAGCCAATTCCTAAATAAGGTGTCTTTCATTCAAGTTGGCCGATGAAGACCTAACCTGACGATGAAACATAATGAACTGATATAACATCAGAAATGGCAGTTCCAGAACAATTTGAGCACCATATCAAAGTTGAAGGGTCTCTTCAACATTGACCTGACTCGTACCATCCAACGGCTGGCTGTCATACCTTTTCTTAGATGGAGTTTTCTTTTTCTTTGCTGGCACATAATATGATCCAGAAGCATGAGGCTCAAAATATTCAGAGGGGAGATCTGGCCCTCCAAGTCGTAAATCTGCATTATCATCTGGACTAGCCCATGCTAAGGGCCGGACTGCAACCAAGAAAGAGTAAAAATAAACACTTCAAAAAGAAAATAGCGTCACAAAAGTCACATACATTATCAACAGAAGCGATGTAATAACGACATCTAAACCTTTTCAGTTATACAGAAATCACAATAGTAACAATATTAATGAATATAACCATATTCTTTTTTTTTTCCTGTAAGTGAATATAACCTTATTCAATGGTGTATTCAGATTATTTTGTCATTAAGGGCAAAAGATTAAGTTCTAGCATTAAAACTAAAGCTTCAATGAGCAGTGAATAATTGTGAATCACCATAAAATATATATATATATATATAGTATGGTGATTTAGACTTTCCAGATGCAATGTTTCGGAAACAAGCGCCACTAAGCTGCCTGAACGCAAACGAAGCAGAAGTAACATCCAATGCCCATAAGACCATGGTTTGATCGATCGTGTTCATAGCAGTCCTTTAAAGCAAAAAAACACATAAAACGGTCTTCAGATGCAAAAGAATATCTATATGATACCCATTTCAATCATGCCAGATCTAAACACCAGAAGTGGCTATTTAAATGATTTCATACTCACCTTCAGAAGTTTCATCAAATCTTGGTATGCCACCATTGTCCTCAAGAAATATAGCAGATTTAGCAGGGCGTTTCCTCACATAATTCTCCTGCAAAGGCCTGGGAATCTGAAATGAGAACTGTGACATAGTGACACCTGCCTCAACATATTCCGGATGATCCTGCAAGTATCTGAAGAAGGTGCATAATCGGATTTGCAACAAAGTCCAAGGAGGCTATATCCATTTCTCAATGGCAAGTAGTGGCGAAAATTTACAGGAGACAATGTCTTTAATGCACAAACCACAAATAGGGAGAAGAGGATAGAGATGACAATCCACATTAAAAGAGAAAAGGAAAATCAACAACGTGTAAGCATATAAGTGCATGGGGTAATAAGTGTTACTTCTGAACTTCAACCATGGATCGAAGTCTCTTGCCTGTGGGCGACTGGTAATACCTGCAAAAACCAAACCAGAAAGGCACATTGACATCACCACAACTTTCAGACTACCAACCAATATGTAACCATAGAAAGGAACAAAGAGAGAGAGAGAGAGGGCATACACATCAGCAAACTTGGTGCTTCCTTCACCTCTAATCCTCAAAAGTCTTTGCCAGCCCGGAGGAGGCTGAGAAATGTTGGGCTTATCAATTGCCCAAAGCCTACTGTCATCTTGTACAATATCAGGTTCATCAACACATGAAATACTCGGCCGCCACTCACGTGCTCTTTCACATAGAAAAGGCTGCTGTAATATATTTTCCCTAATTTCCTCATATTTCTCTTTTGTTGGTATGAGTCTCCATTTGAAACAGTTGGCACACTGGACTGTAAAGGCCCCAACAGATGGCAAAACCCTGGGCGTCTGACCAGGAAAGGAGTATCTTCGTGATGGAGTTTCCAACCTTAATGGAGCGGGTACTATCTCCCCAGAATTTCTTTCAGGAGGCTCATAAAGGACCAACTGTTTATTTGCATTCTCGGACTCCTCATCATCTTCAATTTCAATGTAATTATGTCCTTGCCTTTTGAAGCCAAGATCTATGCGACAAGGACTTGTGTGATCAAAGGAAGTCATATAGTTACTTTGATCATTCTGTTCCCCATCCATGATATTCTGACTTTGTTGGGCAACAGAATTCCTTTCCCAACTTTGGTCGCTCTTCATTTTGAACTTAAGTTTCATAGATCCAGGTTGCATCTGATCAGGCTACTATGTGCCTGGAAATGAGAATGTCTGAAACTGTGAGCAATGAGCACTTCCTTCACATTTACCACGCCACTCCATGATATGAAACAAATATGGAAAAGCAATCAAAATTAATCAAAGAATATCAGGTCTCTGGACTTGATAGAAAAAGAAACATACTTAGATGGATATACGATGCACTTAATCAGTGAAACAAGCATATGGCATTTTTGCAAATCGAAATAAAAAATGTCTGGCACAAAACATGTCATAGACATTCATATGTCACAAGAAGCCATGCCACTACCCTTTTTGTAGCATATGCTGTATTTAACAGCCTACTTTACAGGTTCAAACATCCAATATATATGTTCATGTGCGTAACCTCATATTTACAAAGACAAAAGTGAGGTTGTGCTCTTAATATATAGCATGAAATGAATCATGGAGCCTTTATATATGCATAACTTAGAACAATGCTGTGATCCAGTCTATGTCAGCCACAACCTTCTCTATGCCCACCACACCACATGATATGACATAGATATTGGTGAGAGATCCTCGTCGGATACTATGACTATATGTTGCATGCTTTGAACAAATGTTTATGGTTGATTGTCTTTTTGGAGGCTAGAAAACGAGAGGCAGCCTGATTGTATTGCTTCATATGAATTAAAATGTCACTTTAGTTTAGGATAACAATTTTTTCTCCAAAATGTCTTTGAAACATGCATATTAATTTCAATTAATAAAAAAAAGGTCATATCCACGCACTGTTATCCAACGGTGTCGTGCTCCCGTATCTTAAATTTTATTAATTATAGAACTAGACACTTACGTATGTGTCCATATCCGATAATCGCACCTAAGTCCAATAAGATACAGTTGCTTAGATGACATCAGGACCTATGCGCAAAAAGCAAATCTTCATTACCGTCTCAATTTAGAGGAGACCATAACTCGGAAAGTATATTTGAATTAAGATTCAGGGAAGGGGCCAAAGGGCACTGGCTATCTATTAGTGTTGTCGCAAGAGCAATATATTAGCCCATTAATGAATAAATACAAAACGATATGCACACTCCCAAGCAAAACTAAACATGCCGTGTATGCAAACAACTAATAGAAACCAGAAAATAAATAAATAAATATAATGCCAAACTGCTTAAGTCAAAACTGAACTTTTTTTTAAAGCTAGATTTCACCCTACTTGGTTCAAATCAGTTCAAAAATCAAATCCACAAGCAAATTCCTATCTTCCACCAAACAATATGAGCGGAGGGAAAAAGAAAAAAGAAAGATGAATCCTCACTCTACCATATCACCTTCAAAAACAAATAAGTGGGAGAAAAAACCTAGTCAAAGAAAAAGATGAAGTCGTCTCACCATACTCCCACCCCCACCCAGGTTTGTCCAAAAACAAAAGAACTTGCGGATAACTCCATCCAAAGACATATATGTGATGACTGTAAGCTGTATAAAGGTCTCTTTTTTCCAATGAGGAGTTTTGTGTGGGTGGGTTGGGTGGGGTGGGAGAGGAGTTGGGGGTGCGGGATGATGTAGAAGGGTCCAAAAGAACTTCTTTCAAAACCGTCAACCAGATCAGCGAAGTCCAGAGTAGAAACATTTTATAAGTCTTGATGAAATATAAACAACTTAAACTTGTATTTTCTAGTGGTAGATTCAATTTCTTTATCTCAGAATGTACATTTGATACAGAGATATGAAGCCACAGCTCTTTCAAGAACTTCAGGAACCCAGCTATAACAACTACCCACAGGAGATGATTCATCTTTGAAGGACCTTCAAGCTAAACTCTTTCCTCGTCTAAAGATAAAGGCATTGACTGCAACCTATATAGATACATTACAAGAGACACTATCACCCAGAGCAGCAAGGTCGAGAGCAAGAACTTTTTCTAATACTTGAAGAAATTCAGTCCTACTTAGACTTGGAATTCCTAGCACAGATGAATTTCCCTGATTGCAAGACATAAGTTTATACGCATAATCAGAAGCTGTAGCTCTTTCGACTATCCTCAGGATATGATTGAGACTCATCCTCGCAGTTAAACTTCCATACTTAGGTCTTAAATCTACAATTATCTAGTTTTTTGGAGTTCCTTAAAACCGAATCTTTAGTGGTCCATGTTCCAAACACTTACCGGAATATGACCTAAATACAGTACCCAGTTATATCTGTTTCCCAAACTGAAAAAAAACAAAGTAATATGCTCTTTGCACCAGATTGTAATCTTTTTTTTTTTCTTTTTTTTTTCCACACATGCTTTTCGCAATTAACAATCAAGGAAACGCAAAAATATTCAAGTGCGAGAAGAAGTTTACAGCACATTAGAAAGACTAACGGTCAACCTATATGATCATTAGATGCACAGTACACATTGCCGAATGCTTTATGGTAAATCTTCTGACCACGTTTAACACGTGATTGACAACAACAACAACACTCAAACCTTTTCTTACTACATAAGGTCGGCCGTATAGATCAATCATTTCTCTTGTGCTTTATTTATTTTATTTATAGGAAAAACAGTCAAGCTATCAAACCTGCATGCATGAAGCGGTATACGCTTGTAAGAAATATTACTATGTTAAAAAGGAACAATCAAAAACTTTTAGTAACGGAAAAGTCCCTAGATTTTGCTCGAGGGCTAAACCTGCCTATCCACACAAAGAGCGGATAGGAGGTAAATCATGCGACGTGCTCCAAGGACAAAATAAACAGCCAATAGCAAGACCTCTATCTCATGAGAAACACAAGAAAGCATATGAAATTCAAACTGCCGACCTAATAAGAAGAATGATATCCCTAAATACCTTGCTCATGACCAAAAAACACGAGAGCATATGAAATTCAAACTACCGACCTAATAAGAAGAATGATATCCTTAAATACCTAGCTCATGACCACTGGACTATGCCAAGCAGACAACATGTTCAAGAACTCCTACAGCCGTGCAAGGGAGCCCAACAAAAACCGGGGGACGACAGGAAGGTGGGGTCCACAACATTTTATCAGAAGAGTACTATAACTAAAAACAGAACAAACTAATGAATCAACTATCACACTATCCCCAGTTATACTAATCCTAGCCAAGTTTTACGGTGGTCAATAACTAACTACTAGATACTTATGGACCAATAAGATAGAGAGAAATTGACATATGATAGTGATAAATGTGCAAAGCGAAAGGTCCGTCCCAATAATTTTCTTATTGGTAGTTGACTAACTACTAGGATTTACTCAATAGCTAACATAAACTTTGCCCCAATCCTAATAACACAACAACAAAATAACATTTCTTTCTGGAAAATCTAAACCAGGATCTAGAACCCCTACAGAACACCACCGCAGGCACATGCAACATCAAGCAAGATGGAAAATTTTCACATCGCTAACTGGATTGTCAAAAAAGGGGCACAGTAGCAAAAGAAGATGAAATTAAACAGCGGTAATCGCATTTTCCCGAGATCTCTCATCAAAAATACTATACACCAGAAAAACTCACCGATTAATGCAGTAAAGCTACAGAACCACTAGAGCATCAAAAAGAAAACAACACAGAAACTTGCCATTCGACAATCTTTATGATCGCAAACCCATGCCAAAAGGGGAAAAAGGAACATCTTGCCTAGAACAACAGGATCTGAAGAAAACGAAATGCTTCTAACCAAAACCCCCACTTAGAAGAACCCAAAATACAGAAAAATAGAAGGAAGCTCACACAGAGAGTAGGCAGGGGATCTGAGCTGAAGATGATCAGCAGCTGCAGAAAGAACATTCAAGAAGCAAATTGTTGCAGACCCATAGGAAAGAAAATCTCACAAATATTACAATATCTGTATCTAAAATCGGATGTTGGCCGATGAAGTGTCTTGGGAAACAACGGATTTTATATTGTTAGTTGAGTAAATCTTAATTATAACTGAAGCTCTTGGACCAAAAGCCATTCAATGTTTCACTGTATCAGTCGAAAAAATATATTATGAAAGATGTGAATTTAAGCTGCTTTTTAAGTTAGGTAAGGACTATACTCTGTAAACCAGCCTTTTGACCTATCAGCAGTAGAACATACACTGCTGTCCCTAAATTCGAACTCTTCACCTTTTATAGCAAATCTTAATTCGAATAACAACTGAACTATGTCCTGAGAACAAAATGTTTATCTTTTACATGTCATATGTTAGTTTTTTTTATTTTATTATTTTATAAATGCTTGCCATTTATTGAATAACAAAGTAAACTTTCATATTGAGAAAGAGATGCATACCTCGGGAAGTAAGGGACAAAGGAAACACGTTAAAACATTGCAAGGGAGAAACAGCTATCCTCAATTGTGGTTTAAGCTACTAGTTTATAGTTTCATCTAAAAATGAATACATAAATAAAGTTAACACTATATAAAAAGGTCAACAAATAATATACATATTTTTTTAGTATATAATCAGATAAAATTAATAGTATAAAACAACTTATATTTATTTAAAAAAATGTCTGTATTTATCATATGTTTATAAAAATTGTCGGAATAGGGGGAAGAGAAAAAGGAATAAAGAAAGCAAAAACAGTAAGAGAGGAAAATGGGAAAAATGAAAGCTGGGGCTGATTAGATTACTAACTTCTCCTTTGTCTTTTTGGGTGGCTTTTTAACGGATATCTTCTGTCTTGAGGTGTGGAAAGAATATACAGAAAATCAGAACAGAGGGGTCTGACGTCCAAAAGAAAAGAAAATAGGGGTAACTTGTTAACATAGAGCATTATGGTTTAACTTATATTATTTTAAAAAGGTTTAAATGGACTCGTATTTTGATACAGGAGTAACTATTTTCAAATTAAAACAAACACCTAGATGTGTATATGATATAGTATCAAATTGGTGTAACGGATTTCATCTGATGTGATACTTTCTCCGTCCCTCTCTCTCCAAAATGTTAAACAAAGTATATTATTGAAATTTTGGCTATTAATATATTTTTGTTTTCAACAAGTGAAATTTTTTTAAGACAAAACCAAATATAAATTAGGACCATTTTTTTTTTTTTGGCAAAAGAGGGAGTTGTTATTTATGCAATGAAATACAGGTAAAGAAAAAAAAGGGGGTTTTTCTTTAAGTAACAGAAAAAGCCTTCGACCCACAAAGGGGAAGTAAAACTCTAGGTTTTTTTTATAAACTAAAAGTTAGTTTTTTTTTTTTTTGAAACAACTAAAAGTTAGTTTGATCTTACATATTCAGCAGAAAAGATTAGTTAGGTGCAAGAAAGTTACATTCTGAAAACGAATTCAAGTACGAATTTAATTTCTGATAAAGAAAACAAAGTACGAATCTAATTTACCTTTTAATCTTAGCCTTTCTGAATTCGAGTGAATCTCGAGTTATTTCGATCTAGATTAATTTAAACCTTGTTTTTTAACGCATAAACTTTTCTTCTTCAAAGTTAGTATTTTAATGTCAATTTCGATTTGGACTAGTATTCTTAAATGGTATAAGTCAAACTAATACATTATTTTTGGAATAGATGGAGTATTACTTAAACTATGGTTCACGATAAATTTTTGTGATATTTCAGAAATAAATAAAGAGTAACTAGTCACACAACATTGCATTGACACATTCGGATACATGTTAATAAGGAGTGAGACGATTAATGGTTATATTAGATTCACATATATCTAAAAATTTGATTTTTTAAGAGTAACTTTGACATTGTTATAAAATTATGTTTTACTTGATCCTAAAACCATTTTATTTTGTTTAAACCTTTAAATGACATTTTTATTTTATATGAAATGTTGTTACACCGTCCATGGTGGGGAAAAAGAAAGAAATAAAATAATATAAAATAGTAAAGGAAGCCTATATAGTTTATGAAAAAGGAAAAGTTATAAAATAAAATAAAATTGTAGGTGATAATTATCTCATCTATATGATTGGAAATAGGAATTAAGTTTTAAGTAGTATACTTTAAATACAATTCCTATTTATTTTAGAAAATTATCTATACATCTATATATATGTACCCATAACCAAAAATCAAACTCTATCATTCCCTACACCCAAACAAGCGGTCAACTACTCTCCTCTGCGCACACAAAACAGCGCCCAACACCATCACCAGCGGCAGCTATGAAGGAAGGAGAAGGTTTTACCACCAATAAAATTGTACTCCCTCACATTTATATATCTATATGTACACATATACACACAAAACTCAAAAGCCTACCATCATACACAAGAAAATCAGCCACCACCATCCACACACACATTTGGCCAGCCCTCGTAAGGAAGAAGAAAAGCGTGGAGGAGATTGTTTGTCTGAAAAGGTAGGTTACCTTCCTCTCGTCTCGAATTACCCGCACTTCGTGTACTGGATGATGCTTACTTTGTATATGATTTTATATGCGTATTTTTGAATCTTGTTTATATGTGCAAGTATGTGTGCGTGCTATGTTGATGTTCGTGTGACCTGAAAAAGAAATTAAAAGAATGAATTGTACGCGATAAAATAGAAAATTTGCATTAAAAGCCTCAGAAATAGGTCAAGTAGCCCGGGAATTAGGTTGGAATTGGACAGGAAATTGAAAAATACCCAGGAAGGCGGTGCGTGTGAAAAATGCAAGCTTTTTAGGGATGGCGCATGGGGCCCACGTGCGGCCCCTGATGGCGCGTCAGTACGCTCACTGAAGTGTCCATATCCAAAAGATGTGTCGCGTTATATGGAGTCCAATGCAATTGGTTTGAGATAATTCGGAGTTAAAACGAAGATTTTATTGAGGTTTGAATAAAATATGATTAAATTAAAAAATAAAAAAATAAAAATCTAGGTCAGCAGGCCCGATTCGTATGTGGGCTGGTCTGGCCAGAAGTGGGTCGGACCGAAAATTAAAAAAGAGTGAGAGAGAGGTGGAGGGAACCGGACCGGATGGCAAGCGGACCGGACCAGGGCAGTAGGCCGGCCCATTAACCGAAATTAATTTTTTTAAAAAGAGGAAAATTCTGAAAATTAATTTTGAAATGAATAAATAATAATTAATTAATTGATTAAAATTAGTTTAAAATTCTAGAAAATTATAACTAAATACCAAAAAATATAATATGCTAAAAATAAAGTATTTCCACTTACTTTTTGAAGTTGTATTAATTTAAATAAATAAAATAATAATAGAAAAAATTAGGAAAA
The DNA here is from genome assembly GCA_036186865.1 of Eustoma russellianum. NCBI lineage: Eukaryota > Viridiplantae > Streptophyta > Magnoliopsida > Gentianales > Gentianaceae > Eustoma > Eustoma russellianum. The sequence goes on from AP025053.1 coordinate 5,169,717, forward strand.
ATAGTAAGAAATTCTGGAAAATTTAGACAAGCTAAGAAAAAATACGGGTGGTGATAAATAACAGCTTTTCATTATTCGTATAATTTACAAAATCAAATATTGAATGCCAAAGATGGTGAGGATGGGTGAAAGGGCCCCATGCGACTTGTTATTGCATTCATAGCAAGTGCATTGCATTTGGAGTGGGTTGAGATGTACGGGTCTCAAACACTCGATTGGAGTAGGTTGAGATGTACAAGTCTCAGACACTCGAGTGGAGTGGATTGTGGTATACAGGCCACGAGCATCATTCGGGTGGATTGTAACGTATGGGCTACAGGCATCCAGTAGGTCTCGGGATCATGCATTGCATATAGGTATAGGGTCATATTGCGTGATATAATTCTTGTTGCGTGTGACTCGTAGAAGTAGGGGCATGCATCATAAAGTTGCCATTATTACGTGGAGTGACTTACTTTATGCAGTTATTTACTTTATGCTTCCATGCTGTTACTTGGATTATATGGACACGTGAGATATTTATTGGTTAATGTGTGCTTACATTGCGATCGGATTAGATAAAGGCATGTGTTATTTTCTTATGTGCTTATGTATTTTGTAAGTATGGTTCTTTTATGAGAAAAGACGGGTAACCTACATGAGATTTTCCTAAATCACTCGCCCCTACTACCATTCTATTCACAGGTGAGCCAGAGTTTGACTAAAATTTCATAGAAGACGAGTCAGAATGTGTTAGCTGGAGAGAATGAAGTTTTGCGAGACATTTAGGGACATTTGATGGATTACCAAATTTATTTCTTTATTTCATTTCATGTATTGGGATTCTTCAGTCCTAAACATTTGATTTATTTTTGTATTGAGATTTTTTTATAAATGAAATTTAAAATTTTAATTATCGTTGCTGTGAAGAATTTCTACGTAATTTTTGACATGTAAGAAGTTTGAACGACTCCTTGTAGTTCTCGTAATAGACTATGGCGGGTGCCATGTTCCCGAAGTTAGGGCTCGGGAACGGAGCGCTACAAATGTTATTTCTGATAGACTATGGAGGCAAATTTTCTTCATTGCCCCTTACATTGTATGTAATTATTTTGCCAAATACATGCAACTTGGACCTGAGTTGGACCTTGAATTTTGAAAAATAGAAGACAGAAGAAACTAGTTCATGCGCATTATCAATTTTACGATATTTTTTTTTACCAAAATTATATTTAATATAACTCTGGATTTTATAAACCATCTGTTAACCATGGGTGTTTATTAATGTCATGTCACGCTCTTGTTGACCTAAAATAACCGACAATGCCACTCGAATACTGTACATAGGGGTACTAGAAATTTTCATGTTATTAGATGTACAAAGGGATACTAGAAATTTGTACAACAAGATGGAGACATAAATAGTGACGTAGTACATCGAGTTTAGGTAGGATGTTGTAGGTAGAGGGCGGCCTCAGGAGTGCTGTGTGACAAGAATTTTCCAACTAAATTAAAGGAAAAATTTTACAGGGTAGCAGTGCGGCCGGCAATGTTATATAGAACAGACTGTTGAATCATCAAGAGGACACAAACGCAGAAGATGGAAGTGACAAAGATGAGAATCCTGAGGTTGATGTGTGGGAGTACAAGGCTATACCGGATAAGAAATGAGGTATTTAAGAAAAGGTTAGGTGTGGCTAGTATAATAGATAAAATAAGGGAGAGAAGACTGAGATGGTTTGGGCATGTCAAGAGAAGACAGACAATGGTGTCTGTTAGATCAGTTGAAAGCCTCATTGTAGAGGGAAAGAGGAGTAAAGGCGGCCCAACGTGACTTGGGATGAGCAGATTAGGCATGACCTACTAGATTTGCATCTCTCTCATGACATGGTTCAGGATATGAGTTCATGGAGGGAGAGGATTAAGGTTAAGGAAGTTTATACAGGATATAAGGGCACCTTAGAGTATATACTTAGGGGCTTAGATACTATTTACACTTTAATTTGACTTACCACTTTTTTGTTTTTGTCTTTGTCTTTCATTATGTGCACATATACATGATTATGTATTTTAATAGCTTTCTATTTGTGTTCACTAAATCCTTTCACTAGTACACTAGCACAACATATGTATATTATTATGTCATCTATGCAGATACATATAGAGCTAGAGGTCTCACTAGAAGAAAACTCTCTATCCCTTGGGATGGAGGTATTGTTTGCTTGCCTCCCACCCTCCTCAGACTCTAGCGGTAGCTTTTTTTGCCGTTGGGATATACTGAGTATGCTTGTTTTTATAGATGTGCATTTTCGTGAACGGATGGTTCTATGTTGATAAGATACAAAATTAAGGCAAAGACAACTTATATGGTGCAGAATTGAGTTACACTTTACTGATTGATATGCACAATTGCAGAGATTCTTTGTTGATACGAATCAGAATAAAGCCAAAGACAACTTATGTGGTGCAGAATTAAGGTACCTTTTATTGATTGATCTACACAATTGCAGACGTTCTTTGTTGATACGAATCAAAATAAAGCCAAAGACAACTCATGTGGTGCATAATTGAGGTACCTTTTAGTGATAGATCTGCACAATTGCAGAGATTCTTTGTTGATACGAATCAAAATAAAGCCAACGACAACTTATGTGGTGCAGAATTGAGCAACCTTTTATTGATTGATTTGCACAATTGCAGAGATTCTTTGTTGATAAAGCACAAAATTAAGGCAAAGACAACTTATGTGGTGCATCATTGAGGTACCTTTTATTGATTGATTTGCACAATTGCAGAGATTCTTTGTTGATAAGGCACAAAATTAAGGCAAAGACAACTTATGTGGTGCATCATTGAGGTACCTTTTATTGATTGATTTGCACAATTGCAGAGATTCTTGGTTGATACGAATCAAAATAAAGCCAAAGACAACTTATGTGGTGCAGCATTGAAGTGCCTTTTATTGATTGATATGCGCAATTGCAGAGATTATTTGTTGACAAGATACAAAATAAAGCCAAAGACAACTCATGTGGTGTAGAGTTGAGAAACATTTTATTGATTGATCTGCACAATTGTAGATATCCTTTGTTGATACGAATCAAAATAAAGGCAACGACAACTTGTGTGGTGCTGAATTGAGCAACCTTTTATTGATTGATCTACACACTTGAAAATATTCTTTGTTGATAAAATACAAAATAAAACCAAAGACAACTTACGTGGTGAATAATTAAGCAACCTTTTATTGATTGATCTGCACAATTGCAGAGATTATTTGTTGATACGAATCAAAATGTGTTTATAGAAACAACTAGTCTTATACGAACGGCACGTATACATCTTTTGTTATGTTTAATTATGTTATTGCAAATTAATTGTGTTCACAAACTAAACGTGTTTGTGCATTGATATTTCTATAATTTAATTGTATGCACACAGTATGGTTGAGGTCTACTATGCTGCATTTAGGGAGGGGCAGACTGATACATGGAGATTGCATTGTAGAGACTCAGTGCGGATGGTCCCGAATATCTTCTGTTGCATGGACCTATAGTCACATTCATCCAGCAAACTACTGATGCATTTTTTTGTATTTTGCCGCGTCTTTGCCAAAGGGTCTGTCATAAGCACATGCATAGACAGGAGCATCATTGTAGGCGCATGCACAGACATCTGGAGGTTGCTTGGATCATGCATATGCTAAAACATCATTATAGACAGATACATCCTTCTGACACCAGCTGTCAATGGCAGACATGCATTTGATCAGGACGACTAAGATGACATGTTTGACATTGACATTTTTAGCATTTGCGTTCACAAATTCTTTCAGTATGTCAAAGATCTGGAGATAAACTTGTTGTAGACAGAGACACAAACACACACATACCATCTCAAAAGGCTGATATACTGCCACCACATTCACAGTCACAGACACAAATGTCAGAAGAACCAGGTCCTCACAGACATATCAGAGATGTTCATAGGCCTATATGTAAGAAGTGTTGTGGTAATGATGACCACATTTTAGATGTCTATTGTATTTATGCATACGACATTTTATATTGAGACATACTTCTACAGACTTTTGGTTTATTCTTATTTATGTTACTTTATTCTGGTTTTATATTTGTTTTATTTTGTATTTGCATCGCTTTACCTCTGAAATACAAAGTTATTTGACTATTTGAAGGCGTCACTAAATTGGTTGCGCTTCTTATATTGTGAAGTAGCATCTGATCGGCACAGCTTGACACAATTTTCATTATGGGCCATCGAAAAACAACTTCTATGTGTTTCTAGCACATAGGTATGATTGCGTACATCCGATCCTCATACCCCACCATAGACGGAAGCCTATAAGGCAATAAGGTAATGTTGTTATTGTTGAGGTGCCATTTTTTCTTAAAAAATAGATACAAGAATAATTTGGTACCAAAATTAAGATGTGTTTATAGAAAACAGGCGTGGACACGACTGTAAGAAAAACTACACACAACTCTGAAGTTGACTTTTTATCTGAATAAATGGGTACAAAAAAATTTATTTGGTTGAGAAAGTGTTATGTTTCTATATAAAATATGTGTAGATACAACTGTAAAAAAAATTAGACACAAACTTGTTTTGTTATTGAGAAAACGAGGTTTTTTTTAAAAAGAATAGAGATGCCACACCAAAACGATTAAAATCGTAGTGTGGCCACATTAAAAATGGCATACTAGGGTTTTGTCAAAATTGTGGTGTGACATCTACCACCATTTTGATAAAATAATATATGATAGACATGGAATTACTTTCAAACTGCGAAAAAAATGAGTCTTTTTAAATTAAAAGTACAATATTTTTGGCTCTCTCTTCAATTAAATAGTGTACTCATTTGTTGGTTGTGGTCATAAATTTCAAGCATACATATCCTAACATGTTTTTTATTTATTTTTTTCATTTTCTTTTAGAAGAGAAACAATTTTTTATTAAGTAATTACTCTATTTGTAAACCTCCACTACAGTGTGCTAAGTAGAGTGTTAAGAAGACTAGAAGAAACATTATATTAAATAGTTTATATTATTGCTTCAAATGGAATAGTTTATATCATTAGTAATATTAATATATTAAATCTATTGAGTCTCATAATTTAAATCAAGTGAATCAAAAATGATTTAAAGAACATATCAAAGAATACCATGACTATACATAAATTATACTTCTCCTGTCTCCACAAGTCTTATCATTGTTGACTTTTCAAGATAATATAATTTATATTTTGTTAACAAAAGTACAGAAATATTAGTTACAATACATATATAAAATTATTTTTGTTGTTCAATAATTGATCTAATAAAGACTTAACCCTTGGGCCCAAGGGTGTTTTTGTCAAAAAGAAAATAATAAAGAAAGTCAATATTACTTTTGCTGGATGGGATGAGTCATTGGCTTTTCTTTTTTCTTTTTTGAACAACTTGGTGTGTTTTGCAACTTGAAGATAGTTCATAGGGCAATTTGCTATTAACCCTTTTAAATATTGAAGTTTTTGGACGGTTTTGCCCTTCATTAGAGGAATCTTTTGGCAATTAACCCTTTTGTTTGGAGGCATGATCCTCTCACCCCTCTTCCCTTCGCCCAACTGCTCACCGTCCGACATGTGACAACATAAAGGATGGTGAGGCTAGATGAGTATTACGTCCCTTCCTGCAATTACGTGTCGGACGGTGAGCAGTGGAGTGACAAAAAGTGTGGTGAGAAATCCCATCCGTTTTGTTTGAAACATTACAATTAAACCCTAAGTATTATGCTTTAGTGTTAATTTGCTGATAAAATGAAAATAAAAGGTAAAGCAAAATCAGAAATTCGGAACAGGTCGGTGCATCCACCAGCAAGAGAGTGAAGGGTGAAAGTGAAAAAGGGCGAAAATGGGTGGAGGCATGGAAGCTAACAAGAACCGTTGGATCGAGGATTGGAGTACCGCCAGAGAGAATCTGGAGCACAACTTCCGGTTGACTCGCCGTAATCTTGCCATCGTCGGCCTCTTCGGCATCGCCGTCCCGATTCTCGTTTACAAAGGCATCGTCCGTGAATTTGTAAGCTCCAATATACATGTTTACACTACAAAATCTACAGTTTTACTGATGTTATTCTTTATTAGTTTGTGTTTCGTATGTATTCGAATAGGATCAGAAAATGCTGCTGTTTGACTTGTGTACTTCCTTAATATATTGAAAAATAACCTTTGCTTTCTTGGATGATTCTTCAATTTATGCTATGTGCTCATTTACTTTATAATTTTTGTAATTTTCCGTTAACAACTAGTGGTTATTGGTTGATGCGATCACGATACGATTTGCATATGAGTTGGATTGATGAGTACTTTCATCAGGTTCATGTGCTGCAGCTGAGAAAATGCTGGCGAAAAAATATCATCGATGAAACACGGAAGTAGATTTTTGACATGGAATATAATGAATGTCATACTAATTTTGAGTCTTCATTCGCAATACTTGCTATGGCATCACATCTTTGAAATAAACTTTTGATGTATTCAAGTTATAACATATACTGCTATCGCCGGCATCACATATTTGAAATAAAATTTTGATGTATTCAAGTTATAACATATACTGCTAGCGCGAGAATAGTGTCTTGATCTTTTTTGCTCCCATCTTCACTACATCAAAACTCAGACACAAGCCAAAAGATTATTTTAGTTGCTTTTTGTCAATTGGGCGCGAACTAAACACTTGGGCACTGGATGTAGATTGACTTGTCTTTTGCAACATCATTTTCTAAACCTTTAGCTTTTTGTTCTGACAACTTTTTTCTGTTTTTGGTTCTTTGGCAGTCAACTCTGCATGTGTTATGTTTGAGACTATGAATCAAAATGAGCGAAATCTTAGCAAGTGGAGTTTCTCGTTGGCAAAAGGTTGAACCCAACCTAAAGGCCTCCATTGCTCCAGCCCCAAAGAGCTGTGTGGAGGATGTAAATCAGTAATCCAGCGACCTCCTAGATTGAGTGAGATATTACACAGTTACCCACAAAAGGTGCCCCCACAAACCAGGCCTTTGGCCTGGCAACAGAGGAACACCCACACTATACGCGTCTCTGGATTCAAACTCATGACCTCTTGTTGGCAATCTACAACCCGAGTACTAACTAGACTATACCCTGGGGCAAGTGGAGTTTCTCTGCTAATACTTTTCTAGTGTTATGTTGGAGAGTACTTTGAAGATTGTTATTTCTAATTGAGCAAAATTTATGTGGGCCGCATGATGTTTTAATCTATCATTTCAGCCTTTGTTCTTCTGTTAGTGAAGCTGTGGTCATACTAGGGTGATCTTTTAGTGGGCATGTCTCTGTGTATTGTTCATGCACACTTTCTATGTGCCGGTTGTTTTTAAATAGTTGTCTTCATTTAGCAATTAGAACTGTTCGTACGTGGGCCTTGGAGTAATTGATAAGGTTGTTGCTTTGTGAACTTGAGGTCATAGGTTCTAGCCGCGCAAACAGCATCTTGCACAAAATATAGGCAAACCTACATCAGATCGCGAATCAGACTGCGTACATCAGATCGCGAATCGATCCGGCCTTTTCCCGAAACCTACGCAAACGCCGGAGCATAGTGCACCGGAAACGTCTTTTTTAACTGTCCGTATGCAGTGATGATTTGTTTTGTGTATTGTACTAATAATGGTCACTTTATTGACAGCATATGCAAGATGAAGATGCAGGCAGATCTCACCGAAAGTTTCTCTAAGCATTCTGAACATCCGTATGACGAGAGAAATCGCGATGGACTAGTTCTATGAAAACTATGGAATGAATCAGGCTCTGGCATTGGACAGCACCATTTTTCGGTCTTTCTACTCTCCTCGGAGACCTTTATATTTCTCTTTTTGATGTTTCATGAATTCTTGATTTTATATCCAATATTGTATAAATAAGACTCGAGTGGTGTTGGTGTTGGTGTTGGTTGATTTCATATCCTAATCAAATTTTCTTTTTACTGTCTTCTTTTTCTTATGCTGATAATCTAACTTCGGTGCAACAGATATAGCTACGCGTATTCACATGCTTCTTGACTTACCTACAAAATATTACTACTACAACGACCATATATGTGTACATATATATGTGTATGTGTGCGTGTGTTTATGGTTTTAGTCTCCAAGCAATAAAGTTAATTTTGACATTAGCAAAGATGGATTCTTTCCTAAGCATGCCTCAGAATGATTATTTTGTTTTTCATCCCTGTATTATATCGCTATATCGAGTACAGAAATTGTGATTGTTATGCTGGGCAAAAGTTCAGGTGAGATTTTATGGCCAAATAAAGTATAAGTGAAGTTATCAAACAAAACTGAAGAGGACAAGGAGATTCATGGGTGGAGATCGCCAAATGGACCCACATCTTTTCATGCATACGTGTAAAATCTTAAGTTGATAGATTATAGTACCTGAAAATTTAAGTGGATTTCAAGGGATGATCTATCTTCATTTATAGATAGAAGCAGATGTTACATGGATATCCATATACCTCAAAGGTAGGGTGGTAAACGAACCAAACGAGCCGAGCATCGCAGTGTTCAAGCTCGGTTCGTTTAACTTAGCGAACAAGCTGATCTTGTTCGTTTATTCAAACGAACATAATTAATTGTTCAAACTCGGTTCGTTTAACTCATGAACAACATTAACGAGCCGAACACCTTAAACGAACGGTACCAATTACTGAGTTCGAACAAAAAAGTGGTTCAAGCTCGGTTCATAGCCGAGCTCGAATCAAACGAGTCGAGCAACCGAACGGCTCGGTTCATTTACATGCCTACTCAAAGGTATGATTTTCATCATGGTTTCATGTCACTTGCCAGTTAATCAGTATCTTGATGACACAACTATACCCTTAGTGAAACGATACACTGGAAGAATCCGTGGGGTCTGAATCCAATCCATAAACCCAAAAACTACATAATTTTTTCTTTTTCATTACATTCAAGTTCTTTGGGTTAAAACGTCGTGCGTATCTTGATGTTGATTTATTAGATTTTTGGATTCAACTGGAGCTCGAGGTCCCTCGATTCCCAAATCCAGTTGATCTTTCTGAATTTGAAGTGCTGATCTTTCTGCACTTTCTTGGCGCAAGAGTACGCCTTCACTGTTGGAATTTCTGTAAAAGAAACAGGGATCTCCATGAGATTGACACGACGAGCCGCCCTAGGCAAGGGAAGGAATCAACTGATGCAATCCATTCTGCAACATCCAAATCTTTTAGTCTCAAGAACTTCAGGTTTGGGAATTCATCATGTTCCACGTCCCATCTTTACCATTTGAATGCATTTCTCATTAGCTTCAATACTTCTAGACAAGGTGGATTTGCTACTGTAGAAAATTCACTCCATGGTAAACAGAAATCGGATGAACTCAATCTCTTGAGAGTTGTGGGAAAGCTAAAAACAGAAACCGGATGAACTCAATCACAAGTTATCACGAGGACGCAGGCGTTGCTTTGAAGTATTCTTGTGGGAAGTTATCAATTGTACATTGTTATATTATGCAGAGTAATACTCCCAAATAAGTATATTTAATTGAAATTTAGCAACCAAAACTGGAAATGACGATGATACAAACTTATCAATGAATATAACATTCTATGGGTTGTAGCTTTTCGTAACAAATACGGATCAAGAAATAATGATTCTAATTAGGATGCATATGCTAGACTACATAAGCTTTTGATGTCGTTGGAATATACTGAGTATAGTAGTATGCTAGACTACATAAACCTCAAGGCCCTCGTTTCCCATTTCTACTTGATCTTCCAGAATTTTAGTTGCTGATCTCTTTGCTGTTTCGTTACAGAAGTAAACTTTAACAGCCTTCAATGTTGGAACTTCGGCAAAACAGAGAGGGATCTCCATGATCTGCTCACATCTCCTCAGGACGATTCGCTCTAGGCAAGGGAAGGAATCAACTGATGCAATCCATTCTGCAACATCCAAATCTTGTAGTTCCAACCACTTCAGGTTTGGATATTCCTCGTACTCTACGTCCCATCTTTGCCCCTTGAACGCATTTGACCTTAGTTTCAGTACCTCTAGACAAGGTAGATTTGCTATTGCAGAAAACTCACTCCAAGGTAGAAAGAACTTGGATAAACTCAATTTCTTGAGACTTATGGGAAAGCTGAATACACAGGGATAGCTAACTCCTCCTGAAATCATGTGTAATGACTCAAGCTTGGTAAGATGATCCAATTTTGGTAATTGATTCGGGTTTCCACACTGATGCCTTGATTTAAGACAAAGGCAGGTCAATTTCTGGACATTTGATAGTCTTCGCAATAGCTCTTCTCCCTCTCCTCCATGAATAGTAACAGAAGAAAAACTTTCAACAACAGGAAGTTGGGAGGATACCTGGCCCACTTCATCATCCATAGCAATCTCACCGTTTAATCCGACTTCCACATGCCTTAATCTTTTCATTTTCCACATTGCAGCTGGCAAATAGATTCTAGCACCCTCTGTCCGGACAATTAGAGTTTCTAGGTTCCAAATATTTGCTATTGATGGTGGCACATAAGTTCTAAATCTGCTCTTTGCAAGAGCAAAATATACCAGGTGAACTAGCATGGTTACTTCTTCTGGAAAACGTAGATGACCCCCCCTCACTAGCTGAAGATCCAAAACTCTAAGAAATTTAAAGTTGCTATAGGGAAAAGGTTCATAAGTATCCTTTCTAGCATAATCAGTGGGAAAATAGAGTAGAGAGCGCACAGTAGGACCTTGGGGCTTCACACCAATAAAAGAGTCCCATGTAGCTTGGATGCAGAGCCGATATTGATCGTACGTTATGGGCATTGGTGAGATACCACTGTTGCATCCTTTTGCCAAGTGTAAGAAGTGCTCATCCTGCACTTTAGTTAGGCAGAAGTCACGTACTAGATCATGAACGCGACAACTCTTGATCCCACCTGTGGAACTTCTATCTGCAACAATCACTAGGCTTCTGTCAACTAAATCTTTCAAGTATTGCCTTGCCGTATAGAGAAAGTTGGTCCCCTCAGACTTGGGTAAAAATCCCTCTGCAGCCCATAGTAGCATCAGCCTTTTAGAACTAATAATTTTATCCTCTTCAAACGCTGCGAAATAAAGCAAGCACGACTTTAAATCCTCAGGTAAATGATTGTAACTCAATTCTAAAACGTCCATACAGCCTTCAGCAGACACATAAGCACCAAGAGCATCTGCTATCTCATTCCACGAAGACACACTTCTTGCTCTTCTAGCAAGGATACCTGCTATGACCACTACAGCCAGAGGTAGACCTTTGCAATTTTTTGCTATCAGCTTTCCTACCTTGTGGAGATGTGTAGGACAAGGATCCTCATGGAATGCCTTTGCTTGCAACAGCTGCCAACTTTCCTTGTTCGACAGAAAGCGTAGGTTATGAGGGATACAATCTGATTTTGCTTGCGGCGCAACATTATTGATCCGAGAAGTAAAAATAACTCTGCTTCCATTGTAGTCATTTGGAAGTGAATCCTTTACATCATTCCATGCTTTGATATCCCAGATATCATCCATAACAATTAGGTACCTACGGCCTTTTAAGCATTTATATAGTTGATGACATAAATCATCTTCCATCATGGTAAGAATTTTAGCATTACTCACGCCAAGATCCCTCAATATATTAAGCAATATATACCTACTTTTATGCTCTTGAGAAACAGAACAAAATGCTCTCACATTAAAATAAGACACAACACGCGGATTGTTAAAAAGTTTCTTGGCTAAAGTAGTCTTACCGATGCCTCCCATGCCGACAATTGGGACAATGTCTAATTGTGGAGTTCCTCTTGTGATTCGATCAATTAGTTCTTCCGTTTCATCCTCAAAACCAATAACAACTTCATCCACCACTGAAGTGTGCATTGGTATAGAAGGCATATCAACTGAACTCATATTACCGTCCATAACTCCAAATCCATAAATCTTGTTGCCTTTAGCCTTCAGGATCTTACTTTCAACAACCTTTATATCCCTGAGTACATAAGACAGCCATGTCAAATTGTACCATATAGGAAGATCACTGTTGAAAGATGAATTAGTGGCAAATTCTGCTTGGTATGCTACACTGATGATTTGAACCCACAAAATTTTCAGCTCTTGGTACTCTTTTTGCAGCTCCCAAATATCCTGGAGTGACTCCTCTAGGCACACTAGTTCTTCTTTAACTCTAGAAATCTGATTTTTTGCGAAAGGGACAAGCTTCTTGTTGGTATTCATCATCTTTGTCATGCATTCAAGATTTCCTAACAGATCTTTGACAAATCCAAGCCCATTAGTCCTAGGAATATTAGACCATGGATGTGGAATCTGGACATAAAACTTCTCAATGTCTCCCCTGACTTCACGAATCCTTCTCCCAAAACCGACAAGATTTCCCTTGTTCCGTGCAAATTCGACATCTGTATCATGAAACTGACAAATGATATGTGAAGCCTCACACAGAACATCATAAACTTGGCTCTGAATAACACAGAAATGAGAATCCTCTGCAGAATTTGCAGGCGGATCAGCAAGAAAGCTAATAAAATATACCAACCCCTCACGAAGGACTTGTAAGTCATCTTGCAAAGAGAACACCAGATTCTCTAGGAGAAAGTCAACAAAAGTTGAGACGAATTCCCCCACAAGAAGAATATCGGAACGTGAGGACTTGGTACACTTCATGATCCCAAAACACATCCCTATGAACTCAGGAGTACAGGGGTTGACTTTCTTTAACAAATCACTAATCAAAATAACTCTTTGATTTGCAAATTCTTGATCATCCACCTCATTCGTCCAGTAAAGAAACGTGAGACATGCTGACTTGTTAGCCCATGTATGAACATGAATCATGAAATCCCACAATTCCTCGCAGTCTTTGCATCTACTAGCAGTGAAATCAACAAAATACCTGAACATTGACAGTTTCTCCTGGAGGGTTTCTATTTGATAGCCCACAGGGAGATGCTTCAGATTATTGATTACTGAATCAAGAAATTCCAGTATCTCTACACTTGGGAAGTACCTGCAAAGCAAAGAGCTTGATAACAAAAGCCCACAATATTTCTTGATTTCTTGCTTACACAGTTGAATCTTGTCCTCCAATTTATAAGCCAGCAGATTCCACTCCCTTAATCCTCTTCTATGGTTTGCTAGAAGACAAGCAGCATAAAACCCATCTCCAGCTTTGTTCAATCTATATTTAATGCAAGAAACAATAGCTTCTAAATTAATATTGATGTCTGTTTCAGGATTCCAGGTGGCAAGGCATGAGAGAAACATCCTAAGGAATTTGAGCTCAATTTCGAAACTCTCAACTCGAGGTTTCAAAGAATCAGCCAAAAGCTGAGGGCTACTTAGCCAATAGAGCTCTTGAAGAATAGAATCAACAACAGTATGGATCATTTTCTCTTTACTCTCCCCTTCTCCAAATGCTAAACCAGCAAAGGGGAACTGCAGAGTCAACAAAATATTTTTGAAGAGAAAGGTGGTTGTTTTTTTTTAAAAAAAAATTGTTTCATAACAAAAAATCAATTTCTTACCAAGCCCATTTTCATAAAAAAAAATAAAATAAATCTCGAAGTGGTGTGGGGGCGCATGCGATGGGGAAATGGCGCAGCGGGACTAGAGAGGTGGGCGGTTGGTTGACAGGGCGAGGAAAAGAAGAGACTAGGTGAGATTCCTTCATTGCTCCCACCGTTTACTGTTCCAACCAAACGCACGTCTTTTGAGGGCACGTCTTTTAAATAGAGTAGGGACATATGTCTAATTTGGTAGCTTTTTTTTTGCTTTTAATAGGGACTATGTGTCAACCACCCATTGGTGACGTCACCGCGTCCTCCCTTCATCACGCGTCATTGAATCTCGTTCCATCTTTTGAACGTCGTTTTTCGTCTAATCTTACAATTTTTTGTTAGACATGTGTCATCGAGTCATTTTTTATTGTCTCTAACAGTAGGAGGATATTTACTGCTTTGACCAGTCGAACATTTTTTTAACGTGTCATCTCTCCTCCAATCCCAGAATCTCCTTTAAATATATGTTATGGAGTCATCTTTTATCGTCTCTGCATAGAAAGGAGCTAACCCCACAAAATTGAGGGCGACGAACAGGGTACTTTTGTCTATACATTTTATTTAATCACAAAAATCATACCTAGGTTGCAAGAAAGTCTGTATTACAACTTTAGACAAAATCTGTGTATTAGACAAATAGATCACAAGTACAAAGGGTTTTCAACGACTTTTGGACATTCAGGTCTTTGACGATTTCATTGTAAGGTTTTTGACAATTAACCCTTAAATAAACCCAAAAAAAAGGCTTTAGGTAAGTGAAAAATGACTTTTTCTTCATTGCTTGGCTTCGTTTTTTCATTTTGATTTATTTATATGTGGGCATATACCAGTTGTATTCAGCATACAATTCCCTCTGTTTCAATAATATTTTCATATAATTTAAAGAGTCATTATTTCTATTCTATTATTATTTTGTTAATTAATGTAAATTAAATAAATCATATAAATGTTAATTAAAGACTAATATTGAAACTTTAACTACTAATATATTTATATTTTTTGAAAAATAAACAATATTTTGAAACAAAAATAAAAAGTAGAACAATATTTTTTGATATATGTTGAAACAGATCAAAGCCGATTCAAGAGACAGTCCCATGATGTATGGTTGCGGACGATATTGTATTTGTTGCGAAAGTAGTCATAACCTGAATACGAGACAAGAGGAGCGGTGATGTGCTTTAGAGAGAAAAAGACTAAGAATTAGTCGTTCTAAGACCGAGTATATGCACTGCGACTTCAGCAGCACAGTTGATGATGAGAATAACCAACTCACCATCGAGGGTCAAGTGGTCCCAAAAGTAAGTAAGTTCAAGTACATAGGATCATTTGTACAACAAGATGGAGACATAGATAGTGATGTGACATACCGAGTTTAGGCAGGTTGGTGTAGGTAGAGTGCTGCGTGACAAAAATTTTCCAACTAAATTAAAGAAAATTTTTATAGTGTGGCAGTGCGACCGGCAATGTTATATGGAACAGACTGTTGGGCCATCAAGAGGACACAGTCACAGAAGATAGAAGTGGCAGAGATAAGGATGCTTAGATGGATGTATGGACATACAAGGCTAGACATGATAAGAAATGAGGTATATAGAGAAAGGTTAGGGGTGGCTAGTATAGCAGATAAGATAAGAGAGGGGAGACTATGATGGCTCGGGCATGTCAAGAGGAGACAGACAACGTCGCCTGTTAGAACAATTGAAAGCCTCACTGTAGAGGGGAAGAGGATTAGAGGCAGACCGAAACTAACTTGGGATGAGCAGATTAGACATGACTTAATAGAGTTGCATCTCTCTGAGGACATGGCCCAGTATAGGAGTTCATGGAGGCAGATAATTAAGGTTAAGAAGGTGCATACATGATATATGGTCGCCTTAGAGTATGCTTAGAGGATTAGATTCTCTCTACACTTTAGGATGACTTGCATTTTTTTTGTTTTGGTCTTTGTCTTTCAAGTATTTGTGCATATCCACTGTTATGTCTGTTTTAATATCAGAAGCTGTCTATTTATGTTTAATAAAATCCCTTCGCTAGTGCATATTCCTATTTTATGCTATCTATGCAGGTATATATAGAGCGGGGGTCTCACTGGAAGAAAACTCTCTATCCCATGCGGTGGAGGTATTGTTTGTGTGCCTCTAACCTTCCCCAGACACTAATAATAGCTTTTGCTGTCATTGGGATATACTGGGTATGATTATTGTTGTTGTATATGTTGAAACAGGTGACCATAAAGTTTTCAAAGATGGAATAGATCATCTTCTTAAACTACTAAGAAAATAGATTAAGTTGAAGCCAAGGAAATCTTTTATGTATAAATGAAGAACTTCCAAGTCTCCCAACACTCATATTTGAAAAACTCTGATCTTCTCTTTTGCGGCTTTTTATCATTTTGTAAAGGGCAAAAAGAGAAGAAAATGGTCTCCCACCGTTGTTGATGTTGGAGACAATCAATCCTGTACCAAGACGCAGTCGTACAATGTGTGCATATGAAACAAAATAAATCAAAACCCGGGGCGAGTCGAGGACTCTGTCCTTAAGACATATTGCTCCGGTATACTGTGCCCAACCGGTGTGAGCAATCGTCTCCCAGGATACAACGGGTACCTGTTCAGTTGAGCGGCACTGCTGAACTTGAACTCCTTCGAACGCTTAGAGTGTCCTGACTTCTCCCGGACAATATGCAAGACTCACGTGCTACGAATGCAGAATGCTTTGAAATGCTAAGAGCAAAAGGTGTGTCTCAAATGAACACCCTTAGCCCTCTTTATATAGGGGAGTCGGTTGGAGAACAAGGAACCGTGACCGTTGGATCAAAACCGAAGTTTGACTTAGACCGTTAGATTAAAACCTCCTATCTAGATTAGGAAGGTTTAATCTCAGCCTTTGGATCGAAGATAGATTAGCAGGTTTAAACCTGGATCGTTAGATGGAAACCATATTCGGTTAAGCGGTTAAGACAGTTTAAATCTCGGCCGTTAGATTAAAGCTGCTTTTTCCACCACCGTTAGATCACAACCGATTGATCTTATCTTTTGTAGGAGGAAAGTGTTTGATTTAAATTTGAATCAAACCTGCACAAACAGAACAAATCTGCCCGCTGTCAGACTTCGATCGATCACATCGATCGATCGAAGTGACATCGATCGATCGATGTGATCGACTGATGTCTGACTGAGTACATCATTCGATCATTCTGATCAATCTAAGAGACATCGATCGATCGAAGTGATTGATCGATGTCCTCTGTTCCACTTAGATCGATCTACCAAGAGATCGAAGCCCTCTGATCCACTTCGATCGATAACATCGATCGATCGAAGTGACATCGATCGATCGATGTCATCGATCGATGTCCGTCAGATGCTTTTTACGCCATATGGACCCCTCCAACGTGGCATTCCTCCACACGGGTGACACATAACCCATTAACAACATTTCCATCTACTTTGAGCATTAATTTCACATTCACCCAATATCATAATTGAGTGATTCCACATCCTAACATTAACTACTCGTTACGTAGATAATTAAGGATTCATTAGTTTTCGATTTCATTATCGGAAACTCATTAAGCTCAAAGTACGTTGCTCAACCAAGTTTAGCAATACTCATTAACGGGCCAAAGCCCAAATCTTCAATCTCCAATGATGGGCCAAAGCCCAACCTTAAATTCTCCAACAATCCCCCACATGAATGGAAATTAATGCAGACACATATGCAGACTCTGAGGAGAAGTCAGACAAGGAAATATTGCATCAGAAGAGGTAGCTTCTGGCTTTGAACCTTTCTTAGTGATATACCATCGGATTCACTCGGCTAAATAGGGACTTGATGTCTTGAACTAGTCAGCCTTTGTTGTGAACCAAGACAACGATACTCACACAATATTTCCTTTAACACCCTTTTGGTTCTCATGGTTGTGTTCGTTTTGGCCATGAACAACCTGGTTTCAGAAAGTGTTTTAGAGAAATCTTGCCACCTAGACTTTCTCATAGAAGCGGCCCCACTTCACACTTACATAGGTGATTCCTATCAAGAGTATTCTGCCATACTCCACTTGACGCATCAAGATATAGGACATCATTAAAAGCCTTAGCTTACCCTAAATTCCCTGCAGACAACACTTTTGTCAGACGGAATGAATAAGTGCTAACTGAATCTTCATAACTTAGTTGTCCCATTGAACCAAGATTCTGAGATCTCCAGTCAACAAGGTTGGGTTACCATTACAAAGATTCATGCATTATGGGCTTCAATCCCATTCCGTTTGTCAATCTTGACATCTGATCTCTAGGCAAGCCTTTTGTAAGCGGATCCGCAAGATTCTCCATTGATTTTATATAATCTATAGAAATCACGCCATTAGAGATCAACTGTTTAATGGTGTTATGTCTTCGACGTATGTGTCGTGACTTACCATTATAGATGCTGCTTTGAGCACGTCCTATAGCTGACTGACTATCACAGTGTATGCTAATAGGAGCAATCGGCTTAGGCCAGCACGGAATATCTTCCAAGAAATTCCGAAGCCACTCAGCCTCTTCCTCAGCTTTGTCCAAAGCTATGAACTCAGCTTCCATAGTGGACCGAGCTATACAGGTTTGTTTCGTGGATTTCCACGACACAGCAGCACCACCAACCGTGAACAAGTATCCACTGGTGGACTTCGAGTCCTTACTATCTGATATCCAATTTGCATCACAGTATCCCTCTAACACTGCTGGATATCTCGTGTAACGTAATCCAAGATTCATTGTGTATTTCAAATACCTCATCACTCTGTTAAGAGCTTTCCAATGATCATCACTTGGATTACTGATAAATCTGCTCAACTTGTTTACTGAACAAGCTAAGTCTGGTCTTGTACAATTCGTTATGTACATCAGACTCCCGATCACCTGAGAGTATTTCAACTGAGCCACAGGTTCGCCTCGATTCTTTCTTAAGTGCACACTTAAGTCGAGCGGGGTCTTTACCGTTTTCACATTATCCATATTGAACCGTTTCAGAACTGATTCAATATAGTGAGTTTGTGACAGTATGAGTCCCTCAGTCACCCTAGAAATCTTAATTCTTAGAATAACATTGGCAACTCCCATGTCCTTCATATCAAAGTTTCGTGTTAACATCTTCTTTGTACTTAAGATGATGTCACGAGTACTGCCCATGATAAGCATGTCGTCTACATGGAGACATACTATCACACACGCACTCTGTGTATTCTTAATGTACACACATTTGTCGCATTCATTGATCTTGAAGTCATTTGACATCATTACCTGATCAAACTTTAAATGCCATTGCTTGGGTGCTTGTTTAAGTCCGTACAAAGACTTAACAAGTCTACATACTTTCCTTTCTTGTCCTGGAACGACAAACCCCTCGGGTTGTTCCATATAAATTTCTTCCTCTAACTCACCATTCAGAAAGGCAGTCTTTACATCCATTTGATGGATTTCCAAATCATAGACTGCAGCAATGGCTACTAGCATCCTTATAGAAGTGATCCTAGTCACTGGTGAGTAGGTGTCAAAGAAGTCAAAGCCTTCTTTCTGTCTATAGCCCTTGGCTACTAACCGGGATTTATACTTCCCAATAGACCCATCCTCTTTCAGTTTCTTCTTGAAAATCCACTTACAACCAAGTGGTTTACTTCCAGGTGGAAGGGCAACCAACTCCCAAGTGTGATTTTGAAGAATTGAGTCTATCTCACTGTTAATTGCCTCTTTCCAGAATGGAGCTTCTGGAGTTGACATAGCCTCGGAAAAGTTCCTTGGCTCATTTTCTACCATATAGGTTAGAAAATCTGGTCCAAACGAAGTTGGCATTCTGGCTCGTTTGCTTTGACGAGGTTCCTCATCTCCTTGAGGAGTCGCCTCACGCACTCGCTTAATTGAGCTAGCTTCTTCATTGTTTTTGTCCTTCTTTGGAAAGACATTCTCAAAAAACACTGCATTCCTTGATTCCATGATAACGTTATCATGTATCTCAGGAATGTCCGATTTGTGCACTAAGAAACGATATGCACTACTATTCGTTGCATAACCAATGAATATGCAATCAATCGTTTTAGGCCCGATTTTAACTTGTCTTGGCTTAGGTATAGCAACCTTTGCCAGACACCCCCACACTTTCAAGTATTTGTAACTAGGCTTATAGCCTTTCCATAGTTCATATGGGGTTTTATCCGTCTTCTTGGACGGAATTCTATTAAAAATGACGTTGGCTGAGAGAATTGCTTCCCCCCACAAGTTCTGAGGTAAACCCGAACTTATCAACATAGCATTCATCATCTCTTTTAGAGTACGATTTTTGCGTTCAACAATACCATTTGATTGAGGTGAATATGGCGCAGTCGTTTGATGAATAATGCCATATTCTGAACAAAATTCATTAAACGGTGTATCATATTCGCCACCTCTATCACTACGAATTGCTTTAATTCATTTGCTAAGTTGATTCTCAACTTCATTTTTATAATCCTTGAAAGCATCAAGGGACTCATCTTTGCTGCTTAGCAAATATACATAACAGTATCGCGTGCAATCGTCGATAAAAGTTACAAAATACTTTTTACCACCTCTTGTTTGCACAAACTTTAAATCACACAAATCTGTGTGAATTAAGTCCAACGATTCAGTGTTTCGTTCCGTTGAAGGAAATGGCGCTTTTGTTAATTTCGCTTCAACACATATTTGGTATTTTTCTTTATATTACTAAAGTCCAGTTTGGGTAACAAGTCAAGATTAATCATTCGTTGTATTGACTTATAATTTACATGTCCCAAACGAAAATGCCATAAACAGGAAGACTCAAGCATGTAAGCCGAAGAGAAAACAATTTTATTAGCCTCAGTGGGCGTAACATTCTTGGGTACAATTGTCATAACATTCAATTTGAACATGTTATCTAAAAGATACCCTTTCCCCAAATACACCCCATTCTTAGAAAGTGTAAATTTGTTTGCCTCAAAAACAAGCTTGAATCCATGAGTGACTAGCAGCGCGTCAGAAACCAGATTCTTCCTTATGTCAGGAACATGCAGCACATTCTGCAGAGTCAACTCCCTTCCTGAAGTCAATTTCAGGATTACCTTGCCCGATCCTTCGATCTTCGAGCTGTTAGAGTTTCCCATAAACAATTGCTCATTGTTTGTCGTGGGCACATACTCTCTGAACATTGCTCTATTTGCACACACATGTCGAGTGGCTCCTGTGTCCACCCACCATTCCCGTGGGTTTCCCACTGCGTTGCACTCAGTCACCACTGCGCAAAGGTTCAAGTCATCCATTGCATCGACCAGATTTGCTTTCGCTTTATTCTGATTCTGATTCTTTTTGGGCTTCCTGCATTCACTGCTTCGATGCCCTGGTTTACCACAATTATAACACTTACCTGTGAACTTCTTTGCAATTTCCTTGCCCTTGGAGTTCACACTCAAAGTGTTATGTTTCTTCTTGTTCTTTGCCTCAGCAACATGAGCCTTGGCTTGACCAGAAGATATGGATGGCTTTCTTTCGGAGCGACGGTTGTCCTCCTCAATACGAAGACGGACTATCAAATCCTCCATCTTCATCTCCTTTGGCTTGTGTTTGAGATAGCTCCTGAATTCCCTCCACGAAGGAGGCAGCTTCTCAATCACAGCCGCAACTAGGAAAGATTCACTGAGCGTCATGCCCTCCTCTTCCATTTCAGAAACCAACATCTGTATTTCTTCCACCTGCTAAATTACAGTTTTGGAATCTAACATTTTATAGTCGAGAAACTTCCCAACTATCAATTTTTTCGTACCCGCATCCTCTGTGCGATACTTTTTATCTAAAGCCAACCACAAAGCTTTTGCAGTTTTAAATGTACAAAACACGCCATAGAGTGTATTATCTAGGCAGCCCAGAATCAAATTCAAACAACAAAAATTTGTATACGCCCAGGCCTCAGCACCCAAGGCGTTCTGCATATTCTGTTGTTGATCCTCCACAGGCTCAACCACGGGTGGATCCTCAGACAGCATTCTGGCCAACCCCAGCGCCGTGAGGTAGAACAGCATATTCTGCTGTCACCTCTTGAAAAAACTACCGGCAAACTTTTCCGGCTTCTCCACCTGAGCAGCAGTGGCAGTCGGATTCATTTGAGGCCCTCCAGTTGGTGCCAACGGGACCGTATTGATCTGCGGTCCGGTAGCAACATTGTGAGCCCCTTCAGGTGCAGACACGGAGTGAGCACCATTGAAGCCTTGAATAGAGTTTGAGCTCTCGTGTTCCATTCCTGTTCAGTTCGATCAAAACATAAAGATCAGAACATACCCAGGTCCAAGAATGAGTAGAAGATGACTGCAAATCAGTACGAAACTGCCTTTGCACAATAAACAAAATAGTACAGGAAGTAATTGAATAAATAAATACGTCTTAAGATTGTTGGAGACAATCAATCCTGTACCAAGACGCAGTCGTACAATGTGTGCATATGAAACAAAATAAATCAAACCCGGGGCGAGTCGAGGACTCTGTCCTTAAGACATATTGCTCCGGTATACTGTGCCCAACTGGTGTGAGCAATCGTCTCCCAGGATACAACGGGTACCTGTTCAGTTGAGCGGCACTGCTGAACTTGAACTCCTTCGAACGCTTAGAGTGTCCTGACTTCTCCCGGACAATATGCAAGACTCACGTGCTACGAATGTAGAATGCTTTGAAATGCTAAGAGCAAAAGGTGTGTCTCAAATGAACACCCTTAGCCCTCTTTATATAGGGGAGTCGGTTGGAGAACAAGGAACCGTGACCGTTGGATCAAAACCGAAGTTTGATTTAGACCGTTAGATTAAAACCTCCTATCTAGATTCAGAAGGTTTAATCTCAGCCTTTGGATCGAAGATAGATTAGCAGGTTTAAACCTGGATCGTTAGATGGAAACCATATTCGGTTAAGCGGTTAAGACAGTTTAAATCTCGGCCGTTAGATTAAAGCTGCTTTTTCCACCACCGTTAGATCACAACCGATTGATCTTATCTTTTGTAGGAGGAAAGTGTTTGATTTAAGTTTGAATCAAACCTGCACAAACAGAACAAATCTACCCGCTGTCAGACTTCGATCGATCACATCGATCGATCGAAGTGACATCGATCGATCGATGTGATCGACTGATGTCTGACTGAGTACATCATTCGATCATTCTGATCAATCTAAGAGACATCGATCGATCGAAGTGATCGATCGATGTCCTCTGTTCCACTTAGATCGATCTACCAAGAGATCGAAGCCCTCTGATCCACTTCGATCGATAACATCGATCGATCGAAGTGACATCGATCGATCGATGTCATCGATCGATGTCCGTCAGATGCTTTTTACGCCACATGGACCCCTCCAACGTGGCATTCCTCCACACGGGTGACACATCACCCATTAACAACATTTCCATCTACTTTGAGCATTAATTTCACATTCACCCAATATCATAATTGAGTGATTCCACATCCTAACATTAACTACTCGTTACGTAGATAATTAAGGATTCATTAGTTTTCGATTTAATTATCGGAAACTCATTAAGCTCAAAGTACGTTGCTCAACAAAGTTTAGCAATACTCATTAACGGGCCAAAGCCCAAATCTTCAATCTCCAACGATGGGCCAAAGCCCAACCTTAAATTCTCCAACAGTTGAATCTGTTATTTAAGAGCTCTATTGGCTAAGTAGCATTCAGTATTCGGCTGATTCTTTGAAATTTCAAATTGAGAGCTTTGAAGTTGCGCTTAGATTCATTAGGGTGTTTCTCTCGTGTCTTCTCACATGGGATCATGAGATGGACATCAACGTTAATTTAAGACATACGGTTTCTTGCTGTGCAGGCATGATGGACAAATATGGAGATGAGCTTTATCCCGCTAGTCTTTTGACAACCATAAGACAAGATTCAGATATTGGAATTTTTTGTTACTTAAATTGGAAGAAAAGATTCAGCAGTGTAAGTGGCAAAGCCAGATCATCATTTGTAATCTTCAGATGATCCTTATATCACGTCTAACGGTACCTACTACGAAAAGGCCTTGGAGTTTTACTCCAGAGAAAATCCTTCTCCATTCAAGTCAGTTGTGGGCTGTTGATTAGTTGGGAGTATATAAGCTGGAATATAGAGAAATTCTCTTTTTTCCTGGAATATGTATAGTGTTACCGCTGAATGGATTGAACTTATCCCTCTACTAGACATTTCTGGCGGTTTTATGTGACATGGACAGCTATTGCATGTTGAAGAGCTATGGGAAATTCCAAGTGTCCTATCAGTCTGGTGTCCTGCTTCTGTATGGTCGCCAGGTGCGTCACGTGTCGTGTTGCATGGTTAGGCTTCTCACTGGTAGGTGTTCCCTTGACCGAGTAGATGTGAGAGGTCAAGGATCCAAGCAACTGGTCGACCTATTGAGAGTGGTCGAGCCACTTGCTAGGGCTGAGGTGACCATCATGGTTGATGCAACATGAGTGGCCGAAGTAGCTAGCCTTTTACCGAGAGGCCTTATGGTGGTATTACTGATGCAGACATAGGTGTCTTGCACCTCCTAAGTCGTGCCGAGCTGGATGTGTGGTTTGGTCAAATTAATTGGGACGGAGCTTTTGGACGAGACCGGTGTGCACTGTTAACAGGTCGAGCCTTATGCACTCGTCTTTTACTTAAAGTGTTTGGTTTTTCCCTAATCAAATGCTCCTAGGCCAAGTTTGAAAATTTAAATAGCAAGTCGGACCTTGAAGTAACGAACGTAACCTTCTGTTTTCTCCATTGCCACACGTCTTTGATTTGATCTCTGGCAAGAAGTAATGAATATATTCTGTGGTACATATTTCAAAGCGGTTTCAACCGCAATTCTCATTTATTCCATTGGTGTTTAGAATTTCAAGGAGCGAAAACTCCAAAAATTCTTGTTCCTCCCATAAATTTAATATCAAAACTCCCTTTTGTCTCTCTCGCTTTCTTTATTTTTCCCTCCATTTCCGAAGTTGCTCCTTCCTATACAAATATCCTTTGTTTCTTTCCTTTGGCGCCTATTCGCTTTCCTTACTAGGAACTTTGTCTCCTACCTTCTCTTTTGTCCACAGTCAAGTAAGTCCTTCGCAAATATCACAATTACAAGGAGGCTGAACAACATTTTGGTTTTGCCAAACAATGCTTATACAGCTCAACTCTGTCACTCGATGGGCTGATTACATGCTTCCACTGCAACATGGCCTTGTAAGACTTTCTTATGATGGTTGTACTCTTGAGCTTAATCATTTTAAGGGTCCAATTATTTCTGTTTGTGTTTTTCAGTTTCGGAGGCAGCAACTAAAGATAATGGCTTGTGCCGAAGGTATAAGGGACGCTCTCCGAACTGAGAGGAAACTAAATGACAGGTTGGCCACTCTCAGTGAGCAATTGTCAAAAGAGTTGAAGGCAGTACATGGTGATAATGCTGAGTTATGGAAAGGGAAGGAGGATGTTGACACCAGACTAGCAAACGCAAACTCTAGCATCGACGAGCTGAGGCGCAAGTATTCTGACTTGGAGCTGTCCGCCACTCATAGCCAGTCAAAGGCAGATGCTCTAGATAAAGAGAAGGTTGGTCTCAAATAGCGGTTGGCCTAAGCTAATGAACAACCGGAGGAAATAGTTAATCAACAATTGGCAGAAGCGAAGGAGTCAGCTATTGTTGAGTTTAAGAGATATGACTTCTTCCAGGGCAATTTGGACATCCTGGTAGGCACAGTGTCATACTCCGTGACTTTTAAGCACGATTTTCAATACTTTAGGCCAACCTTGAATGCAATTTAATTAATGATGTAGAATGTGATACTTAGTTACTTAAAATATAGAAAAATAAAAAGAAGGGGTTAAAAGTAGAATTAAAGGTAATTAAAGAAAATTACCTAAAAGGCCCCTACTAAAGGATAGGGGAGTTACACAACACTTAGTATAACTCCCCATCTCAGCCTAAGGGGACGGTTATAACACCAAAAAGGAGAGGAGAAAACCACAGGAGAAAGAGAGAGAAGAGAAAAGGAGAGGAAGAAGAAGAATAGAAGAAGGAAAAGGAAGGAAAAGGTCAATCTAGGTTCAATCCTTATCATGATTCTGCAGTAAATTCGTAAGGCTAACTAGAAATAAAGGCAAGTAATCTTTCTATACGCTTTACGCAAATTTTGATACTTTAGGCCCTATGTTCTTACAAAGAGAAAACTTGGATCACACATTAGTAATCTTGACTTGTCTATGTTAAATGCTTTACTATATGTAATTGTTGTTGCTAGTTGCGTAAAGTCTTGTTCTTTGGGCCATATTTATGAAAATAGTTATGTGGTGCTTTGTTGTCTGTCAAGCATGCCCATGAAAGTGTATTCTTGATGTGTTTATTGTCTTGTTCTATTCTTGTGTTGGTTGTCTACACCTAGATGTTTGAGAGTAAGTGCAGGAAATTGAAGGATGAATGATGGCATTGTTATAGACTTGTTGTGTTATGCCCCGCACCCTCCGTAGGGTAATTAAAAGACGAAGAAGAATTTTTCGAAATTAATTACGGTCAACCAGAATTAAGTTAGGCATTAACCTGAGGATTAATTAGCAATTAATGACGGAATTAATATTAGAAATAATTTATGTTTAATTTAGAATTAAATAATTAATTTTATCCTTTAAGGTAAATAAGAAATAAAATATAATTTAGAAACACCAAACTTTTCCCCCTGACCATATATAAACTGAGAAAGCGTCAGTTTCTTCAGAAACCAACGACGCTTCCTCACAACCCTAGCCGTTCTCCCAGGAGTAGAAGAAGACAACCCCAAGAAGTGATCCAGCCTTAGTTCGTTTTCCAATCCGACTTCGAGTAATCAAAGGCAAGTAATCTGTTTATAAGTTCCTACGTTTTGTGAAAGAAAAATGGCCTATTTTGTTATCAAATTGGATCACCATGCAGTAGATTCGTTCTTTGATTATGTGCATATGTTTATGTGCGTTCGTTTCAAGATTTGGCCGATGTATATGAAAATGTGATTGTTGTTGTTGTTGAATCGGTGAAATCCTGCAAATCCGTATCCCTTGAATCCCCTCTTGATGTGATTGCGTGGATGCGTGGGTTTGAGAGAGAAAGGAAGGATTTTTGGGTTGTTGTGATGGATGAGTCGTGTGTTAGGCTTGAATCTGTGATTTGTAATTGTGTAGCGTTTAATTTGTAGTTTAAGCATGAGATTATAGCAGGGTTTAGGCTTGGATTGATTGGGATGAAGTTTGGGATCAATTGGAGTTATGGTTTTGTAGTTTCTGCGAAAATCGCAAAGTTTCTGTGCTGGAATCGTGGACATCGATCGATCGATGTGAGGGGATGAAGTACATAGATCGATCGATGTGAGGAGATGAAGTACATAGATCGATCGATATGAGGGTATGATGTCCTCTGATGGACATCGATCGATCGATGTGAGGGGATGAAGTTACTTCGATCGATCGATGTAGGAAGGGCTGAGAGATCGATGTTCTCTGATGGACATCGATCGATCGATGTGAGGGGATGAAGTCACATAGATCGATCGATGTGAGGGGATGATGTCCACCAGTTTTGTGGAAAAATAGAGAAAGAAAGAGGGAAGCTCGGGGAATCTTTGGGTGACCTTAGAGGCTTCTTAAGACCTGATTAAAGGTAGTCTAAGTCTTGGGAACATGACCTAGGATGGTGAATCAATATTGGTGACTTAAATGGGTTCTCGAACCGAGTTTCAACGTGAATGACTTAAGAGAGTTAGGAGATGAACGTACAAGGTGTCTTAGAGTTCAAGGATGGAAAGATAGGGATACTCTCGTTGGGTTGTGAACTTTAGAATCAAAGTTAAGCGTTGATAAGCTAGTGGAAGCCTAAGATTTTGATGTGTCAGTTAGGAAAAGCTTATGCGTGTTGCTTGTACTTGCGCATGTGAATATGTACTGCATACGTGAATGTGAAATGTGAATGTACAAGGAGTCTGCATCATGGCACGTGCATTGCATAAGGTTTTGAAAAAGAAATGTGCTTCGGCACAGATTTGCGAAGGTGAAATGCAATGTTAACCGGGATGGAAATTTAAGCCGGGGTGCATTGCAGGACACAAAAGACTGTAACGTTAACCGGGATGAAAATTTAAGCCGGGGTGCGTTACAGGGTATAAAGTCCTCTACAATGTTAATCGGGATGGAAATATAAGCCGAGGTGCATTGTAGAGTTTATGAGAGCTGTGATGTTAATCGGGATGGAAATATAAGCCGAGGTGCATCACAGAGCATACGAGCTTGTAACGTTAACCGGGATGGAAATATAAGCCGGGGTGCGTTACAAGGAAATGAGTTAGGAACCGGACATTGCGTCATGCATTGCATTGATTTGAAAGAAATGGCTCATGCATATGTGATTGTGTAGCGTAGTGCATTATTTGACATGCATCACGAGAGTCGTTGTGGTATGTGCGTTTATGTTATTTGATCGACATTGATTTGCTTACTTGCGTTTCAAGTTACTGTACCTGATTTATTACATGTTCCGCTTATATATTTGAGAATTACAAGACATGTGCCCCACAATTCCCTCAATTTATCTATTACTCATGTCTTGCCATGCGTTGATCCCGTATGTCTTATAAGTGGGTTACTTGCTAGCGTTTTTCGCTAAGGGTACTACTCTTATTGTGCAGATGAGCCTAGCTACGACATGATTTTCATTGAAGACGACGGCGAGTGGGCTGAATGGGATGTCTAGAGTGCGTCTTGAGGAAATAGTTGAGACAGTGTCGTTTATTTCAGTTATTTCATTTGTTTGAGGATTTGAGTTGGCAAACATCATGACCAGTTGTTGGGATTTTAGTATTCTTTGATGTACGAGTTGACGGTTGACATTCGTTAGATACATGTTTCCGCTCCTACTTTCGTACGTCACTGATGATGTGTACACGAGAGATGAGACGTCTTGTAGTCTTCTCAGTAAGCTACGACAGGTGCACCGGTTCGGATTCCGCTGTCCGGGTCGGGGCGCTACAGGTGGTATCAGAGCCTAGGCTTCAGATCTACCTCGGAGACCTAGGTTATGACATGTAGAGTTCTAAGCCATGATCTTCAATTTAAGTTGATCTTTAGATTTAAGTATACAATTTCAGATTTAAGCTTGATCTGGGATGGGTGTGTGTACGAGCGCGATTAGTGAAATCAAATAGATGTAATCGTTTTAACCTATGAACTACGCCTTGTACCCCTTTATGGATTTCACGTTTTATTTTGGAACTGCTCGACACTAATGACGTGATCTTGCAGAAAATGCCTCCCAGAAGAGACAATCAAGGAAACGGTGGCAATGGGAACAACGACCCTCCACCACCTCCACCCCCAGTCTTAGTACCCCAGGCGCTAATCGATGCTATCACAGTGATAGCGCAAGGGGTTGCGCAACAACAGCAACAACCGCAGTCACAGCCTCCGCCGCCCCAGCATGGCATAAGGTACTATATTGGGGAAATGCGAAAGATGCATGCCCCAAACTTTGAAGGTACAACCGACCCAGAGGTGGCTGGGTTTTGGCTTGATGAGATAGAGAAATGCTTCAAGTTGGTTCAAGTGCCGGAAGAACACAAGGTGGATGTAGCCACACCTTTCCTGACTGGCAGAGCGAATGCCTGGTGGAACGGCATTCTGCCCAAGATGACTTCCCCCATCCAGTGGAGTCAGTTTGTGAAGGCCTACAAAGATTACTACGTGCCTGAGACTGCCGTTCTGGAGAAGATGAGGCAGTTTGACAGATTTGAACAAGGAAGGATGACTATTTCTGACTATGCGGACAGGTTTCATGCCTTGGGCAAGTTCACACCTCTGGTATTGGAGAACAATGGGATGAAAATGTTGAAGTTTGAAGAGGGTCTGAACCCCCGCATACGGACAGCAATCGCGGGGTCAAGTCTAAAAACATTCGAGGAGATGTTGGACGCATGTTACCGAGTGGAGAGTGACATGCGACGATCACAGAGCAGAGAGGCTCGCGAAGAATCGAGCAAGAGGCCGAGGGTTGAGCAACGTGGGAGTAGGCCCGGACGTTGGGTCAAGATCCCCAGAAAAGGGCAAGCGGGGCCAGCTCAAAGGGCACCGCAACAGAACCAGCAGAATAGTCAAGCACCTGCGGAATGCCCACACTGCCAGAAAAGACATGTGGGCGAATGTTGGAAAGTTAGCGGTGCATGTTTCAAGTGCGGAAAGACGGGTCATAGAATCAGAGACTGTCCCGAGTGGAATCCTAAGCCTCATACAGGAGCAGGGCCGGCTCAGCAGCAGAGAGGCAGGCCCAATGCGAGAGTCCACACGATGACGGACGCTGAGGTCCAGGAGGATGCAAACGTCGTGACAGGTACGACTTAAGTTTAAATTGTAGCAGCCTAAGTTGGATTTTAGTCTTTTAAGTTGATGATTAAATATGCTTTATATGAAACCTTTATGTGCTGCACTTTCATGATAGGGGTGATCTTAGTTAACAAAGTACCTGCCAACGTGTTATTTGATAGCGGCGCTAGCCACTGTTTCATCTCTAAGCGATTCGCCAAAGGGCTCGACTGTCTACCCGAATGGCTTGAGAACCCATTTAGGGTACAGGCAGCCGGAGAACAAGTATTGATTTCTCACCATCAGTACAAGGACTGTGAGTTGGAATTAGATGGGAAGCTTTTCTCGGTGACTCTGGTCCCGATACCGCTGAAGGACTTTGACATAATATTGGGCATGGATTGGTTGACCAAGAATCATGCCAACATCGACTGCAGACTCAAGCGAGTGACCCTCAAAGACCCTGAGATGAATGACATCACGGTGCAAGGTAACATCAAGATAACCAAAGCTCCTAAGAAAATATACATGACGGCGATTAAGGCCTTTAAGGCTTTACAGAAAGGAGCAGAGGGATATATGGTGTATGCTATAGATGCTCAACAAGAAGTTCCCTCCCTGGATCAAATTCCGGTGATCAATGAATTTAAGGACGTATTTCCGGATGATTTACCGGGAGTTCCGCCATCGAGAGAAGTGGAGTTCGAAAATTAATTTGATACCCGGAGCCGAGCCTATATCAAAGGCACCCTACAGAATGGCTCCAGCTGAACTTAAGGAGTTAAAGGGGCAACTGCAAGAGTTGTTGGACAAGAAATTGATACGTCCCAGCGTATCACCGTGGAGAGCCCCAGTCCTTTTCGTAAAGAAGAAAGATGGCAGCATGAGGTTGTGCATTGACTATCGAGAGTTGAACAAGATCACCATCAAGAATAAATATCCTCTACCAAGGATTGAAGATTTGTTTGATCAGCTAAAAGGAGCTAGATGGTTTTCCAAGATTGACCTTCGTCAAGGATACCATCAGTTGCTGGTGAAAGCCGAAGACGTACCTAAAACGGCTTTTCGGACTCGATACGGGCATTATGAATTCTTAGTGATGCCTTTTGGACTAACTAATGCCCCAGCAGCTTTCATGGATTTGATGAACACTGTATTCCGAGAACAGTTAGATCAATTTGTAGTAGTGTTCATTGATGACATTTTGGTCTATTCCCCCGATGAACAAGCCCATGCTGAACATTTACGAGTGGTGTTACAAATTCTGAGGCAACAAAGGCTCTATGCCAAATTCAGCAAGTGTGAACTTTGGCTAAGAAGTGTAGCCTTCCTGGGTCACGTAATTTCTGAAGATGGGATCTCTGTAGACCCTAAGAAGATAGAAGCCATCACCGAATGGCCAAGACCCACAAATGTGACCGAAGTCAGAAGCTTCCTAGGCTTGGCAGGCTACTATAGGAAGTTTGTTGAGGGATTCTCAACGATAGCAGTACCATTGAGTCGACTTACTCAGAAGAAGACTAAATTTGAATGGACTGCTGAATACGAGCAGAGCTTTACTGAGCTCAAGAAGAGATTGACCACAGCCCCGGTGTTGGCACAACCTTCCGGCACCAACGGTTTTGTGATCTATAGTGACGCATCCAAGAAAGGACTAGGTATGTACACCATTACAATTAATGCATTGTATATACTTATGCAAGTCCTAAACTAACCCTCTGTTTATAGGTTGTGTCTTGATGCAAAACGAACGAGTCATATCGTACGCGTCAAGACAACTGAAACCATACGAGCAGAACTATCCGACGCATGACTTGGAGCTCGCAGCTGTGGTATTTGCTCTCAAGATCTGGAGACATTACCTATATGGGGAGAAATGTGCCGTGTTCACGGATCATAAGAGTTTGAAATACCTATTCTCACAGAAGGAATTGAATATGAGGCAAAGGAGATGGTTAGAGTTACTCAAGGACTATGACTTGACCATCAACTACCATCCGGGCAAAGCCAACAGAGTGGCAGATGCGTTGAGCAGAAAGTCTAACCACGCGAGACAATCTCCATTAGAAAGAGAGATAGAGGAATTTGATCTTGAATTGGTAGACTCAGTGGAAAATGTCCTCACAGTTTTGTCTATCAGCCCAGACTTGGTAGATAGAATCAAAGAGGCACAGTATGAGGACCCGACACTGGAAGAGATCCGCGACAAATTATCCACGAGACCGGTAAAGGACTTCCAGTTGCGAGAAGATGGGAGTCTATGGTTCCAGAATCGGTTATGCGTACCCGCTAAAGACGAACTCCGAATAGAATTACTTCGAGAGGCGCATAACTCAAGAATTTCTATCCACCCCGGAAGTACTAAGATGTATAAGGACCTCAAAAGAAATTATTGTTGGATAGGGATGAAAAGGTCAATAGCGGCATATGTTGAGAGATGTTTGGTATGCCAACAAGTCAAAGCGGAACATCAACGACCTGGTGGTTTGATGAAGCCATTAGAGATTCCAGAATGGAAGTGGGAACACGTGACGATGGACTTCGTAATGGGACTACCCAAGACCCGCAATGGAAACGAAATGATTTGGGTAATCGTAGACAGACTGACGAAGACGGTTCATTTTATTGCCATGCCTCATGGTACTTCGTATGAAAGGCTATCCAATATCTATGTGGATAACATTGTAAGCCTACATGGAGTCCCAGTTAGCATCGTATCGGACCGTGACCCCAAGTTCACCTCTAAGTTCTGGAGAGCATTCCAGAAAGCTATGGGTACGGAGTTGAGAATGAGTACGGCATACCACCCACAAACTGATGGACAATCCGAAAGGACCATTCAAACATTGGAAGACATGCTGAGAGCATGCGCCTTGGACTTCAAAGGAAACTGGGATAGCATGTTGAAGCTAATGGAGTTTTCATATAATAACAGCTATCACAGTGCAATCGGCATGGCGCCATTCGAAGCGCTATACGGACGCAAATGCAGATCTCCGGTTTGTTGGGATGAAGTCGGAGAAAGGACAATCACCGCACCCGAGTTGGTTGAGCAAACTGTGGCAAAGGTCAAGGTGATAAGAGAGAAACTCAAGGTGGCTCAAGATCGTAGTAAAAGTTGGGCCGACACCAAGAGACGACCGTTGGACTTTGAGGAGGGCGATAAGGTTTACCTACGAGTCTCACCAACTAAGGGAGTTGCTAGATTTGGAGTGAAGGGCAAGTTAAGCCCGAGATATATTGGCCCTTACGAAGTTCTTGGTAAAGTTGGTGAAAGGGCATACCGACTAGCCTTACCTCCCAGTTTATCCCAAGTCCATAACGTATTCCACGTGTCGCAACTACGGAAATACGTATCGGATCCGAGCCATGTCCTTGAAGCCCAACCCTTAGACGTAAAAGAGGACGTCACCTACGAAGAACATCCATTGAGGATTGTGGACAGAAAAGATCAAGTCCTACACCGACGCGTCATTCCGTATGTCAAAGTTCAGTGGAGTAACCATACGGAGCGCGAAGCCACGTGGGAGCTTGAAGAGCAAATGAAGGAGTTATATCCACACCTCTTCCAATAAGGTACGTCCGTTTCGAGGACGAAACTTCTTATAAGGGGGGAGGGATGTTATGCCCCGCACCCTCCGTAGGGTAATTAAAAGACGAAGAAGAATTTTTCGAAATTAATTACGGTCAACCAGAATTAAGTTAGACATTAACCTGAGGATTAATTAGCAATTAATGACGGAATTAATATTAGAAATAATTTATGTTTAATTTAGAATTAAATAATTAAGTTTATCCTTTAAGGTAAATAAGAAATAAAATATAATTTAGAAACACCAAACTTTTCCCCCTGACCATATATAAACTGAGAAAGCGTCAGTTTCTTCAGAAACCAACGACGCTTCCTCACAACCCTAGCCGTTCTCCCAGGAGTAGAAGAAGACAACCCCAAGAAGTGATCCAGCCTTAGTTCGTTTTCCAATCCGACTTCGAGTAATCAAAGGCAAGTAATCTGTTTATAAGTTCCTACGTTTTGTGAAAGAAAAATGGCCTATTTTGTTATCAAATTGGATCACCATGCAGTAGATTCGTTCTTTGATTATGTGCATATGTTTATGTGCGTTCGTTTCAAGATTTGGCCGATGTATATGAAAATGTGATTGTTGTTGTTGTTGAATCGGTGAAATCCTGCAAATCCGTATCCCTTGAATCCCCTCTTGATGTGATTGCGTGGATGCGTGGGTTTGAGAGAGAAAGGAAGGATTTTTGGGTTGTTGTGATGGATGAGTCGTGTGTTAGGCTTGAATCTGTGATTTGTAATTGTGTAGCGTTTAATTTGTAGTTTAAGCATGAGATTATAGCAGGGTTTAGGCTTGGATTGATTGGGATGAAGTTTGGGATCAATTGGAGTTATGGTTTTGTAGTTTCTGCGAAAATCGCAAAGTTTCTGTGCTGGAATCGTGGACATCGATCGATCGATGTGAGGGGATGAAGTACATAGATCGATCGATGTGAGGAGATGAAGTACATAGATCGATCGATATGAGGGTATGATGTCCTCTGATGGACATCGATCGATCGATGTGAGGGGATGAAGTCACTTCGATCGATCGATGTAGGAAGGGCTGAGAGATCGATGTTCTCTGATGGACATCGATCGATCGATGTGAGGGGATGAAGTCACATAGATCGATCGATGTGAGGGGATGATGTCCACCAGTTTTGTGGAAAAATAGAGAAAGAAAGAGGGAAGCTCGGGGAATCTTTGGGTGACCTTAGAGGCTTCTTAAGACCTGATTAAAGGTAGTCTAAGTCTTGGGAACATGACCTAGGATGGTGAATCAATATTGGTGACTTAAATGGGTTCTCGAACCGAGTTTCAACGTGAATGACTTAAGAGAGTTAGGAGATGAACGTACAAGGTGTCTTAGAGTTCAAGGATGGAAAGATAGGGATACTCTCGTTGGGTTGTGAACTTTAGAATCAAAGTTAAGCGTTGATAAGCTAGTGGAAGCCTAAGATTTTGATGTGTCAGTTAGGAAAAGCTTATGCGTGTTGCTTGTACTTGCGCATGTGAATATGTACTGCATACGTGAATGTGAAATGTGAATGTACAAGGAGTCTGCATCATGGCACGTGCATTGCATAAGGTTTTGAAAAAGAAATGTGCTTCGGCACAGATTTGCGAAGGTGAAATGCAATGTTAACCGGGATGGAAATTTAAGCCGGGGTGCATTGCAGGACACAAAAGACTGTAACGTTAACCGGGATGAAAATTTAAGCCGGGGTGCGTTACAGGGTATAAAGTCCTCTACAATGTTAATCGGGATGGAAATATAAGCCGAGGTGCATTGTAGAGTTTATGAGAGCTGTGATGTTAATCGGGATGGAAATATAAGCCGAGGTGCATCACAGAGCATACGAGCTTGTAACGTTAACCGGGATGGAAATATAAGCCGGGGTGCGTTACAAGGAAATGAGTTAGGAACCGGACATTGCGTCATGCATTGCATTGATTTGAAAGAAATGGCTCATGCATATGTGATTGTGTAGCGTAGTGCATTATTTGACATGCATCACGAGAGTCGTTGTGGTATGTGCGTTTATGTTATTTGATCGACATTGATTTGCTTACTTGCGTTTCAAGTTACTGTACCTGATTTATTACATGTTCCGCTTATATATTTGAGAATTACAAGACATGTGCCCCACAATTCCCTCAATTTATCTATTACTCATGTCTTGCCATGCGTTGATCCCGTATGTCTTATAAGTGGGTTACTTGCTAGCGTTTTTCGCTAAGGGTACTACTCTTATTGTGCAGATGAGCCTAGCTACGACATGATTTTCATTGAAGACGACGGCGAGTGGGCTGAATGGGATGTCTAGAGTGCGTCTTGAGGAAATAGTTGAGACAGTGTCGTTTATTTCAGTTATTTCATTTGTTTGAGGATTTGAGTTGGCAAACATCATGACCAGTTGTTGGGATTTTAGTATTCTTTGATGTACGAGTTGACGGTTGACATTCGTTAGATACATGTTTCCGCTCCTACTTTCGTTTGTCACTGATGATGTGTACACGAGAGATGAGATGTCTTGTAGTCTTCTCAGTAAGCTACGACGGGTGCACCGGTTCGGATTCCGCTGTCCGGGTCGGGGCGCTACATGTTGTGTTGGGAATGTTGATGATATTTTCTGAAGGTTGTGAATGATTGAAGGTTAAGAGTGGATATTATTAGACATAACTAAGCATCAATTCATGTTAGATGTGTGTTAAGTATGATGAATCTAGATGGTAAGATGGATCTTGAGAGGTTTAACATGAAAGGGTTGAAGGAGGAAGGAGATTGGAGGAAGTTGCTGCGGAAAAATTGCAGTTTAGAACCGTCAGAACACTTCAAACACCTACATTAGGCGCTTCAAGTCACATTAGGCGCCTAATGTAGGCGTTCTGTGTCCTAGAGCATCCCCGTACACTTCGAACACCTACATTACGCGCTCTATTTCACATTAGGCTCTTCATGTAGGCGTTCAATGTATACGGCACATCCCCGAACACTTCGAACACCTAGTATAGGCGCTCCATGTCCACATTAGGCGATCCATGTAGCGTTCGAAGTATACTGGAAGTCTTTTTGACCCGTTAGGTGCCCTATGTATATGTAGTAACTTTATACACTTCTTTTGAACATAAAATGCAAGGGTATTTGAGGTGTAATTGAGGTGTAGATGGTAAGTTTGATCAAGTAAGAATAAGATTGAATCCCAATTGAATTAGTGAGACGAACGGACTTGGAAAGATACGAAGATGGAATGTTTGAGGTGCAAGATCGCATACTTGATATGTAAGATGTGTGTGTGTGTTACGTGTTTGATACGAAGTTACATGTGCATCCTGCATCATGACATGGGCACTTGCATTTGATTTGAGAATTGCTTTGCGAAAGAACATGTGTTTACAAGAAAAGTTTAAAGTTTTCGAAAGACAAAATGGCTGCTGGTTGATCGCAGGGTATAAAAGTCACGCCTGCGAAAGCAGGGTATAAAAGCGTGACCTGTGAATCAACAGCAGGGTATAAATATGTTATGGGGCCGTGGACCTATCAGCACGGAAAATAAAGTATTTTATGGGGCCGTGGACCTATCAGCACGGATATATGATGTATGTAATGGGGCCGTGGACCCTTTAGCACGGGGTATAAAGTTATATGTTATAGGGCCGTGGACCTTTCAGCACGGGGTATAAAGTTCTGTTTGCTGTGGACTGATCACCCACAGGGTATAAAGTTATGCTACGCGAAGAATATGTTAAGAAGAGTTATGAAATGTTTTGTGAAATGACACGCATGACATGTTTATGAAAGAAGACATATGCATGGGTGTTGTGTGTGATTTTAAAGAAGTACATGCATCATGATACACGAAGCATAAGATTTGATATGCAAGAGACGCGACTAGCTTATGACGTGCTTATGATGATATGTTGTTTTAGTACATATTTAGTCTCGTATCCGTGTATCATTTATGTGTTTTATCTGTTTTGAAGAATTCTTATAAAGATGCTACTTGATAACCCGAGCACCTTATTTTGGGCAATGATTTATAACCTGGTGACTGGTCGTATGTGATCCCGTAAGATGTATAGACGAGTTACTTGCTGGCGATAATTTCGCTAAGAACATATACTCTATTGCTTTTCAGGTGAGCCAGAATATGAAATGATATTTATCGAAGACGATGGCGAGTGAGCTCAGTGGGATGATGGACATGGAAGTAGATAGATGTTTGCTTACTTTCTTTATGTTGGAAAACTTGATGTTTATTATGCTGTACTGGAGGATAAGTTAGACAGTTGTCTAAACACACCTTTTATTTCCGCTGTACTTTCTGGTTGTATTAATAATGATGTAGTTTTAAATTTGATGACGTTTCCACTGATTTATCTTACGTCATGAATGATGTACGCTTGATCTGCTTTGACGCTTCGTAGTTCTCATAGTAGACTACGGCGGGTGCACTGGTTCCGATGACGGTATCGGGCCGGGACGCTACAGGTAGTATCAGAGCCTAGGCTTCAGATCTATTTCGAAAATTTAGGTTCATGATCTTTTAGACACCTAAGCTATGATTCTCCCTTAAGGTTGATCTTTAGTTATAAGTACTGACTTCTTTAGTGTCTAAGTATGATCTGGGTTGAGTGTGTGCGAGCGCGTTTATCATCTAATTTAGGAGTGTCAAACAGATCGTGTATCGTGTTTCGCATTTTTCGGGTTTCGTGTATCAAAATGCCATACCCATACCTTACCCGTTTGCTTAGCGTGTATGGATGTAGATACCCAAACCCGTACATGTCAGGTTTCATGTCGTGTATCGGGTATACCTACGAACTTGACAAGTACAAATATTTCAAGTCATGTACATGTCATTTCATGTACTTTTTAG
Organism: Eustoma russellianum; assembly: GCA_036186865.1. NCBI lineage: Eukaryota > Viridiplantae > Streptophyta > Magnoliopsida > Gentianales > Gentianaceae > Eustoma > Eustoma russellianum. The sequence goes on from AP025053.1 coordinate 5,208,104, forward strand.
GTATTTTCAGGCTTCGTGTATTTTTTGCAGGTTTCATGTACTTAAACGACTATTGATACAATGTATGAAATAACAATAAGTACACAACCAAAAATTAAATATTAAAATAAGTGAGGTCTTCTAAACTCAAATCACTTGACTCTGTAATAATAGATTAAAGAAATGAGTGTTAGTGTATGTGCCCTAGGCCATGATTTGGATATTTATGTTATGCATTTATTATTAATAAAAGAGGTTTTATTATCATTATTGTGGGTTAGTATGTTACACAATTTTGATATATGTCCCTGATTCATTATTGTTATGGAGATAAAATAATTTAAAATCAGTATGAGTATTGATTTGATAATCATGAGATGATTATGTGTATGGTGATACGAATCAATCTCATGGATACTTGTTAGAGAACAGTGTATTGGATAGACCCATCATGAGATTGCTACATGGATTAGCGTCATAAGTAAATCTCATGATAGTCATGTTTTAATCCTTTGACTTGAGATTGTCATAGTTTCCAACATAAGGACTATTATATTTTGACATGATCAAACGTTATCCGTAACTGGATAATAATAAAGGTCATGATTGAATGTGATAGAAATTATGTAGAGGATATTGAACAATCAAGATAGAATTTGTCCCTCTCTTTTGAGAGAGATATCTTTGGGCCCCTCGATTAGTGAGACTGTGAAATGCATGGCCGTGCTCAAATGAATTGATAGTGTGATCAATATCATTTGTTTTATCAGTCTACTTAGAGATCGAGTAATCATATGTTTGAACTATATAAGTATGACGCTGACCATGACTTATGTTCAAACTAGATATCGTGTGACAAAGGGATTAATGCATATACTATTATTAGGCTAGTTGGACTTTACTCGTATTAATTGGGTAGTTGTAATGCCTTGCTAGATGCCAATTACGACTTGTTGGTTTAATAGAGATTTAATCAACTGCCAATTAATATGGGCCTATCGGGTCACACACAAGAATGCGTATGACTGAGATTAATAATATTAATAATATCAATATTGGATATTAATTATTATTATTATTATCGTTTTTAATATTAATAATATTAATATTGGATATTAATTATTATTATTATTAATTTCGTTATTAATTTCGTTTTTTTATGTATATATTTATATCATTGGATAATAACAGAGAATCCATATTTGATATGGATTTTGACTGGTGTTATCTAATCCTAACAGAATCCGTATTTGATGCGGATTATGATAGGTATTAATCAATCCGATCAGGAATCGGATTTGATATCTATATATATGTACGGAGCATGGTGTATCTCGTACACCACACAACCAGTAGAAAACGAAAGGGCAAGAATCGTTTTTGTGAAAACCGAATTCTTCAGCCGCGCCGTTTGAAGAGCTAGCACTCCGGGTGGAAGCGTTCGTGTGGATACCGACAGAGGGTGATCGTATTTTCGCACCTCTTCCATCTGCAGATTTCAAATCTACGGAGGTACTTTTTGTTTTTTTTGTCGAATTAAACGAACAACATGGATCCTTGGTAGGAAATCAGAGATCAATTTTTGTTTTCCGCTGTGCGTTTTTGCAGTGATCTTGTTCGATTTCCTAATAATGAGATTTGGGAATGGAAGAAGGGGAATCGAACAGGGTTTACTTAGTAGCATGGTAGTCTTTTTTTGGAAAAATTTATTTTTTATTTTATTAATTATAAATTTTATTTAAAATACATTTTTAATTTTGTGTATAAACGTGTATAAACGGGTACCTGTGGATATACCCGGACACGACCCGCCATTGGCGGGTATCTTTCAGGTCTTACCCGATTTGTACACAAAACCCGCCAAGGTCATACCCATACCCGCAAAAATTTGTGTCAGGTTCGGGTCGTATTTCGTGTCGTGTCTGAAATTGCCACCCCTAATCTAATTTAGTATTAATAGTTTTACTACATACCTCACCCATTCTTACGCGTTCAAGCTTTCAGTAACTTCTTGTATTTACTGAATGCTAATGCAATGTTGATTTTTCAGAGAAAATGCCTCCAAGAAGAGAGAACATAGGAAACTCTGGCGATGGACAGGAGAATCAGCCACCACAAGTGGTTTTACCCCAGATGCTCACTGACGCATTAACGGTGATTGCACAAGGGTTTACTCAGCAGCATCAGCCTCCGCCTCCTCCATCGCCACAACATAACATCCGGTTCTTTTATGGAGAGATGAGAAAGATGAGGGTGCCGGAGTCTGGAGGATGTACCGATCTTGAGGAAGCCCAGCACTGGTTGGCTGAGGTGGAGAAATGTTTTCGGCTAGTGCAAGTACCGAATGAGATAAAGGTTGAGGTGGTCACACCCCTTCTAAGTGGCAAGGCTTGCGAATGGTGGGACGGAATAGTGTTGAGAATGACCCCACCAATCTCTTGAACACAGTTTTGTGATGTTTTCCTGAAGTACTACATACCTGAGACTGCGATATTGGACAAGATAAGAGCGTTTGACAAATTGGAGCAAGGAAGGATGACGGTGTCGGAGTATACGGATCGTTTTCATGCCTTGGGAAAGTTTGCCCCGGCGATTATGTCTGATAATCGCCTTAAGATGACGAAGTTCGAGAGGGGTTTGGACTCGAGAATACAGTCGGCAATAGTGAATGCAGGAATGAAAACCTACGAGGATATGTTGGATGCATTTTTCCGGGTTGAGAGCGATTTCCGCATAGTAGCGGCAAGAGCAGCTAGTGCTGGAGGGTCTGATAGAGGCAAGAGGCCAAGGGATGATGTGAAAGTTGGTGGAAGACCCGGACGTTGGGTCAAGATTCCGAAGAGAGGACCAGTTGGAAATTTTCAGAGACTTCCACCTCAGAATTCAGTAGTTCAGCTGGGTATAGGAGTTTGCCCTCATTGCAACAAGAACCACGTCGGAGAGTGTAGGAAAGTGGCAGGAGCATGTTTTCGATGCGGTCAAGTGGGTCACATGATTAGGGACTGTCCGGAGATGAAGAAAAATAATTCGGGAGAATCAGCTCAGCAGCCGAGAGCAAAGCCACGAGCAAATGCCCGTGTACATCTCATGACGGACACAGATGTGCAGGAGGCTACCGATGTAGTAGCAGGTACCATTTGAATTAAGTTTAAATCATTAATGAATAAAGTGTTTTTACGTGTTTAACTCTTTGTGTAAAACTTGATATGGCCTTAGGTGCGGTTTTAGTAAATAAGATACCTGCCAACGTGCTCTTCGATAGCGGCACAAGCCACTCCTTTGTAGCAAAGAGATTCACTAAGCACCTTGGTAGTTTGTCTGAATGGTTAGAAACTCCGTATCGCGTTCAAGCGGCCGGAGATCAAATTATGGTTTCGTACCAGGAGTACCGAGATTGCGAATTGGAGTTTGAAGGATAAACATTCTCCGCCACACTGATTCCTATTCGGATGTACGACTTTTACGTTATATTGGGAATGGATTGGATGACCAAGCATCACGCCAATATTGATTGTCGATTGAAACAAGTGACAATCAAGAACGCTAAGATGGAAGAGGTAACGTTTCAAGGGGAACCGGAACGAAAGAAAGTTCCCAAGAAGGTGTATGTGTCGGTTGCACAAGCGTGCAAAGCCTTAAGGAAAGGTGCTGAGGGATTCCTAGTGTATGCAATGGATGTTACTCGGGAGGTACCGTCCGTTGAGCAAATTCCAGTGGTCAATGAATTTCTTGATGTGTTTCAGGAAGATTTACCAGAAGTACCACCCCCGAGAGAAGTTGAGTTCGAGATCAACTTCTTTCCCGTAACAGAACCTATTTCTAAAGCTCCTTATAGAATGGCTTTGGCAGAATTGAGAGAGTTGAAGGAACAACTGCAGGAGTTATTAGACAAGAAGTTTATCCGCCCTAGTGTATCGCCCTGGGGAGCACATGTTTTATTTGTAAAGAAGAAAGATGGTAGCATGAGGCTTTGTATCGATTATAGAGAGTTGAATAAAGTTATCATCAAGAATAAGTATCCCCTCCCACGAATTGAGGATTTATTTGACCAGCTCAAGGGTGCTAAAATCTTCTCTAAAATTGATCTCCGATCAGGGTATCACCAATTGAGGGTGAAGGCTGAGCACATCACAAAGACAGCCTTCCGCACACGATATGGACACTATGAGTTTTTGGTGATGCCGTTTGGATTAACAAATGCCCCTGTAGCTTTTATGGATCTTATGAATACCGTCTTTCGGGAACAGTTGGACAAGTTTGTAGTGGTATTCATAGATGATATTCTGGTGTATTCTCCTGACGAGCAAACTCACACTGAGCATTTGAGAACCGTTCTAGGTATTTTGAGGCAGAAACAACTATACGCTAAGTTTAGCAAGTGTGAGTTTTGGTTAAGAAGTGTGGCTTTTCCGGGTCACGTGATATTGGAGGAGGGGATTTTTGTGGATCCGAAGAAGGTAGAAGCTATCACTGAATGACCTAGACCTACCAATGTTACTGAAGTAAGAAGTTTCTTGGGTCTAGCGGGTTATTGCACAAAGTTTGTTGAGGGATTCTTAAGAATAGCCGTACCTCTTAGTCGCCTTACTCAAAAGAAGTCTAAGTTTGAGTGGACGGCGGAATGCAAACAAAGCTTCACGGAGCTTAAGAAGAGATTAACGACAGCTCCAGTATTGGCTCAACCCTATGGAACTGATGAGTTTGTGATTTATAGTGATGCATCGAAGAATGGTTTAGGTACGTAAACTGTAGTATAAGGTTATGATCCTGTACACCAATTAAGTTTAGACTAACATCTTGTTTGTAGGTTGCGTCTTAATGCAAAACGAACGAGTCATCGCATACGCCTCAAGACAGCTTAAGCTTTATGAGCAAAATTATCCAACGAACGATCTTGAGCTTGCCGCAGTGGTGTTCGCCTTGAAGATCTGGCGGCATTATTTATACGTAGAAAAGTGCGCGGTATTCACAGACCATAAAAGTTTAAAGTACTTGTTCTCACAGAAGGAATTAAATATAAGGCAGCGGAGATGGTTGGAATTGCTAAAAGACTATGACCTGACTATTCATTATCACCCGGGAAAGGCTAACAAGGTAGCTGACGCTTTAAGCAAGAAATCCAGCATGCGCGACAATCACCATTAGAACGGGAGATAGAGGAATTCGGTTTAGATTTGATTGACTCCACGGTGAACGTACTGACAACATTGACCATCACACCAAGTTTGATTGACTGGATAAAAGAGGCTCAGAAGAGAGATAAGGCCCTAAATGAGATAATGGAAAGAATGAAACATGATCACATTGAGGGGTTTCGGATCAAAGAGGATGGTAGCCTATGGTTTAGAGAGAGATTGTGTGTACCTAATGTTGATGAACTTAGAAGAGAAATATTGCGAGAAGCTCACAGTTCAAGGCTATCAATACACCCTGGTAGCATCAAGATGTATAGGGATCTCAAGCAATACTACTGGTGGTCTGGGATGAAAAGACATATTGCGGAGTTTATAGAGAGGTGTTTGGTTTGTCAACAGGTTAAGGCGGAACATCAACGGCCTGGTGGATTTTTGATGCCATTAGAAATTTCGGAATAGAAATGGGAACATGTCACAATGGATTTCGTAGCTGGTTTACCAAAGACAAGAAGTGGATATGACATGATTTGGGTCATCGTGGATCGTTTAACAAAGTCTGCCTATTTCCTACCCGTTTCAAGTGAAGCACCTCTTGACAAGTTAGTGAGCTTATATATGGACAATATTGTTAGCTTGCATGGAGTCCCGGTAAGTATAGTGTCCGACCGAGATTCACGGTTTACATCTATGTTTTGGACAGCATTTCAGAAAGCCATGGGTACAGAATTAAGGTTAAGTACGACGTATCATCCTCAAACCGATGGTCAATCCGAGCGGACAATTCAGACCTTGGAAGATATGCTAAGGGCCTGCGTGTTGGATTTTAAAGGGAGTTGGGATGGAATGGTAAAGCTGATGGAGTTTTCTTATAACAATAGTTACCACAGCGCAATTGACATGACTCCTTTTGAAGCTTTGTATGGAAGAAAATGTAGGTCCCCGGTTTATTGGGACGAAGTAGGTGTGAGGACTATCACCGGACCTGAGCTATTGGAGAAAACGCTAGAAAAAGTGAAAGTCATCCGGGAAAGACTCAAGGCAGCTCAGGATCGCAACAAGAGTTGGGCAGATTCCAAACGACGACTATTGGAATTTGATGTGGGTGAAAAATTTTATTTGAGGGTATCACCTACAAAGGGTGTCATGAAGTTTGGAGTAAAAGGCAAGCTAAGCCCTCGTTTTATTGGTCCTTATGAAATACTTGAGAAGGTGGGAGCCTTGGCTTATAGGTTAGCATTACCTCCGGTGTTGGCGTAAGTTCACAATGTCTTTCACGTATCACAACTAAGGAAGTACGTGACGGATCCAAGTCATGTACTTGAAGCTCAACCTTTGGAACTTAAGGACGATGTTACATACGAAAAGATACCCGTAAAAATTGTAGACCGAAAGGATCAAGTGTTGAGGAAGCGAGTGATTCCTTATGTAAAGGTCCAGTGGAGCAACCACACAGAGCGTGAGGCCACTTGGGAACTTGAAGATCAAATGCGGGAGAAGTATCCTCAACTCTTTGATTAAGGTACGTAAGTTTCGAGGACGAAACTTTTTGTAAGGGGGTGGAATGTCATACCCCGTGACTTTCAAGCACGACTTTCAATACTTTAGGTCAACCTTGAATGCAATTTAATTAATGATGTAGAATGTGATACTTAGTTACTTAAAATATAGAAAAATAAGAAGAAGGGGTTAAAAGTAGAATTAAAGGTAAATAAAGAAAATTACCTAAAAAGCCCCTACTAAAGGATAGGAGAGTTACACAACACTTAGTATAACTCCCCATCTCAGCCTAAGGGGATGGTTATAACACCAAAAAGGAGAGGAGAAAACCGCAGGAGAAAGAGAGAGAAGAGAAAAGGAGAGGAAGAAGAAGAAGAGAAGAAGGAAAAGGAAGGAAAAGACCAATCTAGGTTCAATCCTTATCAAGATTCTGCAGTAAATTCGTAAGGTTAACTAGAAACAAAGGCAAGTAATCTTTCTATATGCTTTAAGCAAATTTTGATACTTTAGGCCCTATGTTCTTACAAAGAGAAAACTTGGATCACACATTAGTAATCTTGACTTGTCTATGTTAAATGCTTTACTATATGTAATTGTTGTTGCTAGTTGCGTAAAGTCTTGTTCTTTGGGCCATATTTCTGAAAATAGTTATGTGGTGCTTTGTTGTCTGTCAAGCATGCCCATGAAAGTGTATTCTTGATGTGTTTATTGTCTTGTTCTATTCTCGTGTTGGTTGTCTACACCTAGATGTTTGAGAGTAAGTGCAGGGAATTGAAGGATGAATGATGGTATTGTTATAGACTTGTTGTATTGGGAATGTTGATGATATTTTCTGAAGGTTGTGAATGATTGAAGGTTAAGAGTGGATATTATTAGACATAACTAAGCATCAATTCATGTTAGATGTGTGTTAAGTGTGATGAATCTAGATGGTAAGATGGATCTTGAGAGGTTTAACATGAAAGGGTTGAAGGAGGAAGGAGATGGGAGGAAGTTGCTGAAGAAAAACTGCAGTTTAGAACCGTCAAAACACTTTGAACACCTACATTAGGCGCTTCAAGTCACATTAGGTGCCTATTGTAGGCGTTCAATGTGTCCTAGAGCATCCCCGTACACTTCGAACACCTACATTAGGCGCTATATGTCACATTAGGCGCTTCATGTAGGCGTTCGATGTATACGTCACATCCCCGAACACTTCGAACACCCAGTATAGACGCTCCATGTCCACATTAGGCGCTCCGTGTAGCGCTCGAAGTATACTGGAAGTCTTTTTGACCCTTTAGGTGCCCTATGTATATGTAGTAACTTTATACACTTCTTTTGAACATAAAATGCATGGGTATTTGAGGTGTAATTGAGGTGTAGATGGTAAGTTTGATCAAGTAAGAATAAGATTGAATCCCAATTGAATTAGTGAGACGAACGGACTTGGAAAGATACGAACATGGAGTGTTTGAGGCGCAAGATCGCATACTTGATATGTCAGATGTGTGTGTGTTACGTGTTTGATACGAAGTTACATGTGCATCCTGCATCATGACATGGGCACTTGCATTTGATTTGAGAATTGCTTTGCGAAAGAACATGTGTTTACAAGAAAAGTTTAAAGTTTTCGAAAGACAAAATGGCTGCTGGTTGATCGCAGGGTATAAAAGTCACGCCTACGAAAGCAGGGTATAAAAGCGTGACCTGTGAATCAACAGCAGGGTATAAATATGTTATGGGGCCGTGGACCTATCAGCACGGAAAATAAAGCATTTTATGGGGCCGTGGACCTATCAGCACGGATAAATGTGTATGTAATGGGGTCGTGGACCTTTCAGCACGGGGTATAAAGTTATATGTTATGGGGCCGTGGACCTTTCAGCACGGGGTATAAAGTTCTGTTTGCTGTGGACTGATCGCCCACAGGGTATAAAGTTATGCTACGCGAAGAATATGTTAAGAAGAGTTATGAAATGTTTTGTGAAATGACACGCATGACATGTTTATGAAAGAAGACATATGCATGGGTGTTGTGTGTGATTTTAAAGAAGTACATGCATCATGATAGACGAAGCATAAGATTTGATATGCAAGAGACGCTACTAGCTTATGACGTGCTTATGATGATATGTTGTTTTAGTACATATTTATTCTCGTATCCGTGTATCATTTATGTGTTTTATCTATTTTGAGGAATTCTTATAAAGATGCTACTTGCTAACCCGAGCACCTTATTTTGGGCAATGATTTATACACTGGTGACTCTTCGTGTGTGATCCCATAAGGTGTATAGACGGGTTACTTGCTGGCGATAATTTCGCTAAGAACAGATACTCTATTCCTTTTCAGATGAGCCGGAATATGAAATGATATTTATCGAAGACGATGGCGAGTGGGCTCAGGGGATGATGGACATGGAAGTAGATAGATGTTTGCTTACTTTCTTTATGTTGGAAAACTTGATGTTTATTATGCTGTACTGGAGGATAAGTTAGACAGTTGTCTGAACACCCCTTTTATTTCCGCTGTACTTTCTGGTTGTATTAATGATGATGAAGTTGTAAATTTGATGACGTTTCTGCTGATTTATCTTACGTCATGAATGATGTACGCTTGATCTGCTTTGACGCTTCGTAGTTCTCATAGTAGACTACGGCGGGTGCACTGGTTCCGATGACGGTATCGGGCCGGGGCGCTACACACAGTGATGGAAATTGGGCAAATTAAGGTTGTCCAAGTTGTCATTGAGGCGGACCCATATATTAACATGAAATATCCTAGGATTGCTGATTTTATAACTCCACGGCATCGGCAGCCTATGAACAACAAGTTCAACTATTCTATAATGGTGCTGACCTCAGGAAAATGGACGAGTAGTCTTGGCTTGTAGCCTTTTAAGCCTCCGCTTGTACTTTCAACTTCCATATAGTGTAATGAACAATTGTTTAGTGAAATGAAAATTTTCACATATTTTGCGTTCTACCTTTAATTTTCTCTATTTTCTTTTTGGTCTGAAACTATGAAAGCTTCTGACTTGGACAAGTGTAATCACACGAGACAATTTAAGTTGAGCCAAACATGAATAATCAAAATGACATGTGAAATCCTATGCTAGATTCTCGTAAGTGCTTTGACCTCAACCTTCTGAAATTTGAGTCCGTAATCAATCTCAAAGGCCATATGATCACCTCTGGCCTCCAAGGTTAAGCTGAACAAAAATGCAAAAATACCATGATATTTGCATAGTTAATCTTAGCATTGCATATTCCCTTTTGGGGCCTCTAGAGCTGAGCTGAACCGTATACTTGTACAACCTCCTGAAACCTAGTTCAATGATTTAATTAAACCAAATTTTAAGTTTGGGCATCCTTTTTGGATCATGGTGATAAGGTCAAAGGAAGCGTAATCGCAAAAAGAGGATGTGCAGTGGGATAGAGTGGGAGAAAGCACGTTCGTAGTGTTTTGCATGGCATAATTCTCGGTCATCATAGCTTATGCTCTTTTGTAATATATTTTAGAGTCATATTAAACCTTTGTTAGAAGATACGAAAATAGGCTTTTCAAATTTAGAAAAAACACCTAAAAAGTAAGGTTTTTACAGGATGACCCCATCACTGTATTTTGGTCATAACTCTCTTATAAGACGTTTTTTAGGTGATTCAAAATGATATGAAAACTAGACATCTGGGCTACAACGTTCTAGAAGACCTCATCGGCAGATTAGGCCTCTAGGTAACCGAGATAATAAATGGAAGTTCGGGTAGATGTTGAGATGATAATTTTCAAGTGGAAGTTCTATCTTATCTTTTGTAAATTAGGGCTAGTATAATTGTTACTATATGTATAGCTACCAGCCGCTTGAAAACGATAGAGTTGAATGAAAAATATCATTTTTCGGTCAAAGGCTGCACAACAAGGTTCTTCCTAGTGTTTTCATTGATCATCGATTAAAACTAGATTCTATATCAACATCTTGAGCAAACATTGTAGGGGAATCGAATCCTTCCATCTTAAAGACACGTACCGGGGTGTGATGACATTCTTGGACCATGCACAAGAATCAAAGGGTAGATAAAGCTCAGTCCAAACATGAGGCACACGTCCAAAGGTGATTTTTGAACCGTCATTGTCACTGAAAATGCATCTTGTGGAAGACACGTTTATAACGAAAGACGGGTCGTAACTTTTGGCATGGAGCACACATCAATTTGGTATCAGAGCCAAGATTCCTTGTTCTAAACTCTTATTTTCCATTCGGTCATATCACACATACCATCCGTTCCCATCATCCTTCAAAAAAAAATTCTTTTTTTCCGACCTTATACCCCTATTCTTCACCCGCCAAAATTTTGTTTACTTCTTACACCCCTTGATTTGTATGAAATTTTGCTGAAATTGTTTCTCATTGAATTACATATCACTCGGCCTAATTGCATATTTCTTCCAAAAAATTGCCTAAAGAGCTACCTAGTCTTGTCTTGCATTCTAGTTGCTAAGAAGTTCTTAGTTATAATTGGCTCTTGTTTGTGAATTAATTGTGTGAATTTTAATTGTTTGTGGTGCATCAAAGTTGTCCTTGCCAAAAACAAAAAAGAACCGAAATTTCCATCAAACTTACCTACTCACCTTCCATTTGGCCAGCACCTCAAAACAAACATCCCATACCACCATTCAAGAGCCTTAATAATAAAAAACCTAACCTCAAATAAAACCTCTATCCCTTGGCCAACCCCAAAAATTTCATCCTCAAACACCTAAAACACCCAAGCCCTACGTGCAACCAGTCCCTACACTATTTAAACCCTTATTTTCAACCTAATTACACCCATCAAAGTACCTCCCCCCTCAAACAGCCCCATCTGACGGCAAACACAAAGGCAAACTTGGTACACAATTCATCACAAGCTAAAGCAAAGCGTGAGAATTTGATGAGACGATTGAACAACATCAACACACATCAAGGAGGCATTATGTAGACAATGCCCTTTTATTCAAAAAAAAAGAAAGAAAAAAAGGCATACAAAAAAATCAGAAAGTGCAAATTTGGCAAATTTGTTTTTACCAAAGGTATATTCATTCTAGCTTGGTGTATTATTGAGAGGAAGGATTGAAGCCATACGGGTATCATAATAATCCTTATTTCCATTATCGAAACCCTAACCGATCTAAACTATAAAATTTAACCAAATACACCCCATAAATTTTGGAACGAATTTACTGCATCTTAGGCCATTAAAGGCACATAGTTGAATCACATACTTGGCCAAGTTTGACTAAGGATCGCCCAAAGCAACCACTCGGTGACGCTTTGGCTCATCTATTACGTTTTCGTTCGGTTTCTTGCATTTCTTTAATTTTTAGTGTGACCTATTCTTTTGAGACTGCATACTGTCTTGGCTGTCGTGTTGAGTGATATACATCTCCCTGAAGAAGATATAGAAGCTGAATTTAGAAGAACACATTTTTTTGCTCGACTTGATATCGTTTCTAGTTTAGCATCTTGAGGAAAAACGCAAGGAGATATAGAGACTCGTCGGTGAAGCGCTGCATATAATGTAAAACGGACTCATCACACTTCTGCTTAGAGTCATCAAGCCTGAAGAGTTTTTGACAAAAGGCTTGCAAGACACAAACTGCATCTTGAACCTCTCGGCCAATTGTCGTAAAGAGTATATAGATTAAGACGACAACTCTTGAAACTATAACCTGGACTTTCCTCTCAAATATACAGGAAAGGTAATGCACCTCTGCAGATTTTGAACATTCCTCAGACTCATCGAGGGCTTGAATGGAAAGTGGTGATCCGTAGGGTCAGTGGTGCCATCTTAGGTGTCCATCTTAAGCACCTTAAAATTTTATGCAGTGGCGTACTCTGTAATTTCTATAGAAAATGGGCTTTCTTGGACTTTTTGTGTGTACTCGGAGCGATATGATGACGACTCATCGTTGTAGCTGCCTCGACCATAGTGTAGCAGTGGCAACCATTGCTTGTGCTTGAAATGACGTTACTTCACGCCCAAGTGCTTTTTCAGCAAGGGTAAACGTTTAGTATACACCCTTTTTATTACCATTTTTCCTAGCATCTACCATGAACTCATCCCTCGGATAGGAGAAACAATCTTGAGATTCTTGTCTTTATCGACAGTCGTAAGGAATTCTTAGAGCATGATGCACGGCCTCTGGGGTTGTCTTTGATTTCGTCAACCAAGGCTTGGAAGATACATGTATTTTGAGCGACATATTCTATGGCTTGATTGCACTCTTCATGGGTAACCCCTAAATAGCATTATGGACGCAACTTGTCCGTTGAAGACCTGCTCTGACGTGTGCTTAGGCCGTCCTCTCTGTCGTCGACAATGAAAAGATTTCTCACCATCATATTGAGTTTTTTCCCCATTTTAACAGGACGTTAACATGTTTCAGCACGAGAAAAGTGAATTAGGACCTGATTGACCTTCTTAGCCTTAACTGGAAAGTCATATCTTCATCCAAGATATTCATATGATCCTGATGTCAGGTATAACAGTAGCTGCTATAGAAACACTTCCGTAATTCAATGATATTAGAGGCCCCAAAAATTTACTTTTGGGAAAACCTTTCGACACTCAAGTCGGTTATGAGTTGTTCCGTAGTTGGGAGTATATAAGCTGGAATATTGGAACTTGTCTTTTTTTTGGAATATGGGTGGTGTTATCTTTTAATGAATTGATCTTGTCCCTCTGACGTTTATGGCTCTTTTGTGTTGTCTAGGCAATCAGTGCATGTTGAAGAGCTATGAGAGAGTGTCAAGTGTCTTGTCTGGCTAGTGTTCTGCTTCTGCTTTTGCACGGCTTCTAGGTGCCACCACGTGTCCCGTTACATGGCTAAGCTTCATGCTGTCAGGTGTCACTTGGCAGAGCAGAGGTGAGATGTCAAGGGCCCAAGTAACTGGCCGACCCGTTGATAGTGGCCGAACCGCTTGCTCGGGCTGAGGTGACCGGCATGGCCAATGCGACATCCATGGCCAGAGCAGCTAGCCTTTGGCTGAGATGGTTGGCCTGATGCTGATATTACTAATGCGAACATAAGATCATGGTCGGGGTCGAGGTGTCTTGCATCTCCTAGGCTGCGCTGACTCGGATGTATCGTTTGGTCCAATTAACTAGGGTGAAGCTTTTGGACAAGGTCGGTGTCCACTGTTAACGGGCCAGGCTATAGGTACTTGTCTTTTGCTTAGAATGTCGGGTTTTGCCCCATTATTAAGCAAGAAATCAAGATTTATTGTGGGTTTTTGTTATCTTGCTCATCGGTATGCAGGTCTTTCCCAAGCGAAGAGATGCTGGAATTTCTTGATCTTGTAACCAATAATCTAAAGCATCTCCCCGTGGGCTATCAAATAGAAACCTTCCAGGAGAAACTGTCAATGTTCAGGCATTTTGTTGATTTCACTGCCAATAGATGCATAGATTGCAAGGAATTGAGGGATTTCATGATTCATGTTTATACATAGAGTGTTAACCGAACTGAATAGTTCATGAACTGTTCGAGTTCGATTCGTATTTGATTCGAGTTCATTTGTTAATTTTACTTAAAACGATCTGAATTCAAACTCTTAATTAGACTCATTTACTAAATGAACCACACTGTTTGCGAACTATTCGGCTCGTTTAAATAGTTATAGTGTTATCGAGCCAAACTCAAACAAAATTTAAAGTTCCTTACAGTAAACGAGCTGATCTAACAGTTCATTTAACTAAACGAATCCAAATTCAAAAACATAATATTCGGCTCGACTCAATTTTTTAACACCCCTATTCATATACGGGCTAAAAAGTCAGCATGTCTTAGGTTTCTTTACTGGACAAATGAGGTGGATGATGATGTTGAACAATTTGCAAATCAAAGTGATGATGTCAGATTTATCACCAAGTAATAAGTATGATGTGGGGGTTACGCCGTTAATTCTCCGTCAGTTGTCTGTAGTGGACTGTCAGCCGACCTGCACAAGGAACAAGGTCAGAGGACCCGGGATTTATGGCCCCGGGTAATACCCTCCGACGCCCAAGTCAGTAGAGGCCATTTATGGAGAGGTTTATATACTGGTAATAGTTTGTATGTAGAAGGTTTTCTGGTAAACCTGGCTGTTTTCACCGTGGGGAAGATGAGTCACAGTTGTAATTTGTGAATTTTCACCTGCCCTTCTCTCTTGTTTTCTGCCCTTTATATGGCTGTCTGGGCCAATGCATCGGCAGAGTCCAGAAATCGTGACATGCAAGAAGGTCATAAGGATGACTCTTACTATTGCATGCTCGCCAAGTGGCACTGTGCTGAGCTGAGTAAGCTGGCTTGGAACACCTGGCTAGGAGTTTCACCTGGTAGAATTACCCAGGGTAAACTTCTAGAGCCGAGGCTAAGCCTTGTATGGATAATCAGAAGTGCTCGTGATGGCCTGGGCCGTAGGGTCAGCTTGCTGAGATGCGAGTGGCCGACTTCAGAGAGCATAGGTCGGCCTATCATGATGACTGCAGTTATCACAAGTGTGGTCTGCGATCGTCGGCCTAGATGGAGCTGAGGCCGAGATGTGGCCTTTGGGCCGAGGTGCGCTGTGGCCGTTTGGCCGAGGTGCGCTGTGGCTGAGGTGCGCTGTGGCCGAGATTACCCAGTCAAGTAACTGAACCTGAGTTACTTTGACCGTTTAACCTACCGTTGAATGTTGTTTTTTCCGAGCAGGTCAGATTTCAGCCCATTAGTTATGCCCCCAGATTAGACTGGTCGAGCTGACCAGGATGGGCAGGCTAATCGTTTCAATGCATTTAATGGGCAGTCCTTTCAATATGACGTGTTGGTCACGGATTGCTTCGTACTGCGCATTTACTGCTGTTGATTAGACAATACGGAGTATTTACTGCTTGCGGAGATTGAGGCAGCAGCAGCGCTGCTTTTCAGATGCGGCGGGTACAGCGACCAAGGTCGGCCCTTTCGAGGTGACCGTTGGGATGGCTGAGATTCTTGCTTATAATAGGCCCTTTCCCTTCATTCTTAAAACTTTTTACTTTCGGCCTCTCTCTGCAACCTTACTCTTCTCCGGTGTTAGTTTTCTTCTCCGGCGTCAGTTTCTTTTTCTGCGGTGGTTCTCTTCTTCCTCTTCCGGCAGCTCTCTTCCTCTGTAAGTCTCCTTTCCCAGCTATCATGTCTTCTGCCTCTGATTCTCAAAATTTTCCTGAAGGAGCTTCCTACATTGGCATTAAAGGAAGCTTCAATTCATTGCCAGAGAGGACAGTTGCTACTGACGACCGACCTCTAGCCAGATTGTTCAAAGGCACCGGTGGGTCTGCCGGCACCAGCAGACGCGCTCTGCCCAGCCGAGCCGTCACCGTGGTTGAGGTTTTGCCGGAGTAGGCAGAAACCATCCCTGCTCTGTGAACTGTCATTGTCGCCCCCAAATCTAGGGTTTCAACTCTGCCTCTGGGGGTAGTTTATCGGGGGTCCCCTTCGGACGAGGTTCAAGAGGCCTTTTGCACCTTGTCCGAGGTTGATGTCTCTTTGATATGCGGTATGTATGACATTGATGTTGAACAATTCGACCCCATTCTTCCTTCAGCAATCAGACAGCCTATGACCCTCCTGCGGGTTATGAGGTTATCTATGAGGAACATTTTCATTCAGGGTTCCGTCTTCCCGTCCCTGTCTCTTTATTTTGGATTATTCACTCTTACAACCTTAGGATTCCTCAAATAAAGCCTAACAGTCTGAAAATTATCCTATCTTTTTTCTTATTTCTTAGAGCATCCGAGATCCCTTTCGACCAGAGAGTCTTTAGGAGTCTATTCTCATGTAGGTCTTCTGACAGTTGATATTATTTTACCAAGAGAGTCACACTTGAGGAATTTAATTTTGTCATTCATATCCCCACTTTCAAAAAGAACTGGAAAGGTAGGTTCTTCTACATTAAGAAGTTAGGACTGACTCAGCTAGACATATGGAAATCGGGTAAGGCCGATAACATGAAGCCGAGCCCAGAGTATTGTGATGAGGCGACCAAGTTGTATTCTCTGCCCATAGTCATCGATTGGCGTAGGGTAGATGATTCAGTTTTGAAGGCGGCAGACCTGAACTCTTTAGCTTCAGGTCCTCACTATAAGCCCCTTTCTCCCGACAATTTGGAGATAGTCCGGGGTATGCTCTTATATTCCTTATGCACTTTTTTTCTCGTTTCCTTTTTTATCTGCTGTTGTTTACAAACTTATGTTTTTCATGTAGGTTACATGGCTCCCGGAGGAAAAGAATTTGCAGCCAAGATTGCAAAGGCTGCGTCCCGCAAGAAAGCCAAAGCAGCGAAGGCAAGGGCCGAGGCTGCTCAAGGACTGCCCCTAGCTGAAGATGTCGTTGAGGCCGGCGTGGCTGCGCCAATGATTACTGAGGCTGAGGTAAATCAGCCGATTGTAGTTGCCTCTGAATCTGCCGCCCCAGGTATTTCATATTTTCTAGCCTGTAAATTTACTTGTTCCCTTAGGCCGTTGTTACATTCTGATCATTATGGCAGAGGAAGGGGCCGAGGTCTCTCTAAGGATTCCGACTCTAATTGATCTTGGTAAAACTCAGCACAGTGAGGGCTCTATGCTGGGAAAAAGGCAAAGAGAAGACGTATTCGTCCCTGAGGCCAGGATGCTGCCTGCCCAAGTTGAGCAACAGACTTTGACGGTGGGCGAGTTTGATAAAGCAGACACTGTGATGAATTCGGCTACCGCCAAAAGGATGAACAGTCTAATTCTGCCCGCAGACAAGCAGCGATTCTCAACCGCATCTTAGGGTAGTCTGGTCAACTCTGTTAACATCAACTCAGGCATGGTATGGAATAATTTTTCTTGATATATGCATTATATCTAGATATTTCACTAACACTTGGTTTTGGTGAAACAGCTCAAGGTACAACTGTCTGAGCTTATCAACCGAGGTGATGAGCTGCAAAGTCATCTGGCAGCTAAAGTCAATGAATTTGAAGAAGCCTCTCAGGACATCTCGTCCTTGAAGTCAGAAGTCAATAAACTTCAAGGACAGAAGGAAGAGGCTGAGTTCCAGTGGGCCACGACTAACTCTTTGGTGGTCGAGATAGAAAAGAGAAATGCCGACTTACAGGCATGTTATGGCCAAGTGATGGCAGAGCTGGGAAGAAAAGATGCTGCGATATCTTCTCTGCAGAAGGAATTAGAGCAGCAGGCAGCCGACTTTGCTCTTCAACTTCCGGCGGCTAAGGCTGAGGCGATGGCCGACTTCAGAAAATATGAGCTCTTTGAAGAGAACATGGTGTTGTTGCAAGGTCTAGTTCTACAGATGGGCCAGACAAAGGCCATCAATGTCTGCTCTGAGGTCTGCCCTCAGCTAAACAAAGAAGATCCTTGGCCGGTTGAACTTTATAATCCTCATGCCGAGGCCGAATTCGAGGCTCAATTTCTTAAGTTCTCGGAAGGAGCTGACTTGCGTGAAGACGAAGAGCAAATTTAGGCTTCCTTGTAATTAGATTGGAATTGATGTACTCCAACTCTTTTATCAATGAAAGCTTCAGTCTTCATAATTTGCGTTCTTTTCTTCTGGTCTTTGAATTTTTTGCTTTGCTTTTATCGTTGGTGCCGAGATCTCACATCGGCGGTCATAATAATAAAAATACTTTTAAAATACAGAATAAACCTATTATTCTGCCGAGCTGAGCCATGGATAGATTAAGAATGAACTTCGCAATGCTTAAACCAAGCTTTGACTTGGACGATAATGTTAATCCCAAGTCTTTAATTTGTAGTATTGCCTTTCAACGCAACTTTACCCAGCTCTGCTAGGTCAAATGAGGTGTATGTACATTGGTGTTTTACCTCGGCCTCTTCATGTTAAGAGAATTTAAAAAGCTTTTTTATACAAGTTTACCCTCTGGTGGGTTTTTACCTCAGGCCTGATGAGGTTTTGCAAATAATCCTTTCACGGGTTTTTGCCTCGGACCTACCGAGGTCTTGTTCTTCCCTTTAGCGAGTTTTCGCCTCGGACCTGCCGAAGTCTTGTTCTACCCTTAAGCAGGCTTTTGCCTCGGACCTGCCGAGGTCTTGTTTGACCCTTTAGCAGGCTTTTGCCTTGGACCTGCCGAGGTCTTGTTCTACCCTTTAGCGGGCTTTTGCCTTGGACCTGCTGAGGTCTTGTTCTACACTTTAGCGGGCTTTTGCCTCGGACATGCCGAGATCTTGTTCTACCCTTTAGCGGGCTTTTGCCTCGGACCTACCGAGGTCTTGTTTGACCCTTTAGCGGGCTTTTGCCTCGGACCTGTCGAGGTCTTGTTCTACCCTTTAGCAGGCTTTCGCCTCGGACTTGCCGAGGTCTTATAAGAATCCATTTCATAGTGCTCGAGATTTGCTCGTACATCTTCTAATATGGAACTGATGATAGAAACAGGCTCAAAACGTTTTGATATATTCAAGAGAATTACATCACTGATGTAAGAGCCGAAGATGAGAGGAATGCCAAGTCCGGGGCATAGTTCGGCCTTCTAAAGTTTGTAACTTGTATGCTCCAGCTGAGTATACTTCAGATATTCGGTAAGGACCCTCCCACTTAGGGTTAAAAGCTCCTGCTGGGATTGCATGACTGACTTCATTATTGCGCATCACTAGGTCTCTCACTCGATAAGATCTCGGACGCACGCGAAAGTTGTAATATTAGGAAACCAAGTTTTTGTACTGTGCCATACGAATGTGAGCTCAGTCTCTTTTTTCCTCAAGCTCGTCCAAGTTTAACCGCAGTTCTTGGTCATTGCCTAGGGCAGAGTAATAATCTACCCGGACTGATGAAGAACCGATCTCTGCAGGAATAAGGGCTTCTGTGCCATAGACCAGAGAAAAAGGAGTTTCTTTTGTGGAGGTGGATAGTGTAGTGCGATAGGCCCATAGAACACTGGGCAGCTCATCCACCCAACTGGTCTCTGCCTTATCTAGACACTTTTTGAGACCATCCTTAATGATTCTGTTAGCAAGTTCTACTTGGCCGTTTGCTTGAGGATGAGCTACTGAAGTGAAGCGTTGCTTGATATGCAGATTAGTGCACCAGCTTTTCACGGGTCTTCGGAAAATTACCTTCCGTTATCTGAAATCAAAACTTGTGGTGGGCCAAAGCGGCATATAATATTTTTCCACAAGAACTTCTTTACTTGTGCTCCAGTTATGGTGGCTAAGGGTTCACCCTCGATCCATTTGGTGAAGTAATCGATGGCTACCAGCAAAAATCTGACTGAACCAAGAGCCCGGGGCAGAGGCCCTACCAAGTCCATTCCCCATTGCACAAATGGCCACGAGCTAGAAATAACAGCCAACTCTTGGCTTGGCAAATGGGATATTGGTGTATGAGCTTGACAAGATCGGCAATTTCTGACTAGCTCTTCTGCATCTTTGCGAATGGTAGGCCAATAGTAGTCAGCTAAATAGCATTTGCGGGCTAAAGAACGTGCGCCAGAATGACTTCTGCATATTCCCATGTGCAATTCTCAGAGGATATAATATCCCACATCTTCAGGTACGTAACGCAGCCAAGGCTGTGAAAAAGACTTTCTATACAACTGATCATTAAAGAGAGTGTACCTGGAAGCTTTTAGGCAAAGATGCCGATCTTGAGATTTATCCTTCGGCTGGGTTTGATGTTGCAAATAGGTAACTATTTCATCCATCCATGTGTTGTGGTAGTCTTGCTGCAATACTTCGTTGCCATCAAAAGCACGATGCTTTACTAATTCCACAACAATCTTTTTTCCTATCGTAGCCGAGGCGAATGAGGCCAAGAAGTCTGCCAAAGCTTGAGCCTTGATGGAAGTGCATGGTTTATATTCAATATCATACTTAGCAAGCTCCATAGCCCACTTAGCAGCTCGGCCAGATGTGTCCGGCCGGGACAAAATTTGCTTCAAAGGCTGGCATGTTACCACTATTATAGGATGGGCTTGGAGATAAGGTCGGAATTTCCTTGCTGTCACTTTTAGTGCTAAGATTATTTTTTCTGCATTGGGATAGCGCACTTCGGCTCCATGTAGAACCTTACTGACAAAATATATGGGTCTCTGCATGGCATCCTGCTCCCTGAGCAGAACTGCGCTTAATGCCTCATGGCAGGTTGATAAGTATATGTACAAAGTCTCTCCGGAAAGAGGAGATGTCAGCATTGGCACTTCGGTCAAGTGTGCTTTCAAGTCATCAAATGCCTTATGGCACTGGTCGTCCCAGATGGAAGCGGTTCGTTTCTTCAAAATCTGGAAGAATGGAAGCGATCTTTCGGTAGACTTAGAAAGAAATCTGCTCAAGGCGGCAATTCTGCCGGTCAATCTCTGAACTTCTTTAATGTTCCGAGGTGGGTGCATATTTTCTAGGGCTTCAACCTTGGCAGGATTGGCTTGCACTCCTTCCTTAGAAATCATGTATCCGAGAAACTTCCCCATACGTACTCCAAAGGTACAATTTTTCGGGTTTAGTCTCATACGCGTGTCTCTTAAGATGACAAACACTTCCCGAAGATTCGGGATATACTGATCAAAAGACCTGCTCTTGATCAACATATCATTTATGTACACTTCCATAACTCGGCCGATCTGATCTCGGAACAACGAGTTGACCAAGCGCTGGTAAGTAGCTCCCGCATTTTTTAATCCAAAAGGCATGTTGACATAGCAGTAAGTACTCGACTCTGTTATAAATGAGGTTTTTTCTTGATCCTCTTTTGCCATCATGATTTGGTGGTAGCCTTTGAATGCATCGAGAAAATTAAAGACCTCATATCCCAAAGTAGAGTCCACCAACCTGTCAATTTTTGGTAGGGGGTAACAGTCCTTCGGGCATGCCTTATTCAGGTCAGTATAATCAACACACATTCTCCAGGTCTTGTCGGGTTTGGGGACCACAATGGGGTTCGTCAACCATATTGGATATAAGACCTCTGCAATAAACTTCGCCGCAAGGAGTTTTTTGACCTCTCCTGCTATCACCTTATTCCTTTCAGGAGCAAAGTTCCTCTTCTTCTGCTTAATGGGCCTTATCTAAGGATCAACATTAAGCCGATGCTCGGCTAAGGCAGTTGGGATCCCAGGCATGTCCTCCGCTGTCCATGCAAAATCACCGCGAACTCCCTCAATAGACTCTAGAGATGAGTCAGCAGCTCAGCGGGCATCCACGTCCCAACATTAATAGTGTTGTCGGGCTGAAGAGGATCTAGGATGAACTCTTGGACTGTATCGTCTGAGTACAGACGCTCCTCAGTTGGGGGAATGAGGTCATCCAGATCGACCTATTGGACGGTCCCACCACCCTGAGTGGCAACTGCGTAACAGCTCTGTGCCACCGGAATATCCCCCTGTAGTGTAACCACACCAGCCTTTGTAGGAAATTTCATGCTAACATGCAATGGGGAGACGACTGCTTTCAGAGCTACCAAGCTGGTCGGCCCAGCAAAATATTATACACCGACCTCTCCTTGATCACCACAAAATCCATCCAAAAACAGCGATAAGCGGGAGGCTTTCCAAAGCTGACACTAAGAGTGATCATGCTCGTCGGCCGAACTGGCATACCGATGAACCTGTATAGAGATGAGGCCACCGGTGTCATTAGGAAATCTGTTAAACCCAACTGTTTATATACACTATAATACATCACATTTACAGCGCTTCCGGTATCCATATATACTCTACGTACTTTCACAATATTGTCTAGTGCCAAATGTATGCACAAATCTATCACTAGACCCGTGTTATTAGAGTCTAGTAGAACAATGTCTTCTGGTCAGTAGACCAGTTCCCGGGCTAACCTCATCTTTTTGGCGGGAGGCCCAGATGAAGTCCCTGATGAACTGGGATCGCCTGACCTTTCTGAGGTGGCCCTCCTGCGATGGTATATATCACGGAGTTAACTTGAGGCTGTGCTGCAGTTTTACGTCGGCCTTAGTCCTCGTCATCGTCCGACCTGGGATGCCTAGGTGGGGACTCAGGTCGGCACTTCTCTTTTCGAGGGCTTTTACGAAAGTCCAAACGATTATGCAGACGTGATCGTGGGTCATAAAATTGCTTCAGATGTCCTTGTTCAATCAACTTCCGAATCGCCTGAGCTAACTGTCGACAATCCTCTATGTCATGGCCGACATCCCGATGATATCGACAGTACAACTTAGGATCTCTCTTATCCCTGGGTCCTGCCAAGGGTTTAAGGTCCGTCCTCAATCCATCCTTTTCCATCACAGTCAAGATTTTATCCTTGGAGGCTAAAAGGGCAGACCTTCCCTGTCTCGTTTGCCTCAGTAGCCCAATTGATCAAACGCACTGCGTCAGTCTCGGTCTTTGCCCTCACGTTGGTCTCCTTTCGAATTGGACTGGGCTTCACGCTAAGAACCTTGCTCGGCTTCCTTCTTTAGTCGGTTTGCCTCTTCACCTCGGGCAAACTGATGGGCTTTCTCCAGACATTCCCTCAAGGATGTAGGTCCCTCTTCAGCCAGCTGAGAGAAGATGCGGCCTGCTCTAAGTCCATTAATGAAGGCAGTTGTTTTCACTCTTTCATTTAGGTCACTGACCTGCAGTGACTCATCCGAAAAACGTTGCATATACTTCAACACTGATTCCTCGGGACCCTGTCTCAAGGTCATTAAGTGTAAATAATTTTTAACGAAAGGCGCACTGGACACAAATTGAGACTTAAACTTTTGCACCAACTCACTAAATGATTCAACCGATTGATGTGGGAGCTCCTGAAACCATCTCCTGACTTTCCCCCGCAAGTACATGGGAAACGTTTTGCAGCGCAGCGGGTTAGGCACGTTCTTCAAATTCATAGCCGTCTGGAATTGAAAGAGATGGTCAGTGGGATATGAGGTTCCATCGTAAATGTCCATCTTATGCACCTTAAAATTATCCGGTGCCATGTACTCAGCGACGTCCCATGAGAATGGACTCTTTGTGACTATCCTCATATACTCCGGCTTAGGTTCCCCAGGACGGCTCCTTGGCCTATGATGGTCAGCCTCCTTACGTACACTCTTGAAGGATCTGGGCCTTACACCAAGGCGTTGCTGAGGTAAAAGCACCGACTCCACAGTTGAGGCTTTACCGCTACTGCGTCTGGCGTCCGCCATGAACCCTCGGAGACCGTGAGAGGATTGCTAATAAGTCTTTTCTCTGGGATAGAGAGGACAGAGATCCTCCTCCATGTCCTCAACCTCAGGACATTTTCCCTTGAGCCGCTCTACCACAGCCTCGAACACCTCTAAGTTCTCGGCCACATACTTCATGGCCTTATCCCGCTCTTCAACCGTTACTCCAAGTACCTTTTTTGTACCCAGTTCAGGTCCTCTGGAATCCTGTCCAGGATGACCAGAATGAGTATCTTTACGACGATGAGGGTTAGGGGACTCCTCCAATCCTTCACGTGGTGCTCTCCCCATGAGAACTGACTCAAATCCTTAAACAGTATACTTACGAAAACTTGTTTGACGGAGGTTCAGGCCCTTCCTCTAGCGCCAATTTGATGATGTCAGATTTATCACCAAGTAATAAGTATGATGTGGGGGTTACGCCGTTAATTCTCCGTCAGTTGTCTGTAGTGGACTGTCAGCCGACCTGCATAAGGAACAAGGTCAGAGGACCCAGGATTTATGGCCCCGGGTAATACCCTCCGATGCCCAAGTCAGTAGATGCCATTTATGGAGAGGTTTATGTACTTGTAATAGTTTGTATGTAGAAGGTTTTCTAGTAAACCTGGCTGTTATCACCGTGGAGAAGATGAGTCACAGTTGTAATTTGTGAATTTTCACCTGCCCTTCTCTCTCTTGTTTTCTGCCCTTTATATGGCTGTCTGGGCCAATGCATGGGCAGAGTTCAGAAATCGTGACATGCAAGGAGGTCATAAGGATGACTCTTACTCTTGCATGCTCGCCAAGTGGCACTGTGCTGAGCTGAGTAAGCTGGCTTGGGATACCTGGCTAGGAGTTTCACCTGGTAGAATTACCCAGGGTAAACTTCTAGAGCCAAGGCTAAGCCTTGTATGGATAATCAGAAGTGCTCGTGATGGCTTGGGTCGTGGGGTCGGCTTGCTGAGATGCGAGTGGCCGTCTTCAGAGAGCATAGGTCGGCCTATCATGATGACTGCAGTTATCACAAGCATGGCCTGCGATAGTCGGCCTAGATGGAGCCGAGGCCGAGATGTGGCCTTTGGGCCGAGGTGCGCTGTGGCCGAGATTACCCAGTCAAGCAACTGAACCTGAGTTACGCTGACCGTTTAACCTACCATTGAATGTTGTCTTTTCCGAGCAGGTTAGATTTTGGCTCATCACAAAGAGTTATTTTGCTCAGTGATTTGGTAAAGAAGGTCAATCCCCACACTCTTGATTCTTGAATATATAAGGATGTCCTTTGGGGTGAAGAAGTCGGCCAAGGCCTCACGTTCTGATACTCTTCTTATGTTCTTACAGTGTATACATCCCGCACCTTTTACAATTAAATAGTTTTTTCCCGCAGTTTAAGCTATTTTATGGAAAATAAGAAAAAGTTATATCCATGAGCAAATTAATTTTTTTCGTTTTTTTCACAGAAAAGATCCATTTTTATTATCAAGCCCAAAAAAGGCGGTTACATAAAGATCCAGGCCCCGATCACAAAGGAAAGAAAGCCTGGCCCAAAACCAAATGCTGACATCAACAAAGCAACTTTCAAAGTACATTGGGAATCAGACAATTCACTAGAACAATCTACCAAACTCTAGTCCCCCTACCAAAGGACACCCCTGCGTCTGACTGTTCAGCTGCCCACTAGGCTAGCCCACTCCTGTGCGTGCGGTGGTATGTAGTATTTCCTCCACTGATGCAAGTATTCTCTGGCTGAGCACGTCTGACGGTGGTGGATGATCCACCGTTCCATGGAGGACTCGATTCCTCCAAAACCAAGCTGACGAAATGCCTTCTCTGAATATACAGATCCAATGATTGTCGCTGCCTCAAACCCCACTTCTACTAGATTCGCTGAAGTTCCAATCAATCCACTGCGACTCATCAGAATGGCTAAAGAACTCTCCCCACTTACATGCAGGCAGCAGCCTCTTCCAGGTTCTTTCCATCCATTTGCAATCTCGAAGTAGATGCATGGTTGTTTCTGAGTTGATTTTTCACTCACTACAACTTGAAGACCCAATGACCCCCCTATTAGCTAAGACTGTTGCAGTACAGAGCCTTTTGTGCTTGATCTGCCAGATTAGAAGGGATCCTCTCTGAGGCCCTTTCAGTTTCCATAAATGCTTCCAAACGTGATCTGTATCTGCATGTGTATTTTGTGTTTGCAAATCGTAGGCTTCATTTACCTTAAATTTGGCTTCATTTTGAGTACATGGTATGTCCAACTGGTCATTCCCTAGTTCAGTGGGAGTTCCCATGGTACTCTGTTGGTAGATCCGTTTAAGGATCTCTGCCGTAAGCCTCAGGCTACGCCATATGTGTGACACATTTCGTTGTGTCCGGGAAACATCCAAGGGGTCTCCATATTTGGCCCAGAGAACTTTTGCCCAAAGGGCCCCTCTCTCCTTTTGCATTCTCCATCCGAGTTTAGTGAGAAGAGCTAAATTCATCGCTCGAAGATTCTTAATCCCCAGCCCTCCATCCTTTCTGTTTGTGCAAACCTTCCCCCGAGGGATTGCATGTAGCTTCTTTTTCCCCTGGAGGTCACCCCAAAAGAAGCCTCTGTTAATTCTCTCCAACTCATTTAGGGTTCCCTCTGGGAGCTTCGCTAATTGCATATGGTACAGAGGAATCGTGGATGTGACTGATTGAATCAGAATCATCCTGGCTGCTCTAGACAACATCCTGATTTTCCATGTGCTGAGTTTCTTCCTAACTCTATCCACAATGGGTTGAAATGTATTCCTGGTGACACGCTGGTGTAGAAGAGGCATACCTAGATATTTTCCCAGGCTGTCACACGTCGGAATCCCAAATTGCTTACTCAGCTCTTTCCGCAGTTTGGCCTGGGTGTTGTGGGAAAAATAAACCATAGACTTCCCCATGTTCACCCTCTGTCCAGACCAAGCACAAAATTCCTGTAGGGTAGCGTGCATTAGGGTAGCTTGAGTGACTGATGCCTCACCAAATAAAAGGAGATCATCCGCAAACATAAGGTGAGATATACCAGGTCCATGACGGGAGACCTTTAACGGTTTCCATTTTTTTCCTCCACTAATCTCCTTATTTGTTTACCTAAGACTTCAATACTCAGAACAAACATGTAAGGGGCCAGAGGGTCCCCATATCTGAGTCCTCTAGAGGGATAAAAAGTGTCCAGCTGCTCACCGTTCCATAAGATCTTCAAGTTAGCGGTCATTAGGCAGCACATAATCAACTATATCATTTTATCGTTCAACCCCACTGCTGGTAATATACTCTCCAAGAAACCTCATTCAAGCCTATCATAGGCCTTTTCCAAATCGATCTTAATAGCCATCCATCCCTTACTCCCTTTCTTTAGTTTCATCGAATGAATAATCTCTTGGGCAATAACGATATTATTGACGCCCTGTCTTCCAGGGATAAAACTGTTCTGGTTTTCTTCCACCAACTTTGGTAGTACCATTTTAATCCTATTGGCAATCACCTTAAAGATGACCTTAATAATTGTGTTGCATAAAGAGATAGGCCGAAAGTGGGACATAGTTTCGGGTCTCTCTTGTTTGGGGATGAGTGTAATCAGGACACTATTAAGCCGGGGATCCACAGAGCTCCCCTGAAAGCACTCAGCCACAAACCTAGTCGTATCCTCTCCCACCCAATCCCAGTTCATCTGGAAGAAGCTGGGTGGTAGGCCGTCTGGCCCTGGTGCCTTGTGAGGGTTCATCTGAAATAAAGCCTTCTTGATTTCCCTATCAATAGGCTCCCGGTTCATACATGCCTTCTCCCTCTTGCTTAGTTGAGGAAATCTGATAGCTTCCGAAGGAACAGCAATCGTGGGCTCAGAGGTATATAGCTTGCTATAGAACTTTACCGCAATTTCCCTTAACTCCCCCTGGTCCTCAATCCAGGCTCCTTCATGATTCTGTAGGCTGAGAATATTCCGTCTTGATCTCCTGATTACAGCCTTCAAGTGGAAATATCTAGTGTTTCTTTCACCGTTAGTAAGCCACTGGGTTCTAGCCTCCTGAAACCAGTCTGCTTCCTCCTGCTCCAGAATGCGATTATATTCAGTCAGCATGTCTTCTTTCAGGTTACAAAGGAATCTTGAGCCATGTCTTGCATGGGCCATTTGTATTCCCCGAATGCACGCCAAGCACTTCGCTTTCTTGCTAAAGATATTCCCAAACACCTTCCAGTTCCAAATCTTAGCTTTTTCCATGAAATTGGGAATATTATATACCAGTTGGCCTCCTTTCTGCCAAGTCTCCTACACGAACTTGGTGAAGTCCAGATGCTTGGACCACGCAAGTTGGTATCTCGCAGTGGGGTGGCCCCTGAAAGTGGTCTCCCTGCTCAGATCCAGATTCAGCAGGCAATGGTCTGAGTGCGTTCTTATTAAGTGCTGCACCTGGGCATCTGCAAACCTAATTTTCCATTCGCGATTAGCCCATACCCCTATCTAATCGTTCTGATATGTTCTCCTTGTCCTCCCTTAGATTCGTCCAGTGTATTGAGGCCCCGAGAATCCGAGGTCAATCAATTCACATCTGTTCAGGAATCTTCTCAACTCGTGCGTCTCTTTCCCTCTTACTTGCCTCCCACCTTTTTTATCTTCTTGGGTCAAGACTTCATTACAATCTCCAAGTATGACACAGGGTAACTCAATGGCTAGTCCCAGGCTTCCTAGGGACTCCCATAATTTTTCTCTTGTTCGCCTTTCTGGGGATGCATATATAATTGACATCACCCAGCTAACCCTACTACCTTCCAAGACCCCTATATTAATGTACTGAGTGTCAAAGTTAATCACTGCCATGCTTAATTGAGTATCATCCCAAAAGCACCACAATCTCCCTTTAAACCCTTCAGCTTCCACTGCAGCCATTCTTGTAAAATGGAAGCAATTAAGAATTCTGTGTGCTTTGATAGTCGAGGTTCTTGTTTCCAGTAGGCAGAGGATTGTTGCTTTACACAATCTCACAATTTCCTTTAGGTTCCTAAAGAACTTGGGGGAGCATGCTACCCTGTAATTCCAGGAGATAATCCTCATGAAAAAACACTGGTTACTGTTCAAATTCGCGCCCTGCTCTACATGAGCGTCACTTGTTTCCATCTGGATCTCCTCATTGTGAGTGATCATTTGAGATGAGGGGGGTTCTGGGGGAATCTGTGGTACCTCTTCCACCTCCATCCCACCATCTGGGGGTTTATTCTTGAACTCAAAGGAGTCGGTATGGGGGGAGGTTGTAAAGATTGTGGGTCTTGGTTGCCCTCCTTTAGGGAGTCTTTCTTGCTCTTAATTGTGTTGTTGAGGGTAGATTAAGTATGTGTGGACTTTCTGGTTGTGGATAGCATAGGCCATTCTACTTCGTTCACAAGCAGTGAAGGACTGGGGTTATTATAAGGCGTGGTATTAGGATGCCTATTCTCCTGTATGTTTTTTTGTGTATTGGTGTTGGGTATTTTAGCTTTTGGTTTAGTTCTGATCTGGAAGCCTTTCTTTGGACTGGGCTCAGTGGGGCGGTTCTCATTTTTTTGGCCCAACATGAGGGTGGCTTGGGGTGGGCTTTAGAGGGCTTTCTTAAACCGATCTTGTAGATCCGAAAGATCAAATAGGTTACCTGTCTGGGCTCCTTCCTCCTCCAGCACCGAAAAGTGTGATCCCTCTACTGGGTGGCCCCCTTTGCCTTCATTAGTTTTTTTGTCTAATAGCTGAGCCACTCCTGACCTCTTCGTGTCCTTTGCTGACACTCTTCTGCTGACTATTGCTCATGCTCCCATCTTGTACAATATGTTGTACTGTATGTCCTGTTTTCCCCCCCTCCACCAGACAGTTGCTTGTCGTTCTCCTCTGTCCGTTTGATGCCGGAATAAGCCATGGACCGAAGGGCTTATCTGGGGATGGCGCAGACATCCTAGCTCCGGGCAAATCCTCTGAATCCGGAATGCCCTTCTCCACCCCTATCTATTCAATATTGCAGTCTTCTTCTTTATGGCCATATTTACCACAGCTGAAACAAATCGAATGTAAACCCTCATATTCGATCGACTGCAGAACCACTTCAGGGCCCTTGACCCTGACCTGCGGGACAAGGGTCTTGCTCAAATCCAGCTCCACGCATACCCTAGCATACTTGCCCCTCTGAACTGTTATGGTGGTATCATCAACCTTTATAGCCTTGCCAACGATATTTCCAATATCCATCAGAAGTGAGTGGGAGAACAGTTCCACTGGTAAGTTGGGTAATCGTATCCAGACCAAAGTTTTGTTAATATTAGCCTTGGAGGGATTGAAATAAGGTCTCCATTTTGTAACTGTGAGGTAGTGTCCCATGATGATCCATGGGCCTTGCTCTAATGCCGTTATATAATCCTCTTTACAGTAAAAGCGGGCGATGAAGAAGTTCTCTTCAAGGTCTGTAAGTTCGCAG
This sequence comes from Eustoma russellianum, assembly GCA_036186865.1. Taxonomy (NCBI): domain Eukaryota; kingdom Viridiplantae; phylum Streptophyta; class Magnoliopsida; order Gentianales; family Gentianaceae; genus Eustoma; species Eustoma russellianum. The sequence goes on from AP025053.1 coordinate 5,238,261, forward strand.
CCCTGTTTTAGCTTCCAGAGCTCCGGTAGTCTTTCAGAGAGGATTTTATAGCTGATGTTCTTCCCAAGAAGCTTGATAACCAACGCTCTTCGCCAAGGGCTCCACAGATCAATACATTGGCTGGTCTTAAGTTCTATTTCCGGCCATTCTGAATAGTCCTCCACGACCTGCTGCTGGAAAAATGGAGTTTATCCAACAGCTCAGTTTCCCAGTCGTCCATCTCTTCATTCTCACCGGTGTATATACTTCCTCTCCGGTTTCCCTGGTATAGAACATCGAGGAAAGATTTTCCTTCCCATCCACTCGATTTTTGATGCACAGTCTCTTCACCCCTTGCGAAGATTTCCCCAGTTATGCTACGTTTGTTCTTTTTGGTACTCCGTTGAAGCAGGTCTGTCTCTCCGGTGACTGTCTCAGTGGAGAAGACGACATCATGTCAAGCACTGCCTAGTGAGAGGCCAGAGAAAATATTTTAGAGAGAGAAAATTGTATCTTTGGCTTTTTTTTATCGTACACTTCTTTTCTTTGTATATGCAGATGAGACTTCTCAACAATGCGATACAGATTTTCTAATTCATCTGTGATATCATCATCTTTTTATTAGATAAGATCATGTCATATACATTAATATTGAGTCAATCTTTAAATCCTCCACACATATATATACATGTATACATAGATATAACTGCATATATATGTCTATATGTACATATATATACACACACACAATTATATGTGTGCGCGCGCACATATATATACATATATGCGTTTATATATACATGTATATATCCCTGACGATAGCTTTTGTTGTCGTTGGGATATACTGGGTATGGATGATGATGATGATGATATACATGTATATATGTGTGTCTGTTTGTGTATATATGTACACACATATGTGTATATATATATGTGTGTGTGTGTGTATGTGCGTATGCATATATGTGTATATATATATATGTTTGAACGTGTATATATATATACACATACATATATGTATGTATGTATATGCATATATAACTTATATACATACGCGTACATATACACAAACATATGTGTGTATATATATATGTGCGTCCTATGGGTGGACATGTGTGTGTATTTTTTTTGGTGTAATATATATCATCATTATCATCATCCGAACCCAGTATATCCCAACGACAGCAAAAGCTATCATTAGGGTCTAGGGAAGGTAAGTGGTAGGCAGACAATACCTCTATCCCAAGGGATAGAGAGTCTGCTTCCAGTGAGACCCCCGATTCTATATGTACCGTCCAAACAAGTTGGGTTGGGTGGGATGTCTACTGGTACTGTGTGGATTAGATTAAGTGTTTTTTGGAAGTGGAATTAGATTAAGTTTTTTTTTTTTCTTGAGAACAAATTAGTGAAGTTAACATGGTTAAAAAAACCAAAAAAGTGTTTAAACCGAAAAAAGGAGAAAAAAAAAATCATTTAAACAAAACCTTTAAGGATCAAAGAATAAGAAAAAATAATTTAAATGAAGAGAAATACGTAGCGGCTACAAAAGGGTTTTATTTCTCCTTTTGTTTGTCCCTGTTGCCAAATTCCCTTCAACAGACGCATATTTCTCAGCGAAATCAAATTGAATTGGGCGACTACTTTGTTTCGGTTGATCTGCCAGTCTTCTCAATATTGCGTTTCTTCTGAATTAGGTTTGCAACTTCTGCTTCGTCTTTTTAAACACTCTCTGTTATGTCTTCCCCAGGGCGCCATAATTGCTCGCTGTTTTGATGAAGAAGATAAACGAGATGTATACATTGTTGAATTGCATCAGTTCCCAGATGGGCTTTTTATTGAAACTTCTGTTTGTCGATTATGCTTTATTTCTCCTTCTATTGTTTTGTTGGTAAAATACTCTTTCCAGCGCCATATGGTTTGAGTAAAAAAGAAGTTGAAAGTGCTGGGTAGGGAAGAACTGCTTTAGCATCCAAATAGGGGAAGATAAGATATAAAATGATTTCAGGAAATGTCTGCTTCATGTTTCTTGAAATTCTATTTGAGTAATTTATATTATATAGTTTTTGAAATATCCTTTAGTTTTTCTCTGAAATTGGTAGATTCTGAAGCTTTTACCTATATCATAGTCATCTCAGGGTTCTTAAAATTTAATTGGATATTCTAGAATCAATTGTTTTGTTTAATTTAGATTGAATGCTTGGTGACTGTAAATCCGAGCCTATTCAGAGGGTTTATATATTTTATTTTTGTTTCCTGGCAATATAGGTCAAAGACAGAGTGTGGAGATGAGAGACCAGGATGCTTCTCCATCCAAAGAAAGGTGGGTGGCTGGAAGTGACGAAATGGAGGTGGGCGGGCTTGAGAAACCACTGGAGTCAAGCAAGCATAGGAGCAAGGATAAGGTTAAGAGTGGTGGTCATAGGAGTGATAGAGATAATAAGGGTAAAGACCGAGAACGAGAGAAGACTCATCATGCTTCGAAGGATAGAGATAAACTGAGCAAAGAAATAGAGAAGGATTATTCTAGTAGGGATAAAAAGAAGGCTGACAAAGATGAGCTTGAAAGGGAGAAGAACCGTGACCGACTTCAAGAGAGAGATACAGATAGGGGCCACCATAAGGATAGAGAACGTGATCGTAAGGACCGCATCAAGGAAAAAGACCAAGAACGAGAACGAGAGAGGGACAGAATTTTCGAGGGAGATGTAGAACGGGGTGGAGATATGGATAGGAGAAAAGATAAAACCAGGGAGAAAGAGAGAGAGAAAGATAGGGAAAGGGAGAGGGAGAGGGAAAGTGAAAGAGAAAAAATCAAAGACAGAGGGAATGACTATGATCGAAGCAGGGAGGTGGTTGAGAAGGAAAAGATCAAAGAAAGACATAAGGAAAAGGAGAAGGAATCTGACCGAGACAATGAGAGACCAAGGGACAAAGACATCCGCAGTCACAAACATCAAGATGAAAGTCGTGAGAGGGGCAGAGATTTGAAATTGAATGAGAGGTCCCGGCCCGAGAGTGATGTTGATCAGGATGTAAAGAAGCAGGTAATAGGCTTGGATGACGCTGAAGATGAAAGAGAGGCTTTTCGGAATCAGCATAAGGGAGATGATGGACCTGCTAGATTGGACGGATCTGCAGAGGATTTGGAGGATCGTATTATCAAGTAAGTAATTTCCTTGAATTTTATTTGCTAGAGTCTGTTCAATGAGGTCGTGGTTCTGTTCCATTTTTACAATTGTCCAGTATATGTTGAACTCGTTAAGCTATATAACTTATTATTATTTTATTTATTGTGAATAAGTTGCATAACTTATTGCTGGATGTTACTTGATTTTTGATTCATAGATGGGATTTTTTGTAGGTATTAGTAGCTTCTTTGATCAGAAGAGAGCTACCACATTTATATATTGGTGTATATATTGAATGATTTGGTAACTTTTTTTCGGCTCATGAGAAGCCTGTTTCTACTCAGTTAATGGTTCCTAGTATTTAAATTGAGCCAGGTGAGCATGCGGGTACCATGGAGATGAAAAGACTGTAAATTTGGGTGGCCTATGTTCCCTTCTAGGATTTAAGTATAGGAGCGTTATCTTGCTTGGTTAAGATGTGTATAGGGTGTATCACTTATGGTTTACATAATACTTGGGTAAATATGAACTTTACTGCTTCTTAATGTTGTTGGGAAATGAGTAATACAGGATTAATTTGAGTCCAGGTGACAATGAGGATACTATGGAGAGAACCAGCTGGAACTATGATTGGACAAAGTGCCCTTTTGGGAATGTTCTTCAGAGAATCTTGTTTGGTTTCATGGTTAAAATATTTTCCACGGACCATCCTTCCATGAAGAGTGATTTTGCTTATTTTTGGCTTGGACTTCAATTAGTCATCCGGACTTGTGACTTTCATGCATATTCTTTACTACTATAAGCCACATGTTTTATGAGAAGACACGATATGGTTCATGCTTTAGTAAATGTTTGAAATCTCAATAATTTTCTACACCCTGGTTTCATACCTTACTCAGAAGAGTCGTGAAGTGCAATAGAACGCTTTCCAACTCTTGAACAAGCATAGTGGCTTATTCTTGTCATGATATTCCAGCAGCCCAAGTTAAGGAATATATAGCTTCGGTCCATCGTAATTCTGGTAGCCTCAATCACCTAAAAGATGACCAGAATAAGGATGAATTCAAAATAAAACACGAATGACCCAAGGTAATGGAATTCTCTTGCACCTTTCTGAATTCCGATCTTTTTCAACTGTACCAGATTGGGAATTGACCGCAAACTAGGTTGGAGATTTGACAGTTACCCGAATCAAATATAGAGAAAGACATTTTTAAGTCTCATAGTTGATTCATAGACTTACATATGGGGAATCAAATATAGAGGAAGACATTTTTAAGACTCATAGTTGATTCATAGACTTACATATGAGGATTCAACTTGCAGCTAGTCTTTCAATTTTGAATGTTGCATGAGGCTTATGATAAACATAGTACTCCTTCCGTCCCGAAAAACTGTCCACCTTTCCATTTTAGAATGTCCCAAAATGTTTGTCCATATTCCATAAATGGTAAAAAAGAAGTGATCAAATGACTAAATTATCCTTATTAGTTGTGTGCGTGATGTGACGATAAAGGTTGCTTTTAATGGCAAAGTGGGAAGTATAAGCATTAAATAGGTTTTCAACTAATTTTTCTGAAACTGTGTGCAAGTTTGACATGGACAAACAATTTGGAACAGAGGGTTACATGAAATAAAAATTAAGAATATAATCCCATGCTATATTTACCTACACATGCCCAACTAGCATTTAGCGCCTCTATTTACTGAATTCCACATACCTCAGCATACCAGAGGTTATAAGTAATTCCGAGTTCATTCTGCTTACTGTTACGTATGCTTTCCAAATAACCTTGATAATTAACCGAGGACACTGAAGACAATGTTCATCTTTCATGTTCAAATAAAAACACGTTTAGAATTCTGTTTGGTCTCTGAATCCTTCTTATTTGAAAACTACAAAGTTTTTTCCCCCTCTTTCCCTTTATGTTTAGAAGTGTAAGTTACATATGATTTAAAACTAATTAAGTGGCTCATACGTGTTTCTTTTCAGTCAGCATGAACTTTCAAAATCATAAGATGTTTTACGTATGTGAAATGTGACCCTTTTAGATGATATCAATTAGACTATTGAGTGACAATAATTTGATTACCAGTTCATCACTTGCTGCTCACAAAATAAGTACAGCGCACGCAATCCCACAGTGGGTAAAAGTATACAGATCTACAGATCACACTTTGCCTTACAACTTAGGATTGTTCTTTACACAGTAATACGTCATAGTGTTAGCGTTCACGATCTTGGTTTCAGATTTTGAAAACTTCAGCTTTTAGGTTTATCACATGCAAATATTCATTTAGATTGAAAGTAGTTCCTGGCTGAGAGACTTATGCATCACCTGCACTTGTTTGTTATGATACTTGTTCCTGGCATTTCTAAAAATAGAGGATATTTCTGCAGAAAACAGAGGTATTTTCATAGGCTCAATTTGTCAAGAATGAGTTCCTAAGAATGTCCAAATTCTATCAAGCTTTGTTCCTTTCAAGCTACTGGCGACGTTGGTTACGGATCGTGGAATCATCTCTTTGTAAGTCTTTTTAGGCCACTTAACTCTAAGATCCTCCAACACGGACTGGTCAAGTTAATTTCTTGAGAAGCCCCGAGCCCCTGATGGTAGCTTCTCTTTTCCCAGGCTCTCTGGATTTCTTAATAAAATATCCTTGATAGGTGTTGGATCATTTAATCTACTCAGCCTTTCTGCGTCCCTGTAATTTGTTATCATTTGTCCTTTTGGGTAAATGACCTTGTTCCTAGAAGTGCACATATGGTTTGGTGTTACTTGATTATAGACTTACTACATTTTATTCTAATGTGTTCTAGGGAAGGATTGACTTGCATATTCTTGGTTTCTGCCAAACCTACATATAGCTCGGTTCCTCTTCTAGTGATGCTTATTGCCAGTCACTTTGGTTTCTGTATCTCCCTTTTACTGCATTACGTAGTCCCTTGCTTGTAAATCATTTGAATGACTTTGGAAATGAGCCAGTTGTATTTCCCAGTCGATTATATTTGTCTATGCAAAAACAGGCAATTTTCTTGATAGTCGAAGGCCTAGAGGATTAGTAGTGCTGACTAGAGGTTTTCCTTTTAACTGAAGGATGAAGGAAGAAAGGTTGAAGAGGAAGTCAGAAGGTGTTTCAGAGGTTTTAGCATGGGTCAGTCGGAGCCGCAAGCTTGAAGAGTGGAAGAAGAATGCTGAGAAGGAGAAGGTTTTGCACCTCTCCAGGAAGTTTGAAGAGCAGGTTGCTTTTATCTAAAATTTTCCTTCAGTATACGAAAATCTGTCTTCTTGTAAGGAAGGTGATGGTCGTTTTTTTATGCATTTTGAGATGTCATGTCTGAACTTTTTCTTTGTCCCTTTTTGTTTTCCTTTTGTTGATGAATTTTGCAGGACAACATGATCGAAGAAGAAAATGATGATGATAGTGTGACTCACAACATCAACCGTATGTTACTTTTCCTAGTTTTTTATAAAATAGATTTTTCCTGTATGTATTGTTGGCTAAGGTTTTTGTTGAGGCAGTGTTAGGTTGTTCATTTGATGATACATGTATGTTGCCAAAGGTTTTGCCTTTAACATAAGATTTTTTAAAGGTTTTTGAAATTCTGAATGCTCTATATATGGATAAATTACCTATTACTGTCGTTGGGATATACTAAGTATGCTTGTTGTTGTTGTTGCCTATGGTAATAACCCCTAATTTAAGTTGAAAATTTTTGTTTCTTGAATTTTACTGGTAGAAGCATCAGTTACACAATGCATCTCTAGCTTCAGCAAACTTTTGAGTATACTTTTGTGGTATTAGAATTGAATAAAGTCCTATGACTGCATAGCTGGATGAAATTTGTGTTGCATATCTTGTTCTTCAAAATTAAACTGACCAATAGGTAATGTATGTTACTGAGTTATTAGGTCCTATCTTTTGGCTTTTACAGATGACCTAAGTGGGGTGAGAGTACTTCATGGCATTGACAAAGTGCTTGAAGGAGGTGCTGTCGTGCTGACACTGAAAGATCAAAGCATACTTGCTGATGGTGGTGTTAACGAAGGTGAAGTAGTATACATTTCTTTCATTTCTGCGGTTGTCTTATTTGGGTTGTGGCTATGAGAGGAAGGCTGAAGGACGACGTTTAATTGTCTTGAGATTGTGCTTGGCTTAAATTTCCTAGATGCCAGCTGACAGTTATGTTTTGGTGCACCAGATATTGATGTGCTGGAAAACATTGAAATCGGGGAGCAAAAGAGACGGGATGAGGCTTACAAAGCTTCAAAGAAGAAAACTGGAGTTTATGATGACAAGTTAGTCTACATTCTGCATGTTCGTTTGATTGGTTATCCACTTGAGATAGCTAACAGGTTGTTTTCATCTCTGTTTTAGGTTTAATGAGGATCCTGGTTCTGAAAAGAAAATGTTACCTCAATATGATGATCCAGTTGTTGATGAAGTAAAATTCTTACTTAGTCTTTAGTCGATGTCTTTCTCCTGTGCGCAGTTTTACACTCTTCTTATATCCTTGTGTAGGGAATAACTCTGGACGCAGGTGGACATTTCACAGATGAAGCTGAGAAGAAATTGGAAGCGGTAATTTCTTCTTTTCATTGGATATCAAAATTTGTGAGAGGTATGATTATATTATATTAATCTTTTCCTTTTACATGATTCCCAGCTTCGTAGGAGGATAGAAGGGGTTTCAGTGAATAAGAATTTTGAAGATCTTAGTTCCACTGGGAGATTATCATCAGACTACTACACGCAGGAGGAAATGCTTCAGTTTAAAAAGCCCAAGAAAAAGAAATCACTTAGGAAGAAAGAGAAGCTGGACATTGATGCCCTAGAAGCAGAGGCTGTATCTGCTGGTCTGGGTTTTGAGGATCTTGGTTCCCGCAATGATAGTAAATATCAGACTCTAAGGGAACAGCAGGAGAGGAATGAGGCTGAGATTAGAAGCAGAGCATACCAGTCAGCTTTAACCAAAGCGGACGAAGCATCTAAAACACTTCGTCTAGGTCAGATTCCCTTGGCTGAAGCTGAGGAAGTTGATGCTCCTGCAATTGGCGACGATGATGAGGAGCTGCAAAAATCTTTGGCAAGGGCAAGGAAAATAGCTTTGACAAAGCAAGAAGAGGCTGTGAAACCTGGTCCTCAGGCTCTTGCACTCCTTGCCTCTTCCACGACCAGTGAAACGGCTGTAGAAAACCAGAATTCTTTGGGAACAGAGTCACAAGAGAAAAGGCTTGTCTTTACTGAAATGGAAGGATTTTTCTTGGCTCTTCAACAAGATGGTAAGGGTGAACTTGTTTCCCCTTTTCACCTTCTGTCATTTTTGGATTAGACTGGGACACCCTACTCCCCAGGGTTCTGCCCTCTTTCTATGCTTATTGCTATGTTTTTCCTTTTTTTCTTCTCAGAAGTGCGAAATCCCGATGCTAAAGATGTTTTCATGGAGGAAGATGTTGTCCCAAGTGCCTCTACACCAGATACCAAGGAAGAAGAGATTGTCTGGTCAGAGGTAAAAGAAAGCATGGAAGAAGAACCTCCTGAAAATAAGGAGGAGGAAATAGTTGCAGATGAAACCATCCATGAAGTTCCTTTTGGCAAAGGAATAGCTGGGGCATTAAAGCATTTAAAGGAAAGAGGAGATCTCAAAGAGAGTGTTGAATGGGGTGGTCGAAACATGGACAAGAAGAAGAGCAAACTTGCGGGGATTTATGATGATGGCCCAAAGGAAATACGCATCGAGAGGACAGATGAATATGGTCGAATTGTAAGTATTTCATCCATTCAACGGTTAGATATTGCATTTGCCTGGTTTCCTGTATCTTAAAATTGTGAACGGTGAAATACTTTAGCATTTTTGACTGAGTAGCTAGGTCCATCCATTCGACAGTGAGATATTGCCTTTGCCTGGTTTGATGTATTTTAAAATTGTTTGCTGTGAAATACTTTAGCATTTTAGACTGAGTAGTTAGGTTTGATATCATTGCAAATGACTACAAAAGGCCTGCGTAGACACCAAATGTTGAATTGTTTCTGGAACACCGCATAGAGAAATTATCATAGAATTTGGTACACGGTAATGTCGTTCTTGCAGCAATTTTGCTTGGATCAAGTCTTGAGGATCAACGCGCCAAAGGTACAGAGTGTGAATTCAGCAGAGTGTTTATGGACCCTTAAGGAGTAATAGATTAGGCATGAGATATGCTTATGAGAGAGAGTCGATCAACTAATGTCTATCTTCACAAATCCAGTTTGTACACATACAACATGATAGAAATCAATGCAGCTGCATCCCTATATGGGTTTCTTTTTTAACTTAAAAGTTTCCTCTAATGTCAAGTTGTTTGGTTGAAGAGTTAAATCTACAACTTTAGTTGTAAAAGGTACTGTCCTTTTTCTTTTTAGGTACCTTGCAGTTTAACACTTTTTTATGTCTTTTGGATAAAGATGTCTGAAATGATCGAGTTTAAGCATGTCTTCTGAAATAGTCAAAATTATGATGGTTTGGGCCTTGAGAGCTACTGGTATGTATACTGTCGGATGTGACATGTCATCAGGCCTTGCTGTTTCCATATATTGGTTATCATGTTATGTGTTCAGTTGAGGTATAAGAAGTAGAACTCTAACTTGGGACATAGAAGTTGGCAAATCGGTTTGCTCTTGCACTTATGATGCCAGCAATGACTTCTTGTTTTTTCGTGTTTTATTTGATCACAGTTGACTCCGAAGGAATCGTTTCGCCTGCTTTCACATAAATTTCACGGGAAAGGTCCTGGTAAAATGAAGCAAGAGAAGCGTATGAGGCAGTACATGGAGGAGCTGAAGGTAAAACAAATGGCAAATTCAGATACACCGACTCATTCTGTTGAAAGAATGAGGGAAGTTCAAATTCAGCAAAAATCTCCCTATCTTGTACTTAGTGGTCATGTTAAACCAGGGTATGGCACTAATGTCTCCTCTTCCTTTTTCATTTCCTTTTAATTTTTTTTTTTTGGTGGTTGAGTGAGGTACTCCTGTTACCTCTTCCATGAAATTAGCAAGTTAACTTTGTTTGCATAAAGCTGTATGGTGACAACTTTGGTTGATTTTCCATGCGGTTTGGAAATGTAGTTGAAATTGTTAAATTATTGTGTATTTTTCCAGGCAAACTAGTGATCCAAGGAGTGGTTTTGCAACTGTTGAGAAGGATTTTCCTGGCGGCTTGACCCCTATGCTCGGAGATAAGAAGGTATCTATACCTTAACAATATTAGATGTCGAGTTTTGTCTCTTATTATTAGTGTATTGGGATGAACCTTCGCATGGAATATATGTATACCTCAACTGGGAAGTTGTTCAGTATTGTTCAAGATGATGTCAAACTGGCCAGTTAAATTCAGATACTTCTGTCTGTCCTTGTGGAACTGATATTTTTGGTGTACCTTCCATTCATTTTTTTTTTTTTGCTGAACACGTTTTCTGCAAGACTGAACAATTTAGCTTTAGAGCTTTTCCACTTGGGAAATTCTGACTGACGAGAATTCGTTGTGGGAAACTGCTTTAGTTTTACATGGTTCAGCCGATCAATCAATGCTCTGAGGTATACTATTTCAAGAAGGCTTTGAGTAGACCTTAAGATCTACGGTTAAGTTAAAGGGTATGTGTTTTGATAGCGATGCAGGATCTTCTAACCCATAGGGTTTACCATCTTGTAACCCACTTAGTGAGATCATGTCATGTGTATTAAATTCTTACCTTGCTAGTACATGTAGTATGGTCCTGTTTAGTGGGTCAGGAGATGATATACACACGATAGTAGATCTTTTCTTGCTGATAGCTATCTCCGTGGTTGTCATTCTCTTTCTCCAACTTCCCGGTTTTGTTTTTTGTAAGCGAAAAATCGGGTTTCTTTTTTCCCCTCCTAATAAAGGAAACAGACAATTGGAGTTGTCGACAAGATTCCCCCCCCCCCCCCCCAGGTTCATTTATTATATATATTTTTTTGTGTGTATATATTGTGGTGCTTGGTTTTCCTGATCATGTGTTCCGTCCATGTCCAACTTCAGGTCGAGTACTTCTTAGGTAAGCGCAAGCCTGAACATGATGATGCAGGCTCTCAGAAGAAGTCTAAAGCTTGAGGCCGCTAAAGAACAAGTTGTGCCTATGGTATATACAAGACATGTTTTGGCATTTTTTATAATGTAGTAGACAAGGTAGAAAGAGCTAATTTGGCAAGTCTTCATGGGTTCTCCAGTACAAAGTTGTTGACAGTCTAAAAGTTGAAGAGTTGGAAGCTGCACTTGCTTAGTTTCAGATTTTTTGTAACATTACTTACAAGGGGTATCATATGAAACTGTGGGGAAGATTGCTGAGTTTTAAGAACTGGTGAAAAAAGATCCTTCGTCTCTGATCTTTTATTATTTTGTTTAATCATTCATTTATTTTGGTGTTTCCTGCTTTAACCTTCTTTTCTCTGTTGATCGTGAGGGCTGGTGCACTCGTTCTTGTTGCCATGTGTTCTTGTCCCCTCCCACCCCACCTTTCTCTTATTATATAAATAACTGTACAAATTTTATAGGGTAGTGCCTTTGAATCATATCTCTCTCTCTCTCTCTCTCTCTCTCTCTCTCTCTCTCTCTCTCTCTCTCTCTCTCACACACACACACACACACACACACACAAATACAAATGCGTCTTTTTGCATCCGTCTGCTTCCATCTACTAAATTATGTAACTGCATTGTTTACGCCGACTGGGCTGGCGTTCTCTTCGAGTTCGGATGGATGAGAGAATGATTCTTGGTGTTTTTGTTTGCATCGTTGATTTTATTTTATTTTCAATATAAGGATACAAGAGCATTTTAGATTTTTGGCTCTAGCTGTTTGGTCAAATTTCTCTTGATTTGAGTATTTGCCTCGGAGAAGGGATGGTCAGTTGATTGAGTATTTGCCTCGGAGAAGGGAGGGTCAGTATTCTTATTTCTCTTTCCTTTCTTGACTTTGTGTTGGTAACTTGGTTTGGGGGTGGGCAAGAAAATATTCTGTAGTACTTTTTTTAGTGCACTGCTCTCTCTTTTACTTTACCAAATTTCTTTTAACTATTTTTGTTACGCCCTTGCATTACATAGAATTCATGATTAGGTGAATGGTTGGCTGTTTTTGACGGTTTTGTTGGGACTTGAGAAGCCTGTTAATGAGAATTTTGCTTATTTTATATTTAACAGCAATTTGCTTTGAAGGGACTGACCCCAATCTTATGTGTGTCTGCTTGTTTGCCTTTCTGTTTCTAAAGAACTGATGCCCCTGTCAGGAAAAAGAGGAATTTTTTATTGTTTATTTTTTTTGGTGTTCTTTCTTTATAGAAACGAACAAAAGGATGTTAGTGTTGTTTCATTGTAATTGTCAGAAGAGGAATAACTGGTTTTTGAGTAGCGCCTATCTAGTGTCTGTCTATTGTTGGCTTCTGCTCTTCAGTTTTCACTTGGGAGAGAAGTCCGGGGGAACTTAGTTTTGCCTCTTTTGTGTCACGTTCTCCTATTTTTATAGGCAAATTATGGTCTATAGAAATTAGGAGATATTTTTTTCCCCTTTATTCGGCTTCCAGTGATGAAGCTCAGTGGAGACAGTTGATTCATGTAGCCGATATCATATAGATGATATAAAATTTAACCGAGAATTTTAGGTACTTAGGTCTGAATAACGGTTGGGATGGTATGATAGTTTTGAAAGATACGTATCTAAAGACGCATTTTATGCATTATGCATTAGGAGACACAATGATTTGACGAGTTGAATTGAAAACGATATAGGATATGCCGAGCTGAACTGAAAAAGATAAATCTGGACAATGGTATGTCGAGCTGAACTAGGCCGACCTGAACTTAGATAAGATGATGCTGAGCAAAGAAGTCTGCCAAGGTGCCGAGGTGACTAGATGAAGCGCAGAAGACAACAATGCATCAGCAGAGCTGAGCTGACCAGGAAGGTGCTGAGCCGAGGTGACGAGATGAAGCATAGTCAAGGAAGCAATGCATTAGGCAGATCTGCCATACTTGTAAATATTGCATTAATTTTACTGTACAGAACAAGGTTGCATTGGTAACTAGCCGTTACCACAGCCGTTGAAGTAGATAATGACAGATAGTGACAGCTGACAAGAAAAAATATAGCCGTTAGGAGTAGATAATTATCCCTATAAAAAGAGACAACACTTTGTAAATTAAACTTAACTTGAATGGAAATTAATTCCTTCAATAGGTGCCATTTCTATTCCGAAATTCTACAAAATTTTCCCGCTTCAACTCAGAAGAGGATATTTTGTCTTTTCTTGAAGAGAAAATCAAAAAGTTATAAAGTTACGAATTTCCTCAGAAAAAAGAATTGGGGATATAAAAATAAAAAAAATAAACACTTGGTGTTTAAAACTACGGTGATTATATCTATACGGTTATAATTTCTAGTATATACTTATAACTATTTTTTTATATTTTTGTTCTATAAGTTTATAATTTTCAACGTATACCTACAATAGTTAATTTTTTTATTCTTGTACACATGTTTTTCAAGTCTAAAATGAAAAAAAAAAACATTTATATGATAAAATAAGTAAAAAAATAATAGTTATAAACGTGGTAACTTATGACATAAAAGTATAAAAAATAATAGTTAAAATGTAGGCCGCAAACGTATGGTGCTTTGTGAAAACCATAGCTTAAATGACTACAGCTATAACTAGGGCTGTAAATGAACAGAGCCGTTCGATTGTTCGGCACGTTTGGCTCGAGCTCGAGCTCGGACTCGGCTCGGATAAAAGGTTAATGAACAGAGCTTGAACACTTTTTTTATGTTCGAACTCGGTAAGTGGCACCGCTCGTTTAAGGTGTTCGACTCGTTAATGTTGTTCGTAAGTTAAACGAACCAAGCTTGAACAATTAAATATGTTCATTTAAATAAACGAATAAGCTCGGCTCGTTTGCTAAGTTAAATGCACCGAGCTTGAACAACGTAATGCTCGGCTTCAGGTGTCATTTTCTCAAAATAAAAATTAAAAAGAAAAGAGGGACCATGCAGAACAGTAACGACACTTGTTATTGCGTTTAGTGTTCCAGTCGATCACTTTCTGATCCACCACCTTCTAGAGGTCTCTAGCAACTTACCCATCAATTTTATGTCCGATTTCGCATTATTGAACTCTAATATTCACATAGCTAATTGCGAAGTCTACGATCCTTGAGTTAATTAGGAATCGGGTTCTCGCGAGAATTGATTTTTCCTGAGATTATGGATGGTGTTTATTCTGTTGGCCATTCGAAGAGGAAGGAGTTGGACGATGTTAATAATGAGTTCTCGAATTTTTCCCTCTATTCTCCAGCTCGTAAAATTCGGCGTCTGGTAATTGCGGTCATTGAATTTGCAGTTGTTTATTTAGCTGTTTGCATATTCGCAATTTCTGCAGGAGATATGCTTTTTTTTTTTGGGGAATATTCTGGATTATTTTTCATTTTGATTGTTTTTAGGGTAATTTAGTGCCGCTCCTCCTCCCCTAAATTTGATCATAGTTGTAAACTATTTAGGGCCTCTCTTTGCTATTTAATTTCTTGAATTTCATGCTCAATTTCAATAATGTAAGGGTTAGAGCGGCGTTCTTCTTTTCTCCGTCGGAATTTCTTCAGCTGTTTTTAATCTATTTGTAATTGTCCTTGTTGTATTTGTTTGTGTGTGTATGTGTCGTTATATTCTCTTCTAGCATAGCAGGTGCTTATTTTTGCCAAAAGTTGTTTCTGAGTATTCTTTTGAGAAATAAATATCTATACATGGAGAAGAATAAAAAACCAATGAACAAAGGGAGGGACAATGAGCTCCTCTATGATTTCGTTCCCCTCAGACCTGAAGTAAAGAAAAATATACGCTGTCTGACTGTGTTTGTTGAAAATTGGCGACTTGCAGGATGTGGAGTTGTCTCCAATTATAGAAGAGGAAGAACCCGTAGTATCTGTTGGATTGTCTCAACTGGAACAGGAAGGGAGTGGTGGAAGCACCACAAGAAGAGGTGTGGTGATTGAAGAACTGCCTATAGTTCAAGACAACGAGGAGAGAGCACTTGTTGTTTTCAAGCCAAGGACAACCCGTCTCCCACGATCTCCCTCGAATTTTACTGTTGATCCCTCACTTATTTCAGGATTCAAAAGTATCACTTCTTCTATCTTTATTTTGGGACTTGGTCTTATTTTGATTCTTCGTAATTTCTTGCTATTTCGTTCCTTGTTCGTTTGGATGTTATGTACTTTCTCTCCATACTAAAAAAAACAATGACTAATAAGAAAAAGAAAGGATTGTGCTGCAATGATTCTGCAAACGCTGAAAGGCTAATCATTAGTAGGTTACTTATTTAGTTTTTGATGTGTAGAGGATGGCAGTGACTAATAAGAGGATAGTTTATGGGAGAATTGAATGTATAAATTTGACTAGCTAAAGTTCTGCTACTTGAGAGGCACGATTGCACAGTCAGTGTCATGTTTACTTCTTTTGCTGTACGAGGTTGACTTTGGACTTGACATTGTTGTGCCCGTTTAGTTTAAAGCTAATGAACACATGCGCAAATGTTACGAGTATAGTTTTTATACATGAAAGGTGGTTGAATAATGTGAGGTAGATTGGAATATAGTTTTACCAATGGACCATTGAGATCTTTTGTGTGGTTATTAAGATATTCTTTTGGGGCGTGGGGTCGGTTGGATTACCATTTAGGCATCGATGTTTCCTTCCTTTCTGCTTTTCATGAGGGTTCTACTCCAGTTTTATCTTAGATGCTTAGCTGTCTTGGTCCTCATGATAATCAGTCTCTAAGCTGTTTTTGGTTTAATTTCTTCTCAAATAGACCAAGTCCTTGGGTCAAATCAAAGAGACTGGTGGACATCATATAATGGCTCAAAAGAACAGGATAAAGACACTGAAGTTGCAAACGAGTGTCTTGCCATGGTACCATGGGTTCCATCTCAGTTTCCTCCTGGTGCAGAAGCTGCTCCACAGATAGATTCTGCTGACATGATGGAAGCCGAAGATATGGAGGAGGAAGCAACAATGGATATAGAAGAGGGTGGGGATTTCGGACATACAGCCGTCATGAATTCAAATCAAGGCTTACAACACTGGCAACAACACCATTGCTTGGTTCCACAGCCTCGAGTCTTGCATGATATTTACTAGGATAATTAGCAGTCTGGAGATCCTGGCTGTGGTGTTTGGCAATTGAGATGCCTGTTTTAGGCGATAGCCGACCCTTCCAGTGGAACGAACGATTCAAGGATACACACTACTGTAAATATAGCAGTTCCTGAAGTTCCATCTCATTTCTGTTGGTTAGCTTATTGCTCCTTTTTGGTTCTGGTTCAACGGATAAGCAGCTGGCTGTATTCTTTGGGAAGATTGAAAGGAAATGGGTTATATGTTATCTTTTGTTAGATTAAGTTTCATCCCTAGAGACCCTTGTGGGTTTTCTGTTGCAGTGAAGGGTTTATTCTCTTCTTCCTCGTCGTTTACTTTTTGCTTTTCTGAGTTTCGCTCTCCAAATTCATATGTCGAATAAACAAGAAAAAGGGAGGTGGTAGTTTCTTTTGGCTTTGGATTTGATCTCAAAGCTGTGGACAGACCCTTCCTGGTTCCCGAGGCTTACCTATGTTTTTGTTGGCAAATTTCAAAAAAGTAATTTTGTTTTAATACGAAATAGAGGGAAAACATTTTAATAGGTTAAAACGCTGTTTCAAAGGTGTTTTAAATTGCAATCGAAGGTTTACTATGTTTTTTGGGGAAATTTTAATGTTTTCATTTCCGGCGGAGTCGGCTTTGGATAATGTTGTCTACTTTGTTATACTTTGTTATAGACTAGAGCCTTTAGGACAATGGATAATGTTGTCTACTTTGTTATAGACGAGAGCCTTTATGAGAATGGATAATATTGTCGGAAAATTTTAAGAAATAAAGTTTGGTTGAAGTATTTGTATTAATATTTACAAAAAAAAAAAAAAAATAAACCTATAAAACTTAACGGAACAAAAGATGAACACGAAGTGAAGCAATTAATTGAAGCGAGATTGTTGCTTCCTGACCCTGCTGACGAGGATATCATTGATATTCAGACAGCATTGTCATCCTCATTTCATGATTGTAGAGAAACCATCTATTTTTTGTTGGAGAAAAGTTAGTTGTGGGAGTCGGAAAATTTTGGATGGCAAGTGGATTTTGTCAAACACCATACTTTGGGCTTAATTACGATTAGTATTCGTTAATCAAAAACGAAAACTAAAAATTCCTAAATTATCTATGTAACGCGTAGATGAATTTAGGTTGTTGAATCACTCGATTCTGATACCGGGTGAATGAAAAATTAATGCTCAAAGTTGGAGTAACATTGGAAGTTATTTGGCGGTTTCTTCCACTACCAATAACTACTCGGTGGTTATTGCAGTAGTGGGGCGGTTTCTTCCACTACCAATAACTACTCGGTGGTTATTGCAGTAGTGGGGCGGTTTCTTCCAATCTAACGGTACAGATCAAAACTGATTGATCTAACGGTACGCATCCAATCATCTGATAACTTCCAGTAACTTCTTCCTCTCTATAAATTCCTTTCATGTTGAAACGTTTTCGATAGAGATTTCGAAAATCTAAAGGCGTACGCAGCTTCTTCTTCTTCTACTTCTGTTTTTCATAAAACATTTTCTTGCATTCATTGCGTTCGAGAAATCAGAGCACCTTACAGGTTCGTCGAGTTCTTACGTTGCAGTGCCGTTCGTATGAACAGAAGCCGTTGTATCCTGGGAGACGTTTGTTCCATCCGGTTGGGCACAGTATACCGGAGCAATTCGTCTTAAGGACAGAATCCTTACGCTCGCCTCGGTTTTGTTTGCGTTTTTGTTTTCAGTTTATTCACATGCACACTGTACACTCTTATGATTACAGTATCTAACATTCTTAAGACGATTTCTTGATTTATTCAGTTAATTTCTGTACCGTTTTAATTTGCGCAAAAGCAGTTTCGTACTGATTTGCAGTCTACTTCTACTCCTTTCTTAAATCTGATTCTGTTCTGATCTATTCGTTTTGATCAACTGAACAGTAATCTGATGGAGGACGCAAGCTCAGGCTCGGTTCATGGTGCAGACATTCAGAGTTCAGCTCCAATGGCACCAACTGCTGGGGTGCCAAGACATGCTCCTCCTGCGCAGGGTCCTGCAGTGGCCCAAGTGGAGAAACCGGAGAAGTTCAGTGGGAGCTTCTTCAATCGCTGGCAGCAGAAGATGCTGTTCTTCTTGACTGCTGTGGGATTGGCAAACTTTCTGACTGAGGACCCGCCTATGGTGGATCCGTTGGAGGACCAAGCCCAGAATATGCAAAACCAACATTTTGTTGAAGGTTGGAACTTCAACAATTATGTTTGTTTGAGTCATATTCTGAGTTGTTTGGACAACTCCTTGTATGGTTTGTACTGTACGTACAAGACCGCAAAGTCTTTGTGGCAGGCTTTGGAAAAGAAATACCGTACGGAGGATGCCGGCACTAAGAAATTTATTGTCGGTAAATTCCTGGATTTCAAAATGTCTGATTCTCGCACTGTTGTTTCTCAAGTTGAGGAACTTCAGACGTTGGTTGCCGAAATGGAAGAGGAGGGCATGTTGCTCAGTGAATCTTTCGTCGTGGCAGCAGTGATTGAGAAGCTACCTCTTTCGTGGAGGGAATTCAGAAGCTATCTCAAACACAAGAGAAAGGAAATGACATTGGAAGATCTAATTGTTCGACTCCGCATTGAGGAGGACAATCGTAGATCTGAAAGAGCGCCACAATCTAGCTCTAGTCAGGCTAAGGCCCATGTTGCAGAGGCCAAGAAAAAGAAGAGCCAACTCGGGGTGAACAAGAAAGGCAAGCAGATCGCCAAGAAGTTCACCGGGAAATGCTACAACTGTGGCATTCAGGGGCATGTCAGCAATGAATGCAGAAAGCCCAAGAAGAACAATCCAAGGCAAAGGCGAACATAGTCGATGCATTGGATGATCTGAATCTCTGTGCGGTGGTCTCAGAGTGCAATGCTGTGGGGAACGTACGCGAGTGGTGGCTTGATACTGGCGCCACTAGACATGTTTGCTCCAGCAGAGAGATGTTCACGGAGTACCAGCCCGGGAACAATGAGCAACTTTACATGGGAAACTCGGCCTCCTCGAAGATTGAAGGCGAGGGAAAAGTTGTTCTGAAGCTCACATCAGGGAAGCATCTGACTCTGCAGAATGTGCTGCACGTCCCTGATATTCGGAAGAATTTAGTATCTGGATCTCTTCTAGTCATGCATGGTTTTAGACTAGTGTTAGAATCCAATAAAGTTATTCTTTCGAAAAATGGCATGTATTTGGGGAAAGGGTACTTGTCGAATAGGATGGTTAAATTGAATGTCATCACTATTGTACCCAAAAGAGATTTGCCCGCAGAGGCTAATAAAATTGCTTCCTCTTCTGCTTACATGCTTGAGTCTTCTTGTTTATGGCATTTTCGTTTGGGACATGTTAATTACAAGTCAATACAACGTATGAGTAATCTTGACTTATTGCCCAAACTGGACTTTAATAATAAAGGAAAATGTCAAATATGTGTTGAAGCGAAGATGGCAAAGACGCCATTTCCTTCAATAGAAAGGAGCACTGAACCTTTGAATTTAATTCATACCGATGTGTGTGATTTAAAGTTTGTGCAAACGAGAGGTGGTAAAAAGTATTTTGTAACTTTTATCGACGATTGCACACGATACTGTTATGTATATTTGCTAAGCAGCAAAGACGAGGCCCTTGATGCTTTCAAGGATTATAAAAATGAAGTTGAGAATCAACTTAGCAAACGAATTAAAATAATTCGAAGTGATAGAGGTGGGGAATATGATACACCGTTTAATGAATTCTGTTCAGAACATGGCATTATTCATCAAACGACTGCACCATATTCACCTCAATCGAATGGTATTGCTGAACGCAAGAACCGTACTCTTAAAGAGATGATGAATGCTATGTTGATAAGTTCGGGTTTACCTCAGAACTTGTGGGGGGAAGCAGTTCTCTCAGCCAACGTCATTTTAAACAGAATTCCGTCTAAGAAGATGGATGTAACCCCATACGAACTTTGGAAGGGCTATAAGCCTAGCTATAAATACTTGAAAGTGTGGGGGTGTCTGGCAAAGGTGGCTGTACCGAGACCAAGACAAGTGAAAATTGGGCCTAAAACAATTGATTGCATATTTATTGGTTATGCAACAAACAGTAGTGCATATCGATTCTTGTTGCACAAGTCTGACATCCCTGACATACATGAAAATGTTGTCATGGAGTCAAGAAATGCAGTGTTTTTTTGAAGACGTCTTTCCAAAGAAAGATAGAAATAATAAAGAAGCCAATACGAGTAAGCGAACTCGGGATACAACGACTCAAGAAATTGACGAACCCCGTCAAAGCAAACGAGCCAAAATACCAACATCATTTGGACCAGATTTTCTAACCTACATGGTAGAGAATGAGCCAAGGACCTTTTCAGAGGCGATGTCAACACCAGAAGCTTCATTCTGGAAAGAGGCAATCAACAGTGAGATAGAATCTATTCTTCAAAATCATACTTGGGAGCTGGTCAATCTTCCACCAGGAAGTAAACCACTCGGATGCAAGTGGATTTTCAAGAAGAAGTTAAAAGAAGATGGATCTATCGACAAATATAAAGCGCGTTTGGTAGCCAAAGGTTATCGGCAAAAAGAAGGGTTTGATTCCTTTGACACTTACTCACCAGTGACAAGGATTACATCACTCAGAGTGCTAGTCGCGATTGCATCAGTCTATAACTTAGAAATCCATCAGATGGATGTTAAAACGGCTTTTCTAAACGGTGATTTGGAGGAGGAGATATACATGGAACAACCAGAAGGGTTTGTTGTGCCAGGACAAGAGAAGAAAGTTTGTAAACTTGTTAAGTCTTTGCACGGACTTAAACAAGCACCAAAACAATGGCACTTGAAGTTTGATCAAGTAATGATGACAAACGACTTCAAGATCAATGAATGCGATAAGTGTGTGTACATTAAGAGCACACAGAATGCATTTGTGATAGTATGTCTCTATGTAGACGACATGCTTATCATGGGAAGTACTCGGGACATAATCTTAAACACAAAGAAGATGTTGACGAGGAACTTTGATATGAAGGACATGGGAGTTGCCAATGTTATTCTAGGAATCAAGATTTCTTGGGTGACTGAGGGACTCATACTGTCACAAACACACTATATTGAATCAGTATTGAAACGGTTCAATATGGATGATGTGAAACCGGTAAAGACCCCGCTTGACTTAAGTATGCACTTAAGGAAGAATCGAGGCGAACCGGTAGCTCAACTAAAATACTCTCAGGTGATCGGGAGTCTGATGTACATAACGAATTGTACAAGACCAGACTTAGCGTGTTCGGTAAACAAGTTGAGCAGGTTCACCAGTAATCCAAGTGATGATCATTGGAAAGCTCTTAACAGAGTGATGAGGTATTTAAAATACACAATGTATCATGGATTACATTACTCGAGATATCCAGCGGTATTGGAAGGATACTGCGATGCAAATTGGATATCAGATAGTAAGGACTCGAAGTCCACCAGTGGATACTTGTTCATGGTTGGTGGTGCTGCTGTGTCGTGGAAATCCACGAAACAAACATGCATAGCTAGGTCCACTATGGAAGCTGAGTTCATAGCGTTGGACAAAGCTGGGGAAGAGACTGAGTGGCTTCGGAATTTTCTGGAAGATATTCCGTGCTGGCCTAAGCCAATTGCTCCTATTAGCATACACTGTGATAGTCAGTCAGCTATAGGACGTGCTCAAAGCAGCATTTACAATGGTAAGTCACGACACATACGTCGAAGGCATAACACCATTAAGCAGTTGATCTCTAATGGCGTGATTTCCATAGATTATATAAAATCAATGGAGAATCTTGCGGATCCGCTTACAAAAGCTTTGCCTAGAGATCAAATGTCAAAATTGACAAACGGAATGAGACTTAAGCCTACAAAGCATGAATCTTTGTAACGGTAACCCAACCTTGTTGACTGGAGATCCCAGAATCTAGGTTCAATGGGAAAACTAAGTTATAAGGATTCAGTTAGCACTTACTCATTCCGTTAAATAAAAGTGCTGTCTGCAGAGAAATGAGGGTAAGCTGATGCTTTTAATGATGTCCTATATCTTAATAAATCAAGTGGGGTATGGCAGAATACTCTTGATAGGAATCACCTATGTAAGTGTGAAGTGGGGCCGCTTCTATGAGAATTCTGAGAGGCAAGAATTCTCTAATACACTTTCTGAAACCAGGTTGTTCATGGCCAAAATGAACACAACCATGAGAACCAAAAAGGGGTGTTAGAGGAAATGTTGTGTGAGTATCATTGTCTAGGTTCACACTAAAGGCTGATAGTTCAAGACATTAGTTCACTACCCAGCCGAGTGGATCCGATGGTACATCACTAAGAAAGGTTCAAAGCCAGAAGCTACCTCTTCTGAGGCAACATATCCTTATCTGATTTCTCGATAGAGTCTGCATTCACATTTGCATTAATTTCCATTCATGTGGGGGATTGTTGGAGAAAAGTTAGTTGTGGGAGTCGGAAAATTTTGGATGGCAAGTGGATTTTGTCAAACACCATACTTTGGGCTTAATTACGATTAGTATTCGTTAATCAAAAACGAAAACTAAAAATTCCTAAATTATCTATGTAACGCGTAGATGAATTTAGGTTGTTGAATCACTCGATTCTGATACCGGGTGAATGAAAAATTAATGCTCAAAGTTGGAGTAACATTGGAAGTTATTTGGCGGTTTCTTCCACTACCAATAACTACTCGGTGGTTATTGCAGTAGTGGGACGGTTTCTTCCACTACCAATAACTACTCGGTGGTTATTGCAGTAGTGGGGCGGTTTCTTCCAATCTAACGGTACAGATCAAAACTGATTGATCTAACGGTACGCATCCAATCATCTGATAACTTCCAGTAACTTCTTCCTCTCTATAAATTCCTTTCATGTTGAAACGTTTTCGATAGAGATTTCGAAAATCTAAAGGCGTACGCAGCTTCTTCTTCTTCTACTTCTGTTTTTCATAAAACGTTTTCTTGCATTCATTGCGTTCGAGAAATCAGAGCACCTTACAGGTTCGTCGAGTTCTTACGTTGCAGTGCCGTTCGTATGAACAGAAGCCGTTGTATCCTGGGAGACGTTTGTTCCATCCGGTTGGGCACAGTATACCGGAGCAATTCGTCTTAAGGACAGAGTCCTTACGCTCGCCTCGGTTTTGTTTGCGTTTTTGTTTTCAGTTTATTCACATGCACACAGTGCACTTTTCTGATTACAGTTTCTAACATTTTTCAGTGCAGTACCACCTTATTTTGGAGGAAAATACATACATTTTCATACAAGATGTCGTATACCAGCTATCCTAAAAGATAACAATTCAGAATTGAATGCTACTTTATTCTCCCCAGACGCTGAACTGCTAACAACTTTCACTGGATATGATCTCCGTCAAGCAGATGAAACGGTAAATAACATATCACGGTTTTCAATCGTAATAGTTGCACAATTAGTTTCGGGTGTTTTGTTTAGAATTGTAAGTATTAGGATAAAGAGTGTAACAACAACATTACTCCCATTGCATTATAGGCTCTTGTTTATGACGGAGCATGAGAGGGTCAGATGTACGCAATCATATCCATGTGTTAGAAACACACAGAGGTTGTCTTCCGATGATCCATAATGAAAATCGTCAAGCTGTATCGATCAACTGCTACTTTACAATATAAGAAGCGCAATCAATTTATTGAGTCATTTTGATTTATTTTCTATTATATTCCAAAATCAAGGAAAGGTGTGTCATTAACTCTATTGGAAATGGAATCAAGATTGATCATGATGTTGCCTTTATTGTATTGTTTTAACAGAGGACAAAGAGTGATCATGGTATTGCCTTTATTGTATTGTTTTAACAGGACACATAATCCATGACAGGAATTTGTGGCTGTGATGGTCGCGAAGTTGTCTGCTTTGTCAAGCATTTTGACCGAGATTTTCAACTTCAAACATCCATGAAATGTGCAATTATCAAAGCACATCCTCAGGTTATCATTGAGGATGAGGAAGATTACATAGCCAGCCCCCTTGGTTCACCTGAATCAAATGGTGAAAATGATTTTTCCTCACCGGCAACAAAGCAAGTTTTGGAGGCAATTGCACATGATCCAGGATCCACCATTAAAGCAGTTGCCTCACCATCTGGAGTGAAAAGGTCCTTGCTTTTTTCAGATGCAGGTGTTTTAACTGAGATGATGCTGCCGAAGAGTCCCAGGCAATCAATGAGACTGGGATCCAATCCCCTCTGAAGAAAAACAAGGACATTTTGGATTGAAGTTTGGACATACTTTCTAAATTGTGTAATTGACTTATTCAATGGTCGCCTATTAGTTTAATTATTTCTGTAATGGTTTCATAAACCATGTGTCTTCATGACCCTTTCGGTAAGTAAGTACCTCAGGCAGCAGTATATGTGCGCCAAATAATCGGGGTACCATCTGAGTTCGGATCTCCTAACCGCTAAAATTGATAGTGAGAAATGACTATGCGCTACGTGTACAACAAGGGGATTGTGAAGTCAGGTGAATGATTGGCCTACTTGAAATGTTCGGATGGTCGGGATAACTTTGAATGATCAGGATGGTGAGGTGATCCTATCCTGTAATATCTTGCCTACTACTTCTATTGGTTTACATTTAGGCGTTTGCCCTTTTACATCTTCTGCATTGTACTACCACAACAACGCATACCTAATATATCCCAACGACAACAAAAGCTTTTGTTAGGGTGTGGGGAGAGTGAAAGACAGACATACAATATCTCTATCTCAAAGGATATAAAATTTGTTTCCATTAAAATCTCGGCTCTATATGTAACAATATAAATGATATAACAATAAAAATATGATATGTTACTGTGTCAGTGAATGGATTTAGTAAATACAAATAAAACATTTCCGATATTAAAACAGTCACAGCGGCATATATGTTCCGTGTTATACTACCAATGTGGGATATTCAAGCATTCTGGTCGTTTCTCATGTTTGTAACCACCTTTTGGTGTAAAATATTGCGGTGGTTTGGTATGCTATATTCAACTTTCTCTTCTGAAATTTTGCCTTCCTGCTTCAAGTAGATTATTTTTATGCATTTTACATGTCATCATATCTTTCCTATCTAACTTACCTTGTTATATATTTTACATACATATGAAGAACTTCGCTTTAATTGAAATGTGTATACTTATATAATAAGTTTCTTGATAAAAAAACTTTTAGAAGGTGTTGATTACAACAAAATCTAAAATTTTGAACGACTTATAAATTGTACTCCTATTGTTTTCTAAAATTTTGTGAATCACTGCGCAAGTCTTTACCTAACCTGAGAGGCCGCCGAACTTTTGATTTGCTTTTTCCACAATGATCATTGAGGTTGGAGAGGTGGAGACCTTTAGGGATATGACCTTTTGGTCCAAGCGAATATTATAAAAAGAAAAAATAGTTTAACTTTGTCTTTTCTTTTTAATACTCTTTTATCATCAAAGAATGATATTTACACTAAATAATGACGTTGTTTTATACGTTTTAGTCGGTATTCAAGTCGCAGAAACATCCTATTGCATAAAAAAGTGAAGGCTAAAGATGCATACATCAGATCGCGAAACGAAACAGCCTTTCTTCGGACTCTGCAAACGCAGGAGTCTGGTGTACTGGGATCGCCCTTTATCAGATTGGTGCAAAATAGCCTGATACAATGCTTAGAATACGTACCATATTAAGTTTTATACCATACGTATTCATAGATTTTTTTTTTGAGTTAGAATTTCAAAATAAAATAATCTTTGCAAAAGGGATCCTAGCATAAGTTTGAAAAGATGCATGGTAATTGTGTCATAAGTTGAACTTCTGGGCCCTTACATGTTAATTTTGTATACTTTTCAAATCTTTACTTTTTCCGTGGCAGAGGGGCGGAGAGTGGGAGGAGGCATGAAGCGCAGGCAGAAAAGGTGTGATTGTATTTTGCATCTAACAAAAATTTCCCAATTGTTGGCGTTGATTTCAATTCTTAGATTCCATTGTCACTTTTTGAGCTTCTCTTGTAGGAACTTCTCATAGTTCTTCTCGTCTACATCTATAAGAGCACCTTTCGTCTTCAATTTACTCTTCCTTTCGCGTTTGCGTGATCCTGAGGTTGTTGGATTAGCATATTACATCTTTTTCTTATGGTTGTTTTTATATTAAAGGTTAATGTTAGACTTGGGGAAGATTTGCATCTTTAAATCTCTTCTCTGATTGATTTAAAGTATTTGGTGTGGCAAAAAAGGTCTGTCTTTTTTTTTTTTTGGTTTTGTTTTGCTTTGGAATTGATTTCTTGAGTATGATTCCGCTTGAATTAGATGTAGCTTTCTTTCTGGTTATATATATATGAGTTTTGGCTGGGTGGGATCATATAATGGGGCTCGTCACATGGTCCTTTTTAGCGTATTGGAAAAAATGCTCTTCCATTGACCTGTGCTGGGTCATTTATTTTCCTATTTTCCTGACCTTTAGTTGCAACGATGCATGTTTGTTTTCCTGCAGATATGTTCTTTGCTTGATTGCATTCTGAGTTAGGCTTATTTTGCTCATGTTCTTGTTAGAATCTATTTCCTGATTGCATGAAGTCTGCAAAGGTGGGTATGGTTTGTTTTCCTGTGTTTTAGGCCTTTTTCTACAAGGATGCAGGTGCTTTTCCTGTTTTTCAGCTAGTCCTTAAATGATACACTTGCTGTTTGTAATTAGATACGTTCCTACATCCAGTTAAGTGTGGAGTATCAGTAATTGGATTCACATTCATCAAATTGATTCTGTTTGGATAACGTCCATGGCTTTATTAACCTTTTTAGATATTGAAGTAAATGTTATTTGTATGGTAATTGGTGGGTAGTTTTCCCCCCCTGTTTTACATACCCTTTTTGTTACACTGATGCAGGTTCCTGCCTCCCCTATCTAGTTTGTTAAGCCAGCTACTAGCCTGTCGTTCAACAAAACCAGTGGTTGAAGAGTAGATTTGAAGATGGAATGTGAGAATAAAAATTGGATATGGGATGGGATGTCTCAATTGCCGCATCTGTTTGGTGGGATGATGCTCACAGCTGCCTTGCTAGGAATATCAAAAAGCTATTTTTATGGGATTAACATTCCTAGTTTTCCATATATGTTCATGAGATTTGGAGCCTCCCATAAAAATAAATCTCCCAAGAAACGAGTGCGTGTTTATATGGATGGCTGTTTTGACCTCATGCATTACGGCCATGCAAATGCAATAAGGCAAGCGAAGGCCTTGGGAGATGAACTTGTTGTTGGAGTTGTGAGTGATGAGGAGATAATTGCCAACAAGGGTCCTCCTGTCCTACCAATGGAGGAGAGGTACATCAGTTCTGTTTCTTTAAACAAGTCGGGAAATGAGACATTTTCCCTTCGTAATTAGATCGCTGTCTTGTCTGATTTTGCATTCTAGAAGGAACTATGCTTATTTTGTTCTTTGGATCTAATTTCTCATTGCGTGTGAACACTGCAAAGGTGGGTCTGGTTGTACATATTGTAAACATGGTACATATATTTTATTATCTTCCACGTCTAAGATTTTCTCTCAAGTGCTGGCTTACTTTTCCTGTTTAAGTTGATATTTGAGATAGCTTGTAATAACCTCGAAGGTTTACTGGAATTTAGTCCATAACAATACTTCGAAACTCAAATAGTTGATGCGTTCATTGTTTGAGATTGATATATCTTCTTCAATGTATGTCTTGCCCATGTACCTAGGTTGTAGCTAGAATGTTCTCCATATGGAAAGCACCGTATGGTATCGTGCGGTGTCTTGACAAGGACAACTGCATCTGAGGGATTGGACGTTGTGTCAAGTAACCAAGGGTCCCTGTCGCATGGTCTGAATGTGGTGTCTCGGTAAGGACTGCTGCATTTAGGGGGATTGGATGTAGTGTCAAATATGCAAGGTTCTTTGTTGCATGCTTAGTATGCGGGGAAGAATTGAGCTAGGGACACTGCATCTCCTAGAGAACTCGGATGCAGTGAAAAATAAACAAGAGTTCTTAGACCATAAGTTAGATACTAAGAGAGGAAATACTAGGTTAGGTAAGAGTATTACACTAGGGCATGTAACATTGGAACTCCAATGGAGAAGACAATGGAGACAGTGGACATATGATGTTGGATAATTCAGGATTTAAACTCTGGTACACATTCAAAAATAAGACAAGAAACGGAGTTGGGGTTCTTATAGATGCCTCATCAAGATACGAAGTAGTAGGTGTTATTAGGAAACGAGATAAAATTACAGCCTTTAAGTTGGTACTTGAAAAAGAAACAATCAATGTTATTAACATATATGCTCATCAAGTGGGTTTATAAGAGGCTATAAAGGTTCAATGTTGAGAAGATTTAGAAGACTTAGTGCGTGAAATTCCAATAGGTGAAAAGATCTTTACAGGAGAAGATTTAAATAGAGATGTAGGTAAAGAGAATAAGAATTACAATGTGATAAACGGTGGATTTTGTTTTGGCAATAGGAACAACGAAGAAAGATCACTTTTGGATTTCGCAATATATGACCTTGTAGCAACTAATATATTTTTCCAAAAAAGAGGTGAACACTTGATTACATTCAAATGTAGACCAAATAAGTCGCAGATAGACTACTTCATGACTTCGTAGGAGAGATAGAAGAGTTAGTAAAAACTGTAAGGTGATCCCAGGAGAAAGTTTAACAATGCAACACGGTCTTGTAGTGTTGGATGTCCGTATCCGATATAGAAGATTGAGAAAACAAAGGCTTATAGAACCTAAGATAAAATAGAGGAATTTGAAAGAAGCTAAGCAAACATATTTTATAAAAGTAGTAT
The DNA here is from genome assembly GCA_036186865.1 of Eustoma russellianum. Taxonomy (NCBI): domain Eukaryota; kingdom Viridiplantae; phylum Streptophyta; class Magnoliopsida; order Gentianales; family Gentianaceae; genus Eustoma; species Eustoma russellianum. The sequence continues at coordinate 5,267,380 of AP025053.1, forward strand.
TATAGCAAGAAGTCTTAAAAAATTCAAGTGGTGATGCAAATGAAGTATGTGAAGATGTAGCGGTAAAAATAAAAAAACTAGCGAGAAATTTACCTAGCAAGTCAAAGTCGAGCACCTGCAAATAAGGAATCTTGGTGGTGGGAAAAAGTGCAAGACAAAATAAAAACCTAGAGATTTAGTTGTAATGCACTTTAACTTTGCATGAATCAAAATAATTAAAAACAAATACAGGCTTGCTAAGAAAGAAGCTTAAAGGTCGTGAATGAAGCCAAAACAAAGGCGTTTGGAGATTTTTATAAGCAGTTGGATACAAAGAAAGTGAAAGAGATGTGTATAAAGTTGCTAGAGCGAGAGAAAGAAATACAATAGATTTGACTCAAGTTAATTGATTAAAGACGAAGATAGCAAGATTGTAGTAGATAAAAGGGCAATAAAATATAGATGGAGAAGATGCTTTGAGAAACTTTTGACTTATGGATATTCTCAAAAAGATGATTTTTCTAGAGAAGTACAGGAACTGGATACACCTATGTATCTCTACTTCTTCGTTTTCAGTTAACTTAAATTGTTCCCTGATTGGTCACTTTAATTCCATAAGGGATTAAGGCAAGGTGATCTTCTCTCTCCTAGCCTTTTAATCCTGGTCTTGAAAGGCTTCTCATAGCTATAGAAAGAAATGATGGTTAAAGATCACTCCAGCTATCACCCTAAATGTGGAGTGACGGGATTAACTTCATTGACATTTGTTGATGATCTCTTCATTCTTACAAATGCCAATGTCACTTCAGTTAAACTCATAAAGGATTCCTTCGCATCATTTCAATCATTATATGTGTTGGAACCAAACTTACAAAAGTATGAGATTTTTGTTGTTGATGTCACTGAAGGAAAGAAGGAGCTCTCAAACATTATGGACATGACCTTTGGTGCTCTACCCAAGTATTTGGTGTTCCATTAGTCGTAGGAAGATTAACTTACATGAATTATGCTCAATTGTTAGACAAATTGAATAACAGAATCAAAAGTTGGGCAGTATCTAAACTTCCCTATGCTGGTAGTATACAGTCAATAAACTCTGTCCTACATGCCATCTGCAGGTACTGGACATCATTTTACTTATTGCTAAGGGAAATTATCAGAGAAATTGAAAGGATACTGAGCAGATTCTTTTTGGGCAGCTCTAGCAAGCAAAGGTTAAGTGGAAATCAGTACGCAAAGCAAAAGGAAAAAGGGGTCTTGGGATAATATACCTCATATTGATGAATATGCTTACATCATGAAGATTATTTGGAGTATTTGTGAGAATACGAAAAGCTTATTGGTTAAGTGGGTGCATTTAGTCATCCTAAAGAGAAAATCTATTTGGAAAGTTCAGCCAAAACAAAGTGATTCATAGATGTGGAAGAGAATTCTTTGGATAGGATCAATACACCCAGCACATAAGGAGGATAATTGGTAATAGTGAGACCACATCCTCCTGGAATGACCCCTAGCATCCTTGGGGGTATTAGGAAAAAACTTTCCAAAATTGAAAGGAAAATTGAATGTCAGTCTAGATGCAAAGGTATTTCAGTTTGTGAATGGAAACGAGTGGTATTTCCTATGACGGAGGTTGGGATAACCAAGTCAGAAGTTTCTATCAAGCATGTAGGGAGATCAAGTTGGGTCTTGGATGTGACTATTGGGAGTGGCATTCAAGAAGTAGTTTCTCAATCAGAGGTGCAACTCAAGCTTTAGACCAGCATACTCCTACTATTACTTGGGACAAAATTGTCCGGTGTACTCAACATCTTCTAAGATATACAATAATCCTTTGTCTTGCGTTTTGGAAGAGGATGAGTGCACAAGATAAGCTTTTAAATTGGGGCCTGATTCAAACTAACTCCTGTGTTTTTATTGGCAAGTATACTGAAGACCATGATCGCCTGTTCTTTGAGTGTTCATACTTAATTGAGGTCTGGAAATTAGTCCTAATGCAAATGTATTACAAGGGCAGATTCTGGTCATATGTGTTTGATTGGCTGATTGGGAACAACTGGAAGTCAAAGTTTCACAAAGACCTTGTATATTTTGTGGTTTTTTTTTGCAGCTCTTTATGGTTTATGGAGATAAAGAAATTTGAAATTTCAGCATCATATTGACAAAAATTGTAAAAGTACACCTGCTGAAATTCTACAATGCATTAGGCTGGCTGCATCTTCATGGAGAAACATACAGAAATACAAAACAAAGTGGGAGTTGGCAATTAGCCTTGACGTACCCATGAAGATATTCTGTACACAAGCCTTACTCACCTAACTCTAGTATTAGCTTAGTAATAGTCTTCTCTCTACTAAGTTTTAAGGGCCTTTTGCTTTGAAATGTGAAAGTTTCAATGCTTGGCACTAGAATATGGTTAATAAACACTTAGGTGCCACGTGTATTTTGAGTATGTCATGCTTGATGTTTGTACTTTTGAGCAAGACATGTTTGATGTTGCTCACTTCTACACCTATCCCTATAAATTTAATTAATTTGGTTTATATGTGAAATTTAACTTACAAAAAAGACATTATAATCACAACTTAACTGCATGGCACCCATAGAACAAGAACTATCAAATAGCCATGGACTTATAGAAAGCTAAACTTTTCACGTAGCTCACGAAAAAAAACCGATTTTTGTGTAAGAAGAGCAACTGTGAGTATAATTGAACTGTTATACCTTCTTGTGGGAACATTTTTTTTTCTGTCCTGCATCAACGGTAAGGGTGTTAAGAAATTTGGCTATTGATGCAGTCTACTCTTTTTAAAACGAGGATATTTTTGGAACAGTCTAATTAGAAAACAATAATTGTTTTGGGATACAAGGAGTACTATCTTGTCTTATTCTGAGGAAATATCTCCTTAAGAGAGGGCTGCCTCATAAAAAATCCGAAGTTTAAGATTCACTATGCCTTAGTTGAATATACAACTAGAAATACATAACATCTACAGACTTTAAATTCTTTCTACAAACTTGTTTCTGCATTACTAGGAAGATTTAGCCCTTATGTATTTTTTAATTATTTTGTTGTAGGACATTCTACTGATTATTGTGGTACTGAACATTTATCTATTTCAAGGCTTTTCTTTGAAGTTCTTTTCTGACTTATTAGAAGGTAATCCGAGTTTTTTGTGTCAGTAAAGTAGAACTGTTGCCTTAGCAAGATTGTTATACTTTATTTGATCTATTTGAATGCTGTTTTTCAGGCTAGCCCTAGTAAGTGGATTGAAGTGGGTGGATGAAGTAATAGCAAATGCTCCGTATGAAATTACCGAGGAGTTCATGAATCAGCTTTTCGATGAGCATAAGATTGACTATATCATACATGGCGATGACCCTTGTTTGCTTCCAGATGGAACTGATGCTTATGCTCTAGCTAAAAAAGCTGGCCGATACAAGCAGATAAAACGTACTGAAGGAGTCTCAAGCACCGTTATTTTAGGTACCGGATTCATTCGTTGTTCTATCTTGAAACATCTTATGTTGTTAAAGAGGGGGAAAATACCTTACAAAAAAAAAAAAAAAAGGGGGAAAATAGCTTGTTTTTCTTTCAACATTTATCTAATATCCAAAAATCAAGCTATCAAATTTGAGTGTCAAACTTTTGAAATCAAACAACAAATATCTAATCAAATCCTGTTAAGTTCTTGAAATCAAATTAGTAAATCAATCCTAAAAAGATTTACAAAAAAAAATAAATAAATCAATCCTAAAAAAAACTTGATATGTGTAGTCAACCAATCAGATTCAGTAAGCAATTTTGATATCGTCTACTTTTCCTCATTAAACAAAAGCACGGATGCTAACATTGCCCATACTGCCGCTCATGTATATGTTAAATTACCATCTCATATAAAATATTAGGTTCTCATTTAAAAGCTTAAGATGTTAGAGATCTGTACATGCACTGTTAGGTCAGTAAAGAACACTCTAGAGTGTGGTGTATAGAGCATTGAGAAATTTTCAGGTTTTTCTTGATTTAGCTCACATCAACTCACAATACTCGCCGTAATAAGAAAGAGGAAGACAAAAAATAATTAATGGAGACACATAATTTATAATGGTTCGAATCTCCTTGATTCTACTCCACTACCACTTTATTTTTAAGTGGATTTTCAACAATTTTTTATTACATTCAACAAGGAACAAGAACTACAACAACCACTAAAACAACTATTGCAACAACTTGTGCATCATCAACTACTACAACTATTGCAACAACTACAAGCGAGAGCCTTGGAGCCTTTTTGCTTGCTTCTTACAACTTCAACAAATTTCTGTCTAAGACCTCTCATGAAATGGGTTTTTGGGAGAAGAAATGGAGTGACACTTTCAAAACAAGTCTAAATCACAAGCAAAAGATCAAATATGTTTAGTTTCTCTTGTGTTAAACTTCAATACTTTTTCAATATTACAATGAAAAAAAACAAAAAGAGCTTAATTAATTTTAAGCACTTTTGCACTTGAGAGCTTTTCAGATGATGAGAAGATGAAGCTTGAAGAGGTTGAAAGTGTGTAGAGGGAAAAATTTTCATTTTGCAGCATTCCATAACGTCTCACATTTCATTGATTATTTTTGGAGAAGTCCAAATTGTCTTCAACCACCCTACTCTTCAATTGTTGAATTATAGCCACCTTAGAAGGGCTTAGTTAGGTGTATAACACTCGCAATAACATTAGAGACTAATAAATGCACAATCAATTTGGGACATATTAGAGAGAAAACATTTTAAATCCGCAATAGATATGTTTGCACCGGTTATAAAAATTTGAATTTAGCATGACGTCAATCGATCCATGCGTATTAGTTTGGAGATCGATGTATACATTGAGCGATCGATGTACTCAGTTAGAGATCAATGTCACCTTTTCTATTTTTTAACATTTTAATTTAATAACATCGATCACTCCACGTCGAAATTCGATGTTGGACAATGTACTCCTAATTTTTGTCAAGTCGTACATAGATCGATCGACATCTTTTCTTTAGAGATCGACATACACGTTGATAGTAACTTGGAATATAGATCGATCGGTGCAAAGATTGAGTTAGAAATTGTGTTCCCATTTTTGGACAAAACCTACATAGATCGATCGATGTCTCTGTTTTAGAGATCGATGCATACGTAGATCGATCTATATAGAGATCGATGTATAAGATTGATATTTGTTTAGAGATTTACGCAATACTTTTTAAGGATTTGTCATTTTCTAAGTCTAAATCAATATTTCTATCCTTTTTTAAACATCTCAATTTTTTAAATTCATCGAAACAATCATACTTTAACAATTTTTTCTTTTTTGATGATTTCAAAACTATACACTTTTAAATGAATTTTTATTTGAAAATGACACTTTTATCCTTCTTTGTCAAATAAGATTTTTAATCTATGTTTTGTACAAAATATTTTCCCCTTAGTCAATGCATTCATACTCCCACTCAAAATGTGCATTTTCATATGATTCAATACAATATGCCAAACCAAATAGACATACAATGCACCCCGCGTACTTCTCATACCCCATATTTTGAAGGACCTTGGACTTTTTTATTTTTGCAAATCCTCTTGAAAATTTTGAAATTAATATATCCAAGTCGTCTATTAAATAGTTGAACCAAATCATTTTTAGCAATTAGATGTGAAACATTTTGAGAAATCAAATCATTTGAGCTAAATTTGTAAATATCATTTTTCCTCGAAGCCTCAAAAGCCACTTCACCATTCTTTTTCACAATACATTTTCTTTTCACAAATTCAACTTGAAAATTAGCATCACATAGTTGACTAACGTCATCAAATTATACTTGAGTCTTTCTACATATAATACATTTCTAATTGTAAAAGTAGACTTAACAATTTCTCCATGTCCAAGTATTTTGTCTCTCTTTTTTAAAATGAACCGTTCTACCATTTTGGATCTTGTCCTTGGTGAATAGGTTTTTGTCTTCCGTTATATTAGTGGAGCATCCGGTGTCCATAAACCATATGGTTGCCTCTTCTTTGACTTTCATTTAGCTTGAGTACTTACAATATAGTTTGTACTTTCGTACCCTTTGATGATTGGGTCCTTAATGTTAGTTTATCGATACTTAGGCTTCCAATCATACATACCAGCATGTCTAGCTCTACACATATTTATTACATATTCTTTTTGTTGTAATAGAAACAAGTAGGTATGCACTTTGTTTAAACATTTTTGAGCTTACGAGATAGTGAAACGTTTTTGGCTCTTTCAACATCATATTTTCTTTAATGGTAATGTTCTAGATTCAACAATTGAAACATTTTTTATTTCTTCAACCTTGGAATGAGAAGATTCAAATCCTAAGCCGGCTTCATTATTTGTTAATTTTTGTTTTCCAAGTAATTTGTCAGGATTTTCTTTACCATTAGTTAGTTTTTGTAAACTAATCTTAGTCTCATATTCCATCCTAGTTTCCATATTTCTAGTGATATGGCCTTATGCATGGTAAGTATAAGGTCACGATCTTGACAAATCAAATGTTCTTTTTATGCAAGCTTTTATTTTCCAATATGCAACAATATTGACCCATTGTCTTAGAGGCTCACGCCTATGACGGGGTATGAGGGGTTGGATGTACGCAACCATACCTATGTTTTAGAAACACACAGGGTTGTTTTTCGATAACCTATAATGAAAATTGCGTCAAGTTGTGTCGATCAATTGCTACTTCACAATATAAGAAGCGCAACCAATTTAGTGAATCATTTTGCTTTATTCAATCATATTCCAAAGTCAAGGAAGAGTCTTGACTCCATTTGAAATAGAAATTTTTTTTTTCTAATATGCATTTCTTAAATTATTTTTAATATTCTTCAATTTCAAATTAAGCATTTCAAAATCGTTTTGTAAATCTCCTAATTCATCTTGTAATTCAAAATTTGAAGATAGAGAATGTACATCAAGGTCATCTTCAATTTTCATAAGACAAGCTTGTTGCATTTTTTGATCATCTATTAGAGGAACAAGTCCCAACATCATTGTCATCGTTATCTTCACTTTCCGATTCAAAAAGAAGATCATCCCAATTTGTCTTTTTTTGTATTGAAAGCCTTCTTCTTTTGAGTGAATACTTTCTTATCTTGCTTTTACGGCTCCTTGATGTGGCAATCCGCAATGGAATGATCCGCTCGACCACACCTATAACATTTTTCACCTTTCTTTGCCTTGGGGTGAACTCTTGAAAAATTTCCTTGTTTGAGATTTGTTTCTAGTTGCAATCCTTCTATGTTTTGTAATTAGAAGTGCAACTTCTTCATCCAAAACTTTGGTCTCTACAACCAACCCTTTGTGCGACACTTGTGGAGGCTTAATATGGTCCAACCTATTTTTCTTATCAATCAAGATTTCACGTGTCAAGAGATTTACGGATAATTCATCAAGAGAAAGTGTCTTGAGATTTTTGGACTCGGTGATAGCCGTTACTTTGAGCGTCCATTCTCTTGACAAATAGGTTAGTAATTTGGAGACAAGATCTTCATTCGATATCTTCTTGGCAAGCATGAAAAGTTGATTTACAATTTGGGCTTCATTCGATATCTTCTTGGCAAGCATGGAAAGTTGATTTACAATTTGGGTGAATCGGTCAATAGTTTCCTTAATATTTTCATTGCTCTTCATACCGAACGTTCCATATTCCTTCATGAGCATTAGCTTTTTGGCCATTTTCACTTGCTCGGTTCCTTCATGCATAATCTATAACCTTTCCATGCTTAATGAGATGTTTCAAGATCTTGAAGTTGAATACGCTCAGTAGTGGTTAGAGCACTTGAAAGAATATCAAATATTTTTCCACCGATAGCAAATTTGAGCTTTTTCATCGGTGTAGTCATTTTCATTCTTGGAGATTATTTCACCTTTTTTACTTCATGATCATGAGAACTTCAATTCCTTTGACAACCGCTCTCCATATATCAAAACCGCAACTTTTTAAATGATTCATCATTCTAAACTTCTACAAGGAGTAGTTCTTAGAATCAAACATGGGAACCTTGGTGTTTAGTATTGTAATATAGTGGATGGTTTGGGAGTTGAGCTAGTAGAAGTGGACGTTGTGATTCTCATATTTTTCAATGATCTTTAACCATGCTATATGCAAAATTGGGCAAGCAATCAAGCCTATGCCCTAACACCAATTTTTAGGCATGTAAAGAACACTCTAAAGAGAGTGAACAGAGTGTTGGCAATTTTCAACTTTTTCTCGATTTAGCTCACATGAACTCATAATACTCACCAAAATAAGGAAGAGGAAGACGAGAAATAATGAATGAAAATACACAATTTATAATGCTAAAATCTTCTTGATTCTCCTCTACTACCATTTTTTTCCCAATGTGGATTTTTAACAACAATTTTCTTAACAAGAACTACAAGTATTGCAACAACAACTTGTGCAACATCAACTAATACGACTATTGCAATAACAGCTTGTGTAACAACAATTTGTACAACAACTACAAGCAAGAGCCTTAAAGCCTTTCTACTGTTTCTCACAACTTCAACAAGGTTCTACTTAATAAGTTTCACGAAATGGTTTTTGGAAGAAGAAGGGAGTACACTTTCAAAACAAGTCTAAATCACAATTAATGTTTAATTCTTTTTTTGTAAGTAAATATGTTTAGTTCCTCTTGTGTTAGACTTCAATACTCCCATAATATAACAATGATTAACAAGGAATAAGAGCTTAATGAATTTTAAGCACTTTTGCACCTGGGAGCTTTTGATATGAAGAGAAGATAGAGCTTGTAGAGGTTGAAAATGTGTAATTGTCTCGTTTGTGTTTCTACAGTATATAAAGGGGAACAAGAGCTTAATGAATTTTAAACACTTTTGCACTTGAGAGCTTTTGATATGAAGAGAAGATGGATCTTGTACAGGTTGAAAGTGTGTAATTGCCGCGTCTGTGCTTCTACAATATATAAAAGGGATCATTTTCATTTGCAGCCTTCCCCAATGTCTCACACTTCATTGATTGCTTTTGGAGAAGTCCAATCTGTCTTCAACTACCCTACTATTCAATTTGTTGAATTATAACCACCCTAGTAGAGCTTAGATGTGTGTACAACGCTCACAATAGCATTAGAGACGTTGGTAATAAATGCACAATCAATTTAGGACAGATTAGAGAGAAAACACTTTAAATCTGCAATAGACCTATTGCAACGGTTATAAAATTTGAATTTCGCATGACGTTGATCAATCGAAGTCTATCAATTTAAACATCGATGTACACATCGAGCGGTCGATGTACTCAGTTTATGGACCGATGCCGTTTTTCATATTTTGTAGCATTTTTAGTTTATTAACATCGATCGCTCTACGTCAGAAATCAATGTTGGACATCATATTCTTAATTTTGAACAAATGAATAATAGATCGATCGATGTTTTTCTTTTAGATCTCGACATGCACATCAATATTTAGAGATTGATGTTCCATTATTACTTGGAATAGATCGATTGACACAGAGATGAATGTTGGACAGTGTGCTTACACTTTTGGACAAAATCTACATGGATCGATCTATGTCTCTGTTTTGGAGATCGATTTATACGTAGATCGATCTACGTAGAGATCGACGTATTCATTGATCTCTATTTAGAGATCTACGTCATACTTTTTAAGCCTTTGTCATTTTTCAAGTCTAATCAATCTTTTCTTTTATTTTTCAAACATCTCAATCTTTTAAATTCATCAAAACAATTATACTCCAACATGCACAATAGTAGATGAAGTAGTATTAATTCTCTTAGACGGGAGGGTAACAAGATTCGAATTCGGGACCTCCTACTTTGATACCATGTTAAGTTACCATCTCATATTAAAGCTTAAACTCCTAAAAATTGCTAAAAGGAGGAATAATTCGTACATGTATAAAGTTAACAATAGACAACCCTTGGACTTTTTTGAGGCTTTAGTGAATATGTTAGGTTTTTGCTCCCCAACTTTCACATCATTCATAGAGATGAACTTGTGATGGGTAAAGTGATATTCAACTTTAGCTTGTTTTGTCATCTCGTGAAGGGCAAGGATGAATGCAATAAAAAGAATAGCTTGATTACCACAACTTAATTATTTACGCTAATTTTACTCAATACTTGATGCAACCACATAAGCACATCGGTGGACTATGAGTCACTCAGCTGGTCATCTTCTTTATCTTACATGCTGATCTTTTATGTCGTTATGCTGATATTTTGTCACTTGTTGCTTACTTATTTCCCCGTAGGAAGGATACTTTCCCTTGCCGATAGCAGAAAACTATCTGGAAATTTCTCCGAGTCCGATAAAGTGGATAATGGAAAAAAGAGTTCTTTACAAGAAAGTGACTCTAAGGATGATCGTGCTTCTCAATTTTTGCCTACCTCCAGACGAATTGTTCAATTTTCAAATGGAAAGGTATCAAGTCTGGTGGTTTTTTTTTGCCTTCCACTATTGCTGCGTCAATTGACATTGCTGTTCGCTGCAACTCTTTTATATCCTTCTTTAATTGCACAATTGGATATTTTCTGCTTGAAATCGTCGGATGAGAAGGTTTAAGGTTATGGGTAGCGGTTTCATTTTGTCATACAAGGTATCCACTTAGAGAGAAGATGCTTTGACTGCTATCATGACAACGGGCACCTTACTTTAGAAGGATAGTAATACTCTAATGCTCAGCAATTTGTGTGATGTTAAACTGCTAAAGCTCGGGAACTTGGGTCCCTTTTGTACTTGTAAAGTGTTTAATAGGGATGGTGGCCTTAATTGTGTCGGGATTGAAATGTTCCGATATCTTGGGTTAAGATTGACAATTTTGAGGTCTCAATCAAAGATATTTCCATTCAGCAGCCATGCAATGACTTTGTTTTACCACATCAGCTGTGATATTATAAATAATTTGCTCCATGATAGCTGCTGCTTTCACTTATTTGCACAAACAGAGTGCCAGTTGTTCACCTTAGCATATGTCCTTCATGATTATCACATTAATTTTGTTCTCTCTGGTTACCAGATGAAACTGGCTTATGTACACTTCTAGTAATGCACCTTAATTTCTGTTCTAACGCCTTCCTGTAAGTGCTTTGTTTTGTTGCTTGGTTGGAAGCTATTTGTTGAAGATGATGCTTGTTATTACATAAATACATCCTTTCTTACTCGTGCAATATCTGTAGGGACCTGGACCTAATGCTCGTGTAGTCTACATTGATGGTGCCTTTGATCTTTTTCATGCTGGCCATGTTGAGGTAAGAACTCTAGAAGTATTTAGCTGCTATTTGAAAAGAAGGTCGTTGTTATTTTACCTCTTTTTACAGTATGAGTAATGTTGTTTTTTGGCTGTCATCATTTGCCAAGCTTGCTTGTAATCTGGTAAACTATATTTTTACTTTCATTTATCGTTCTCTTTAGTGATGAGATTTTATTTTAAAAAGAAAAGTTTCGGGAAAATCAAGGTGATTGTCTTGACAATGAAATTTTCAATGGTTGAGTATGAGCAATCTTTTGCCAGAAATTTTGGTTGTTTTCTTGGAGACCAAAGTATCCATAGTTGACATCATTTGGTAGGAATAAGGCTGAACTTTGTGTTTAGAATTCATGGCATTTTCTGTGTTTGACTTTTGGTTGGAAGAGCTGTCTTGAGTAAATTGTGTCTTTAAATCCTGTAGTATATACGATTGTTTTCGTCCCTCTTTTAATATCATGGCACCAACATCACCTTATGAGGTGCCTTTATAAACCAAGCTGTTGAACTGTGTATTGCGTCATCACCTATGATATGGTTCTGTGATGTGCAAAACCTGTGGGTGGACATGCTTATTGAAATTTTTAGTAGTACAGTATTGTCTGAATGCAGCCTTGAACATTTGATGTCGATGCTCTAAACCTCAAGGTGATCACTCTATTACTGTTTTTGCAGTTTCATGGCTACTCGTTTCAACATTGTGAATTATATAGTGCACAAAATTTGTGTCATTCCGTAGTCTATATATTGATTTTGTGTCACTCTATCACCCCCTAGATTATGTCATGCTGATTGTTTGCCATGTTCTCTTCGGAGAGTGCTTTGCCATGTTCTTATTGGAGAAAGCTGGTGTTGAGCTTCTCTTATGTGCATTTGCAGATTCTAAAGACTGCTAGGCAGCTAGGTGACTTTCTTTTGGTTGGTATTTATGCTGATAACACGGTCAGGTATGTGCAAGTACTGTCTTGGGGATCTTGTTAGGATGGATGTTTGATGGATGCAAAGGCAATTATGATGATATGCTTCTTGCATATCCTTCTCTTGCTTATGTTTGTTTTCTCCGCTGACTACTTATGGTTGGCTGGAGGACGATAAGAAGTTTTCTTTCTTGCAGTGAACTTCGAGGAAAGCATTGCCCACTTCTGAATCTTTATGAGCGCAGCCTTAGTGTGCTGGCCTGCCGCTATGTTGATGAAGTCATAATTGGTGCACCTTGGGAAATTTCAAATGACATGGTATGTATTTGTTTAGTTGTCTGTGTGACATGCCATTTCTGTTGGTATGCCCTGCATGAGAATGTCAATAAACCTGGCAGGTAGAAATGCTACTGTATGATTGGACAATGTCCCTTCCTTTATTGTGCAATGTTGATTTCCTTGTGTGGTCTGTAAACAGGCCAACTTGTGTCTCTGTTTTTAATCAGAATTGGAACAATTCAGTCCTATGATATCGTTTAGTGTAGGACTATGTGTTTCTATATGCATTCTTAATTTTGAAGTAACATATTTCAGATACGACAGTGCTTACCAACATAAATCCATGTTTTTCCATTTGAGAAGTGCTATTATTCTAGGTAATTACTGGAGGACACTTGGCGAAGATAGATCTTCAGTACTTTGCCATTGAATCTCCTTCCTAGTGGTGTCCTCCCGAAATCTAGAATTGAACTGTCTCTTCTTAGGGACAGCTTAGATCAACATGTTGCCTTAAATTATTTTGGTTTATGGAAGCTACCTATGTCCAGTGTGAAGGCCACAACATGGTTTGACCTCAAAAAGCACTTTGGGAGCTTCTTGAAGTTAGTATTTGCTACAGTGGTCACCCTTCTTAGTTTTGTTTCAGCGTTAGTGGCCATTTATGCTTGCTGAACAGAGAACAAATGTATACAAATCTACCCTCACAAACACACAAACACACGTGCGTTCTGTCCGACTAATAGTATCTGATTGACCCATTGCACAATTTAAGCTAACATCATATAATGCATTAACATACTTACAAAAAAAAACATTTAATGCATTAACATAGATTCTACCAGAGCATGTCCAAAATATCCGCATCCTCCACTATTACTGGTAAGAGACTATGAGGGCATCAATGAAACTTAAATAAGTAGCTTTGACATTTTTAGCAGACAATATTATTGGGATATATCAATCACGAAATCTGGAGGAGTATATACGGATACATGTATGTATGTTCTGTGCTTAAGCCAAATTGACCATGGTCAGAACACTCTCATTGCTCTGTGAGTTAGTATTTATGGTTAGATCAGGAAGCTAAGTTGTGTTGTAGGTTATATCATGGAGTCTTCAATTACTTATATTCATATTAAATGCATGAGGTGGACTGCTATTTTTGATAAACTACATGTACTTCTTAATTGGTAAATTGTGCATTTGGAAACATATTGGAGTTTTTTTACTGGATGATGGAGTTATGGAAGGTATGGTAACGTACATGGTGATTCGTAATTCCTGGATATTTTTCTTGACTTATGGATGGAAAAAGGAGAGCCTAGACAGGAGCCAAGTGTGTTGTTGGTTATTTACAAATATATCTTGACCAGGAGGGATGTACATCATGCAATGTCAATTATAAGTTCCTTTTACCTGAATCACCAGTATTAGCAGGTTAAGGCATTAATATGAACACCTAATATAGCTCACTGAGTTCTGTATTATTTAGGTCTTCAGCATATTCTTTTGCATGAATAGGAGCTTTGGTTGTAGTGCTCTTCTCAATGTAACTGCTGCTTTTTCAATTTTCTTTCATCTGCAGGATTGATGCCTTTCTTTTTTTTCCCCTCCCCTGCTGTGTGTATGCCCTTGTCGTATGTTCTTTTTGATGATTGTCCTTTTAATATTACGAATAACATCAAGTTTCTTTTTCAATGTTTTGCTCCTTTGGAACAGATCAAAACTTTTAATATATCGTTAGTTGTGCGTGGGACAATCTCAGAGGGTAACCCTTTGCTGAATGTAAGTTGAATGTGTTATTATCTTGAATTTGGCCTTCTGTAATATGATATTATGGCTGCAATGGTGATTTGCTGATGCAGGGCCAGTGTGATCCTTATGCAATTCCAAAAAGCATGGGAATTTTTCGAATCGTTGAAAGCCCAAAGGATATAACAACTACTTCAGTGGCCGAGAGAATAATTGCCAACCACGATATTTATACGGTATACTTCTATTCTTGGGTCTTGCTTCAGTTCCCTGAATGTCAGATACTCCTTCCTAGTACTCATCTAAAACATTAAGATGTAAAATTAAGATGATCCGGACATGGATAATGTGGTTCTTTTTGGAGGTGGGTGGGAACTGGGGTGGGTGTTGGGTTATAAACTCTCCTGCTGCCTAACGTACACATGCTTTGCCTAAGAGACAAAGGCCTGGTTTAGTGCTGATTGTTGATTGGCGAAAATCAAATTATTTATGATGTAGAAGTTCATGATAGTTGGACTGAGTCAGCTGCTTGAGATGCTTTTTTTTTATAAAGCAGATGAATATATTGGCTTATTTTCTGTATTTGATTTTCTATATTTGGATGAATCATCCTTTTCCCATTTCCAATAGAGTCAAGGACACACTCTGACTTTGGAATATGATGGAATAAAGAAAAATGACTCATTAATTTGGTTGTGCTTCTTATATTGTGAAGTAGCAGCTAATCGATACAGTTTGACGCAATTTTCGTTATGGGTCATCGGAAAACAACCTCTGCGTGTTTATAACACATGAGTATGGTTTGCGTACGTCCGAGCCCCCATACCCTGCCATAGGCGGAATCTTCTAATGCAATAGGGTAATGTTATTGTTGTTGTGGGTGAATCATCCTTTTGTGCGTGTAGCTTTGATGTTTTAAAGATATAAATTTTCCATCAATTCCTTGTGCTTCCTGAAATTATTGAATGGGATAATGCCAGTATTTCCTTGTACTCTGCCCTTTGTTTTGTGCATGGTCACTCTTGATATATAATCTAGATTATGAAGAACTGCATACTGAACTAAGTAATCATGTGTAACAAGAATTGTGTTCCCGGGCATTGATGCTATTGTTACTTTTCTAGAAACGGAACGCGAAGAAGGAAGCCAGTGAAAAGAAATACTATGCAGAAAAGCAATATATATCTGGAGATTGAAAAGCCTTAAGATGGCATATACATCCAGCAATAACATGATTATCGTCGCGGCTCATCCATTCTGGGTCTGCCCCTGCAGAGAGATATAGGCAACGATATACATGATATGGAACATCAAGTAGTTAGAGAACTTGCTAAAATTTTTGTCATCCTGGAGTCTGATTAAGCGCCTCGGCTTGGAGGCGCAGCACAGCCCTGACCTAACACTTGAATATCTAACAATTTTCTTTGGTTATGTATGATTTGATGACCCAACTGATTCTGTAACATAAACATTTATCCACCTAAAAGCGTTTCCTGTGATTGTAAAGTTTGTATTTGTATTTCTTTTTTGGTGTTTTGTACTTGGAAGGAATTCGTTGGATGCAACTTTAAGCGTATTCGCTGCATTGCATTTGTAATTGATGTTTAAATTGTTCACTAAGGCAGCAGACTTTGATGGTACCATTGGGGACTAATGTTTTGCCTTCGAGATCAAAACCTACATAAATTTAGTAGTACTTCGCTTGAATTTTCTTTTCTTTTTGATAAAAGATCAATTCATTTACTCTTGATGTCTAACGTTGTCATGGCCAACAGCTGATTCATGAACTACTATGACCTTCTAAAAGGCTAATTAAAATAAGAGGGGATATTGTCGTCAATTCATTATTATATATATTTCCACCGTTTTTGTGAAAATGATGGAAATGTAAAAATATATATTCAAGTCGGCACAGCCCATGAGACGTAAGACGTCTCGACGTTGGTTAGAATTTCAACTCAGCATCAACTGATCTCACCTAAAGGCATCAAAGATTGGTCACCTCAGCTTCAGCTGTCCACCTCAGTTACAAGCATTACCTCATACACGGCTACCACCTTGGCTTCAATCATCAGTTTAGTCTCAGTTGTCACCTCGAGAATGACATGCATCTCAGCTATGATTCACAGGACAATCGTGTACCTGTTGTCAAAAGTCATCTTGGCCAGCTCAATGGAATCAAGCTCTTGTCCGAGCAGATACTTGCCAGGCAAGCAGATTAGCCATGTAATTAGACACGTGACGACACACGGCGGCCATACACAAGCGAACTAGGCCACTTCGCACTCTCACATAGCTCTTCAATATGCATTGTTGGCCAAGCCATACAGAAGGAAAAACAACATCCAATAGGGACCATGTTCAATTTGAACAAAAGAATACATCAATCAAATGCCACAAAGACAGGTTTCTCTAAAGCATTCCAGTCTAAACATTTCTACTAATGGAAACATCCGTAACTGACTTGATTGTCGGAAATTTTTCTCTAGAGTAAAGCTTTGGGCCCTTTAACGTCGTTGATTGTGTAGGTTTTTCTCCAACAATTATCATTAGTTTTATCATTTGGATTATCTAAGAATCCTCTGTAAAGATCTGACTTCGCCAAGTATTGTCATATATCCTCTCCAATGATTCTCTAGGTCGGGTGGGTTGTCAAATTCTTAGATAAGGATTAAGCATGTTTCCCCCCCCCCCCCAAAAAAAAAAAAAAAAAAAAAAGGGAATCTTCCTTCACCCAGCAAAGCATCCATTTATTTTTCTCTATTTTACTGCAATTACTGATTTGATTCAGGTGAAAAAGAAAACATGAAGAGAAGACTCTTTGTCCGTAAGTTATTGAAGCTAGATCGTATGGACGGTATTTTTGCTTCCTTACCTTAGTACCTCTGTAAGGAGAAGCAACTCACCCGTCTATTTACTTTCTAATTTTGGTATGAAGAATGCTTTCTATATATTAAGGTTCAATATACCAAATCATTTAATCATCATCAACAACAACAACATTACCACATTGTCTTAGATGCTCTCGTCTATGACAGGGTATAGGGGGATCGAATGTACGCAACCATACCCATGTGTTAGAAAGACACATGTGTTGTTTCTCGATGACCCATAGTGATGCGTCAGATTATGATGATCAATTGCTACTTCACAATATAAGAAGCGCAGCCAATTTAGTGAGTCATTTTGCTTTATTCCATCATATTCCATCAAATACCAAATCATTTAATCAAAGATTTTATATATGGCTGATATTGATGACTACCTTGGAACAACAACAACATTACTCTATTACTTTAGAGGCTCCAGCCTATGGTGGGGTAGGGGTGTTAACGAACCGAGCCAAACCGAATACTAAGTTTTCGAACTCGAATTCGTTTAGTTAAACGAATAGTTCAGCTCGGTTTGTTTAGCTAAACGAACTTTAAAATTGGTTCGAGTTCGGCTCAATAACCTTATAACTGTTTAAACGAGCCGAACTGTTCGCGAACAATTCGGCTCGTTTAACTAAACGAACTCGAATACCTATTCGAATTCGGCTCGTTAACAAATAATTAACGAACAAATACGAACCAAACTCGAATAGTTCGCGAACGGCTCGGTTTGTTTAACACCCCTATGGTGGAGTATGGGGATCGGATGTATATAACGATACCTATGTGTTAGAAACATAGAGGTTATTTTCCGATGACCAATAATATTAATTATGTCAAGTTGTGTCGATCAACTAATACTTCACAATATAAAAAGCGCAACTAATTTAATGAGTCATTTTGCTTTATTCCATCTTGACTTCGTTGGAAATGGAAACAAATGACTATCTTGCAATATGGAGCTAAAGACGCCGAGGACCACATTCTGGCATTTGAAAGTAACTGAGAAGCCTCAAGAACAAAATACAACTAGTAAATTTTTTTTTTTTAAAATTTTAAAAACAAATATTGTATTAGATTAAGAGTCTGTCATAACGGTTACATAAGGCTCAAACGAAAAATCCGAGATACAGACATTTTGACCATAACGACTAAGAAAATACACGTTCAAAAGTTAGGGCGTTTTCGGTACACTAAGTTCTTGTGTTTGTGTAGGGTCCGGGAAGGAGCCGGATCGTTTTGTAATCTGATGTCCGCAGCCCCACCTTACACCTTATGTAAGAAGTTATTTCTGTAGCTCGAACCCGTGATGTGTGAAGAACGACATTATCCCTCCTTTTGCTCCTATATATAAGGCTGTTAATCGAACAGAACAGTTCATGAACTATTCGAGTTCGATTTGTATTCGGTTCGCGTTGTTCGCTAATTTTACTTAAACGAACCGAAATTCGAACACCTATTTGAGTTGGTTTAGTTAAACGAGCCAAACTGTTCGGCTCGTTTAAACAGTTATAGGGCTATCGAGCCAAAGTCGAACCAATTTTAGAGCTCGTTTAGCTAAACGAAGCGAACCGAACAGTTCGTTTAGCTAAACGAATCCAAATTCAAACACCTAGTATTCGGTTCGGCTCAGTTCGGTTCGTTAACACCCCTAACTATATACTTCCAATCACTCCTTGAAACTATTTCAAGTCTGGCCTTGCGTAGTCTTTTTGGTACTTCTGATATGGCTGAGTTTGTAGCCTCTATGACTTGTTCTTTTGGTTGTCTTTATGCCAAGGATTGGTTTATCTTTATAGCCTTATAGGTATGGTTTTTTACATCAAGAAGTGTTTTGTGGCTCTTTTTGTATGTCAGCTAAAGACATCTGTTCCCTTTAGAGTTGTTTTGTGAATCACCTTGGCATGCTCTTGAATTTGATATTAAGAGCTTTAGTGATTATTGATATAGTTTGGCATATTGTTTGTTCAACCCACTTTTAGGTTATCTTATTCAAACCTAACGGTATGAGTGTATGAGCAAATGATCAGATATTATTATCAAGCCAAAGATGAAAACTTTATTGCTGATGAGATGAAGCAATCAGGTGTGACTTATTTCTCACTTTATTGATGATTGTTGGAAAAGTACTTAAAAGTACTTTAAATCGTTTGATTCAATCTTGTATAATATCATGTGTTCAACTGATAGAAGATTGGGTGAAGATTAAAGTGATTTATGAATAATGGAAGGAAACAGGAACGTTCCAAACACATGAGGCACTTTATGTGTTGAAGAAAGTTTCCAGAACACTTCGAACGCTTTGTATACGCGTTCGATGTGGGATGAAGCGCCTAATGTAGGCGTTCGAAGTGGGATGAAGCTCATGATGTAGGCGTTCGAAGTGTCCAGAAAGCTTCCGCAACACTTTGAATGCCTACATAAGGCGCCTAAAGTGTGCGTCTGTTCATAAAAGATGCAACTCTTGCACCATATGACATCTCCTTTCAATTAGAATGATAACAACCGATTACCAACCAACTTGGAGGTTAAATTCTCTGCAAAAAGGTGTCTTTAAGGTGATAATTAACCACTTGAAGCCTATAATGGGAAGGCTTTGACATGTTAAAGATTGTGACGAAAAAACACTTGAAATTGATGAATCCTTAGATTATTTCTGCAGAAAATTTATCCTCTTTTTTTTCTCTTCTTTCCTCTTACAACAATCACTTCTACGGGTAAGTTCAAACTTTCTCTTGGAGAACAACCAAAAGAAAGTAAGCCGTTATATGCTGGGAAGCATTTGTCTGAAGTTCACCTTGCTCAATGGTGAAGACAAAATTGCTTTAAGTTCATGCATCTCGAGTCTCGTCTCGGCTTTAGTCTCTATTTGTCCTTCTGTCGAGAATCATAATATTATTGATTTCTTCATTTCAGCATCTTTGACTATCATATAGTTGTTGGTTGCATATGTTTATTGTCACTAAAGTCAATCGAATTCTTCATATATCAGACCCCCATTTGTATGATGTTCTTAGTCATCTTATTGAACATTAAATTCATGTCACAAAGCTATTTCATTTAAATATCTTTTGTTCATGTTTGGCACCATATCGAGCCAAATTTTTCCAACAGTCTTAAAGCAATTTCTAGTTGACGCGGTTCCCAAACATCTCTTGGATTCCAATATATTCAAGTTTGATCCACACAAAGAAACAAGTTTTACAAAGAAGTCTATGTTGTTCCTTTGTCATTCTTCAATCTCATTTCTACCAAAGTGTGGGGGTTGAATCATTGATGAAAATATCTTAGAAAATCATTACTTTCATAATGGTATGGATGTGATATCATTTCAATTTCCGTCGGCCCGTGGGGGTGGATGCCATTCATTTATCTTCATGCTTGACGTCAACTGAAGAAACTCTATATGAGGACATGGATAGGCAACTCCTACACCATGATGGAAGATGAAGGCTTACAAGGTGGAGATAGTGGCATACACATGAAAACAAGCATGACAAGAACAAAGTTTATTTGGTATCAACCAGAGAAAGCTCAAGGATACAAAGAAACAAGGGGATTACCAACATGATCGTTGGTGACAGATGAATAGGAGAAGTTGCTTGGAGTATCAACATGATGGAGGATAAGGAGATCACAACGGTGTTTTATGAGGTAATCTTGTTGGTAGTTCTTCAGAAAGGATGATAGATTATGTCTATCAAGTTTATTGCAACCAGTAGAGAGGTAGCTTAATTTCTTTAATGATGCACTAGAAATCCAAGAGTTTGGATAGTAGTAGGTGCACTTAAAGTTAACTTTGTTAATAAAAACTGAAGTTGGCAATATGTGTGATATTCTTACACATGTAGGAATGATTTTTGAGTTTCTATCAAACATGGATTTTAATGTTTGTTTTGTGCTGCATATGTGATTTATGAGTCTTAATAGATTTGCATCTATTTTATGTGAAGTCGTTTCATGTATTATGCATGATGATAAACAAGAACATGAGTCTTGCTAATTTATTGAGAAAGTGAAGGAAAATACTAAGGACATAAGAAATATGTTTTGTATGATTTGTGAAGAAATAGTTGCATGTGTTTAATCCCATTTAAATATGATGTTAAATACATGTTTTAATATGTGTAATTAAATACATGCTTTAACATATGTATTTTGTTTTGCATTTCAACTTAAAGTTTCATGAAAAGAGAATTCGGCCTAGAAGTTGAAATGTGAAGCATGTTGCTTGTGTATAATAAAAGCATTCTATAGTAAAGAATAAGAAATCTAAGAAGGAAAGATTAGATAGATTGCTTTCATCTTTTATGAATAAAGTTTCTTTTTGAAAATGGGTTGAGTGAGACTAGTTGTTTATGATGAAGATAAACTTACAAAAATAAAATTTTCTAATCTTGGTCATTTGTTCTCTGTGGTAAAACTAGCTAATGTGCTATGTGAAAACAAAAACCTAGAAATCATGAATGTTGGATTTCTAGTTTTAGTTGTTATCTTTTGGAAAACCATACTGTTGAAACTATGGTATACTTAAAAGATCAAAAGTGCTAGTTCCTTATGAATTTTGGTTCATAAGAAGATTGTTGGAGTTTACTGCAAAGTGACATAGAGAGTTTAGTCTATGATCATTGTTGGAAGCCTTTTGAATTAATCTATACCATAGCTAGTTGTCTGATAATTTGTGATCAGTCGAAAATGAATATTGAAGTAATTGATGATGATGAATAAAAGTATGTTTTGTGATTAATATAGGATGAGATGAAATGTGGGAGTTTAGCCCTTTAATACTTTTATTTAAAAAATGAATTTATTAGAACATGTGAATGTTGAACATGCAAATAACTTATGTGTCGTTTAAACGTCAAAATATTGGTCACTGTGTTGTTATAATTGTTTGATGATTAATGTTCTAAGTCTATAAGGATGATAGGCTTGCTTGCTGTTTATGACGCACCATGATAATATTCATGAGATTTGGTAATCAAAAAAGTCGTGTGTTTGTAAGCTTGTTAAGCTTGCTTGATGCTTATATTGAAAATTGATGATGAAAATAAATTATGATGATTGGAGAATAGTTGCAAGCATATGAATGTAATTAACTGGTATGATGTTTTGATGAGTTCATCATGCTTGGCTATTTGTTGTTGATAAAACTGACTCTTGGATAAAGTTGTTCATGATACTATTGGTCATGTTTGTAAGAGTCAGTTTGTAGAAACAAGTTTGATGATTTTGCTTGATAAAAATCATCCTGAGTTTGATGATTTGCTTGACAAAAATCATCCTAAGTTTGATGATTTTCTTGACAAAAATCATCCTAAGTTGATGATTTGCTTGGTCAAAAATCATCCTAAGTAAGTTTGATGATTCGCTTGAAAAAAATCATCCTAAGTTTGATGATTGCTTGGTGAAAAATCATCTTAAGTTTGGTGATTTGCTTGCCGAAAAATCATCCTGTTATGATTGAGTGATTTGTTGAAGGAAATCACTAAAGGGAATTATCATGAGATTGTGCACTATCACTAAAAGGAACTAGCTCTATGGTCATGCCCTTACTTTTTCAGCGGTATCATCAATAACCTAATATACGAAGTATATCATGGACATATTTTCCTTCAGTTTAAAAGAAAAAGTAGCTTACGTAGCTATAATTTGAAGTATAGCTTTAGCTGTTTAAAATAGTATACCTTCTAATTTTGGAAACACAAAACCAAAAGTATCATATATTTATTTTCGTAACGCTGTGTCTCAAATGATCATTTATAAAACAATGATATAACTGGTTCGCAAAAGTATTACGGTTGAAACCACTTCAAAAAAATTGAGACACAACAATCGTAAAATTTCTTTTTACAAAATGATTTGAACGCGATGTCTTTTTATTTTTCAAAGAAATATATATTTTGAAAGCTATGTTTTGTTTCGCAAAATACAACAATTGAAAATTCAGCAAATATAAAGTTCCGTAAAACAATTTGGATAAGGCACCTCTATTTTTCAAAAAGAAGTATATATATTTTGAAACTATCTCTGCTTCACAAAATTAAATAAGTTCATCGCAAGCAGATAAATAACTTTAAACGCATTTAATGGGTAAAATACTTGCAATCTTGATAGTTGTCAAATAAAATTATTTCGACAAAATAGGGTAGTTTAAACAAAAATTCAGGGTATTACATAAAAAATCGTTCTTTCAAAACATTGACATTTGAAAATATATCTATTTTTCAGAATTGTCGGAGTAGTAGATATTTCATTTTGTTGCTTTACGAATTCAGAAAGGAATATAGCCTTGTAAAGTTAATAGACTATATAAAAAAATGAAACTAGTTGAAATATTTAGAAGCAAAAATCTTTGAAATATCTTTGAGATATAGAATATATCTTGGTGTACGTGTTTATAAGAAAATGTTTAACTACATGTAAAATAATGGTCCAATATTTCGTATAATTTTTCTAAGTCAACTCCTAATGTCAATGAAAAATCCACCTATGTACTGTTTCTTATAACTCTTTAACTTAAGTTGTTCAATCCTAGTATGCACACTAAATATTGATCGACTTAGGGCATTCTATTGCACCATGCTTCCGCACGCCACACTAATCCACCATACTTCTTTACGTGGTTATTTCAACCGCTAATTCTAATTTAGTTAGATTTCACCTGAAAAGCACTCATCACTTGTTTATGCTTACTCTATTTCAGTTCAAGCCTACTCGATACATCAGTACTTACGTGTTCCTAGGGATCAACGCTAAATACTTTGTTATTCCACTGTACTTATTTTAGTAATGTTCGTTCATCACTATCAATCAATATCTTTAATAAAACTAATATCTTCGGCCTATTTGATACTCTAAAATTCAAAATCTTAATCATAATCATAAACCCCTTTGTACGATATTTTTTCGCTAAATTCTACTGATCATAACGGTAAATCCTTTTCTTAGTAATTCGTTTTACCATAAATCATTTCTTAGAAACTACGATTCCAACTTAGACCTAGTCACGTTCTGACACTACTGTCAAAAGTGGAGGCATGTGCCATCTTTATTTACCTTTTGGATACCAGGTCCCATGCTGCTGCTATGGGAAAGCAGTCCTAGTGACTGCCGAGCCTATTTAAATTTATGCATCAGCCAGCGCCTGCGGTAGGGTATCCTGACTAACATTACAATTACAGAATTTAATTATGTATTATTCAAATGGTTTGGATTTACATGGATCGGATCTAAGAGATTATGCAAAAGATTATATATCAACACTAAAGTACGTCAATTAATTCCAAATCGTGTGAGCCGCCTTAGATATATGTGGGCGTATCCCTGATCTGATCATCTCTTACGTCTAAGATCACGTCTTATTTCTAAAATCATGCTTAGTATGTAATCAACGCTTATGACTAAAATCAGTGCTTAAGTCCAAGATCAAATTTTAATCAAAATCGTCGTTTATGTCTAAAATCGTGACTTACGGGTAAGATCATCACTTATTTTAAAATCGCAGCCTAAATTTATGTTTCTACCGTGGATCTAGATCCATGCTCTGATACCACCTGTAGCGACTTGTCTTGAGCCTCAGTACTCGAAACGACTCACCCGCTGTATCTCACTAAGGAGAATACAAAGCGTTGATACCCTTCAATTACACGTCAGCATAATAACGTAAATCGATGTCAGCAGAAGTCATAGAAACTAAAACCTCGAAATAAATAATCATTTAATACCAATGTCTAGGAAAATTTAACTTGATACAAATGTCAACGTAGATAAACACTAATCTCCATGATACTTAAACTTCGAACATCGAAATAACTGCCTCAACGAAGTCCTCGAAAGTCTTATCTGAATATCCTCAGTCTCGAAATCTCCAGTCCCGATCTTCCATGGTATACTAACTCCTTTACATGTCTATCTGCAAAATTGATTGATAGAGGAGGGTGAGCGACATACATCGCCCAGCAAGTAACCTGACTATATTTATCATGGGATCATGTACAGATAAACAAGTGTAAATAAAATAAATAAATAACATAATATAAAATAGCATGCTTCTATTCGCAAATAAATTTACCCTTTTCGTCCGTCCGGAACAATCAAGCAACTAAAGCACGCGCAACTTAGTCATCGCACGCAAGAGTCCAAACAATCAAAACCGTGATGCAATTTTTCAAATTAATGAAATGCAACTACTCGACAACCATTTATTTTTTATTCAATTCCGTTTCATATTCCATTTTCTATTTCTCATATCATAGGCGATTACCCCTTACGGTATCCTTATCGATATCCATTTCTATTTTTTTTCATTTCCATTTTTTGATACCATAGGCGATTACCCCTTACAGTATCTCTACTGATATCATTTCTGATATCCGTATATGGTTACCCCTTACGGCATCCATATGTAATATCCAATTTTGATACCCATATGCGGTTACCCCTTACGGCATCCATATGTGACCCATATGCGGTTACCCCTTACAGCATCCATATGCGATATCCATTCTACTTTTCCGTTTATCACTTTATTTCCATATTTAATTCCGACTTATCACCCACATATAAGTATACCCACGTATATGCCCGCACTTATACACGTGCATATATGTGCTTATACTTACGCGTAACACTTGAGCTCGCGACTCATTCTATGCCCAGCCGCAACCTTACCACGTCCATGCTATCCTGGCACGCCTT
Source organism: Eustoma russellianum (assembly GCA_036186865.1). Classification (NCBI taxonomy): domain Eukaryota; kingdom Viridiplantae; phylum Streptophyta; class Magnoliopsida; order Gentianales; family Gentianaceae; genus Eustoma; species Eustoma russellianum. The sequence goes on from AP025053.1 coordinate 5,293,170, forward strand.
GCCATAGCCCAACCGTAGCCCTGCCACGGCCCTGCCAGCTAGAACCGACGACCTTACCAAGGCCCTGCCAGCCAAAACCAGCGACCTTGCCAATGCCCTGGCAACCAGAGCCCACGACCTTGCCATCGGCCCTGCCGTGGCCTATCACAAGAAAAACACCAAGATTATGCCACTTTAACATGTATATACATATAATCGATACATAATTACAACACTTACGTATGTATATACAACAATCGATGCAATAAACCCAACATATAATACGTGCTTATATTTTATATCTTTTAGGGGGATTCGCACCCAGCACCCAAACGTTGGTCAAATAATCCACTTAACACTGAAACGTTCCGAAACCTCATTTGGCATCCAAACATTGTCAAAATTGACTCAATTAACACCAGAAACCGGCTGCTAACCTGCTGCAGCTGGTTTCAATAAATTTTAGCGCCAAAATATGTTCTCCTCCAAAAAAACGACTTCTGCTTCCCTCCTTACTGCTCCTACCGCTTCCCTCTGTTTTCTTTACATAAATTAGACCCCAAATGCACAAAATGAAACAACATCCAAGATTAATTCAATATCTTCATTCTTCCCTCTCTCTCTCTCTATTGTGCATAAAGATGTCTACTTCATCTTCGGCTGGTAGTTGCTGGAGGAGGGCTGAATTGGGTGTGGAAGGGCGTTGCTATTGTGGTATGAAAATGGATGAGACAACTTCGTGGACGAAATCAAATCCTGGACGTAGATTCCTAGCATGTCCATTGAAGAGGGTAAGTTTAAAATCTTCCTGCCAATGTTTGAGAGTTAAAAAATGGCAAAATTTTGACTGTTTTTTCCGTTTGCTTGTTAGAATGGAGTTGGAGGATGCGGTTTCTTTCAATGGTTGGATGAACCAATGGGTGAACGTGCGTGTCAAATTATACCGAGGCTGCTAAGGAGGTGCAGTAGGTACGAAGATGAGATAAAGAAGTGCAACATGAAGATAAGTCATTTGGAGAGGAAAAACCGGATCCTGGTGTGCATTGTGATATTTAGTTGGGTAATCTTGATCAAAATGTTGTCCATGTAGCGTGGGTTTGTATTAGGCAGTGGTTGATGTTGTGGACCAATGATGTTGTGTTTGTTTAAGAAATGAAAATGTTATGTTCCATAGTGCTGTGTAATGTAAGTTTGTTGGTTGAAATTTAAGTAATGTTTGTTTTTGTGGCCTTGTTGTTTTGTTGCCTTTTTACAATGTTATGGAATATAAACACAATTCAAAGTAAGACATATGCAGGCTTCAAATGATTTTGAATGAAAATTTAGCACTATTCAAAACAAGCAATGAGTCTGACTGAAAACTCAGCACCATTCAAAATAAGCAGCAAAAGTGTGCACATTTTGAGCACCATTCAAAATACAATAAGCATTGTGCAATAAGCAGCAACACGGAACATCTGTTGCCATAAACAGAGAACAGCCAATCTAGCATACCCATATTCATGCTAAAATCCCAAAACAAATAAACAGTATACTCATTCCTAATATCCCATCAATCAACACATCAGACTCCCCCTCAGCATCTTTATGTGCACCAAAAACACCCATTTCCTGGCCACAAGACTCCATGGCCAAGGGAAAGTTACTAACCTGATCAACCAACTACTCAACATACAATTCAAGAATCCTTGTTGCACCCACGCTTTCCTTAGCAGCACTGTATAATGCCCCATCATTTGATAACATAACGAACTTGTGACCTTCAACCATATAATACTTTTTCTTACCTAATACCCCATTTTCCTCACACATTTGCTCCAAGTACACTAATGATATCTCATCCTGCTCCACATAATCATACACGAAACAGTCACCCCCAGTATAGTTTGCCCTAGGCAAATGCAGCAACAGCCCCCCATAATGCACAATGAGTGTGAATTGCCCACTATTTGGAGCTGTGAAGCAAATCATTGAGCACAAGCAAATTTCAAAACGTTTTACAAACATATAGAGTAAAAAAAATTACAAAACAACATCGGGGTTTGACAAATGCAGAATCAAAAACACATTTGCTTAATAAATAACAAGGCATTACACAAACGAAAATTTAAAACAAAATTGTTGGACTCCACAAAACCTTGACATGCAGGAGGCAAAATAGACAATGGCACATAAAGATCACTGATTTTCATCATACTTGGACAAAAAACTATGTTTCCAACAAAAACGCATGGGAACAGTGGAAAAATTTTAATTTCATCCCAAATATTGTTCGTAGCATCCACAATATCTCCACGCATGCAAATGGAAAGGGTCTACAGCCATTAATCCTCTAAATTTCCAAATCACAGAACACAATATGCAGCTTATGCCTAAAAATCGAGTAAAAACAAAATCTTTAACACAAGGGTGATTTCAATCTTACAATAAATGGGAGGAGGCTCATCTCGTCGCTTAGGTAGTCTCAAACTCATTGTCTTCCAGGTACCCTCCAACACGCATGAAATCAACGAGATATTAGCAGAAACTGCAGCAAATATATGAGCAAAGTACTAAATCTGCACATGCAAGAAGAAAAATCGCAGGGAAGCAGGGGAAAATGGGGGAGCAGGGGATAGAGAGAACAACGCGGGGAAGTGTGCAAAGAGGAATAGGTGGAAGCCCGGACGGTTTGGGTATTCTACCGCCAAATCAAATAAATCAGGGATAAAATCGGTAAATCACGCGAATTGCAATCAATTTGGTTCAGTCAATGGTATCATTTAAAAAGTCAAAGGTAACAGCCGGTTTTCTGGTGTTAATTGAGTCAATTTTGACAACGTTTGGGTACCAAATGAGGTTTCGGAACGTTTTAGTGTTAAGTGGATTATTTAACCAACGTTTGGGTGCTGGGTGCGAATCCCCCTTTTATGTAATAAAATACCATTTTCTTTATAGGAAAACACAAAAAAAAACCTTTTCTTTTGGCCGAAGCACCCGTGAGCATTCATAATTTCATCTCGGCCCTTTTTTTGCAAATATTAACCAAAAGTTTACAACTTTATATGCACCCACGGTTATCTACTCATATGTATACATATATAATACATCAAGCTATGCACTCACATATACTTATGCATGATCCGATTTGATACAAAAATAGCATAATAATGTTCGAAAAACATAGCAAATATAGGAAGGGTACTTGTCTCGTGTATCGATTATACGCGATATACGAAGAACCGGGATGAACAACAGACCAAAAATTCTCTTTTTACTCTTTAGGGCTGGCGGCTGAATTTTGAGAGAATAAGAAGGTGTGTGCCGAGATTATGCTTGGAGGAATAGGGTGTATGATGGTGTGTGTTTATATCTATATCAAAGCATTGCATCGTCACCTTTTTTTTTTCCTTCAAGGTTGCTGGCGGCAAGAACATGAGGCAATATGGCAGCCAAGCTGCCGTGGGATGTGCTGGGAATTTGGGGAGAAGATTTCGGGCGAAATTAGTGTAATATGTTGGTATATATAATTGTATATGTATAGTCTTAATATAATTAGGACTTTGAGGGGAATAGAGTTCTAAATCTCTTTTTATTCTTTTCCTAGTATGTCCTAGTATGTTTAGGATTCTAGAGTTTTGTGTATGTGTAATGTATAAATAATATATATATACTTTGTGTGCCTGACGTGTGCTTGTGTATATTGCATGGCCAAACGCGTGATGTAACAACTACAGTGCAATATGTAGCTATGCAAGATGAATCATTTTGAAATTGAAGAGGTTGAAGAGGGGGGGAGGGGGAGGGGGAGGGGGTTTCTCTTTTCATTGAAAGCCCGTTTTCCATTATATCTGGTACGTCAGGTTGATGCATTCATAATTGCTAAAACTATCCTTGTTATCTAGAAAGGCTATGGAGTCATATGAAATCTGTTGTTAATGCTGTGTAGATAAGGAAAACGAGTTTGCTTCATGATCTCTAGCCTTGTATCATGATGTGGTTTTGCTGTTTCAGTCTTTGAGAGGGCCAAGAGGTGAATCATAATAAATAATAATAGTAATAATAAAAAGAGAGGGCCATGAGGTGGCATGATCTTCTTCAAAAAGGATCCTGTTACTGGTGTTGATTTAGAATCAGCCATCAATAATGCTCTTTTCCCTGGTTTACAGGTTGGTTCATCTTCCTACTTTTACTCTCTTCTTAAGAAAAGGAATACTTGTGGAATGTTAGATGTGCATGCACTGTCTCTGTGGTTTTAGAACCTATTATGGAATACTCTACGGCGGGCCTCATAACCATACTATTGGTGGACTAGTTGTCTGCTTGAAGTTTGCTGAATCACCTGAGTTTAAGGCTTACCAAAATCAGTTACGTAATGTCTTCCAAATCAAATGCTGCAGCTAAACTTCTGTGTGTTTCATCAAAGCTACCATTCCTGTAGGTTGTCTCTACTTGTAGAGCTCTTGCACATCGACTGATTGAGTTGGAATATAAACTGGTCTCTGGGGGAAGTGATAATTATTCAGTTCTCGTAGATATCAGGCCATTGGTGAGTTTCAATACATCTTTTTTGTTTGAGAACTATCTTGTTGCAACATTTGTGAGACATGCATGGGGAGATATTGACCATTAAGTTTCTCTAGGTAGTGATGGATTCTCTCTAGGTAACAATGGATTCTGGTTGATCCCTCAAAAACTAGTTTTAGGTCATATTAACCATTCAGCTTCTACTTTCCTGTTCAGGAATTTGATGGCCCTCATGTGGAGAGAATACTGGATATGGTATCGGATATACTGGGTACAGATGATCATATGATGATGAACACACTATTCCTTGACTTTGGAATATGATGGAGTAAAGTAAAATGACTGCTTCTTATGCTGTGAAGTAGTAGTTTATCGACATAGCTTGACGCATCATTATGGGTCATCGGAAAACAACCTCTATGTGTTTCCAACACATGGATATGGTTGCGTACATCCGACCCCCTATACCCTGCCATAGACGGGAGACTCTAAGGCAATGAGTTAATGTTGTTGTTGTTGTTATCAAGTGATAACAGCGCATTAGTACCTGGTGGCATTCGAATTGGGTCACCTGCAATGACCACAACAAGTTTAACAGCGAAGGAATTCATGTCAGTGGCAGACTTTATTCACGAGGGCTGCAAATTTCGCTTGAAGCCAAACAGTCGGCATCGGGTTCTAAGCTTCAAGATTTCTTCAAATTCCTGACTTCCTCAGATTTTCCTTTGAGATAAGGTGTCAGACTTGCAAAAAGGAGAGTGGCAGAATTCACTAGCAAGTTCCCGTTGCCTGGTTTCTAAATTCAGCAAAAATTACCTTATTCATCAAACTTTTTGACCCAACACACCCTACAAAATAGCGTAGCAGGAAGAAAAGGCATATTGTCTTTGAAATGACCTAAGTCATAACGATTGAATCCGATGTACGCAGATACTTCTAGTCTGAAGCGGTTGTCACATCAGCATATCTTTATAACTGTTTATTGACAAAAATCTTTGATCACAAAACATTTATCCAAGTTATAGAAACTCAAACACATATACCACATATATTAACTCTTTTTCCATGCATCTTTCGCTGCACCATATTTGTCCATATTCCAAAGCATAAAAGAACTAAATTCGATCCACGTATTATTAAATGTGTATTTGTGAGATATGAGGTTCATCAAAATGGTGCCAATGTTACAATCTAGTTACCTGTAGTTACCTGTCGTATCTAAGTCACCATGGATTGCGATTTCCTTGAAACAACCTTTTACTATCTCAAGCAACCTCATGCTCAAGCGGAGATTACGAATGATTCACTCGATTGGTTGAGTATTCCAGATCCTATTCCAACCACTATTCTAATCACTTTTTCAAACACTTTCCCAGACATTATTCTTATATCTGCAGGGTCATCCATCAACGCAACATAGACCAATGAGCTCATATCTACCACTGATCCATATATGCTTGATGTGCAACAAGAGGTAAGTGAAGCTGCAATCACTTCAGATACTTCCTCTCCTATGACTAATGATGCTACTTCTATGGATACTAATCTTGAAGTATCCGGAGAAAGCGGGTATGTTTTGCATTGTAGGAGTAACCGAGGAGTGTCACATGTACGATATTCACCAGAACATGTTTCTTGAACAAGCAGGTATCCGTTAGGCAATCTGGTTCGGGGAAACATGTTAGAAAGCGCAAAGACATTTAATATAATTCTATACAATCAGGAAATTCCCAAAGATGCTTATGAGGCGAGACAAAAAAGAATGGTGGTTGGCCATAAAAGACAAAATGGATGCTCTTAAGAAGAATGACACTTGGGAGAAGTGTATACTTCCAACGGGAAAGAGACCGGTGGGGTTGTAGACGGGTCTTCAAGTATAAGGCTGACAGAACTATTGAGCGCTACAAGGCTAGACTAGTGGCAAAATAATATATACAGACGATGGAGTTGACAACTTTGAAACGTTTTATCTGTTGGAAAAATTTAGACTCAACCCGAGTCTTGCTTTCAGTTGTAGCAAATTAGGTTGGCCGCTCCACCAGTTCGACGTTAAAAATGCATTTCTCCATGAAGATCTAAAAGAAGAAGTGTATATAAAAGCTCCATCACGTTTTTCTGATGAGTTTAGACAGGGCGAGGTGTGTCAGCTCCGGAGGGCACTATATAGACCTAAATAATCCTCGCTGGTGTGGTTCGGAAAGGTCACCATAGCAAAGAAATGATATGAGTATAAAAGAGTAACTCAGATAGCACTCTGTTTCTAAAAAAGAGAAAGAGCCTGATTGCTTATCTAATCATTTTATGTTGATGATATGATTATAACGAGCAGTGATGCTGAATAAATTAGAGAATTAAAGAAGAATGTGTTCTCATAATTTGAAATGAATGATTTGAGGGGGCTGAAGTATTTCTTATGAATAGAGGTTATTCGATCAAATAAAGGAATCTTTATGTCCCAACGAAAATACATCTTAGGGATGGTGGATTGTGAACCTACAGAGACTCCAATACAAGCTAATCATGGACTTTGATAGTGGAAGGCGGTGATATGGTAGAAAAAGAGATCAACGGCTGGTAGAAAAAACTGATTTATCTAGCACATGCTCGACCAGATATAGCTTATGCAATTAGAGTTGCAAGCCAGTTTATGCACCACCTATAGACAAGAACGTATGGATGCAGATATGAGAATTTTGCAATGTCTAAAAGGTACGACATGGCACGGGATTATATCACGGGATTACTTTTAAAAAGAATTGTCATCTCAATATTGAAGCAAATAAGGATGCAGACTGGGCTAATAATCCAAACGGTTGGAGGTCTACTTTAGGACATTTTACACTTGTTAGAGGGAATTAGAAAAACAGAAGATGTTAACACTCTCCAGTGTTAAGGCAGAATTCCGAGGAATTACAAAAAGAGTAGCAGATGTTTTGTTGTTAACGAAGTTAATAACGGAAATTGGTTTCTCGCCTAGCCTTCCGAATCAATTGAGATGTGACAATAAAGAAGCTATAAATATCTCAGAGAATCTTTTACAGCATGACAAAACTAAACATGTGGAGATTGATCAATACTTATTTAAGATAAAATAGAAGATGACAGTCTAACTTCCATTCTTGATATTAGAAGATCAATTGGCAGACAACCAAAACGGTTACAGGATGAATATTCACAAAGCATTATACAAGTGAAACATTGGAGATTCCACGGTGCAATTTGTTGGAGAATTTAAGGTTGGGCTTTGGCCCATCGTTGGAGATTGAAGATTTGGGCTTTGGCCTGTTAATGAATGTTGCCAAACTTGGTTGTGCAACGTACTTTGAGCTTAATGAGTTTCCGATAATGAGATCGAAAACTAATGAATCCTTAATTATCTACGTAACGAGTAGTTAATGTTAGGATGTGGAATCACTCAATTGTGTATTGGGTGAATGTGAAATTAATGCTCAAAGTAGATGGAAATGTTGTTAATGGGTGATGTGTCACCCGTGTGGAGGAATGCCACGTTGGAGGGGTCCATGTGGCGTAAAAGGCATCTGACGGACATCGATCGATGACATCGATCGATCGATGTCACTTCGATCGATCGATGTCATCGATCGAAGTGGATCAGAGGGCTTCGATCTCTTGGTGGATCGATCTAAGTGGATCAGAGGACATCGATCGATCACATCGATCGATCGATGTCTCTTAGATCGATCAGAATGATCGAATGATGTACTCAGTCAGACATCAGTCGATCACATCGATCGATCGATGTCACTTCGATCGATCGATGTGATCGATCGAAGTCTGACAGCGGGCAGAATCATTTTGATTGTGCGGTTAGGTTTCAAACTTGAAACTAACACTATCCTCCGGTTTAAAATAAGGTCAATCTGTTGTGATCTAACGGTGGCAGGGAAGATAGCTTTGATCTAACGGCCGAGATTTAAACTGTCTTAACTGCTTAACCGAATATGGTTTCCATCCAACGATCCAGGTTTAAACCTGATAATCTATCTTCGATCCAAAGGCTGAGATTAAACCTTCCTAATCTAGATAGGAGGTTTTAATCTAACGGTCTAAATCAAACTTCGGTTTTGATCCAACGGTCACGGTTCCTTGTTCTCCAACCGACTCCCCTATATAAAGAGGGCAAAGGGTGCTCATTTGTGACACCAAGCTCTAAGCATTTCATAAGCATTCTGCATTCATAGCACGTGAGTCTTGCATATTGTCCGGGAGAAGTCAGGACACTCTAAGCGTTCGAAGGAGTTCAAGTTCAGCAGTGCCGCTCAACTGAACAGGTACCCGTTGTATCCTGGGAGACGATTGCTCACACCGGTTGGGCACAGTATACCGGAGCAATACGTCTTAAGGACAGAGTCCTCGACTCGCCCCGGGTTTGATTTATTTTATTTTGCTGTTTCATATGCACACTTTGTACGACTGCGTCTTAGTACAGGATTGATTGTCTCCAACAATCTTAAGACGTATTTCAATTCAATTAATTTCTGTACCGTTTTTTAATTTGCGCAAAAGCAGTTTCGTACTGATTTGCAGTCTACTTCTACTCCTTTCTTAAATCTGATTCTGTTCTGATCTATTCGTTTTGATCAACTGAACAGTAATCTGATGGAGAACGCAAGCTCAGGCTCGGTTCATGGTGCAGACATTCAGAGTTCTGCTCCAATGGCACGAACTGCTGGGGTGCCAAGACATGCTCCTCCTGCACAGGGTCCTGTAGTGGCCCAAGTGAAGAAACCGGAGAAGTTCAGTGGGAGCTTCTTCAAGCGCTGGCAGCAGAAGATGATGTTCTTCTTGACTGCTGTGGGATTGGCAAATTTCCTGACTGAGGACCCGCCTATGGTGGATCCGTTGGAGGACCAAGCCCAGAATATGCAAAACCAACATTTTGTTGAAGGTTGGAACTTCAACAATTATGTTTGTTTGAGCCATATTCTGAGTTGTTTGGACAACTCCTTGTATGGTTTGTACTGTATGTACAAGACCGCAAAGTCTTTGTGGTAGGCTTTGGAAAAGAAATATCGTACGGAAGATGCCGGCACTAAGAAATTTATTGTCGGCAAATTCCTGGATTTCAAAATGTCTGATTCTCGCACTGTTGTTTCTCAAGTTGAGGAACTTCAGATGTTGGTTGCCGAGATGGAAGAGGAGGGCATGTTGCTCAGTGAATCTTTCGTCGTAGCAGCAGTGATTGAGAAGCTACCTCTTTCGTGGAGGGAATTCAGAAGCTATCTCAAACACAAGAGAAAGGAGATGACATTGGAAGATCTAATTGTTCGACTCCGCATTGAGGAGGACAATCGTAGATCTGAAAGAGCGCCACAATCTAGCTCTGGTCAGGCTAAGGCCCATGTTGCAGAGGCCAAGAAAAAGAAAGGCCAACTCGGGGTGAACAAGAAAGGCAAGCAGATCGCCAAGAAGTTCACCGGGAAATGCTACAACTGTGGCATTCAGGGGCATGTCAGCAATGAGTGCAGAAAGCCCAAGAAGAAGCAATCCAAGGCAAAGGCGAATATAGTCGATGCATTAGATGATCTGAATCTCTGTGCGGTGGTCTCAGAGTGCAATGCTGTGGGGAACGTACGTGAGTGGTGGCTTGATACGGGCGCCACTAGACATGTTTGCTCCAGCAGAGAGATGTTCACGGAGTACCAGCCCGGGAACAATGAGCAACTTTACATGGGAAACTCGGCCTCCTCGAAGATTGAAGGCGAGGGAAAAGTTGTTCTGAAGCTCACATCAGGGAAGCATCTGACTCTGCAGAATGTGCTGCACGTCCCTGATATTTGGAAGAATTTAGTATCTGGATCTCTTCTAGTCATGCATGGTTTTAGACTAGTGTTAGAATCCAATAAAGTTATTCTTTCGAAAAATGGCATGTATTTGGGGAAGGGGTACTTGTCGAATAGGATGTTTAAATTGAATGTCATCACTATTGTACCCAAAAGAGATTTGCCCGCAGAGGCTAATAAAATTGCTTCCTCTTCTGCTTACATGCTTGAGTCTTCTTGTTTATGGCATTTTCGTTTGAGACATGTTAATTACAAGTCAATACAACGTATGAGTAATCTTGACTTATTGCCCAAACTGGACTTTAATAATAAAGGAAAATGTCAAATATGTGTTGAAGCGAAGATGGCAAAGGCGCCATTTCCTTCAATAGAAAGGAACACTGAACCTTTGAATTTAATTCATACCGATGTGTGTGATTTAAAATTTGTGCAAACGAGAGGTGGTAAAAAGTATTTTGTAACTTTTATCGACGATTGCACACGATACTGTTATGTATATTTGCTAAGCAGCAAAGACGAGGCCCTTGATGCTTTCAAGGACTATAAAAATGAAGTTGAGAATCAACTTAGCAAACGAATTAAAACAATTCGTAGTGATAGAGGTGGCGAATATGATACACCGTTTAATGAATTCTGTTCAGAACATGGCATTATTCATCAAACGACTGCACCATATTCACCTCAATCGAATGGTATTGCTGAACGCAAGAACCGTACTCTAAAAGAGATGATGAATGCTATGTTGATAAGTTCGGGTTTACCTCAGAACTTGTGGGGGGAAGCAATTCTCTCAGCCAACGTCATTTTAAACAGAATTCCACCTAAGAAGATGGATGTAACCCCTTTCGAGCTTTGGAAAGGCTACAAGCCTAGTTACAAATACTTGAAAGTGTGGGGGTGTCTGGCGAAGGTTGCTGTACCGAGACCAAGACAGGTGAAAATTGGGCCTAAAACGGTTGATTGCATATTTATTGGTTATGCAACTAACAGTAGTGCATATCGGTTCTTGGTGCACAAGTCGGATAGTCCTGACATACATGAAAACGTTGTCATGGAGTCAAGGAATGCAGTGTTCTTTGAAGATGTCTTTCCGAGGAAAGACAAAATTCAAGAAGAAACAAGATTTGGTAAGCGAATGCGTGAGGCGACTCCTCAAGGAGATGAGGAGCTTCGTCAAAGCAAGCGTGCCAGAATGCCAACTTCGTTTGGGCCGGATTTTCTAACCTATATGGTAGAAAATGAGCCAAGGAACTTTTCCGAGGCTATGTCTACTCCAGAAGCTCCATTCTGGAAAGAAGCAGTGAATAGTGAAATAGACTCAATTCTTCAAAATCACACTTGGGAGTTGGTTGATCTTCCACCTGGAAGTAAACCACTTGGTTGCAAGTGGGTTTTCAAGAAGAAACTGAAAGAGGATGGGTCTATTGAAAAGTATAAAGCCAGGTTGGTAGCTAAAGGCTATCGGCAAAAGGAAGGCTTTGACTTTTTTGACACCTACTCACCAGTGACTAGGATCACTTCTATAAGGGTGCTAGTTGCAATTGCTGCAGTCTATAACTTGGAAATCCATCAGATGGATGTGAAGACTGCTTTTCTGAATGGTGAGTTGGATGAAGAAATCTATATGGAACAACCCGAAGGGTTTGTGGTTCCAGGACAAGAGTCTAAGGTTTGTAGACTCGTTAAGTCCTTGTACGGACTTAAGCAAGCGCCCAAACAGTGGCACTTGAAGTTTGATCAAGCTATGTTAGCTAACGGTTTCAAGATCAATGAGTGTGACAAGTGTGTGTACATTAGGAGCACACAGAATGCATTTGTGATAGTATGTCTCTATGTAGATGACATGCTAATCATGGGAAGTACTCGGGACATAATCTTAAACACAAAGAAGATGTTGACGAGGAACTTTGATATGAAGGACATGGGAGTTGCCAATGCTATTCTAGGAATTAAGATTTCTAGGGAGACTGAGGGACTCAGACTGTCACAAACTCACTATATTGAGTCTGTTCTGAGACGGTTCAATATGGATGATGTGAAACCGGTAAAGACCCCGCTCGACTTAAGTGTGCACTTAAGGAAAAATCGAGGCGAACCGGTAGCTCAGTTAAAATACTCTTAGGTGATCGGGAGTCTGATGTACATAACGAATTGTACGAGACCAGACTTAGCTTGTTCAGTAAACAAGTTGAGCAGATTTACGAGTAATCCAAGTGATGATCATTGGAAAGCTCTTAACAGAGTAATGAGGTATTTGAAATACACAATGAATCTTGGATTACATTACACGAGATATCCAGCGGTGTTGGAAGGATACTGCGATGCAAATTGGATATCAGATAGTAAGGACTCGAAGTCCACCAGTGGGTACGTGTTCACTGTTGGTGGTGCTGCTGTGTCGTGGAAATCCACGAAACAAACATGCATAGCTAGGTCCACTATGGAAGCTGAGTTCATAGCGTTGGACAAAGCTGGGGAAGAGGCTGAGTGGCTTCGGAATTTCCTGGAAGATATTCCGTGCTGGCCTAAGCCAATCGCTCCTATTAGCATACACTGTGATAGTCAGTCAGCTATAGGACGTGCTCAAAGCAGCATCTATAATGGTAAGTCACGACACATACGTCGGAGACATAACACCATCAAACAATTGATCTCTAATGGCGTGATTTCCATTGATTATTTGAAATCAATGGAGAATCTAGCGGATCCGCTTACAAAAGGCTTGCCTAGAGATCAGATGTCAAGATTGACAAACGGAATGGGACTTAAGCCCATAATGCATGAATCTTTGTAATGGTAACCCAACCTTGTTGACTGGAGATCCCAGAATCTTGGTTCAATGGGACAACTAAGTTATGAAGATTCAGTTAGCACTTACTCATTCCGTCTGATAAAAGTGCTGTCTGCAGAGAATTTAGGGTAAGCTAAGGCTTTTAATGATGTCCTATATCTTGATGCGTCAAGTGGAGTATGGCAGAATACTCTTGATAGGAATCACCTATGTAAGTGTGAAGTGGGGCCGCTTCTATGAGAAAGTCTGGGAGGCAAGATTTCTCTAAAACACTTTCTGAAACCAGGTTGTTCATGGCCAAAACGAACACAACCATGAGAACCAAAAGGGTGTTAAAGGAAATATTGTGTGAGTATCATTGTCTTGGTTCACAACAAAGGCTGACTAGTTCAAGACATCAAGTCACTATTTAGCCGAGTGAATCCGATGGTACATCACTATGAAAGGTTCAAAGCCAGAAGCTACCTCTTCTGATGCAATATTTTCTTGTCTGACTTCTCCTCAGAGTTTGCATATGTGTCTGCATTAATTTCCATTCATATGGGGGATTGTTGGAGAATTTAAGGTTGGGCTTTGGCCCATCGTTGGAGATTGAAGATTTGGGCTTTGGCCCGTTAATGAATGTTGCCAAACTTGGTTGTGCAACGTACTTTGAGCTTAATGAGTTTCCGATAATGAAATCGAAAACTAATGAATCCTTAATTATCTACGTAACGAGTAGTTAATGTTAGGATGTGGAATCACTCAATTGTGTATTGGGTGAATGTGAAATTAATGCTCAAAGTAGATGGAAATGTTGTTAATGGGTGATGTGTCACCCGTGTGGAGGAATGCCACGTTGGAGGGGTCCATGTGGCGTAAAAGGCATCTGACGGACATCGATCGATGACATCGATCGATCGATGTCACTTCGATCGATCGATGTCATCGATCGAAGTGGATCAGAGGGCTTCGATCTCTTGGTGGATCGATCTAAGTGGATCAGAGGACATCGATCGATCACATCGATCGATCGATGTCTCTTAGATCGATCAGAATGATCGAATGATGTACTCAGTCAGACATCAGTCGATCACATCGATCGATCGATGTCACTTCGATCGATCGATGTGATCGATCGAAGTCTGACATCGGGCAGAATCATTTTGATTGTGCGGTTAGGTTTCAAACTTGAAACTAACACTATCCTCCGGTTTAAAATAAGGTCAATCTGTTGTGATCTAACGGTGGCAGGGAAGATAGCTTTGATCTAACGGCCGAGATTTAAACTGTCTTAACTGCTTAACCGAATATGGTTTCCATCCAACGATCCAGGTTTAAACCTGCTAATCTATCTTCGATCCAAAGGCTGAGATTAAACCTTCCTAATCTAGATAGGAGGTTTTAATCTAACGGTCTAAATCAAACTTCGGTTTTGATCCAACGGTCACGGTTCCTTGTTCTCCAACCGACTCCCCTATATAAAGAGGGCAAAGGGTGCTCATTTGTGACACCAAGCTCTAAGCATTTCATAAGCATTCTGCATTCGTAGCACGTGAGTCTTGCATATTGTCCGGGAGAAGTCAGGACACTCTAAGCGTTCGAAGGAGTTCAAGTTCAGCAGTGCCGCTCAACTGAACAGGTACCCGTTGTATCCTGGGAGACGATTGCTCACACCGGTTGGGCACAGTATACCGGAGCAATACGTCTTAAGGACAGAGTCCTCGACTCGTCCCGGGTTTGATTTATTTTATTTTGCTGTTTCATATGCACACTTTGTACGACTGCGTCTTGGTACATGATTGATTGTCTCCAACACAATTTGGGTAGGAGTGTCAGAAGATAACGACAAATCAATCACCTATAATTACGGAATCAATCACGATGTAATTAGCAATTAGAACCTTCCTACATTTATGTACATAAACTTACCATATTCAAATAAAAAAATATACTGTAAATAGTAAATCATGTAATACAGAAAAGGTGAGTGACAGACATTTTTCTTTCTGTCACCCAATTACTTCCGTTTAACAGGTCGGTGGTGTTTGAGGAGTGGGGTCGATTTCATCTTGCATGCTGGTGGAAGATGCCGATTCTTTTGAAGTGGAGACCAGGAGGTGAAGGTATGAAAATGAAACCTGCGGTCAAATATTTTGTTTGGGTAGAAAGTCGGTATTCTCTCCGCTATAAGAAGCACCCAAGTTGATACAAAGAAAAACACACCCTATAAAAAAATTCACAAGCATAGATACATATGCATAACTATATTTATGATTACACACACATATCTATGTATATATGTGCGTGTGTGTAAGTATGCATGCATATAGGTAAGCATATATATCTACGCCTTTGCAGCTGAATCTATAGCAGTTGGATTTTTACATATATATGTGTGTGTATGTATGTGTGTGTGTATATATGTATGTATGTGTGTATATATATACATACATACATATATATATATATACATGTGTGTGTGTGTATGTATGTATGAAAACATACATATGTATGCATGTTTACACATGTACATATATTTTAAATGTATCCATACCAAAAAGATTTGAAAAGTGGAGGTTCCGAACTTGCTTGGTTATATACATATGCATATTTAGTATATACAAGTACAACACATGTACCACACACACAAACACATATATTTTATTTAACAAAAATCACATATACATACACACACAAAAGTATGTATATACATATGTGTGTGTATATGTATATATTATATATGTATATTTATGTTCTATTTGTGTGAAAATTTATGCCAATGACATGAAAGGCTTCATCCATATCTTTCATATCAAAGTTCATTGCGAGAAATTGTTTATTCTCATGTAATAACATTAAGTCATTGCTCTCAAGCAGAATATCATCTACCTATAGAACTAAGAAATATATTTAGTGCATTTTAATTTTGAGGTATATACATGATCAACGATATTCTCTACAAAACCAAATGTAGAGATATAACTCATGATATCTAAGGTTCTTATTGTGATGGAATTAGGCAGACGAATTAAAATAGAGGGTTTAAAATCATCATTAGAAGTATATCATACGTACTTTATAGGTAAGTTTCTTGGTTGGCCAATTGACTATGAGGGCATAAAATCATCATTAGAAGTATATCATACGTATTTTATAGGTAACTTTAGCGGTAGGCCCATTGTCCATTATATAACGGTTTACAATAACATTAATAATTTTTAAATGTGTTATACTCGGAATATCAAGGAAGTTTGGGTATTAATGTTGGAAAATCGAAATTTTAGTTTACCTCCAAATTCTAGTGGTAACGGTTCTAGCAGTAATTTATTAGGAAGAAAGACGAAAAGACTTTAGGTTCTCGCGCTTATGCAGGGTTTAGGGAGGAGTCAGATTGCTTCGCGAGCCTTACTCTACACTTTGTGCACGTAGCTGTTTCTGCGGTTCGAACTCGTGATCTCAAGTTCACAAAGCAGCAATCTTATCTGTTGTTTTAAGACGCGCCCTCTTTAATAAGAAAGACCAAAGTGATCAAATAAATATCAGAACAAAGATTAAAGCCAATTAGCCTGGTTCATCAAAGGCATATAGAAAATCCATGTTTTGAGGAAGACTGAAGTTTTAAAAGACCCTGTACATAAACTCCTATGTGTTTGAATGGTGATTGGGGCCCAAAATAGCTTTATAAAATTTTTGGCTCTTAAGTGATATTATTCAGCCTTTGGTCTTATAAGTTGAATTTTAATTATTGTAAAAGTAAAATTATAGGCAGAAATAACTTTATAAGGGGCTTAAAGTTCCTGTTTGGGTTGTTTACCGAAATAAAGCTTCTTTGCTATATTTTCTACTTATGTGTGCAAGTCTTTATTACCTAGCATTTGATCGACACAACTTGATGTAATTTTTATTATGGATCATTGAAAAACAACTTCTAACGCATGTGTATGATTGTGTATATTCAACCCCATATCCCGCCATAGACGATGAAGTAATGTTGTTGTTGTGTACTGACCTAGCTAGTTCTAGTTCATAGCATACTGACTCAACTTTAGATGGAATATGTTCCTTGAAGAATGTTGGGGCATGTAGCTAATCTGCTTGCAGAAATTTGATTCAACAGAAGTGATTGCTAAGATTCGCGCAGGCGCATCCACTTTTATTTTTAAAGAGAAAGTTCGAAAACATAGTTATTCTGACTCAGACATGTAACGTAATACTGATGTGTATCATACATCGGAATTTACATATGGATTTGTACATAATCTCAACTGATGAAATATAAACCTTGTTGATGGCAAAATATATCTCTTCTGTTGACTTGAAATCTCCATTGGCATGCAAGGCAACCCAAAACTTTTGAGAGAGACAAGTCCAAGGAAACTCCAGGAGGAGGAGTTTAGCCATTAGAGCTGCTAATCTTCCTACTTCATATTCTCATCAGCAGCCAAGTTAACTAGAATACAAACTAAGTACTTAATGCAATAACTGCTTCTGTGCATAAAAAATATCACATGACTTAAACCTATAGTGTAAGCATCTACTATGTTAACTAACAACACTAGCTTGCCAATGAATAGCTCAAAGAAAGAAAAAAAGCTATATGTTCAAGTCTCACGAGACGCAGTCTGAGACAAGTTAGGATCTGGCCACTGTTTTACCAAATCAGCATAGCCTTCTGCCGAGCCAAAAGCAAATTCTGCTAGTGAGCTCACTGCAACAGACATTCCAGCACACATAACTCTAATGGCTACCTCGGCCATCTTTTCAGCAGTCATTATTTCCTGCTCTTCTTTGTCAACCTCCACAATCTCCATGCTATTTACAGGCTCCTCTCCAAACCGTCTTGATCCACCTGGTGCTCTGCGCGAATCTTCCTCCAGCTGGTGAGCATATAAAGATCCAACACCAGCCGAAAAGAAATCTAGCCCGTCAAGCACTGGGAACTCACGAACTGCATCCATGAATTTAGACCACTGTACACAAATGCCAAAAATGGGAGGCAACCCAGCAGAGCGACATGGGGAAAATGGTAATTTTGATACGTCAACTTCTGCATGGACACAACGCAGTAGCCATCCTGTTAGTGCATGAATATAAGATCTTTGAGCACCGATCCATGACTCAAAGCATGTTCTCCAGTTTCTCAACTCTGCCTCCAAGTTGGCTGCTGATCGGGCAAGCCGGTGAGGCTCAGAGGGTGACATTACAGTGTATTTTCTTGATCCTGGAACTTTAGGCATGCAAGCTAATAAAATCTTGGCTTCATCAAGCATACGCTTCTGCATTCGATGGCAATCTGCCATAACTTGCCACATTCTTGCAAGCCTAGTGAAAATTTGAAATAGGCAAAGTTAATGATAGCGCAATTGTAAAAGCAGTCAGAATGCAAGATGTATATTGTTCTTATGCATGGGCTCTCTTGGTACTCTATACAAAACATCTAATGGAGGAACACAAAACAACAATACGTCTAGCTTAATCCTCAACCTGAGCATGCAACAGATGAATAAGTCGAGACAAGTATCCAAGTCAATGAAAGGTTGTCATTTACCAGCTTAAGGCAGTAATTTCACTTTCTATATGATTCTGTAAGAGTATTATAACAATATGATGTCACGAACAGATAAACTATAGATAAAGTCTAGCTTAGTCCTCTCAATCTGAGTATACAACAGATGAATTATTCGAGACAAGTATCCAAGTCACAAAAAGGCTGAAATTTTCCAGCATAAGGAAGTAATTTCATTTTCTATATGATTCAGTGAGAGTCAAGGACACACTCTTCCTTGAATAAAGCAAAATGACTCACTAAACTGGCTGCGCTTCTTATATTATGAAGTAACAGTTGATCGACATAGCTTGGCGCAGTTTTCATTATGGGTTATTGGGAAATAACCTCTGTGTGTTTCTAACACATGTGTATGGTTGCGTTCATCCGGCCCTCTGATGCCCCGCCATAGACGGGAGCCTCTAAGGCAATGGGGCTGTTGTTGTTGATGTCATGAATAGATAGAACTATGATCTTTCTGACGTACCCTTGAACCAATTCAATAAGTTGAGGCTGTAGCTCCTCATCCCTTAATGTCTCGATCCTCTTTGAGATTGCCTCCGCTGAATGCAACGATACCTTTATTTGAGTTTGGAGATCTCTGATGAATGCTCTTTTTTTGTCTAAGGTAGAAGGATCTACACCTTTCACGTCTTGGCTCCTTAGATGTGAACACTTCCTTTCATATGCTAGACGGATGCGTTCACCCTCCTGTTAAGCAGAGAGATAGTTTAAGAAATAGGAAAGCTTCAAGACTAAGTGTGAATCATGTAACCTGTTCTCATGTTAAAGTGATGCCATGGTGGAAAAAGAGCATAACAAGAGCATCTAAGTAATGTATGGCTACTTGAAGACATGATATAGAACCCAGTTTTGACTCCCAACATCCACAAAAGATCAACTTACTTTGAGCTATTGAAGTAAATCAAAAGCACCGGTAGTTATTATCTTTTATGTTTAGATATCAAATTTTCTCATATCATACAGCTATGACATGATTAACGAAACATTGGAACTGTATCTAAACTTGGTGTATATAATTTCCAAATCTCAATGAAACAATTTGACCGAGCAATATGAAGAAAAAGATGTAACTTTTTCATTACTTTCAAAAATGAGCTTTACAAGGTGTTCTTATACAACAATGGTCAAACCTCTCTACCAATTACAAGATACTCTCATTACTACAACATAAAGCACCATTAAGTGCACTAAAGTGGTCCTTGACCGGTGCCTATAACCGAAAATTACAACAATGAATTCCTCAATATTACAATGTTAATTACACTCCTATAATCACACCCCTACAATCAAGCTATTGTATTTACAATTGTGGATAAATGCTTTGACTCCAAGAATGGAGCCATTCCTTCCTTAATCCTCTCCATTTCATCAATATGGCTATTATAGCCAAGATAGTCAAATCGGCCTTAATGGCCATTGACCCCAAACGGTTGTTCTCACTGATGGCCCTTTATGGCCATTTACTCCAACACTCCCCCTCAAGATGGAATGTAGATATTCTTCATGCCAAGCTTGCCGATTAACTCCTCAAAGGCTGGTCTATGCAACCCTTTAGTCAAGACGTCCGCCACTTGTTATTTGGTGGGAATGCAGATCATGCTAAAACTTCCATCATCAATTTTCTCCTGAATAAAATGGCGATCAACTTCAACATGCTTAGCGCGATCATGATACACTGGATTGTGGGCAATGCTCACAGCTGCTTTGTTATCACAATAAAGATTTATTGAGCCACTAAACATAACATGTAATTCTTCCATTACCTTTTTTATCCATAACCCTTCACATATACCATGCGCAAGTGCTCGGAATTCGGCCTCCGCGCTACTTCGGGCTACCACTGCTTGCTTTTTGCTGCACCAAGTGACTAAATTTCCCCAGACATATGTGCAATATCCCGAGGTAGACCTTCTGTCGATCAATGAACCTGCCGAGTCCGCGTCAGTGTACACTTTAAGACTCCTTTCTTCCCTTTTTCCAAAGAATAATCCCTTACCAGGAGTCCCTTTTAGGTACCATAGGATTCGAATCACAGCCTCATAATGTTGGGTTCTTGGAGAATGCATAAATTGACTTACCATACTCACTGCAAAAGAAATATCTGGACGAGTGTGTGATAAGTAAATGAGTTTACTAACAAGACGTTGATACCTTTCCCGGTTCACTTCTTCGCCTCCATTAAGATCTAATTTCAGGCTCGGCTCTGTAGGGGTGGCCGCTGGTCGGCATCGTAACATTCCTATTTCATGTAACAAGTCCAACACATACTTTCTTTGAGAGATAGATATACCTGAGGAGTTGCATGCAACTTCCATGCCAAGAAGCATCTTAATGAACCCAGATCTTTCATTTCAAACCTGCTGTTTAGATACTTCTTTAGTGAGTCAATCTCATCATATGCATCTCCTGTCAGTATAATATCATCAACATAAACAATTAGAATAGCACGAGTCCCTTTTGAAGTATGCTTATAAAACATTGTGTGATCAGCCTGAGACTGTTCGAATCCTTGGGTTTTAACAGCCTGAGTAAACTTTCCAAACCACTCTCGTGGCGACTGTTTTAATCCGTACAATGACTTTCGCAATCTACATACCACATTTCTTTCTTTAGTATATCCGGATGGTAAGTCCATGTAAACCTCCTCATGAAGATCACCGTTTAGAAATGCATTTTTAACATCTAATTGTTGGAGTGGCTAGTCAAGATATGCTGCTAAGGAGAGAAGAATTCTTACAAAATTTAACTTAGCCACGGGAGCAAATGTTTCAGTGTAATCTATACCAGATACATGGGTAAAGCCCTTAGCAAACAGTCGAGCCTTGTATCTACTGACACTTCCATCTGCATTGAATTTGACCGAGAGCACCCATTTGCACCCCACGAGCTTCTTTCCCCGAGGTAGTTCCACGACATTCCAAGTATTGTTTTCCTCCAATGCCCTCAATTCCTCCTGTACCGCAGCCTTCCAATCCTTATCTGCGAGTGTCTCATCAATATTCTTAGGAATTTGTATGTTAGATACCTTCGCATTAAACGCCGAAAAATTGGATGATAACTTACTGTTTGAAACAAAATTAGAAATGGGGTGCTGAGTACATACTCTTTTCCCTTTTCTCAAAGCAATCCAAATCAGTTGAAGCCTCTAAAATATCCCCCTCACTGCAAGGGGCAGGAACCGGCTCCAGAGATTGGCATCCTGGAAAAACATCAGTGTCTTTATCAATTTGAGTTTGCTTTTTTCGTGAGTATATGATTATATTTGGTGGTGTAGGTCGGCGTATTGGGCTAGGCGAAGGTGATGGAGGTGACGGATCTGGCTGTGGACTAGCTGGCGACGGGCACAGTGGTGGCGACGGCGGCGGGCTGAAGGAGATAGACAGTTGAGATTCTCCCCCTGAACCACTGTCGGGTAGAAGTGGACCCGGTAGTGGTTCATTGGTAGCCGTAGTAGTGGAGTGTTCAAGAAGAAGATGTGAGTCAGAATGCGCTAAAGTTGTTGGTGGTGAGGGGAAATAGGATTCAGTTTCCCGGAAAGATACATCCATGGTGACAAAGAAACGTCGGTGTGTAGGAGAATAACACTTATAACCACGTTGAGTGGAAGAATAGCCAACAAACACACACTTGTAAGATCGAGGTTCTAGTTTAGAAATAGATGAGTCTCGATGGTGGACAAAGACGACACTTTGAGTGGGAGAGATGCACTGCCCCCGGAATAGGGGATATGTTTCAGAGAGGATATAAATAGGGGATTTGAACTGGAGTGGTTTAGAAGGAAGTCGGTTAATTAAGTGGCATGCAGTAAGGACTGCTTCTCCCCATAGATAAGTTGGAATGTGCATAGTGAACATCAGAGCCCGGGCTACTTCTAAAAGATGACGATTTTTTTCGTTCAGCTACACCATTTTGTTGTGGTGTATCTGGACAAGAACTTTGATGAATAATTCCCTCAGAGGCTAAGTAGGTGTTCAAAACTTTGTTGAAATACTCTGTACCGTTATCTGTTCGTAGGACTTTGATTGAGGTTTGAAACTGAGTCTTTATCATAGAATGGAAATTTTGAAACACAGTTGTGACTTCAGTTTTTTCTTTAAGAAGATACACCCAACAGACTCTTGTATGATCATCAATGAATGTGACAAACCACCTGGCCCCCGAGATATTTTTTACCCGAGAAGGTCCCCAAAGATCACTATGCACAAGATGAAAAGGAGCAGATTCAAACGTTGTTTTGGAGGATAGTCATGTCTGACTTGTTTAGCAAAGCTACACGCATCACAATGTAAAATGGACAACTTTTTATTCAAAGGAAATAACTGTTTGAGGTAACGAAGACTGGGGTGTCCTAGTCTTTGATGGAGTAACAGTGCATCAGTTTGTTCAAAGTTGGTACTAAGAGAAAATGTAGGAGTGGCGGTATGGAGAGAATATTTTTGTGTGTTGGTGACTGTTTTCCTCAAAGTGATAAAGACCACTCATTTCTCTAGCAATTCCAATCGTCTTCCCCGATTCTTGCTCCTGCAAAACACACATGCGGGCAGAAAACTTAGCAACACAACCAGATTCCTTTGTAAGCTTGCTTACGGAAATTAAATTGCAAGTTAACTTTGGAACATAAAGTACTGTTTCAAGCACAAGTGAATGAGCCACTTTCACGGATCCTTGTCCCACAACAAATGCGAATGTTCCATCTGCCACTTTCACCCTCAGAATTCCAGAGCTCGGGACATATGTCGTAAACAAAGATAAATTACCTGTCATGTGATCAGTGGCTCCTGTGTCTAGGATCCAGGGTGAGGCTTCCACAAAATTAACAGTACCTTGGTGAGTGTTGGAGTATGATGCCGCCATTGTAGCGGCATTTGAAGGGAACAGTGATGGAGAGCTCATCTTGGTTGGGATGAGAGGAATATTTAGAATTGTGTTTATGGTGATGGCTCTGATACCATGAAACAATTTGGCCGAGCAATATGAAGAAAAAGATGTAACTTTTTCAGTACTTTCAAAAATGAGCTTTACAAGGTGTTCTTATACAACAATGGTCAAACATCTTTACTAATTACAAGATACTCTCATTACTACAACATAAAGCACCATTAAGTGCACTAAAGTGGTCCTTGACCGGTGCCTATAACCGAAAATTACAACAATGAATTCCTCGATATTCCAATGTTAATTACACTCCTATAATCACACCCCTACAATCAAGCTATTGTATTTACAATTGTGGATAAATGCTTTGACTCCAAGAATGGAGCTATTCCTTCCTTAATCCTCTCCATTTCATCAATATGGCTATTATAGCCAAGATAGTCAAATCGGCCTTAATGGCCATTGACCCCAAACGGCTGTTCTCACTGATGGCCCTTTATGGCCATTTACTCCAACACTCAAGCCTACACAACTTAGAAGAGATACATGAAAGTATGCCTCAGCAAGCTTGACAAGTATAATGCAATGGATAAGTAGAGATCTTGCCCCAATGCTTTCGAGTAACTCAACAATGTAGCAAATGTCTCTGTTAACAAAGTTTATTTTAAAACTCCAAGTAAAACAACATTATCTCAGTACCTTAGAGGCTCTCATGTGTTAGAAACACACAAAAGTTATTTCCCGATGACCCATAATGAATGCGTCAAGCTGTGTCGACCAACTGCTACTTCACAATATAAGAAGCGCAGCCAATTTAGTGAGTCATGTACGTGTATTATCAAATATATGATACATTCAACTGTAATTTCAGACTAAGAATATCTAATGGAGCCTTAAAAGAGAATATAATCGCCGTTAACAAGTAAGGAAAGCGCCATCAATGAGGATATCCCAGAGGTAATCAGCACAGACTTAATATAGTTGATGGTGTATAGGAATTGTAGTCTAACGTGCCTTGATTTCATGGTAGAGCTTTTTCTCCCAAGCATATAACCTGTCCAGTGTTGATTGATGGCTGTGCAAAGACATGCTAGATTCCTCTGAGCATTCATTGCTGCTATCACAACTTGCATCTTTCGAAGTTGACGGTTTTGTTGTGAATCTTGAAGACGATGATCTAGAAGAGGCGGAACGAATCAAAGCCACAGGATTCAGCCTCCTAAGAGCTGCAGAAAGGACAGATTGTTAGCATAGAAGTTAATCAGAAGTGAAAATCTTAAAAAATGAATAGAATGAATACTTGGTGAGAAAACATGAAACTGGAGGCTTTCTTAGCAATTTTCCAGATCTAAATCAGCCACAAAACGTCTTCATCTTACATACAGACTAGGCTTAAAGGATGATGCATTTTATGACAAGAAGCAAATATGCGTTCTTTGTCTGTATAAATCCCTATTCCGTGATATCTTCCCTATATTTGTTAAGCATCTATGGCTACTTCTCTACCTACACGGATAGAGAATGAAAGAATATCATCTCATCTCACCAGTGAGATCATTTGAAATTGATGTGCATTGAGCCCTCCTCGCTTCTAGAATTGCAGAAACTTCATTGGCTGAGTCACAAGCAATGGTAAACTGAGCTTCAAGCTCTCTTATGACTTCATCCATGCTTGTGGGCCTTTTATTGACATATACAGTGTACTCCTGTTTTTCAGCTTTTGATCCACTGTCAGTAACTGCTGTTTCTTTATTGCTGACTTGACCTACATTTTGCAATTTCGATACTTCTACTTGGTTGCTATGTGGATGCAAATCTTTGCCACTGACTTGACCAACATTTTTTGATTTAGGTACTTCTATTTGACTCCCATGTCGATGCAATTCTCGGACATCTTCTGTTTCTGTTTCACTCACCGTTTCTTCGTCATCGTCGTCAACATCTTCTACAATGACTTCTTCTTTCCTGTAACTTGTTTCCACTTTAGCTTTCTCTCCTTTTGAAGCCCTTCTGTGAACAATTTCTTCTTGTTCAGTTTCTTCCTCTAGATCAGGAATCCCTTCCTCTTCTCGAACTTGTCTTAATCCAACTAAATCATCTTCATTTATCATTGGTCCAAGACTGCTTCTCGTGTCATAGCTGTAATAGTCCAATGAAGAAAATGGGTTCCAAAAGAAGTCCCATTGGGACTGTTGAGGGGAGGGTGGAGGATGGTAAGAGGGTGCCGGATGATAATCAGATCTCTCCTCAGGAGGGTAATGGAAAAACGAAGTCGCCATTGGAGGAGGAGCTTGCATTGGATAAAGGCCATCCATCCCATACTGATGCACAGGAGAATAGGCTTCAACTCTAATTGTCTCTGATGACTGAGGTCTCTCTTCAACAGTAACAGCAGCAGGAGCACCACCTGATCTAAGGTAATTTACTCTAACAGTTCTCTTCTCGGATTTCGCTGGCGGCAATGAAAAGGATTTTGGCGATATGGTGATAAAACCGTTGGGATTTTTCTTTGCTTGTTTGAAGGATGGAGCTGTAAATGATGACAGTAAAAATTCTCGAGGCTCGTCCACTTCAATATAATCTCTTAGAGCAGCAGAGACTCTTCTCATGGATTCAACATAAGCAGCATGCCATGAAGCAAACTTTGTTCTTTGATCAACTGCTTGTTTGATGAAATTCCTTCGATCTTTACAAAGCCGAACAGCCTCTTCATCATCCAACTTTGATATAGAACATCCCATTTCCCAGTTGGGATGCTCCCCTTTTCTTGAAAGCCTCTATGATGGACTTCAGACTTAAATCAAACTCTGAACCAGAATAAATTTTTCTTGCTGTTGTTGCTACTATATTCATAAGGAAGACGTTGAGCGGATTAGCGTAGGAAAACAACGTCACAAGGCCTGATCTTCTTCAGGAGAATCAGCAGAACTGAAGATAAGAAGCAAATCAAAAGAGATGAATGTGGACCTTCCAGTTCATAAACCAAATAAGCAAAACGAAAGAAAGTCTCATTCTTTACACAACTTTGATTGCACTAAGGCAAAACTTGTGATATTCCTTCACCAAGGTTAAAGTGAAAGAATAAGGAATATATTATTCTTTCACCAAAGTATGGAAAACCTCATAAAAAATAAAGTATGATATAAATGTTTTTACAATATAAAACTGCATGATGTTAAGACCTCAATAAGGAATATATATATACATACATGCATACACACAGTCAGATATGTTTGCATGTATTGAATAAACAAAGAAAAAGGACTACAGTATACAAACTACAAATAACGTCCTGTTTATTTGATGGGATTAATAGCCAAATGATAAAGAGAAAGGACAAGCAAAAAGACAGATGCAAAGGTTTTGAGGAATTAAAAAAAAAAAAAAACAGCAAGTTTCAGAGATCACATGATTAAAACTGCCAGTATTGCACTTTGGAGGGTTTGGAAATGACAAGAAAGAGGCTGATAATTCAATGTAGTACAACAGAAAGGGCCAGCTTAATTAATCTTTTCCTGAACGCATCAAACTAGACATTGAAAGTGGACGCTTGGACCAGTAAACCCCAACCCCACTCCAACCCCCTCTGTCTCTCCCCCCCCCCCCCCCCCAAAGCTACCCTTCCAAACCGTCCTTCTTCCCTAACCCAAAATTAAATGAACTATAAACATTAAAAAAAAAGAGAGAAACTCCATGCTTTTCGCCCACAAGATTAAAAGTTAAAACATTAGTAGTCAAATGAAAAATTAGAAAAATTAAAGGCAATATGACAAAAATAATTCCAAATCAAAAAAAGAGGAAAACGAAATACCCTAAAATTATAGAACTACATCCATTCTATAAAAACAGATAAAGAGAATAAAAGAAGAAGAGGAAGAAGACACAGGAACGCTAAATGCCCGCCACTTGGTTGTGTGACATAAATTATACTGAGAAAAAAAGAGAAGAAGTCCTAAGAAGAATCCCAGATGACATTGCCACAAACGTACATGAATCAGAAAACCCACGTAATACTTTGACCTAAAATAAGGGGGAAAAACGAAAGAAAAAAGCTGGAGGAGAGAAAAAGGTCCGGCAACCAATGAAGAGTTTGAAGGTAAAAGCAGAGCATGAACCTGAAATTTATTGTATGAAAATTACAGAAATTAAGAAGAAGAGAAAGAAAAGCGGGTATTATGAAGAAAATGTGAAGTGAATGAGCAACTAAATCGCACCTGAATGTGAATGGAATGGAATGGAAATCTTGCAGTTGTCTTGTGCTCTTGTTTGTGTGTACAAGAAAGAGAGAAAAAGAAGGGAGGAGGAGGAGAAAGACGAGGAGAGAGAAAAACAACGGTCAAAGATGAAATTTGGGTGGGATAAAAGGGGAGAGGATCTCCTGACCCCCCTTCAAAGGGGTCATTAAATGACCCCCCGCCACGTGGCACACAGGGGGTGGTGAGACTGGATGGAGCATCCAGCCTCACCACCCCCTGTGTGCCACGTGGCGGGCGGTCCCAAAGGGGGTGAGGAGTTGGGGGGTTAGAGGATCTCAATCCGGATAAAAGTGGAAGGGTATGTCGAATTTTTTCTATAAAGAAAAAGGAAATTAGTAGGGGGAAAACGGCATGATAAAAAGGAAACTATACAACAACATTACACATTGCTAACAGGCTTCCGCCTATAACAAAGCATGTGGTTGGATGTACGCAACCATACTCACGTATTAGAAACACAAAAAGATTGTTTTTTGATGACCCATAATGATGCCTCAAAGTATGTCGATCAACTGCTATTTCACAATATAAGAAACGCAATCAATTTATTTAGTCATTTTGTTTTATTCCATCATATTTCAAAATCAAAATTTAAAAAAGGGTATGTCATTTAATTCTGTTAGAAATGAAAAAAAAGGAAACTATATAAAGGCGTGAATAATATGGACTTTCGTATGCTTTTTTCTCTGGAATTTTCATGATTTTCCACAATTCCATTTTGTGAAATATCCGAGTGCAATATCTTAAAACCCAACAAACATTCTAAAGTCTATTAAAAAAAAAAGACATTCTAAATAAGAAAAGAAAAAACGATCAGGCTAGTAATGCAAATTGCCCACTAAATTTTACTAGTTGGTTCAAAACTAGAACTAAGGTGATGTTTGGTTGTCACTTGGGTATCGAAATCAGAATCAGAATGGGTTTAATAGGGAATGGATTTGGAGGATATGTGTTTGGGGTTAAAAGTGATAGTTGTTTAGTATTAAAGTGGGAATGGGTATGATAGTGAATAGTGACCAGTCGGAATAGTGGTTGCCGGCGGCGGCGGCCAACGGCGGTGGACTGGCGGCGGACCGGCGACAGGCGGTGGCGGATGGGCGGCAGACCGGCGGTGGTGGCCGGCGGCGTTGACCGGCGGCTCCTCATTCCCACAGTTTGATAGACAATGGGGGCCAGTATATCAAAAATCGATATCCGTTACCAAATAGTTGGATATCAAAATGAAATTCATTCCTCCATTTCTCCCAAACAAACATTCCCCCATTCCCATTTCCCAACCAAACGCCACCTAAGTCTAAAAGTAATAAAATTTGATAAAAGAGAGGGTCCACCATATAACCCGTAAATCGCGGGAAATTTCAAAGAATATTATATTTTTAATAACTTATTTAACAAATAGAATACGTTTTGGAGAAATGTCAAAAACACGTAAGACATCTTTGTGAATGGCGCCTAAGACGCTCTAAGGCGCCATTAGCAGACACCTCGCAATGGCGTCTCAGAACAAAGCAGCTTTTAATACCTGAAAACTGTTTCGAGGACTCCTGAAAACCGTCATGCTCTAAGGTGTCATTCTAATAATGCCGTAAGTGCCTAAGGCGCCATTCACAATGGTGTCCTAGAGCATTCGCTCTATTTAACAGTGTTATTGTAGTTATGGAGAAATATACCATCAAATTTCTAGTCATTTGCAATTTATAACCGTGATATTACATTCCTTCTTTTCAATATTTACAGTGTGACAATGGCAGCCAAAAAATCAAAAAAAAAATTAAAATCGCTTTGTACTACGGAGGTAAAATGGTAGATTCACACAATGGGATTTCGTATGGTCGTCCTTCTACGAAAATGATGAGGGTGTCGAATGATATCACATCTATAGAGTTTAAAGAGCGAGTTAAATCCAGATTGGAGCTGGATGCAGATGTTGGATCAATTACGCTGGTCTTTCAATACTCATTCAAGTCTAATGAGTCTGATTACGTGCACAGCTTGGCTAAAATTTTTTATGCTGAATCATAATTTGGGGTAAACATAATTAAGGGTGGTTGCTTCGAAATATCCTGCAACATATAATTGGCGACAAGCAAGGCATACGTTTGATTTCAAATGATCGACGAGACTTCAGGGTGCAATTCAAGGAAATCCTATTTGGGAACCACCCTATGTGTACCATAGATATTGTCTTCTTCATATCGAAGCCAATTTTAAAGGTAAGTCTTAGTAAAAATAATATTTACGCCTATTGTATGTATTATCCTTGTAGTAAGTTGTTTAACTGTTTAAATTTCGTGCTTTACAGAAAACTTTCCTGGTAAGGTTTTGACCAACATGCTCTGGGGAGCTGGAATAGAACACCATGTGCATAAGTATAATGAACGTATGGAGAAGCTGAATAAAGATGTGTGTAAATATTTTATACGGATACCACTTGAAACGTGAACAGTGTCCCACGACGGAGGTAAAAAAATTTATGTGATGACAACAAATTTCTCTGAATTGTGAAACAACATATCAAGGGGAAAATAGTACTTGTGTACAAGCAGTGTTCAAAAAAAGATGGTGAAAATTTTTAATGATACGTGACAAGAAGCATTGAAATAGTTGGCAGTAGGGGACAGATGGCCAGTGAAGGTGATACTATGGTATATTGAAAACAAAAGAAATGCACGAAAGCACAGGGTGCAAACATATGATATGCTAGAAGGCTTGTACGAGGTTGTAAATTGAAATGAAAAAAAATCATAGTGATACTTCTGATACTGTAAACCTGCACAACAGGGCTTGCACTTGTGGAAAATTTCAACTTTACCATATACTCTGCTCGCATGCCATGAAGGTATACCAGAATATGCACAGTGTAGCGGCAGAACTTATTGCTCCATTTTAATCTTGTCGTGCTATGTTACAAATGTACAACGCTTCGTTTTATCCTATCCAGCATTTAGCATATTGGTCTGCAGCTCGATTCATACTTCAATACAATCCTGTTTGTAGAAAACAAGGTCGAGGTAAACCACAATCAACTCGCATTCATGGATAGATGGATCGCCGCTACAAAAATCAAAAGTATGATGTATGTAAACAAGTAGGACACAAATGTAATACTTGTTCCTAGAGCACAACAGCTACGGAATACCTATATGTATGAAGTTGTTATATGCTGATTTTATGTTGTTTGACAAGAACTTTTGGATGTTGTTTATTTGCTAGACTATAAATGCATCTGTCGTGGAGTTATTTTGATTCTTCGACCTAGGGTTTCAATCTTGACATTTACTTGAATTCGCCTTTTTTTTTTGGATTTATAACTATAGTAGGTTGTTTTATACAAATAATTTTATAAAGTTGCATTTTTTTTAGTTGTGTATACCGTACCCAATATTTCTGGAGACGCCATTATTTTCCAATTAAGATGGTTGTCATATCCAATTGGCATGGTCGTTGTTATTGTCATTCAATTTTCGAGTATTCATATTCTCTTGCCAAATGACTTTTCTTTTTTGGCTAGAAAAAGCCTCAGTAGGATTTCTTCTTGGCAAAAGGTTGAACCCCAACCCAAAAGGGCCCCCACTGCCCTAGCTCCAAGGAACTGCGTAGAGGATGTAAATCAGGAGTCCAGCGGCTTTCTAGAATGGATGAGATCTTACACAGTTACCCACACAAGGTGCCTCCCACAAACCAGGTCTTTGGTTTGGCAGCAGAAGAACACCCACACTGTGCGCGTCCCTGGATTCGAACTCGTGACCTTTCCCACAAACCAGGTCTTTGGTTTGGCAGCAGAAGAACACCCACACTGTGCGCGTCCCTGGATTCGAACTCGTGACCTTTTGTTGGCAATCTCCAACTCGAGTACCAACTGGACTATGCCCTGGGGGCGTCTCAGTACCCATTAGTAGAAGTTTGTCATAGCACAAGGTGCCCATTAGCACCGAAGGAACAATCGATGGGCTAGCCTGTCAGCCCATCAGGTCATTCCACGGGCCAATAATGCTCCCACACTA
This sequence comes from Eustoma russellianum, assembly GCA_036186865.1. Classification (NCBI taxonomy): domain Eukaryota; kingdom Viridiplantae; phylum Streptophyta; class Magnoliopsida; order Gentianales; family Gentianaceae; genus Eustoma; species Eustoma russellianum. The sequence continues at coordinate 5,324,936 of AP025053.1, forward strand.
TGCAGCTAGTCTGGAGGGAGTTCAAACATTCTTGCCTTCGGTAAGGTTCGAACCCCTAACGTTCTTTTCGAAACCCCCTACCTGGAACCACTGGGATATGCCTGAGGACTGATTCGGTTTTTTTGGATGTTAGAACACTTATTAGGTGAACCCATAAAAAAAAAGAAGGTGTAAAAGCATATTTTTTATACACATTCTCTGCTCTTCTTATTAGTCTACCTAAATAGTGTTTTAAAATAGTATTTTAAATATCTTTTTCTTAGAAAAGTGATTCAGTGGTTGGTTCACTAGTTCTCTTATTACATCTTTTACCTTTCTTGTTTTGCAAGAAAATGTATCATCAATATCGAATTCACTCTTAAAGAAACATCTTTCATTATACACCGATTGGCTTTAATCCCACTACCTTCTTTTTTAGAAAAATAAAAAAAATAAAAAATCGCATGACTTCATGGAGGAATGTTGGAAGGGTCGATTGAAGTCTTCATATATTTAAAGGAAAATCAAACGACTCCATGGAAGCCGATGAGATCTGATTAGGTAAAATATGAGTCCTCCAATCACACGACGCCACGTGTATAAAAGAGTTTTTTTTTAAAGGAAAAAAAGTAAATAATGGGCCCTTTTGTATACGTGACGTCGCATGATTAGAGATCTCATATTTTACCTCATCTTTTGTCTCCTCACATCTCATCCGCCACGGAAGAATGTTGGAAGGGTCAATTGAAGCCTTCATAAATAAAAGGGACCGTTTGATTTTTCTCCAAACAAAGAAGAGAGGGGAGGGGGGGGGGGACCTAAACCACAAAAAGACGGCGTGCCTTAGTTTTTTTTAGATACATGCAGATATTACATATCGTATTTAATGGAAAATGCATTAAAAGGGATGGTGTGCCTCATTTTTTTTCCCTTTTTTTTTTTTGAGATACATGGATATATTACATGATGCGAGTTGGTAGAAATACATTATAAACGTTACATGAATACATATCGTATATGATACATGATTATTGTCTAAAATACTACCTATCCATTATAAAAATATAAGACCAAAATAAATAGCGGAAGCATGAAAATTACCTCCTACCATGATCGCTTATTCGACGCCTTCAAACTGGAAGCTTGCTGAAGAGATGAACTCCTTTAGAAAATAGAGCATTCTAGCCTTTGCTTGTTGGAATGCTTGATTGCTTGGATTGATGGAATGTCACAAGCTCTGTATTTATAGGCTAGGCTAGGGACCCTTTCCATATTTAACCGATAATTAACTTCCTCCATCAAAGAATTATACTGATTATCAATCAATCAGAATCCAATCATATCATTAATTTAGTCGATAATTGTAATGTACTTAGCCAATAAAACGTACGTATACGTTTATCCATGTGATCCACATTAATAATTTATAAATAAATTATGAAATTCTTGCAATAATTACAATAAATGTAATTGATTCTTATAATTCTCCCACTTGTATCACATGTCAATACTAGATAACACATCACAAGTGACAAAACAATATGCCATAACTTTATTGTCATTAGGATTTATTGACTATAGAACTTCAGATAGAAATACAACACACGAAACAAGGTGGTCATGCTTTTATGTCAAATACTCCCTCCCAAGAATTACAATGCATCATGTATTTAATCAAACAAAATGAATGATTTAATATAAATGGGTCCATGTATATGGATCAAATAGATCCCAACTTTAAATGTGCATATTCAAAGTCAACAAATGTCTAGACAAAATAAGATCAAAGTACAACAAATCAAGGAGAACTAAGGAGTCTCATATCAACATCATGATCCATGAAAACTTTAATCGGCAAATCTTATAATCAGAGGATCAGCAACCATTGACTCCGTACTAATATGCTCAATTTTTACTTCTCCTTGTTTAACATGATCTCTAACCTTCAAATATTTTATGTCAATATGCTTACTGCAACTTCCAGTTTTATTATTTTCGACAAAGAACACAACAGCTAAATTGTCGCAGAAAATCTTTATGAGTCTATCAATAGTATCGATAATTTTTAAACCAGTGATGAAATTTCTCATCCATAAAGCATGTGAAGTAGCTTCATAGCATGCAATAAACTCTGCCTCCATTGTGGATGAAGCAACAATAGATTGCATCTTACTCTTCCAAGATACAACTCCTCCAGCAATAAGAAAAATGTATTCATAAGTATATTTACTTGTATCCATACAACCAGAGTAATCAGAATCAGAATATTCAATTACTTTCAAATTCTCTGATCGTCTGTATGTGAGCTTATGAGCTTTGGTCCTTGTCAATATCTCAACACCCTTTTAGGTGCTTTCTAATGAGATATACCAGGGTTACTTTGATATTTACCAAGCACTTCGACCCAAATGCAATATCAGGTCTCATACAGACTAATGCATACATAAAGCTCCTGATGAACGAGGCATATGGAATGCTTTTTCATTTAATTATGTTCCAATGCATTTTTATGACACTGGTCCAAATTAAACTTTTCTCCTTTGACAATAGATGATGTAATGGATGCCCAATCTGCATAAATTTCTCAAGTACTTTGTTAATGTAGGTCTTTTGAGAAAGACCAAGTACTTTACTTGTTATATCTATGTGAATCTCTATGCCAGGGACATAAGAGGTTTCACCTATATCTTCATATCAAAGTTCAAAGTGAGAAATCGCTTAGTCTGATGCAATAACTCAAGATCACTGTTTGCTAGCAGAATATCATCCACATATAGGAGTAAGAAAATATATTTGTTTCTATTGATCTTAAGGTATATATATTGATCAACAATGTTCTCTACAAAACTAAATGAAGAGATTATCTCATGAAACCTAAGATTCCATTGACGAGACATCTGTTAAGCCCATATATGGATTTCTTCAATTTGAAAACCAACTGATCATTATCAGAATTGACAAAATTTTCAGGTTGACGCATCTATACCACTTCTGTCATACCCCGTAACTTTTAAGTACGACTCTCAATGTTTAGAAGTCAACCTTAAACACAATGTAAGTAATAGTATAGGTTAAGAAGCTTAGGAAAATAGAATATAGAAAAATAAGAGAAAGGGTTAAAAGTGAGATTTTAATAAAATTAGGCGAAATTACCAAAATACCCCCAAATAAATGATAGGGGAGTTACACAACACTTAGTATAACTCTCCATTAGCCTAAGGAGTCGATTAAGACAGGGAAAAAGGGAGGAAACTGCCAGAGAGAAAATAGAAGGAGAAAAGGAGAGAAGAAGAAGAGAATAAGAAGAAAAGGAAGGAAGAGCAACCAATCTAGGTGCAACCTTTTTTCGAAATCCTGCAGTACACTCGTAAGACTATCTAGAAACAAAGGCAAATAATCTTTCTATACGCTTTACGCAAATTTTGATACCATAGGCCCTATGTTCTTACAAAGAGAAAACTTGTATCACACATTAGTAGCTTTGGTTTGTTTATGTAAAATGCTTTACTATATGTAATTGTTGTTGTTGTTGATGGTATATAGTCATGTTCTTTGGGCCAATTCCTAAAAATGGTTATGTTGTGATCTTTGTTGATAATTTGCCTATAAAAGTGTTATCCGTAATGTGTTCATTGTTTTAGTATAAGCTCTTGAGTTCATTAAGTACATCCTAAGTGTTTTGAGTGTATTTGCAGAAGGTTGAAGGATTAAGGATGACATTGTTGTAGACTTGTTGTGTTGGGAAGTTTGAAGAGATATATTGGAAGTGTGTGTGATAGAAGGCTAGGATGGACACTCGTTTACGGGTTCAAGAATCAAGTCATGTTAGTTGTGTGTTAGGCATGATGAATCTAGGTGCTAAGATGGATCTTGAAGTGTCAACATGAAAGGGATGAAGGAGGAAGGTGATGGGAAGAAATTACTGCAGAAAAACTGCAGTTCTGAACCGTCAGAACACTTCGAACACCTACATTAGGCGCTTCAAGTCACATTAGGCGCCTAATGCAGGCGTTCAATATGTCCCAGTTCATCCCCGTACACTTCGAACACCTACATTAGGCGCTTCATGTCACATAAGGCGCTTCATGTAGGCGTTCGATGTATATGACTCACTCCCGAACACTTCTAACGCCTAGAATAGGCGCCTCATGTGGCGTTCCAAGTATACTGGAAGTCTTTTTGAACCCATTAGGCACCCTATGTGTGTGTAGTAACTCTATACACTTCTTTTGAACATAAAATGCAAGGGTATTTGAGGTGTAATTGAGGAATAGATGGTAAGTTTGACTAAGTAAGAATAAGATTGAATCCCAAGTGAATTGGTGGGACGAACGGACTTGGAATGATACGAACATGGAGTGTTTGAGGTGCAAGACCGTATACTTGATATGTAAGATGTGTGTGTGTGTTACATGTTTGATACGAAGTTGCATGAGCATCCTGCATCATGACATGAGCACTTGCATTTGACTTGAGAATTGCTTTGCGAAAGAACATGTGTTTACAAGAAAAGATTAAAGTTTTCGAAAGACAAACTATGACTGCTGGTTGATCGCAGGGTATAAAAGTCACGCCTGCGAAAGCAGGGTATAAAAGCATGACATGTGAATCAACAGCAGGGTATAAAGTATTTTATGGGACCGTGGACCTATCAGCACGGATATATGATATATATAATGGGGCCGTGGACCTATCAGCACGGATATATGATATATGTAACAGGCCGTGGACTTTTCAGCACGGGGTATAAAGTTATATGTTATGGGGCCATGGATCTTTTAGCACGGGGTATAAAGTTCTGTTTGCTGTGGACTGATCACCCACATAGTATAAAGTTCTGCTACGCGAAGAATATGATAAAAAGAGCTATGAAATATTTTGTGAAATAACACGCATGACATGGTTACGAAAGAAGACATATGCATGGGTGTGGTGTGTGGTTTTAAAGAAGTACATGCATCATGATACACGAAGCATAAGACTTGACCCGTAAGAAATAAGACTAGCTTATGTCTTGTTTATGTGATATGTTATTTTAGTCACTTGTTTGTTCTCATCTCCGCGTATCATTTATGTGGTTTATCTGTTTTGAGGAATTCTTATAAAGATGCTATTTGCTAACCCAAGCACCTTATTTTGGGCAATGACTTATACACTGGTGACTCGTCGTGTGTGATCCCGTAAGGTGTATAGACGGGTTACTTGCTGGCGATATATTCGCTAAGAATAGATACTCTATTTCCTTTTCAGGTGAGCCAGAATATGAACTGATATTCGTCGAGGACGATGGCGAGTGGGCTCAATGGGACGATGGACCTGGAAGTAGATAGATGTTTGATTACTTTCTCTAAGTTGGAAAACTTGATGTTTATTATGCTGTACTGGAGGATATGTTAGACCGTTGATCGAACACATTTTATTTCCGCTGTATTTTTCTGGTTACTTTAGTGATGGTGAAATTTTAAATTTTACGACGTTTCTGCTGATTTATCTTACGTCATGAATGATGTACGCTTGATCTGCTTTGATGCTTCGTAGTTCTCGTAGTAGACTACGGCGGGTGCACTGGTTCCGATGCCAGTATCGGGCCGGGCGCTACAACTTCATCAAGAACCCGATTAAGAAACTTAGTTTTCACATCCATTTGATGTAGCTCGAGATCAAAAATGAGCTACTAATGCCATGATTATTCGAAATGAATCCTTCTTTGAGACTGGAGATTAGGTTTTATGGTAATCATTTCTTTTTGATTAAAACCATTGCTTACAAGTGTCTTTATAACGTTCAATGTTACCAAATGAGTCTCTTTTGGTCTTAAAGACACATTTTCATCTCACCATATAGGCTCAGTTTGATAGCGGAAAAAGCTCTCAGACATTGTTTTTAGTCATCGATTCCATCTTTTCTTTCATGGCAGCTTACCATAGTGACGATTGGTCAGTACTCATGGCTTGTGAAAATGAGATACGGTCACGATTTAGTCTAATGTCATAATCGGACTCTTGAAGATATATAATATAATCGCTAGAAATTGCTGACCTTCTAGTTCTTAAGGATTTTCGGACTCCCACTGGTTCAGTAGATGTAGGATTGGTAGGTTCAGATTGTCCTTGATGTGATTCTTCAATTTGAGCTTGCACAATTGATGGCTCTTCATGATGTTGAATAGCAACCGAATTGCCCATATATAAAGGTATAGCATATGTATCCCTTACTTCCTCAAAATTGAATTGTTGAACGAATCACTCACACTAATTTCATGATCCTCTAGAAACTTAGCATTTTTAGCTTCAACCACTTTTGGAGTATGTGAGGGACAATAAAATCTATATCATTTGGAGTTAACTGCATATCTAATAAAATAACAACTTTTCGCTCGTTCATCCACTTTCTTTAAGTTTGGGTTGTATACACTAACTTTAACTGGACAACCCCATATGTACAAATATTTCAAATTTGGTTTTCAACCATTCCATAACTCCAAAGGTGTTTCAGGAACAGTCTTATATGGAACCCTATTTAAAACTTACACATCGACTTTTAGAGCTTCACTCCAAAAGGATATAGGCAAATTTATTGTGTTAATCATGTTCCTGACCATGTCCATAAGAGTCTAATTTCTTTTTTCAGCAACATCATTTTGTTGTGATGTACCATGCATAGTGTTTCCAGACCTGTATAGCACCATTACAATGGAGGTTGAATGATGAGTGCGGAAAAATTGGTTTTTATTTAGTGGCCAATACTCACTTCTGAAAACAAATTCTGTTTTCAAACTCCAATTTTGATTAACTGAATAACTAGGTTCTGGACATCCAAAATTTGTGAAATTTTGTGACAATGTACTTTAAGATGTTATTAATTTGTCATAAAAATTTTAGATCAAAATTCAAAATCTAAAGCCCTGAAAATACTTTTTGATTGAACATTGTCAATGTGTGAAAAACTTTCTCTTATTATGAAAAATTAATTCCTAATTAATGACAACTCCAAATGATCTGTAATTTTGACGACATGTCCCTTAGGATATCTAGTTTAATGGGCTGAAAAAGTTTTTCAAAATTCATTTGGAAAGTATATCAACTACGTTTATGTTCTCAACCTTTACCAATCTGAAAATTAGATTGCATTAGTCTCAGAATATTGGATGTTTGGATGACCATTTATCCAAATTCAATGAAACTTGTCTTAAATTAAACCTAAGACCTTTATTTGTGTCTCTAAAAGATTTGATGATTTTTGAAAATCGATTGCTATTTTTTCAATTGTATTGAAAACGTTGTAAAAACAGAAACTGAAAGCAAAAGTGCAAAAAGTAAGAACACCAAGATTTTTATACTGGTTCGGTCAATGTGACCTACTCCAGTCTTTGATGACACCTTTCTTGTTATTCACTAATCACCAAAGTCACCTTAGAACAAGGATGGCTAGAGTTATACACGAATTCCTGTGATATCCGACCTTTTACTATGAATCACAACAACAATAAAAAAATCACCACCACTTCACTAATGAAGGTTTGATCACACCTTGATCAATCTTTTACAAGTATAGAACGTGTATGGATAGTCTATATAAAGCCTATACAGATTATAGAATGTATATTTGATAGGCTTAAGGCTTTGTGCAAGAGAAGAAGATAAGAGATGAAGAGAATTCTTGTTTTGCACTTGATAGAATGTAGAATATCATTCTTGTCTTTTTGTTTGATCATCCTCTTCCCTTTTGTAATGTATGCCACACCCTTAGGGCTGAAGATACTCTTGAAGAATGTCTTGAATACCCTTAGAATATATCTTGTAAAGCCTTGTGACATACCTTTGCTTACTTAGCGAGATAAAATTGGACAAGTGATGTGTCTTCGCCTTGTTGTCACTCTATGATTGGGCCTTCATTTAGCCACTTTGGCACATATATGACATGGAAATTACCCAAATAAACCTGAAAACAATTAGAATTTCAAACATCTTGATTGTCAATCAATCATAAGTGTGATAGCCTCTCATTTTTGGAATGATTTTGAACCTTGAAATGCCACTCCAAAGAAAACGCCCACATGCTGAAAATCTCAGCATTTCTTTTGAATTTTAAAACATTACCTTGCGTGTCTTGATCTCTATTAATACTTGCATTCTTTTATGTATCATTCTTCACCAATCATAGTGCAAGATAAGTTCCACATAGGCTCCAAATCAGCTCAATTCAGCCGCCTAACTCAGCATGCATGTGCTGAAAACAATTTTTGAATTTTGAATGATAATAATATAGTATCTTCATAAACATAGTAAATTTCAATCACTATTCAACTTTGTCTTCTAGAATACTCCAAGATATGTCTTGGATGTGTAAGACATTTCTAGATACATGTCACATGAGCAAGAAAACGTCACCCTTGTAGGTGATATAGAAAAATGAATTTTCGACTTCTGTCGATTGCGCGATTTTTCTCCAATTTATCACAAACCAATTAGAAATGTAAAATATGTTATACACCATATAATAGACATAATAAAATGTATAATCTCAGCTCCAAAAGGTGTAACAAATTCGGCCATAAGATGTATCATTTTTGAATTTGAATTTTCAAGAAATCAAGGCAAATGATAGATAATTGATATATGTAATTATGGTATGACTTTGGTGTGTATTTGTCATCTGGTGCACGAAACTTGTATGTGTTTGGAGTGTATATTGGCTGACCATCTTTGTACGGTAAGTATATGACGAGTCCGTGACGGTTCGGTAGTCATTTGATGTCGCAATTTTCGGTTTATGAACTTTTGACAAGTCGGTATATTTTTGTAAGTTTAATGACATGGAATATAGGATTTGGAATATCTTGGATGTGTATATACTCAAAAAGATGATGTGTATATGGTTGCTTGACGTTGACTTACGTTGATGACATGTCGAAGAAATACCGGGATAGAAGCATATAGCTTGTCTCTTAATATATATATATATATATATATATATATATATATATATATATATGTATGTATGTATGTATGTATGTATGTATGTATGTATGTATGTATGTATGTATGTATGTATGTATATATATATATATGTAAATATATATATGCCGTGTATATATATCCATGATGTTTGGAGAAGAACTTTCCATTTGAGATTTGTTGACAAATAGGCATTTTCAAATATATCTCCTTAATCACTTCATTTAATTAACTAGTTTAGTTCATCTCCTTAAGCACTTCATTAAACGAACTAGTTTAGTTCATTTAACATATCACCTGAAAATAGTATAAACACAACAAATGTTTGGCATATGATTTAAGCCTTAACGCTTCATGGCACGTTAGTCCAACAATGACATATATAAAACATATAAAGCATATTTATCATGCATGTCATGTAACATTTAAATCATGCATTTCGAAATCACATAGCATTTAAATCATGCATTTGAAAATCATTCAAACCCCGGTTTCTCAACAAGTGTATTGAGCAACAATACCCTTCCTTTGAAGGAATTCATCAAATAGACCAATCATTTGTCTTTTTTCTGTGTAACGTCCATAGTATTCACCACACATGTCAGATCGGACAATTTTAATTGTCTTCTCCTTTTATTTCTTTACTTCTAATTTGAAGATTTTGAACGCATCAAGTGCTTCAGATTTATCAACTAGAAAATAGAGATACATCAATCTTGAATAGTCGTTGATAAATGAAATAACGTATTTCTGACCATTCAAGCACGGTATGTGAAACGATCCATAAATATTCGTGTGTATGATTTCAAGAGGTTGAGAACTTCTTTTGGCACCCTTAATGGTCGTGTTGCTTTTCTTACCTTTTTTGCATCCCACACAAGTACTTAAATCGGAGAAATCTATAGTTTGCGAAACTCCTTCATTCATTAATCTTTTTATTTTATCAATTGAAATATGTCCCAATGTTTTATGCCAAAGTCTTGACGAGTTCTCATTGATAATACAACGCTTTGTATCAATTTCTGTTAAAAGAGTATGCTCATAAATGGAATCTAACTCAAGTTGAAACAAAAAACCATTCGATTTGGCAGAGCCAATGATTTTATTACCTTTCAAAAGGTTCACAACAAAAAGATGAGAATTGGAGTCATATCCAATAATCGAATGTCTCGAACGAGAAACTAAATTTCTTTAAATGATTGAAACATAAAAAATGTTTTCTAAATCCAGTTGAAAACCGGTCTTCAAAATGATCTGATAAGATCTCAATCCTTCAACAGTAAAGCCCATCCGATTTCCAGAATAGATGCATTGCTCACTTTCCTTTTTTGTTGTATACAGAATAGATGCATTCCTCAGGTTTAGTAACCCCTGCATGGTTTACGCAATATGAATTGTAGAACCACAATCAATCCACCATGTATTATCAGAAACCTCAGTAAAATTAGATTCACGACACACAAAGAAAAATTTACCTTTCTTCTCCAGTCATCCCTTATATTTCAGGCAATCTTTCTTCGAGTGTCTTTTTTTCTTGTCAAATCGGCATTTGTCTTTATCGCCAGTTTTCTTCTTTGGAACATCTTTGCGCTTTTTCGTATTTCCTTTAAGATGAGCCACAAGATGCAGAGTTTCTATTGACTCATTTTTTAACCTATGCTCCTCTTGAACACACATGGTCAAAGGTTCATTAATTGACCAGTTTTCTTTATGTGTGTTGTATGAGATCTTGAATGGAGTATACTCCGAAGGGATTGAGTTGAGTATGAAAGCACCATGAATAGGTCTGAGATTTCAACCTTAAGAGAGCTTAGTTTAACAGCAACATCCCTCATCTTCACGATATGCTCATGCACACCATGACTTCTGTCATGGTTCATATTTGAAACCCTCTTCATAAAGGTGCTGGCCGTAGCCTTGTCAGAGCTTACAAATGGTTCTTCAGTGGATTTAATGTAGGATTTGACATTATCAAAATTAGGGTATACGAGACTTGATAAGCATTATGTTAAGGCGATTAGATCGCTCCCAACACTCGTAATTAGGCCACTCAAATGGCGTACTTGATTCCGTGGGATTTGGTGGTTTTTCCTCACAGAGTGCCAGGTCTAATTCCATGCATCCTAATGTCAAAAGGATGATATCCTTCCATTCAGCGTAATTGTCACATCAACATTGGAGTACTACAACAACAACATCACCTATATGCTAGGCTAGGGGACCCCTTTTCATATTTAACCAATATTAATTCTTTTCATCAAGGAATTATACTGATTGTCAATCAATCAGAATCAGATCTTATTATTAATGCAGTCAATAATTACAACGTATCTAGCCAACAAAACATACGGATACATTTATTCATGTGATCTACATAGTAATTTATAAATAAATTACGAGATAGAAAGACTCTTCCTTATATAAAAAATGTGAATAAAAATTTCTTGTTTCGACTGGTTGAAGACGATAGACCAAAAGCGGGTTTTCTTTTTTTTTTCCAACCCCCCTCCCCCTCCTTTTTTAAAGTATATATAACTATGATAATAATAAATTTGCCGCTACAAAAGCATAAATACTCAATATTGGTTGGAATTAAACTCAACAACTGATATTGGATGTCTAAGCGTACGAGCGTTATTCGACATATCCTCATTGGCCTTTTTGTAGGTATTTATACTTCTACATTTGTATCATGACAATCATATAAAACCTGAAATCAAACTTTCTATCTCTTGGAATAGAGGTATTGTTTGTCTACTTGTAGCGCCCCGGCCCGACACTGTCATCGGAACCAGTGCACCCACCGTAGCCTACTATGAGAACTATGAAGCGTCAAAACAGATCAAGCGTACATCATTCATGACGTAAGATAAATCAGCGGAAACGTCATAAAATCTAAACTTTCATCGTCAATAATACAACCAGAAAATGCAGCGAAAATAAAAGGTGTTTGTTCATCTAGCTAACATAAGTTCCAGAACAACATAATAACATTGAGTTTCCAAAACTTAAAGTAGTCCAGCATCTATCTATTCCCATGTCCGTCATCCTATTGAGCCCACTCTCCATCGTCTTCAATGAATATCATCTCATATTCCGGCTCACCTGAAAAGGAATAGAGTATCTGTTCTTAGCGAAATTACCGCCAGCAAGTAACCCGTCTATACACCTTACGGGATCACACACGACGAGTCACCAGTATATAAATCATTGCCCAAAATAAGGTGCTCGGGTTAGCAAGTAGCATCTTAATAAGAATTCCTCAAAACAGATAAAGCACATAAAGGATACACGGATATGAGTATAAACATGTAGTAAAACAACATATCATCATAAGCAAGTCATAAACTAGTCACATCTCTTGCATATCAAATCTTATGCATCGTGTATCATGATGCATGTACTTCTTTAAAATCACACACAACACCCATGCATATGTCGTCTTTCATAAACATGTCATGCGTGTCACTTCACAAAACTTTTCATAACTCTTCTTATCATATTCTTCGCGTAGCAGAACTTTATACCCTGTGGGTGTTCAGTCCACATCAAACAGAACTTAATACCCCGTGCTGAAAGGTCCACGGCCCCATAACATATAACTTTATACCCCGTGCTGAAAGGTCCACGGCCCCATTACATACATCATATATCCGTGCTGATAGGTCTACGGCCCCATAAAATACTTTATTTTTCGTGCTGATAGGTCCACGGCCCCATAACATATTTTATACCCTGCTATTGATTCACAGATCACGCTTTTATACCCTGCTTTCGCAGACGTGACTTTTATACCCTGCGATCAACCAGCAGCCATTTTGCCTTTCGAAAACTTTAAACTTCGCTTGTAAACATATGTACTTTCGCAAAGCAATTCTCAAGTCAAATGCAAGTGCCCATGTCATGATGTGGGATGCACATGTAACTTCGTATCAAACACGTAACACACACACACATACATCTTACATATCAAGTATACGGTATAGCACCTCAAACTCTCCATGTTCATATCTTTCTAAGTCCGTTCGTTTCACTAATTCACTTGGGATTCAATCTTATTCTTATTTGATCAAACTTACCATCTACACTTCAATTACTCCTCAAATACCCTTGTATTTTATGTTCAAAAGAAGTGTATAAAGTTATTGCACATACATAGGGCGCCTAAAGGGTCAAAAAGACTTCCAGTATACTTCGAACGCTACATGGAGCGCCTAATGTGGACATGGAGCGCCTATACTAGGCGTTCGAAGTGTTCGGGGATGTGCCGTATACATCGAACGCCTACATGAAGCGCCTAATGTGACATCGAGCGCCTAATGTAGGTGTTCGAAGTGTACAGGGATGCTCTGGGACACATTGAACGCTAGATTAGGCGCCTAATGTGACTTGAAGCGCCTAATGTAGGTGTTCGAAGTGTTCTGACGGTTCTAAACTGCAGTTTTTTTGCAGTAACTTCCACCCAACACCTTTCTTCTTCAACCCTTTCACGTTCAACACTTCAAGATCCATCTTAGCTCCTGGATTCATCATGCTTAACACACAACTAACATGATTTGATTCTTAAACAAGCAAACTAGTATCCACCCTAAACCTTCTATCACCCACAACTTTCAATAGATATATTCAAACCTTCCAACCCAACAAGTCTTACAACAATGTCAACATTCATCCTTCCACTCCCTGCAAACACACTCAAAGCATCCAAGGTGTAATCACCAAACTTAAGAACTTACACAAGGACAATGAACACATCACGTATAACACTCTTGTGGGCATATTTAACAACAAAGATCACAACATAACCATTTTCAGATATTGGCCCAAAGAACATAACCTTACTCAATCAACAACAACAATTACACGTATAGTAAAGCATTTAGCATAGACAAGTCAAACTACTAATGTGTGATCTAAGTTTTCTCTTTGTAAGAACATAGGGCCTAAAGTATCAAAATATGCGTAAAGCGTATAGAAAGATTACTTGCCTTGGTTTCTAGTTAATCTTACGGATTTACTGCAGAATTTCGATAAGGATTGCACCTAGTTTGACCGCAATTCTTCTTCCTCTTCTTCTTCCTTTCTCTCTTTCTCTTTTCTCTCTTTTTCCTCTCCTCTTCCTTCTCTTTTTCCTGCAGCCGGTTTCCCCTCTCCTTTTTGGTGTTATAACCGTCCCCCTTAATGCCAATGGGGAGTTATACCAAAGTGTGGTGTAACTCCCCTATCTTTAGTAGGGGCCTTTTATGTAATTACCCTTAGTTACCTTTAATTCTACTTCTAACTCCTTTTCTTATTTTTCCTATATTTTAAGTAACTAATTAACACATTTTACATCATTAATTAAATTGTATTTAAGGTTGACCTAACGTATTGAAAGTCGTGCTTAAAAGTTACGGGGTATGACATTCCACCCCCCTTACAAAAAGTTTCGTCCTCGAAACTTACGTACCTTAGTCAAAGAGTTGAGGATACTTCTCCCGCATTTGTTGTTCGAGTTCCCATGTGGCTTCACGTTCCGTGTGATTGCTCCACTGGACCTTTACATAAGGAATCACTCGCTTCCTCAACACTTGATCCTTTCGGTCCATAATTTTCACGGGTATCTCTTCGTATGTAACATCGTCCTTAAGTTCCAAAGGTTGAACTTCAAGTACATGACTTGGATCCGTCACGTACTTCCTTAGTTGTAATACGTGAAAGACATTGTGCACTTGCGCCAACACTGGAGGTAACGCTAACCTATATGCCAAGGCTCCCACTTTCTCAAGTATTTCGTAAGGACCAATAAAACGAGGGCTTAGCTTGCCTTTTACTCCAAACCGCATGACACCCTTTGTAGGTGATACTCTCAAGTAGACTTTTTCACCTACATCAAATTCCAATGGTCGTCGTTTGGAATCCGCCCAACTCTTGTTGCGATCCTGAGCTGCCTTGAGTCTTTTCTGGATGACTTTCACCTTTTCTAGCGTTTTATCCAATAGCTCAGGTCCGGTAATGGTCCTCACACCTACCTCGTCCCAATAAACCGGAGGACCTACATTTCCTTCCATACAAAGCTTCAAAAGGAGCCATGTCAATCGCGCTGTGGTAACTATTGTTATAAGAAAAAACACCATCAGCTTTACCATTCCATCCCAATTCCCTTTAAAATCCAACACACAAGCTCTTAGCATATCTTCCAAGGTTTGAATAGTCTGCTCGGACTGTCCATCAGTTTGGGGATGATACGCCGTACTCTCAACCTTAATTCCGTACCCATGGCTTTCTGGAATACTGTCTAAAACTTAGAGGTAAATCGTGAATCCCGATCGGACACTATACTTACTGGGACACCATATAAGCTAACAATATTCTCCATATATACATTCACTAACTTGTCGAGATGTGCTTCACTTGAAACGGGTAGGATATGGGCAGACTTTGTTAGACGATCCACGATGACCCAAATCATGTCATATCCACTTCTTGTCTTTGGTAAACCAGCTACGAAATCCATCGTGACATGTTCCCATTTCCATTCCGGAATTTCCAATGGCATCAATAATCCACCAGGCCGTTGGTGTTCCGCCTTGACTTGTTGACAAACCAAACACCTCTCTATGAATTCAGCGACATATCGTTTCATTCCGGACCACCAATAATATTGCTTGAGATCTCTATACATCTTGGTGCTACCAGGGTGTATGGATAGCCTTGAGCTGTGAGCTTCTTGCAACACTTCCTTCCTAAGTTCGTCTACATCAGGTACGCATAATCTTTCTCTAAACCATAAGCTCCCATCCTCTTTGGTCCGAAATCCTTCAACTTGACTATGTTTCACCCTTTCCATTATTTCATTGAGGGTCTTGTCATTCTTCTGAGCCTCCTTTATCCGATCAACCAAACTTGGCGTGATAGTCAATGCTGTTAGGACATTCACCGTGGATTCCGCCAAATCCAAACCAAATTCCTCAATCTCTCTCCAGTGGTGATTGCCTCGCATGGCTGGATTTCCTGCTTAAAAGCGTCGGCTACCTTGTTAGCCTTTCCCCGGGTGATAATGGATTGTCAGGTCATAAACTTTTAGCAACTTCAACCATCTCCGCTGCCTCATATTTAATTCCTTCTGTGAGAACAAATACTTTAAAACTCTTATGATCCGTGAATACCGCGCACTTCTCTCCATACAAATAATGCCGCCAGATCTTCAAGGCGAACACAACCGTGGGCAAGTTCAAGATCATATGTGGGATAGTTTTTGTTCATAAGACTTCAGCTGTCTTGAGGCATATACGATGACTCGTTCGTTTTGTATTAAAACACAACCTACAAATAAGGTATTAGTCTAAACTTAATGGGTATACTGTTGGACCGTGCACCTGCAATGAACACCACTAGAGGGGGGGGTGAATAGTGGTTAGCAGAAATTACACTACAACCCTTTGTTAAAATCCCCTTGAAAACAGAATCTGAGACCAACTTAGATTCAGAACTCGTTTTTCAAAAATTCACAAATAATTGTACACAACTCCAAAAATTATGAAACTTTCCAGAATTAAACTTCAATGAGTTAACAAGACTCTGTCCAAAAATCAGACAAAAATAAGATCGTTTGACCCTTCAAACAAATTAAAAGATTTAGATGGTCAATCTGGACAGAATTGGACAGAATGTTGCTGATTTTGAAAATAGTGTTTCTCTTTGAATACTCAACCAAAAAGGTTGATCTTTATATCAAAACACTCCTTAGGATGTGTAGATGAAGTTTCCAAAAGGCCCTGACCTCAAACAATTCTTGAAAAATACAGAATTTAACTTTTCTCAAAACTGGTCAGATTGCAGCCAGATTGGAGCAGTTATCTTGCAAAGATTGAAAGACTAACTTTTACTTGCTCAAATCAAGTGATTCTTGTTGCAATGAAAGCTAACAGTCTGAAGTATAACTCCACCAAAAATCACGAATTTTGGAAAATGTTTAGCTATTTTTTCAAATTGTGTGAAGTTGGGTGAAAACTGCAGTCAAAACGGGCAGAAAACAGAAATAAAGAAACAAGAGAAGACACCGAGGATTTATCCTGGTTCGGTCAATGTGACCTACTCCAGTCCCAAGGAACACCTTTCCTTGGATTTCACTATGATATGAACACCTTACAACAAGAGCCAAGCTTGATCCTTGGGTTATACACCAACCCTACTCAAGACTTGGATAATCACCTTCTAAGCAACACTTAGTTGCAATACCTCCAACACCTATTGATGTAGCCTTATAAAGATGGCTAATCAATCTTACAAATGAAGCTCAAGAGGCTTGTAGCTCACCAAAATATTAGAACAACTTTGCTACAACAAAATACAACAACAAGAACAAGAAGATGAATAGGAAGCTATAGAATGCTTGTGAGCTTCAAGTGTGTTTCATCTTCTTCACCAATACCTCTATTTATAGTGTGATTTGAGCCTTGAAGATAGAATGCCAATGTGTCATCATCTTCATCATCAACTCCAAATGTTCTTATCATCATTGTTGGCTTTGTACACTTGGCAAAATAAAACACAATGATTGGTCCACCTTGGCAATGTAATGTTGGCCGAAATTTTCCACCTTGGCAAGTCATAATTATCCTTGGTAAAATGTAGATAATAAGAAGGATAATGCCACAAGAATACCTCAACTTCTAGTCTTGAAAATAGGCATGTGGGAGAAGACTATTTCAAAAACAAAATTCAGCTCCAATTTGAGATGAAGTAGCCGTTGGCTACTTTTGGTTTTTCCAAAATAATTTTGTTTTTTCTTATTAAAATAAGAAAGATAACACCACCAAATTATCCCCAACTTCAAGCAAAATAATAGAACATGTGAAGTCTTCATTTGACTTCAAAAAATCTGCTGAAAATACCCAAGAAAAGCAATATTACGTTGGGCACTTTTTGAATTTTCCAAGTTGGCAATTTTGCCAACTAGCTCCTTTTTGGTTGGTCCATTTGTCTCCAACTCATAAAATGAATAATGTATCATTCCCACTGTCCATGCACGTTTTCAACACATATATATGTGTAGCAACTCAGATTTTTGAAGAAGAAATAAATAGATAACACTAGACAAGATTATGTCAACGTGTAACACCCGAAATTCCCCAATATTTCTTCGTATTATGTTGAGATCATTTCCACAACCTTTGACAACCTTTAATATCTCTGAATATTGATGATAAATGTTCTCTTAGAACATATATAAGAGGGTCTTCAAGAAAAAATAGAATGTGACATCTCAACATCGTCACATATCCAGCTATAGTCAAGAATATCATCGGTTGAGAGAATAAGATATAAGATCACCATATTATCTTCAAAATAATAATAACACAAGCTCCAGAATGAAGATAATAATTACTCAAGAGATTCCTTGAGTGAAAATACCAAAAATACCCTTGAGGGTAAAATGACCAAAATACCCCCTGTGTAAGAAAACTCAAGAAATGACCCGGATGGTCATAAATACTCATGATATCACCTTTGTCATGATAAATAGGATAATAATACATCCTTGAAATATTTCATCATATCATGTTCCTACAAAACTCAAAATACTAATTTTGCCCTTTTTGGTAAGTTGTAGAAACTTCCAAGGCACGTTAGTCACAAGACAAAAATAATAACCAAAAATACATAATAATCACATAATGAACATGTATAAATCATGTACAAATGAAAACAATCATTTTAAACACATTTTAGAAAATTATTTCTAAAAACCCTAGACATCGATCGATGTGCAACAACCTGAGAGATCGATGTCAACTTTTTCAACTTTTACACATATAACACCATGTATGACATTTTTGAAGTATTCGCCACTTAAAATCATGACTTTGAAATTATCCAAACATATTTCTCACATTCTCCCCCTTTTGGATGATTTTCAAAATAACCTAACATGATTTTAATGTCACAACTTATAACCAAAATTTAAAAAGTTTAACCAAATGTTTTCAACTTTTAAATAGTATGTTGCTCCCCCTCAACTCATACTCTCCCCCTTAACCTATACTTAACTCTTAACTTATATTTGAAACTTATCATTTCATACCAAATGATGACTTAGCAACTAAAATCTAAAATCATGTGCTTATGCTATCTCCCCCTTTATTTTGCAAATCATGCAAAAGATAGAACTACAATGGTATCGTAAGTCATCATACCTAACTTGGCTCGTAAGTTTTCAAACGTGGCTTGATTAAGGGGTTTGGTAAAGATATCGGCGATTTGGTGATCAGTTCTTATATGGTTTATCACTATGTCCTCAGTTTGAACATGATCGCGAAGAAAGTGGTATCGCACCTCAATGTGTTTGGCCTTAGAATGAAGCACCGGATTCCGGGAAAGATTGATTGCACTTGTGCTATCGCAGAAAATTGGAATCTTTTTCATTTTAATGCCAAAATCACTAAGTTGCTGTTTAAGCCAAAGTATTTGGGTAGTACATAAACTCAAAGCAATATACTCGGCTTCAGTGGTAGAAAGAGCTACACTAGCTTGCTTTTTAGAAAACCAAGAGATCAAATTGGTTCCTATGAATTGACATGTGCCGCTAGTGGATTTTCTATCTAACTTGCAACCACCATAATCAGCATCACTATATGCGTGTAATTCCAACTTAGCATTTTATCATACCATAGTCCTAAGTGAGGTGTATGCTTAAGATATCTAAATATCTTTTTCACTGCATTGTAATGTGATACCTTAGGACAAGATTGAAACCTAGCACACATACACACTAAACATGATATCAGGTCTTGATGCAGTTAAGTATAACATGATCCAATCATAGACCTATAGAGTGTGTCATCAAAAGGTTTACCATTTTCATCCTTATCGAGTTTGGTACTAACACTCATGGGGGTAGTTGTAGGTTTCAAATCTTCAAAGCCAAACTTCTTAATCATATCATTGACATACTTAAGTTGGCTAATGTGAATTCCTTGAGGGGTTTGTTTGATTTGGAGTCCTAAGAAATAATTCAACTCTCCTACCATTGACATTTCAAACTCTGACTTCATACATTCTTCGAAGTCTTTTACTAAGGTAGGGTTAGTTGAACCAAAGATAATATCGTCTACGTATATTTGAACTATTAACAAATCATTACCTTTTCTTCTTAGGAATAATGTGTTGTCTATGGTTCCCCTTTCATAATTATTCGCAATAAGAAAGTTTGCAAATCTATCATACCAAGCTCTTGGAGCTTGTTTCAAACCATATAAAGCTTTCTTAAGCTTGTAAACATGGTTAGGATTCTTTGGATCTTCAAATCCAGGGGGTTGTTTGACAAACACTTCTTCTTGGATGTATCCATTTAAGAATGCACTCTTGACATCCATTTGGAAGAGTTTAATGTTACTTAGACTTGCAATCGCAAGTAACAATCTAATTGCTTCTAGTCGTGCAACGGGTGCAAAGGTTTCCTCATAATCTATTCCTTCTTGTTGATTATAACCTTGTGCGACTAGTCTAGCCTTATTTCTTGTAATATTTCCTTGTTCATCCATTTTATTCCTAAAGACCCATTTAGTTCCTATGATAGACTTGTCTTCAGGTTTAGGTACTAAGTCCCATACGTTGTTCCTTGTGAATGATTTAATTCCTCATGCATAGCATCTATCCATGATATGTCACCTAAGGCTTCCTTAACATTCTTAGGTTCTATGTGTGAGACTAAGCTATGTCCTTCAAGTTGACTTATGTTTCTACGTGTTCTAACCCCAACACTTGGATCCCCAATGATTAATTCTCTAGGGTGCCACCAATTCCTAGATTGACTAGGTTCACCCTCATCTTGTTCAAAAGTTTCATTAGTGTGAATGTTATCATATGTAATTGGATCATTAGTTGTATCATCTTCCAATTGCAAATTTTCTTGATTCATTTCATCTAAGGGTTCATGCATGTCTTGTTCAGGGGGAGTTGGTTCTAGATGATCAAGTACAGGCTCAAGTATTACATCATCAAACATATTTTCAACATTTGTTTCTTGTTTATGTTGATGTTTATCACTAACTTCAAAGCATGCATTTTCATTGAATTTCACATGTATGGATTCAATTATTTTTCTAGATGCAGGATTATAACACCTATATGCTCTTGAGTTAGTTGAATATCCAACAAATATACATTCAATAGACTTTTGTTCAAATTTATCTAGATTATCCTTAGTGTTTAGCACAAAACATTTACATCCAAATACTTTAAGATAATCTATTTTAGGTTGTCTATTGTTTAGCAATTCATAAGGCGTTTTATTTAATTTCTTTCTAATAGTGAGCCTATTTATAATATAACATGCACAGTTAACAGCTTCAGCCCATAAATACTTAGGTAATTTATTTTCACACAGCATTGTCCTTGCAACTTCTTGAATCGTTCTATTTTTACGTTCAACAACTCCATTGAGTTGTGGTGTTCTAGGTGGTGAGAATTCATGTTTTATTCCATAAAGTTCACAAAATTTGATTACGTCTTTATTTTTAAATTCTCCACCTCTATCACTTCTAATTCTTTTGACATTTTCTTCGTAAATGTTTTCAAGTTGCTTGATAAGGGTTTCGATTGCTAATGGAGCATCGTCTTTGTGTGTTAAGAACAATGTCCATGTGTAGCGTGAGTAATCGTCTACTATGAACACACATAGTAGTGTCCACCTAGACTTCTTGTCCTACTTGGACCAAATAAGTCTAAGTGAAGCAATTCTAGTACATGACTAGTACTCACTTCATGTTTCGGTTTTAAGGTTTCTTTAATGTGTTTTCCCTTAATACATGTTTCACACATTTGAAAATTATCTAAGTCTAACTTAGGCATACCTCTAATTAAATTCTTTTTAGATAATTTCCTAATGGTTGAAATTCCTATATGGCCTAATCTTCTATGCCATAAATTCACATCTAAGTCATGTGATATTAGACACTTAACCTTAGCATTTAACATGTTATCTAAGGTAAGGGTATAAATATTTCCATCTCTATTTCCTTTTAAAACCGTTTCTCCTTTTTCATTTATTATATCACAAGAATTGGGAAGAAAGGAGACATTATAACCACAATCTATAAGTTGAGAAATACTAAGTAAATTATAAGAGAGATTGCTTACTAGCAACACATTTCGTATTTGAAATGTGTTTGGGTCCCCGATTGTTCCTTTTCCAACAACTTTTCCTTTGTTGTTGTCACCGAATGTTACCTTTCCACCATCAATATGTTCAAGTTCGGTGAATAGATTGGGGTTGCCCGTCATATGCCTCGAACATCCACTATCTAAAAACCATTTGGTTTTTAGATTCTTTGACTTTGCCTCTTTCTTGCATTCCTTGCATTTTTCCTACAATGGAGACAAAGTTTTAGGTACCCTTTATTTGGGTCCTTGAATGTTAGGGGCATTATTCTTGTTTAGATAACCCTTAGGTATCCAAACTTGAATATATCTTCTAGGCACATTTTTAACATTTGTTGAAATAATGGATTAACATATGCTTGTCCATTCCAAAAAGATGATGTATTATTATACATGTTGTACCTTGGTTTATAATTGTTATATGATGGCCGAATTTTATAATGTGTATAAGACATGTGACTTTGTTTCTTATATGGTGCTCTATATGTATGTTCATATGCATTTCTATAAGACTTATAAGAGTGTTGCCTATACTTAGGTTCATAATATGTTGAATGCATTTTATTATGTCTCGTTGCATTTGTATACATGTAGGCATAATTTCTAGGTTGTCTAGATGCAAAGTTTGGCCTATGTATGTTTAGGCGTGTGTATATAGGTGGGTGTGTTGTATTTTTGCCTTGATATAAGTAGAAGAAGGTGTAGAAGAAGATGCAGCAGGCAAAGTTGATTTTATTGTATTATATGGCAACTTTGTACTAGATGAAACAAACTTAGTCTTTTATTCACTTTTTCATTTTCTTCTTTATAGCCTAAGCCGGTTTTATCATTACCATACTTTTGTGATGAGATGAGTGTGTCTAATATGTTTGTACCGGATTTAAATTGTTCTAACATTTTTTCTAAGGTAAATTTAGAAGACTTAAGTTGCACTATTTCATTTTCACAACTTTCTAACTTGGATTTAACATTTTATTTTCCATTTGTAACTTTTGTTCATCTTTCCTATATGATTCAATTTTGTTCTCTAAAGAATCAAGAGTATTAGTAGACTCTTGTTTAAGAGATTCTAGTTGATCGGAAAATTCCAAGTTGGACGTCTTCAACTTGTCATTTTCTTCAACTAGTTTCTTCTTTTCTTTAGAGAGCCTCTTACAGTGAGCATGCATTCTTAGGAATTCTTCATACATTTCATCAAATGTCATGTCACTATCAGAATCACTATCAGAAGAAGAACATACCTCGTTGGATACGAAGCACACTTGAGCTTCCTCAGTTTCGGATTCTGAGTCGGATGAGTCGCTCCATGTGCTCACCTTCATTGCTCGTTTCCCTTTTCTTGCCTTAGACTCCTTTGTCTTTGACGTTTGAGCTTCCTTGTCCTTGGCTTGTTTATTATTGTTGTTTTTATTATTATTTTTCTTTGTTGGACAATCGTATGAAATATGTCCTTTTTGACCGCATTCATAACACTTTAATTCTTTATTATACCATTTGTTTGTGTTATTTTTCTTAGATTGAGAAAAAGAAGAAGAAGAAGAATTATGTTGTCTATTCCTATTTGGGCGTTTGAAAAACTTTCTAAGTTTTCTAGCAATCAATATCAAGTCATCGTCTAATTCAGTATCACTATTACTATCATCGTTATTAGCATGTGTTTCAGTTGTTTTGAAGGCTATTGACTTACTGGATGACTTAGACGATTCAGACTTTCGTTGGTTCAGTTTTACCTCATAGACTTTAAGAGACCCGATCAATTCATCCATCTTGGTGATTGACTTTGTCTCCTCGATTGCAGTCACCTTTGGATCCCATTCAGCAGGGAGACTTCGTAGCACCTTTTGAACCTTTTCATTGTTCGAAAATGACTTCCCTAAAGCTTCAAGGGCATTGAAAATATTAGTAATCCTCAAATCCATAGATGTTATGGATTCGTTTGGCAACATTTTGAAAGTCTCTAATTCAGTCATAAGCATGTTTATTTTTGACTCTTTAACACCACTAGTACCTTCATGCTTTAATACAAGTGATTTCCACATGTGTGCACTTGTGCAATTTGACACATATCCTGCTTCAGAAGTTGTAAGTCCATTCAAAAGTAATTGCATAGCTTTAGCATTCATGGACATTTTCTTTTTATCATCTGATGACCATTCACTTTTATATTTTTCAACCTCTTGAGTTACTCCACTAACTTGTACAACTTTCATTGGAATGTACGGCCCATCTTCAACTATAGACCATAAATCGATGTCTATAGCCATTAAGAATAGCCTCATTCTTAGTTTCCAATGAACAAAATTATTGCCATCAAAAAGAGGAGGGCGTTGTGTGGACATACCTTCCAACTCACCTTTGTGAGAAACAATAGCCATAGTATGTACCTTTGATTTGAGACAAGCAGTATATTATGAATTGTTGTTTCTTGGCCTTGTATTGTTCGTACGGTGTTGAATCTTGCTTCTTTTGAGTGGTGTTGGTCTGGCTCTGATACCAAATGTTGGACCGTGCACCTGCAATGAACACCACTAGAGGGGGGGTGAATAGTGGTTAGCGGAAATTACACTACAACCCTTTGTTAAAATCCCCTTGAAAACAGAATCTGAGACCAACTCAGATTCAGAACCCGTTTTTCAAAAATTCACAAATAATTGTACACAACTCCAAAAATTATGAAACTTTCCAGAATTAAACTTCAATGAGTTAACAAGACTCTGTCCAAAAATCAGACAAAAATAAGATCGTTTGACCCTTCAAACAAATTAAAAGATTTAGATGGTCAATCTGGACAGAATTGGACAGAATGTTGCTGATTTTGAAAATAGTGTTTCTCTTTGAATACTCAACCAAAAGGTTGATCTTTATATCAAAACACTCCTTAGGATGTGTAGATGAAGTTTCCAAAAGGCCCTGACCTCAAACAATTCTTGAAAAATACAGAATTTAACTTTTCTCAAAACTGGTCAGATTGCAGCCAGATTGGAGCAGTTATCTTGCAAAGACTGAAAGACTAACTTTTACTTGCTCAAATCAAGTGATTCTTGTTGCAAATGAAAGCTAACAGTCTGAAGTATAACTCCACCAAAAATCACGAATTTTGAAAATGTTTAGCTATTTTTTCAAATTGTGTGAAGTTGGGTGAAAACTGCAGTCAAAAACGGGCAGAAAACAGAAATAAAGAAACAAGAGAAGAACACCGAGGATTTATCCTGGTTCGGTCAATGTGACCTACTCCAGTCCCAAGGAACACCTTTCCTTGGATTTCACTATGATATGAACACCTTACAACAAGAGCCAAGCTTGATCCTTGGGTTATACACCAACCCTACTCAAGACTTGGATAATCACCTTCTAAGCAACACTTAGTTGCAATACCTCCAACACCTATTGATGTAGCCTTATAAAGATGGCTAATCAATCTTACAAATGAAGCTCAAGAGGCTTGTAGCTCACCAAAATATTAAGAACAACTTTGCTACAACAAAATACAACAACAAGAACAAGAAGATGAATATGAAAGCTATAGAATGCTTGTGAGCTTCAAGTGTGTTTCATCTTCTTCACCAATGCCTCTATTTATAGTGTGATTTGAGCCTTGAAGATAAGAATGCCAATGTGTCATCATCTTCATCATCAACTCCAAATGTCTTATCATCATTGGTTGGCTTTGTACACTTGGCAAAATAAAACACAATGATTGGTCCACCTTGGCAATGTAATGTTGGCCGAAATTTTCCACCTTGGCAAGTCTAATTATCCTTTGTAAAATGTAGATAATAAGAAGGATAATGCCACAAGAATACCTCAACTTCTAGTCTTGAAAATAGGCATGTGGGAGAAGACTATTTCAAAAACAAAATTCAGCTCCAATTTGAGATGAAGTAGCCGTTGGCTACTTTTGGTTTTTCCAAAATAATTTTGTTTTTTCTTAATTAAAATAAGGAAAGATAATACCACCAAATTATCCCCAACTTCAAGCACAATAATAGAACATGTGAAGTCTTCATTTGACTTCAAAAAATCTGCTGAAAATACCCAAGAAAAGCAATATAACCGTTGGGCACTTTTTGAATTTTCCAAGTTGGCAATTTTGCCAACTAGCTCCTTTTTGGTTGGTCCATTTGTCTCCAACTCATAAAATGAATAATGTATCATTCCCAACTGTCCATGCACGTTTTTCAACACATATATGTGTAGCAACTCAGATTTTTGAAGAAGAAATAAATAGATAACACTAGACAAGATTATGTCAACGTGTAACACCGAAATTCCCCAATATTTCTTCTTATATGTTGAGATCATTTCCACACCTTTGACACCTTTAATATCTCTGAATATTGATGATAAATGTCTCTTATAACATATATAAGAGGGTCTTCAAGAAAAAATAGAATGTGACATCTCAAATCGTCACATATCCAGCTATAGTCAATAATATCATCGGTTGAGAGAATAAGATATAAGATCACCATATTATCTTCAAAATAATAATAACACAGCTCCAGAATGAAGATAATAATGTACTCAAGAGATTCCTTGAGTGAAAATACCAAAAATACCCTTGGGGGTAAAATGACCAAAATACCCCTGGTGTAAGAAAACTCAAGAAATGACCCGGATGGTCATAAATACTCATGATATCACCTTTGTCATGATAAATAGGATAATAATACATCCTTGAAATTTTCATCATATCATGTTCCTACAAAACTCAAAATACCAATTTTGCCCTTTTTGGTAAGTTGTAGAAACTTCCAAGGCACGTTAGTCACAAGACAAAAATAATCACCAAAATACATAATAATCACATAATGAACATGTATAAATCATGTACAAATGAAAACAATCATTTTAACACATTTTAGAAAATTATTTCTAAAAACCCTAGACATCGATCGATGTGCAACAACCTGAGAGATCGATGTCAACTTTTTCAACTTTTACACATATAACACCATGTATGACATTTTTAAGTATTCGCCACTTAAAATCATGACTTTGAAAATTATCCAAACATATTTCTCAACATATACAAGATCATAACCTTATACTATAGTTTACGTACCTAAACCGTTCTTTGACGCATCACTATAAATCACAAACCCATCAGTTCCGGAGGGTTGAGCCAATACTGGAGCTGTCGTTAGTCTCTTCTTAAGCTCCGTGAAGCTTTGCTTGCATTCCGCCGTCCACTCAAACTTGAACTTCTTTTGAGTAAGGCGACTGAGAGGTACGGCAATCCTTGAGAATCCCTCCACAAACTTTCTGTAATAACCTGCTAGACCCAAGAAACTTCGTACTTCGGTAACGTTGGTAGGTCTAGGCCATTCAGTTATAGCTTCCACCTTCTTCGGGTCAACAGCAATCCCCTCTTCTGATATCACGTGACATAGGAAAGCCACACTTCTTTACCAAAACTCACACTTGCTAAACTTAGCATAAAGTTGTTTCTGCCTCAAAATACCTAGTACGGTTCTCAAATGCTCAGTGTGAGTTTGCTCGTCAGGAGAATACACCAGAATATCATCTATGAATACCACTACAAACTTATCCAACTGTTCTCGAAAGGCGGTATTCATAAGATCCATAAAAACTGCGGGGGCATTTGTTAATCCAAACGGCATCACCAGAAACTCACAGTGGCCATATCTTGTGCGGAAGGCTGTCTTCGCGATGTCTTCGGCCTTCACTCGCAACTGATGATACCCTGATCGAAGATCAATTTTAGAGAAGATTTTAGCACCCTTGAGCTGGTCAAATAAATCCTCAATTTGTGGAAGGGGATACTTATTCTTGATGGTAACTTTATTCAACTCTCTATAATAGATACAAAGTCTCATGCTACCATCTTTCTTCTTTACAAACAAAACAGGTGCTCCCCAGGGCGATACACTAGGGCGGATAAACTTCTTGTCCAACAACTCCTGCAGTTGTTCCTTCAACTCTCTCAACTCTGCCGGAGCCATTCTATAAGGGGCTTTAGAAATAGGTTCAGTTCCTGGAATCAAGTTTATCTCAAACTCGACTTCCCTCGGGGGTGGTACTCCTGGTAAATCTTCCGGAAACACATCAGGGAATTCATTGACCACTGGAATTTGCTCAATAGACGGTACCTCCTGAGTAACATCCATGGCATACACTAGGAATCCCTCAGCACCTTTCCTCAAGGCTTTGCGTGCTTGTGCAACGCACACATATACCTTCTTGGGAATTTTCTTTCGTTCCACATCTCCTTGAAACATTACTTCTTCCATCTTAGCACTCTTGACTGTCACTTGCTTCAATCGACAGTCAATGTTGGCGTGATGCTTGGCCAACCAGTCCATTCCCAATATCACGTCAAAGTCATACATCTGAATAGGGATCAGTGTGGCAGAGAATGTTTGTCCTTCAATCTCTAATTCACAGTCCCGGTACTGATGGTACGAAACCATAATTTGATCTCCGGCCGCTTGAACACGATACGGAGTTTCTAACCACTCAGGCAAACTACCAAGGTGTTTAGTGAATCTCTTGCTACGAAGGAGTGGCTTGCGCCGCTATCAAAGAGCACGTTGCCAGGTACCTTATTACTAAAATCACACCTAAAGCCATATCAAGTTATACACGAAAGATTAAGCACGTAAATACTTAATTCAATAAGGATTTAAAACTTAGTTTAAATGGTACCTGCTACTACGTCGGTAGCCTCCTGCACATCCGTGTCCGTCATGAGAATGTACACGGGCATTTGCTCTAGGCTTCGCTCTCGGCTGCTGAACCGCCTCTCTAGGATATTTTTTCTCATCTCCCGGGCAGTCCCCTAATCATGTGACCCACTTGACCGTATCGGAAACATGCTCCACAGCCACTTTCCTACACTCTCCAACGTGGTTCTTGTTGCAATGAGGGCAAACTCCCATAACCTGCTGAACTACTGGATTCTGAGGTGGCACTCTCTGAAAATTTCCAACTGGGGCCTTTTCTTCGGAATCTTGACCCAACGTCTGGGTCTTCCACCAACTCGCAACATCATCTCTTGGCCTCTTGCCTCTATCAGACCCTCCAGCACTAGCTGCTCTGCCTTGCCCGCTACTCTGCGGAAATCACTCTCAACCAACCCGAAAACATGCATCCAACATGTCCTCGTAGTAGTTTCATTCCTGCGTTCACTATCGCTGACTGTATCCTCGAGTCCAAACCCCTCTCGAACTTCGTCATCTTAAGACAGGCAAACTTCCCCAATGCAATGAAAACGATCCGCATATTCCGACAGTACCGTCATCCTTCCTTGCTCCAATCTGTCAAACGCTCTTATCTTGTCCAATATCGCAGTCTCCGGTACATAGTACTTCAGGAAAACATCACAAAACTGTGCCCAAGAGATTGGTGGTGTCATTCTCAACACCATTCCGTCCCACCATTTGCCAGCCTTGCCACTTAGAAGGGGTGTGACCACCTCAACCTTTATCTCATTCAGTACTTGCATCAGCCGGAAACATTCTCCACCTCAGCCAACCAGTGCTGAGCCTCCTCAGGATCAGTACACATCCTCCAAACTCCGGCACCCTCATCTTTCTCATCTCTCCATAAAAGAACCGAATGTTAGGCTGTGGCTGTGGAGGAGGCGGATGCTGATGCTGTTGCGCATACCCTTGTGCGATCACCGTCAGTGCATCAAAGGACACCTGGGGTAAAACAACTTGTGGTGGTGGTTCTCCTGTTCGTTGTTGGTGTTCCCTGTGTTCTCTCTTCTTGGAGGCATTTTCTCTGAAAGGTCAACATTGCATTAGAATTCAGTAAATACAAGATGTTACTGAAAGCTGAATGCACAAGAATGGGTGGGGTAGGAAATAAAATATTGATACGAAAATTAGATGCTAAACCGCACTCGCACACACCCAACCCTGATCATACTTAAACACTAAAGAAATCAGTACTTATAACTAAGGATCAACCTTAAGGGAGAATCATAACTTAGGTGTCTAAAAAGATCATGAACCTAAGTTTCCGAGATAGATCTGAAGTCTAGTCTCTGATACCACCTGTAGCGCCCTGGCCCGACACTGTCATCGGAACCAGTGCACCCGCCGTAGCCTACTATGAGAACTACGAAGCGTCAAAGCAGATCAAGCGTACATCATTCATGACATAAAATAAATCAGCGGAAACGTCATAAAATCTAAACC
This sequence comes from Eustoma russellianum, assembly GCA_036186865.1. Taxonomy (NCBI): domain Eukaryota; kingdom Viridiplantae; phylum Streptophyta; class Magnoliopsida; order Gentianales; family Gentianaceae; genus Eustoma; species Eustoma russellianum. Next base: position 5,355,183 of record AP025053.1, read on the forward strand.
TTCATCATCGATAATACAACCAGAAAATGCAGCGGAAACAAAAGGTGTTTGTTCATCTAGCTAACATAAGTTCCAGAACAACATAATAACATTGAGTTTCCAAAACTTAAAGAAAGTAGTCCAGCATCTATCTATTCCTATGTCCGTCATCCCATTGAGCCCACTCGCCATCGTCTTCGATGAATATCATCTCATATTCCGGCTCACCTGAAAAGGAATAGAGTATCTGTTCTTAGCGAAATTACCGCCAGCAGTAACCCGTCTATACACCTTACGGGATCACACACGACGAGTCACCAGTATATAAATCATTGCCCAAAATAAGGTGCTCGGGTTAGCAAGTAGCATCTTATAAGAATTCCTCAAAACAGATAAAGCACATAAAGGACACACGGATATGAGCATAAACATGTACTAAAACAACATATCATCATAAGCAAGTCATAAACTAGTCACATCTCTTGCATATCAAATCTTATGCTTCGTGTATCATGATGCATGTACTTCTTTAAAATCACACACAAACACCCATGCATATGTCTTCTTTGATAAACATGTCATGCATGTCACTTCACATAACTTTTCATAACTCTTCTTATCATATTCTTCGCGTAGCAGAACTTTATACCCTGTGGGTGATCAGTCCACAGCAAACAGAACTTAATACCCCCGTGCCCCATAGCAATATAACTTTATAACCCCGTGCTAAAAGGTCCATGGCCCCATTACATACATCATATATCCGTGCTGATAGGTCCACGGCCCCATAAAATACTTTATTTTCTGTGCTGATAGGTTCACGGTCCCATAACATATTTTATACCCTGCTATTGATTCACAGATCACGCTTTTATACCCTGCTTTCACAGACGTGACTTTTATACCTGCGATCAACCAGCAGCCATTTGGCCTTTCGAAAACTTTAAACTTCTCTTGTAAACATATGTACTTTCGCAAAGCAATTCTCAAGTCAAATGCAAGTGCCCATGGTCATGATGCGGGATGCACATGTAACTTTGTATCAAACACGTAACACACACACACATACATCTTACATATCAAGTATAACGGTCTAGCACCTCAAACTCTCCATGTTCATATCTTTCTAAGTCCGTTCGTTTCACTAATTCACTTGGGATTCAATCTTATTCTTATTTGATCAAACTTACCATCTACACTTCAATTACTCCTCAAATACCCTTGTATTTTATGTTCAAAAGAAGTGTATAAAGTTATTGCACATACATAGGGCGCCTAAAGGGTCAAAAAGACTTACAGTATACTTCGAACGCTACATGGAGCGCCTAATGTGGACATGGAGCGCCTATACTAGGCGTTCGAAGTGTTCGGGGATGTGCCGTATACATCGAACGCCTACATGAAGCGCCTAATGTGACATCGAGCGCCTAATGTAGGTGTTCGAAGTGTACGAGGATGCTCTGGGACACATTGAACGCTACATTAGGCGCCTAATGTGACTTGAAGCGCCTAATGTAGGTGTTCAAAGTGTTCTGACGGTTCTAAACTGCAGTTTTTTCTGCAGTAACTTCCACCCAACACCTTTCTTCTTCAAACCCTTTCATGTTCAACACTTCAAGATCCATCTTAGCTCCTGGATTCATCATGCTTAACACACAACTAACATGATTTGATTCTTAAACAAGCAAACTAGTATCCACCCTAAACCTTCTATCACCCACAACTTTCAATAGATATCTTCAAACCTTCCAACCCAACAAGTCTTACAAACAATGTCAACATTCATCCTTCCACTCCCTGCAAACACACTCAAAGCATCCAAGGTGTAATCACCAAACTTAAGAACTTACACAAGGACAATGAACACATCACGTATAACACTCTTGTGGGCATATTTAACAACAAAGATCACAACATAACCATTTTCAGATATTGGCCCAAAGAACATAACCTTACTCAATCAACAACAACAATTACATGTATAGTAAAACATTTAGCATAGACAAGTCAAACTACTAATGTGTGATCTAAGTTTCCTCTTTGTAAGAACATAGGGCCTAAAGTATCAAAATTTGCGTAAAGCGTATAGAAAGATTACTTGCCTTGGTTTCTAGTTAATCTTACGGATTTACTGCAGAATTTCGGTAAGGATTGCACCTAGTTTGACCGCAATTCTTCCTCCTCTTCTTCTTCCTTTCTCTCTTTCTCTTTTTCTCTCTTTTTCCTCTCCTCTTCCTTCTCTTTTTTCCTGCAGCCGGTTTCCCCCTCTCCTTTTTCGTGTTATAATCGTCCCCCTTAATGCCAATAGGGAGTTATACCAAAGTGTGGTGTAACTCCCCTATCTTTAGTAGGGGCCTTTTTTATGTAATTACCCTTAGTTACCTTTAATTCTACTTCTAACACCTTTTTTTATTTTTCCTATATTTTAAGTAACTAATTAACACATCCTACATCATTAATTAAATTGCATTTAAGGTTGACCTAACGTATTGAAAGTCGTGTTTAAAAGTTACGGGGTATGACACTACTGCTCACCCTTCCAAGACTCTATTGATAGCTTTTGCTGCCGTTGGGCATACTGATATCAATAGCTTTTGCTGTCGTTGGGTATACTGAGTATGATTGATTGATTGATTTGTACCATGACAATGATCCAAGATTTGCTTCAAATATGATTTATCAATTATTTGTTCGAAATTTTAAATTTATATGAATGATCTTACATTCAACCAGTCTATCAAACTGTTAATAAGTTAGTGTTGTTCGAAATTTAAATTTATATGAAAGATATCACTATTTTTTTTTAGGGGTGGTAGATCATAATTTTACTGGTCTTATGTTTTGGGTTAATCGGGGTTTCAAAACAAATTCGGGTTTCTTGGGGTTTCAAAACTTTGTATCTTGGGTAAAATTGTCGGTTTATTCATGATATTAAAAAGCTAATGATTTTTTCAGTTTCATTTTAAGTTCAAACATAAAAGAAGTTAAGTGTGTTTTTTCAAGTGCAAAGGACTTTGAAAATAAATAAGTCAGGACTGTCTTTATGATGGTCCAAAAAAGAATATACTCCATCTTCCATAAAAATATTGTCCTATTTAAATTTGAACACATTTTGAAAAACTGAAATTTGTGGCTACTATTCGTATCGTACCTTTTAATTAGTTATTTCCAGTAAAATAGTGAAACTTGCCGTAAAATAGTGAAAAATCATATAAGTGTTAACTAAAAGAATAATTGATACTTACTATTTTACTAATATTTTAAAGGCCTTGTCCGGCTGTTGGCCCCATTATTTGGATTGTTTTGGCATGGGCGTCAGATTTATTAGTAGTTAAACGACAAACCAATTAATATACGCAACAATAATATTATCTTATAGTCTTAGATGCTCTTGTCTATGGTGAGGTATGGAGGGTCGGATGTGTGCAACCATACACATATGTTAGAAACACACAGAGGTTGTTTTCCGATGATCCATAATGAAAATTGCGTCAAGCTGTGTCGATCAACTGCTACTTCACAGTATAAGAAGCGCAACTAATTTATTGAGTCATTTTGTTTTATTCTATTATATTCCGAAATCTAAGAAAGTGCGTTTGATTCCATTAGAAATGGAAAATAATTATTACACAGCAACAACAACACTAACATTATCATATTGCCTTAAAGGCCGACAAACCAATTATTATGTAATTGCTTAAACAAATTATGTAATCGTGATTTTCATTAATATTGACTTGTAAAAGTTGCAGATTGTAAATAGTTAATTAAGTAGATCTGTTCATTAAAAAAAATAATGTCCTTTTTTCGTTTTTCCTTTTTCTAAAACGCAATCCGGCAATCATGTAAGTAGGGGTATTAACGAACCGAGCTGAATCGAAGATATTCGAATTCGGATTCGTTTAGGTAAACAAACTATTTGGCTCAGTTCATTTAGTGTAACGAGCTTTAAAATCAGTTCGAGTTCGGCTCGATAACATTATAGCTATTTGAACGAGGCAAACAGTTCGCAAACAATTCGGCTTGTTTTAGTAAACGAACCCAAATAGATGTTCGAATTTGACTCGTTTAAGTAAAATTAACTAACGACATCGAATCAAATACGAATCGAACTCGAACAGTTTGTGAACTATTCAATTTGCTTAATTCCCCTACACATAAGGTGCGTATAATTAGGCAGGTATGACATACAGCTGGATCTATGAGCTCTCGCGTGTACAGTTGATTCTTTGATGAGGGAGTGGGTTCTCCTCCATCTGTACCAGATGCCCCTTAGCCAGGTGGGATGTAAATCGAGTGATGTGCTCCACCGGCAGCAAGTTGATTCTTGACGTAAAGGTAGATTGAAGTATTTTTGAATAAAAGTGCTGTCACATTGTTACGTTTCTCTAAGAAAAAAAAAGTGATATAAAAAAAGTCAAAAGTCAATCATGTCGTAATATTGATCCATTCTCCATTTGATTGAAGTTTCATAATTGTTGTGTAATGTTTGTAAAGCTAGCATGCTCCATCATGGAGCTTATTGTTGATTTTTTTCCTCAACATTTATACTCCTAAAAGATATAATAATATATTGTTAATGTGACATGAAATTCAATACAAAATGTCAAAAAAGTTGATTATTTTTTCTACTTATAATTTGTTCACTGCGAGTAATTTGCTTAATTTTTTTTAAAAAAAATAAAAATTTAATAATAATATTATGGTAAAACCAATATTCTTGTTAAAAAAGCCAATTTTCTCTATCCATTACTAGTATATAGCTACACATTTTAGAACATCTCAGAATTATAAAACAAACTTGGAAAATTGGAAGGATGGAGTACAATTTTCTTTCTTTTCCCAATAAACGGGCTTAAGTATATGTGTGTGCATATATATATATATATATATATATATATATATATATATATATATATATATATATATATATATATATATATATATATGTGTGTGTGTGTGTGTGTGTGTGTGTGTGTGTGTGTGTGTGCGCGTGTGTGCGCGCGCGCGCTCGCATGCGCATATATATATATATATATGTATATATATGTGTGTATATATATGTGTGTGTATATATATGTATGTATGTGTATGTGTATGTATGTGTATATATTGTAGACATACGTATTGTTTACTATGTTTGGTGATGCTTACCCACAAAAAGTGAGAGATTCTGCGCCTCGTTCTGGATATGGTATCCCTCTGCAAAGCCATGTCCTTAGGAAGAAGGATACCAGAAAGGGCAGTAAAAAGGACCGCCCTGACGACATTCGACGCCCGCGCAAAAGGAAGGGGGTAATTGTGTAGGATAATCTCAGAGGTATCACAAGCAACCCTGAAATCAGTAGCTCACCCACTTCCATATTGATAAACTATAATTAAATCGTTTGTTAGTCAACAACAGTCAACGGTTCAACTCCCGTAATTCAGCACTCGAGTACCGCAGTTCAGCAGTTCAGCGTCCAAGGCTTGCTGTTCAGCCTTGGCTGTACTTCAGCAGGGCAGCATGACACCCTTCAATATCGATGAATATGCCAAGGTTTGCACCTCATCATCAACTTCAGTTTATGTTCAAGTACCGCACTTCAGACCACTTCAGCTGGATCCAACTATGCACTTCAGCAAAGCCTAATCCTACACTTCGGCCAGGCTTAGTTAGACACTTCAGAAAAGGTACCAAGCACGACATTACCTCGTGGGACCCTCAAACAGAAGTGCAATCCGAATATAGTGACTACAGCTGGTTATTCAGTCTGAACACGCCAAGGTCATTCCAGCAGGCCTATTAGACACGTCAGCAGCAGACCTACGATGTCTTAGGCTTTCTGTCCCAAGCAAACATCTCATCCGCCATCAGAGGCTAAAGGCGGGAAAAAATTAATAAAAGCATATCAATTGAGACAGAGAAGGGGATCCGGAATTCAAACATTCATATCCTAAAGCAAATTCATACACTTTGCTTGTTATGCCCGTGTATTTTACAAAAAAGAAAGGAAAATATTAATTATGATAATTATGGAAGATAACCCAAACAATTTAGGATTTGGAATAGGAAAAGAATTATGATAGACTTGGAAACTTATCTGAGGAAAATTACCTAAACCTAACTCCTACCTAATAATTATAAATACACACCAATACCTTAACCTAGCTACTACCCCAAGCGTACTCTGCCGCCGCTAGCAAACAAAGAGAAGGAAAGAAATTTGCAAGTTCTCTCTTTATTGCCCACAACAAAAGACAAAAAAAGAAAAATCCTGCAGCCATCCCCCAATATTTGCATCAACTTTTGGCCCCATCCCATCAGCAACAGAAGAAAAGAAAAAAAAAGGGGAAGCACTGCCATCCCTTTGCTATCACAGCCGAGGTACCTTAAGGGGAAAAAGAATAGTTCTTGTCCAGCATCAAATCAAATCCAATCGTGCGGTATAGTATATTGAGATAGGTAAGTAATCTCCCTATACTTGCTATGTTTTGTGAAAATTCTATATGTTATGTTCATTATAAACTCGGATCATGCATAATGTAATTGGGATTACATAGATGGTTGATATATGTATATTTATATATCTACTTGAATGTATTGAGTTAATTAAATATATATATGCACATGGAAATTTCCTTTTGGAGTTGTTGTGATGCCGAATATATGGGTGGACATGCGGCACAAATTGATGCTTGATTCCGCATACATATATAATAATATATTTATACCGTGTGTTAATATGTATATATAAAATATGTGTATATGTTGCTGTCATGAATTGTATATGGCTGCTAATTGTTGTAGGGGACTTGTAAGTAGCCGATGTGGTATATATGTGAATAAAGGTGCAGAAGGAATAAAATGCCAAGTTTGATAATGGTTGCTGTGGTGTGTGTGAATGGCCGAAAGTTAATGGTCATATTTGAATGTGTAAATGTTATATAAATATATGGGGATATAATATGTTAATACTATCTCATATCATGTTCAATTTGCCTTTGTGTTGTGTCTTACAGTTTTTTTTTTGGCCAACGTGCGCATGTCTCTATTGTTCTAAGATTGCATGAGATAGTCGTGGGTCATCTGTTTATCTAATAGTAGTTTGAGGAACACAGACTTGTTTACTTGTTAATTGTGTACGTTTGTATTGACAATGATTTTACTTATTACTGCTCCCCTGGTATACGTTTGATGAGGCTGTCGTTTATGCTCTTTTTGTTATAGTTATGCACTGATTTGTAATTGTTGTGTGTTCAATGATCGTAAAATAATTTGGAATTGAGGCATTAGTATTCGGCAAAAAAAAACTGGATTTTGACTAATCGTATGATTCTATTTAGGTTAAATTGGCGTATCGGTAACGATTTTGGGGGAAAGTGGGCCGATTGAGTCGTTTGTACGTACATACGTGTATATGTGCATGTATGGGCGTGGGCATATATATGTGTATACGTACATGGCTGAGATGGTGATGGTTTTGGTATTTGGAATAATTTTGCCCTATTTGGATTAATTGTTTGGAATTGTTTGGTATGTGTAGGGCAATTTGGTAATTTTGACAAATTTTGACATTTTGGCCCTTTTAGTAATATGAACTAACTTTGGTACTTGGAAAATGGTTTTGAAAAGTTGCATTGCATATTTTTAGAAATTCACCCTTTCAACGTGAAATATATTGTTAAGCTGGGTTGATTCCTATTTTGGTTATTGAGCGCTGCAGATGTAACTACCTCGTCAGGGACAGGGTTTTTGTATGCCTATTTGGATTGCTGCAGATATAACTACCTCGTCAGGGACAGGGCTTCTGTATGCATATATTGGGCCTGAGCGTAACTACCTAGTCTGGGACAGGGTGCAAAGGCATATATTTGGTGCTATAGACGTAACGACCTAGTCTGGGACAGGGTGTCTGTAGTATATTTGGCTTTGGAGGAATCAATTCGTAAGTCTTACGGCATAAGTCAATTGTAAGGAAAGTGCTATAGCCATTGCATTTGATTTTGGCCTTTGGACCGATTAAACCGAATTTGGTTATTTGGATTTTTGGATCGGTTTAATCAGATGTGAACATTGGATTTGGACATTGGACATTGATATTGGAAACATTAGTTTCGAGATAAGGAGAACATTGGCATTGCATTGCTTTGAAAAATTGCATCACGTTTTAGCTTGGACTAACCTTTGCTTGGCTGTCGTTTGGTTTGACTTGGTCATCGGTCTATTTGTTGACTTTGTTACGTACTTAATTGGACTTTGTTTTGTACTTTGTTGGGTCTATTTGCTCTATTTGCTTTTGGATGTTAGGGGCAGAGTTGTAAATTTACTTGCGAAGAGAAGCATGATATTATTTTATGTTGCTATATATCGTTATCACACTTGCTTCTCCGTGTATGATCCCATGGTAAGTATAGTGGGATTACTTGCTGAGCGACTTGTCGCTCAAACCACGCTTTAACATATTTTGCAGATAGACAGGTGATTGAGTTAGCATACCGAGGATGACCAAGAGTGGAGATATTGAGGTTGATGGCATTCCAATGAGACTTTCGAGGGCTTAGTTGAGATAATGATTTTCGATACTCGAGGTTTATGTACTTTAGACAATTAGTTATATCTACATTTGACATTTGTATCGGATTTAGATTTGCCTAGACATTGATATTTATGACGATGAGTATTTCGAGGTTTTAAATTTTGACTTCCGCTGACGTGTATCTGTTTTGGTTTTGACGCTTTGTATTCTCCTTAGTGAGATACGGCGGGTGCACTGTTCCCGATGTTAGGGCTCGGGAGCGGGGCGCTACATTGCTCCTGGGCTCATACTGTGAGAAAATCTGAACTCACCATTTAAATTATAATCTCAGCGAGATATGGCCCAAACTGACTTGAGCGTCGGAGGGTTTTTCCCGGGGCCAACCCCCCGGGACCTCCGATCTATGCTTTATTGTGCATGATATTTTAGAGGTTATTCCAGCTACAACTTTCAATCCAGTTAACAACTCTTCACGTTAACTGACGAAGCTAATTTGAGGTAATCTAGACCCTTGGTGAAGATCCGGCTTCATCATTTGGCGCTAGAGGAAAGGCCCCTTAGTCCCTTAACCCAGAAAACAGTCACTCAAAGCTTTTCTAATTACCTTAGCAAGCTATCGAGAGAAATATGAATAAAAAAGATAGACAAGGGTCCAAGCGACCTACGACATCTAAGAGGAGCCAAAGGTCTTCTCAACAGCAAACTGAACAGTGTTCTACGGAGCCGAGAGAATCCTCAACTCCCACCATCGCCTTCACATATGAAGAGCATATTCGAGCTATACGCTATGTGGCTCAAAACCTAGGTGTGTTCCAAGCGTAGTGAGGGAAATGAAGGGGAAGACCCCTGCAGCAAGGTCCAGTGGGTCTCATTCCAGTAACTTTCACCCACAGGAACACCTGGAGTACTCTCCCACTCGGCCTGGCTATTACCCCAGGCATCAGGCTGGATTTATGGCCGAGGCAAGACGTCCAGAACAAAAGTCTAGCCACCAGAGCTTAAAATGTACTCAGAAAGCTTCCTTGCCATTCAAACATGGCAGAAAAGTTGACAATAAAGGCAAAGCACCGCTGCAGGAAAGGTGCTCTGTCAAGATTCGGTTAGGAGGCCGAGGAAAGGAAAGGAACTCTCTACTAGCTTCAAAAGCCCATATCCTTTCCTACATGAGGAAAAAATCTCTGGCAAAGGAACCTCAGTCCCTGGCTGGACCAATCCACAAAAGAGATCGCCGACTGTACTGCCTTTATCATCATGATATTGGGCATGATACAGAAGACTGTAGGCAGCTCAGACATGAGATTGGACGTCTTATCGAGGTTGGTCACCTACAACGTTTCTATAATCTGAGGTCTAGGCTTTACAATAGGCTGGACTTTGGTAAACCCCCTCTGGATGAGAGTTGTAAACCTGGACCACATCATGGGTTGCCAAGTGATAGGGATTCAGATTCTGATGATAAGGGGTTACAGGTTCCTGGATGTACAAGGTTATCTTAACAACAAAAGTCCGTGATTCATTCGAATCAGGGTATATTTCCTCTTGTGCTCATCCGGTGTCTTTTGGCTCAGCCTTATATTATCAAAGGATCAATCTCTTATATTCAGCTGAGTATTCTTATTTGGCATTTAGCTAGGAAAGTTAAGTCACCATATGGTGCATGAAGCAATAATCTATGCCTATCTACAACCCGCAACGGAAGTGGGAGCATACCTCAGCAGGACTGAGAGGTTGAGCAGGTCTCAACAATGGGATAAGTTCCCCTATATTTCACCTTAGCAGGTCTGAGAGGTTGAGCAAGTCTCAACAATGGGACAGGTTTCCCTATATCTTTTACCTCAGCGGGTCTGAGAGGTTGAGTAGGTCTCAACAATGGGATAAGTTCCCCAATATTTCACCTCAGCAGGTCTGAGAGGTTGAGCAGGTCTCAACAATGGGACATGTTTCCCTATATCTTTTACCTCAGCAGGACTGAGAGGTTGAGCAGGTCTCAACAATGGGACAGGTTTCCCTATATCTTTTACCTCAGCAGGACTAAGAGGTTGAGCAAGTCTCAACAATGGGATAAGTTCCCCTATATTTCACCTCAGCAGGTCTGAGAGGTTGAGCAGGTCTCAACAATGGGATAAGTTCCCCTATATTTTACCTCAGCAGGTCTGAGAGGTTGAGCAGGTCTCAATAATGGGACATGTTTCCCTATATCTTTTACCTCAGCAGGACTGAGAGGTTGAGCAGGTCTCAACAATGGGACAGGTTTCCCTATATCTTTTACCTCAGCATGACTGAGAGGTTGAGCAGGTCTCAACAATGGGATAAGTTCCCCTATATTTCACCTCAGCAGGTCTGAGAGGTTGAGTAGGTCTCAACAATGGGACATGTTTCCCTATATCTTTTACCTCAGCAGGTATGAGAGGTTGAGCAGGTCTCAACAATGGGACAAGTTTCCCTATATCTTTTACCTCAGCAGGACTGAGAGGTTGAGCAGGTCTCAATAATGGGACATGTTTCCTTATATCTTTTACCTCAGCAGGACTGAGAGGTTGAGCAGGTCTCAACAATGAGAAGAAGAGCAGAGCTTACATAGTTTTTGAGGTTGAGGAAGAAGACGCCGGAGTTGGGTTGGAGAAGGCTTGACTGTAAACAAAGATCAGAAAGGAAGATAAGAGCAGCGCGGACAAGGAAGATGTAGAGAAAGAAAAAATAATAAAGGTAAGATATACCTTTTATAAATGGGAGATTGAAAAGTTGCAACTTTTCAGTAGAAATTCAAAAAGGGGCGACAGTTCAATGTTTTCCCTCTTTTTTGATTATCGCAATCGCTGGAAAAGCAATTATGAGATGCTTTGGAACTGGCGTTGTTATTAAATGAAGTGATAGCTGCCCAATTAATGATGGGCACGTCACTGATTTGTCAGAACAGATTTGTCTGCCCTTGCTGGTCAGCTCGGCCACACTAAATCTGGGGGCAAAGTGATAAGCCAAAAATATACAACTGTTAGTCAACGAACAGTCAACGGAAAACCCAGGTTTGCGACGACCAACTTCTGCAGCTCGGCAGAACTACACCTCTGCTCGTCCATACTACACTACGTATCAGCAATATATTGCTTTACTAACGCGAAAGGACGAGCAATAACAATAAAAGCAAAATAACGGACACATGGGAGGGGGACTTCGGCCAACTAAGCTTCATCTACAACTTTGAGAGCCTTCTCTTCTAAAGAAAGGACTTCGTTTTCCTAACTCTCAGGGAGAGATTTCTGACAATACACCTCAACTATCCTTCAAATAGCCTTACTTTCAAAGAGATCAAGAGACCAGGTTTATTCTAAATCTTTATTCCAGCATAAAATGCTTATCAATACACCCATAACTGACTTGAGCGTCGGAGGGTTTTCCCGGGGCAACGCCCTGGGCCTCTAACGTTTCTTTTCCCTTTCAGGTTCTTTTAACGAATATAGACAAAAAACTAACGACATGCCACAAGGATCATCTCTGATCCACCTGGTGAAAGTTTCGGCTTCATCAAGGGAAGATGCTATCTCCTTATCTGCATAGTCTCATGGACAGACCCCAAGTATTACCCAGTACTGAATTCACTAGAAATATACCAAATACATCAGGAAGTCAAAAATACAAACATTGCTTCCACTTGATGCAAAGGGCAAGAAGTTCGCACATGACTTAGTCTAAAGATAACCTCTACGAATTTCAGGCAGCTATAAAGTGTACAGCAGATGAAAAAGAAAAATTAGAGCACATGCAAGAAAATGTAATATGAGAACCGTTATAACTGTTCTAACTTTATCATTGGATGGGGACTTGCCCCCAGTTAACTTTGTTGGAGAAGCCTAGAGGCAAGATACATCAGAGTAAAAGTACTAGAGTTACTAGTGGAAAACTTGGCATAGCACCTAAAGTCAAATTGTATACCACACTCAAACTTTTTCCACTATATAGGGTAGGCTATACAGATCAATTATTTCTCGCCGCTTTATTTATTTATTTTTTTTTTAATTTTTGAACCGTAGCCTAAATCTTTCTCTTGTGCTTTATTAATTTTTTTTTATGTCGTAGCTTAAATCTTACCCTTATTGTATGTCTCCTAATACCTAATGCACAATCTGCGCATTTAAAATACACATCTTTCAAAACTATCTTATCATCTCAACCGTGATTCATGCCTAAGTCATCAGCTTCATGAATCAATTGTCTCCATTATACTCTATCACTGACCACATGCTCTCTAATTGTTGTATAAATGATATCATTTCTTATTATATCTCTTCATGTCTTCTTTGGTCTCCCTCTCTCACATTTAAAATGCACTTTATTCATTGTCAAATTGTATAGTTAAACAAATCATAGCCCAGTGAAAGTTGTCGGTGAGTTTGTGAATAGAACTCACGCATATGCATGAAAGAATAAGAGATGAAGGCAATAACGGGGAAAAACACACAATGCATTTGAAGAAGATCCAAGGCTTCAAGAGTTCAGATGAAGAGAGTCATTTATCAAAATCTACCATTAGTATTATAATAATCATCTTCTCAACCATAAATAACTCGTGGTTAGCCAAATATGAAGAATTCATATCCTCAGTTGTTCCTATCCTCTAGGTAATCTGACAAGCTAACTAAAGGAATGTAGCGAAGCTGGGGTTTCTAGTGGATGTTTTATTTCATACAGCCCAACCCAGCAGCATAAGGAGTTGGCAAGTAAGCAATGGGAGGATAATAGTTGATATCTCTATTCCCTCATGTCAAGATCGTAAGGCAAGGCAAGCAAAAGCATATTAATACCTGAAGAACGTCATGAAGGTTATATCCATCACCACAACCCCATCAGCGACTAAAGTTGTTAGTTTTGAGTCGTTCAAAATCTCTTAAGGAGATAACAATGACCAGACAAGAGAAAGCATTCAACATGATATAATGACACAGATTTTACTCCATAACTGCAAGCCCACCAGCAGCCTTGATCTTTTCTATGATATCGTTTGCCTCTTCTTTTGTGACACCTTGCTTAAGCACAGCAGGTACCTTCTCAACCAAATCTTTAGCTTCCTTCAACCCAAGATTGGTGAAAGCTCGCACCTCTTTAATGACCTTGAGTTTTGTAGATACGTCAAATTTCTCTAACTTGACATCAAAAGCTGTTTTCTCTGCTTTCTTCTCCTCAGGTTTTGATGAACCAGCTGCTCCTCCAGCCTGGGTGCCCAAGTCCATGCCATCAACTGAAACTGGTTGCAGTCTGGGATGGCTCAATCTGTCCCTGAGTACTGGACCTATCTGAATACGCTCTTCGGATGAGAGGGATGCAATTCTATCAGCTAACTCAATAAGCTTGTCAGATGGAGGTGGCCTGGGGCCATATGGATCATAGAAAGCAGGAAACTTATATTTCTTGGGCTTAGAACTGGCATCACGAGGAACAAATTCAGTCTGAAAGGAGCGGGACTGCACAGGTCCCACATTTCTACCCAGGATGGGCCGAAGCCACAAGGATCTAACTGTTCCAGGAATCCTCATGAACTGATTGTGACTATAATTTATTCAAGAAGTTTTGTTTTCTTATTTCCTCTGCCTCCAGTGCAGTAAAGTACGTTAAACGAAGAAAATAATACCCCTGTTAGTCTCCACGCTTTCTGAGGAGCCTGTCTTGAACAGACAAAATCAGCTTGATGACGTGATTTGTTATAGATAAGGGAAAAGATTATCACTGCAGAAAAACAACAAACTCAATCAATTATCTTTTAATGCAATACAGAGAGTTACAATGAACCTTCTACAGATATCAAGACAAAGCAAAATAACCAACGCATGACAAGCATCATCATCATCCGGACCCAGTATATCCCAACAACAACAAAAGCTATCGTTAGGGTCTGGGAAGGGTAAGTGGTAGGCAGACAATACCTCTATCCCAAGAGATAGAGAGTTTGCTTTCAGTGAGACCCCCGGCTCTACCTGCATAAATGACATGATAATAGAGATATGTTGTGCTAGTGTGTTAGTGAGTAAGTGAGTAAATTCAAGAAATACAAATAAAGGCCTTTCGATATTAAAATACACATCACGTATATATGTACATGTATGTAAAACAACGGTATAACATACACCACCAAAAGGAAAGTCAACCTAAAGCGTAGATAGTGTTTACGCCTATCTATGTCCCTAAATATACTCTAAAGTGTCTCTATACATGACCTATACCTCGTTAATCTTAATCTTATGTCTCCATGAACTCCTATCCTGGACCATGTTCTCGGAGAGGTGCAAATCTAGTAAGTCGTGCCTTATCTGCTCATCCCAAGTCAGTTTGGGCCTGTCTTTACTCCTGTTTCCCTCTACAATGATGCTTTCAATTGCTCTGACCGATGCCGTTGTCTGTCTTCGCTTGACATGCCCAAACCATCTCAATCTTCTCTCTCTTATCTTATCGGCTATACTAGTCACGCCTAACCATTCTCGAAACACCTCGTTTCTGATCCGGTCTAGCCTAGTATGCCCACACATCCATCTTAACATTTTCATCTCTGCCACTTCCATTTTCTGTAATTGTGACCTCTTGATGGCCCAACAGTCGGTCCCATATAACATCGTCGGTCGCACAAGATAGTGACATGTCAAGAAATGGTACGCTCAAGATCATGAATGCGATAAAATTTGGTTAGATATAGCCAAAGGCCAGTATAGACAATCATAAAAAATAGTCAACAAAGACAATCGATGCTATCTTTATTGACTATTTCCTATGATTCACACATGCTGCAAGGCGTTTCTGCAGCTGTTAGGCATGTCAATTTATGATGGTCGCCCCCCCCCCCCCCACCCACACACCCACCCACACAGAACAATCCAGCACAGGCTCGCGCATAGACAGACTGACGGATAAGTACATGTACAGACATATATGTGTGCATACACGTGTGTGTATATATACAAATATACATTAACATACATTGCAGACTTTGCTTTATATATTTTGAAAAGTCGACAAAGATTGCTATATAATGGGCAGAATGTAAGAAAACCACAATAATTTAGTGAAGGAAGGGATATCTGAAAGGCCATCGAGAAGTATATACAAACACTTGTAAGCATAAGGAACCAAAAGATACATTCCCCACAAGCCAAAACATTCTATACAACAAATGAACGGATCTTAGAAAATTAGCGTCTACTTTGGAAATCAAGACGCAGGAAGCCTCTCTTTTCATCCATATAATCGTTAAAACAACATCCTTTGATATCAAAAGAACCGAATGAACCATCTCATACAAAATTGCATTTACCAGGAACAAGGTGGGGGATAATTCGGAAGCAAAAAATACATACCACAAATTCAGAGTTCATTTTTCGAACTCCCAAATACTGATGCATTTACCTCTATATCATCTGGAAAAACCGTAGATACTCAGCCAGATAAAAGAATTTTAAGCAACCCTAGCTTATACGACAAATAATTTCGACAAATCTAACAGTTAAGAGCTAAACTAGGGCGACAAGATTACTGGTCAAGGGTAGACACACACCTCGGGCGGACGCAGGCTTGCAGTTAGGATGAGATTATCAATGAAGAAGATGATCCATCCATACTGCTTCATCCTACTGAAAAAACTGAACCAAAACTTGCTAAATGGGCTTCTTTCTTTCGGATTTCAAATGTTCGGCCTGTGTTTACTTTGACCAGTGGCATGTACCCTTTTCTTCTCTTTTTTTCTTTTTTCCTTTTTCAAGGTTAATCAAAAGAAGAAAAAATGAATTTCCAAATAAAGACACCCATTACCTTGCTTGTAAAATACTGTAGATGAATGTCCAGGGCATCCAGATTGATTCTCACTCAATCCGTCACTTCCACAATCCCGTTCTACTACATGCAAACGGCGCGGATACCTGACTCTACGCTCAAAGACA
Source organism: Eustoma russellianum (assembly GCA_036186865.1). Taxonomy (NCBI): domain Eukaryota; kingdom Viridiplantae; phylum Streptophyta; class Magnoliopsida; order Gentianales; family Gentianaceae; genus Eustoma; species Eustoma russellianum. The sequence continues at coordinate 5,371,597 of AP025053.1, forward strand.
TTGAGAAGCTAAACATGGATTTCATTTGGGGTGATAAGGATGGCAGCAAGAAGGTCCATCCAGTCAAATGGAGTGATGTATGCCGCCCTAAGGATGACGGGGGCTGGGGCTCAAAAACCTTGTTGGTATGAATAGAGCTCTCTTACTTAAACTCGGTTGGAGAATGATACATAACAGAGAGGCCCTATGGGCCAAAGTTATGTGGAAAAAATATGAAATTTTGGTATCAAGTGGCCAGGTTAAGCATAATGCTTCATTTGTCTGGCGAAGCCTGAAATACGCCATGCAAGGGCTAAGGGATGAAGATCTAACACATTTACAGTTTGAAAACACTGAAAACTGTACTGAGGATCCTAATCAGGAGAATGAGATAGAAACGTACCACTTTGTGGTTTCTAATGCATATTCTTTACTCTATCCACCTACTGATTCTGAGAACAAAAACAATTGGAAACGCATTTGGGCCATCAAGGGCCCCAACAACGGAAACTTACTCTTATGACAGCTTCGAAGAGGCAGACTGCTTACTGCTGAGAATCTGTACCGACGCGCAATTGCATCGTCCCCATACTGCTCCAGATGCAATTGCAACCCAGAAACTAACTAGCATGCAGTCAGAGACTGCAACTGGGCTGCACAAATATGGAAGCAAAGCATCAATAGAGATGAGTGGCATCAGTTTTTCAGATTTACGGAGGAAAAGGAGTGGGTAGATTGGAATCTTTCTTTGGATGCAAAAAGAGTGATGAAAAACCAGAATTGGGAGTACCTGTTTAGGGAAACTGTGAAGCATATCTAGAGATGGAGGAACCATGATTTGCACAATCCTGATGTCTCCACCCCGGCTGTGAACATCATCGTTAGCCAAATTAAGCGGGCTGTGAACCAGATTTAGGCAGCCATCAACACAGAGAGAAGTTGGACGGAGAATAATGATCATGGCTGAGACTTCGATGCCATTGGAAAGATCAGTTGTGACATTTACTGCATGCTCTTGATTTCGTGTAAATGATGTGGTTGGGGGTAGTTGTGGTGGGAAATGTAGAAGGATCTAGATATTGAGCGGGCGGGTTAATTGTAATGGTAGGTATTTTGCGGGCCTGGGGGCTACTTTCTTTGCGGGTCATGGCCCAGTGTTTTTGATGTAATTTTGCTGACCACTCAATGAAATACAACTGATCCGTTTTTTAAAAAAAATACTGTAGATGACGTAAAGGGAAAGAGGTATCAGATAAACCACTTTAGATCGCGTTTGCAAATAATATAAATTTAAATATTAATATAATTCAAACGCAAAGTATGGATTTTTTTTATTTGGATATGATTACAATAACCTTATACAACAACAACAGTATATTCCAATGATAACAAAAGCTATGGCTAGTGTCTGGGAAGGATGAGAGTCACACAAACAATATCTTCATCCCAAGGGATAGAGATTTTGCTTCCATTGGGACTCCTGGGTCTATATGTATCTACATAGATGACCGCGTATATGCACAAATAATAAAAGACAAAGACAAAAAAAATGATAAGTTAACATAAAACGTAGATAGAATCTAAGCCCATAAGTATACTTTATATGTCCCTATATCATGTCTAAACCTCCTTATCATAATCCGCCTCCATGAACTTATATCCTGGACCATGTCTTCAGAGAAAAGCAAATCTAGCTGGACATGCTTAATCTACTCATCCTAAATCAATTTGTACGTGTCTTTACTCCTCTTCCCTTCTACAGTTACGCTTTCAAGTTATCTCAGTCTCCCTTCTTTTAACTTATTTGTTTTAATAGCCACCTTTAACGTTTTTCTAAATACCTCATTTCTTATATCTTTATTGATTTTCCAAGGTGGATGGTAATGACCTATTGCTATCCGCGACTAAGAGATGTTCTTTGACAGAGAAATACGAAAGGGAAGCTTCTAACAAAGAAATATGGTGATAGAACATGTATTGTAACTTGACATTCTCACTTACATGTATATAGTTAAGAATGTGATTTTTATCGTATCATTTCGCCTGTACATATCTTCTAACAGTTTCAATGATAATATGTTAAAGTACTAGAGGTTTAAACGATTCGAGTTGATCCGAGCAATAATATATCGAGTCAAATATTTCTATTTTTTTTTGAATTTGATCGTTCGATCTTTAACTGTTATTCGATCTTAAGCTCGAGCTTGAGCATTTTCATACTCAAGTCAAACTCAAGCAATATTCGAGCCTATTCGAGGAAAAATAAATATAATTTTTCTTTGAAAAATTGCATGTATCATGTAGAAACATGCATTTTAACTAATATTATTGAACTATTATTAGTTTTTTTTGCATAAAACCTATTATCATTAAAATAATTATCATTTAGCATGTTCAATTTATTGTATGTATCAAACAAATGTACCGATATAACACCAAATCATGCATAATTTTCATACATACGCTCACAAGCTAACGAGTCGAGCATCAATATGCTCAAGATTGACTCACTAAATATTCGATTCAAATCAAGTTTGATCTCGAACTTTATCGAGTCGAACTAGTTGAGCAAAAATCCGAGTCAAATGCAATCGCTTCACGAACTGCTTGGCTTATTTGCATCGTACATTAAAGTTTATCCAGCTGATATACATGAGCTAATCAAATAGTTGTTATAAAATAAACAATTTAATAAAACATATTTTCTCATATCTTTGACTATATAAAAAGTTAACACTATGACTTTTTTTTAGTCACCACATAAAGCTACCAATCACTTATAATGATATAACCTAGTATAAAAATACCATGCCACTTACTGTCAATAAAACTATCAGTCATAAACACATAACTTAGTGAAAAAAATACTACGACACTTCTTGTCGATGACAATCCTTTGAATTTTATCATATCATTTCGCCTGTACATAACTAAAATTCACAAGGTTATATCCAAACTACTTATTATTGTCTTTTTAAAGTTTGGATGTTTCATCCAGCCTTTCATAAACTTAAAGGGTTTTGGTCTTAGAATTTTTTCCCTAGTTTGACATTAAGAACAACTGGGAAATGATCTCACAGGGCAGGAGCCTCATAATCTAGCTGATAGTTCAGGTATGTTGTTTCATTCTTTGTCATAGTTGGTCAATTTTTGTGTAGACCTTCTTGTCCTCATCATGCTTATTTAATCAAGTGAATTCAAATCATCTAAAAGGGATGTTGTGTATGTCCATACTTTAAATCTTTTCAGTGAACTCTTTGATAATATTTCTATCAACTCTCTGTCTTTACTCTATTATCCAGGATTATATTGATGTCTCTCATAATGATCTAAGGTTGGTTTTTATAAAGGCTGTGTTGGTATATGAAAATACGCCATAGATCATGCATTATACTTCTTTCATTGCATCCATATACCAGAGTGAAGATAAAATCACCTTGGCGGGGGCTTGATTGTAACCCTACATGTAATGCATTGTTTCTCATAATGCATGAAATTACCCTAAAAAAGGTTTGGGTTTTAGTCAATCCAAATTCTTGCTACATAGTTAGGAAGAGTATTGTGTTTAGCTTGTAGGGTTGTGTCCCTTGTGAATTTTAGTTATATGATTTTGTAATAAAATCCTAATTGGCTATTTACGAAGAGTTATCTAGAAGGGTTATGTCTTTTAAGTTAACAGACACAATTCTTCATTAAAGGGACATATCCATTTATCAAAGGGGTGTTATACCAAAGGTTAGGATGGAAGTACCTTTTGGTTGTCTATAAATATGGATGAAGGTCATCTCTTCTCCCTAATTCATTGGTTTTACTTATCCATCAAAGGGAACATTATAGTAAGGGTTAGTGGAGAGAAATCTTCGTTCAAGTTCATGATCATCTACATCAAAGATGAAGTTTCGGTCATCAAAGCGCTTTCGCTCTACGTACCATGGAGAAAGGTACGCTTTCGCTAAACGTCCTCCCGTAGTTGTGAAATGATTGTGTATGTGAAAACATAGATTTCTAGATCCTAAGGAATTTAATTTCTTTCATGTGGTATAAGAGCCAGGTTTAGAAATTTATGTTTTCCATACATTTGTTATTCACAATATCATTGACCTCTCGGCCCGGTCCAAGTTGGGAGTTGGGCCTAGTGGTCCTTTGCTTGGAATTTTGTTACTTCTTCCAGTAACATAACATAAGGGGTTGTTTGGTTATCAAATTTATGTTCGGAAGGAAAGTAATTAATCTGGTCACTGAATTGAACGTTAATTGCACTGAACGTTGTGCGATTTAATGTGCCGAGACTGATTTTGAAAAACATATTCAGTACTTTTCAAAGTTATTTTTTACTCGGTCCTGCTATGCTGGCTAGCTATGCTTTAAGAGAAGAAACATATGCACGTTTGCTGAAAAGCAATACCAAAGGTTCATAGCTCTGAGAGAAAATCAAATATTCACCTGTCTTCTCGACTGTAATTGGTCATGAAGAATGTTTTGTTGCTTAAGAATTAATTCACCTAGTTTTTTTGTTTTGTTTTGTATAGCATTAAGATGCTTGTTTGGAATTAAACTAGAGGCTGATGGCCGAAAATACGGCCTACTTCCCCTGCAGTATCAGGTTAAATAATAATAATAATAATAAAACCAGTTAGTTAAAAATAAAGGACGTTACAAGTTCGTTCTGGTTTAAGGTGCAGTGCATACATCATGCAATTATTGGAGATCTTTAGGTTCTCTGAAAACTACAACATTCTTCTCCTCCGTCTTCTATGGTGATTCATTAGTTGAGGGAACAATATGCTCTTTCTTATGCTAGTCATGCTCTCTGCTTGAGTTCCATAGCCACCAGTGGACATATTAAGGCGTTCTAGAATGCCATATAAAGGGATAGGGGTTTCGTCTTGCTGTTGAGATTCTGGTGAGGAACATATGTTATTGCGAAGAGATATGGAAAATTGATGAAATTAAGCATCTTTATATTTGTTCTGATGCATGCTAAATTTAAGGCCCTGTGATGTGAGGCTCGGTCACTAATGGTTGAGATTTTTGGGAATCTCAATTTTTATGAAGTCGGTTAGCACATTTCATTAGCCTAAAATAAAGAAAGTTATGTATGCTGGAAGGAATCAGTCATCTTTTGAGGGGATTGATGATGGGGTTCAGTTGTCTTATCATTGTTCAATTCATTACCCTTTGGTAGTTAACAGATGTGTACTGTCTCTGTTGCATCTTTGTGGGATATTTAAGAGGTTTTTATAGTAATTGATAGATATAGAGGGTCTAACGTATTCTAGGTAGGCTTAATTACATAACTTGCCTAGCTTGCTGACTGACCTGGATTGACGTTATCTTTGTTGATGACGTATTAAAGTTTGTGACAAATGCAAAATGTGAATTATTGATATAATGAAGTGGTGATAAATACACCATGCACGTGATTTCTATCTAGAAAGTCGGTACTTGAGCGGGACCATCTTTGATCCCACCGTACGGCCTGAGATTTTACGTGGAATGGGAATATTGTCTAGGAAAATGTATGTGATCTTTCCTAGGTATTACCGAATCGATTCACTTCACACTTTCATTATGATTTCATCTTTTGTTGATGTCATATAAAAGGTTTTATCATATTATATGATTTGTTAGTCACCAAAATGATCAAGTTATATAACATGATAAAATTAAAGTTATAGAATTAAAGAATGACATTTCATCTTTTGTTAATGTCATATAAGGAGCTTTATTATATTATATTATTTGTAAGTCACCAAAGTGATCAAGTTATATAATATGATAAAATTAAAGTTATGGAGTTTTAAAGAATGACATTATAGATATTAGTTTATTATAGAACAATTATGTAATCGCCCAAAGGTTGATTAAATGTTCTATGATAAAAGTGTTGGTTGGTGTATATGTTATTTAGTTTATTTATATATCCAAAGATAGCACATAAATCTAAGTAGCATATTTTTTACCAAATTAAAGTTTATTATAGTTATATATCTTAATATCTCCCAAAGGAGAGTTTTGATGTGCATTTTATGTCAGCCTCTATTAGTGTAGAATCTGAATTTGTGTGATCCATTACTTGCAGTACTTGTTTCTACTTTGTTGCTTTCACATATTGCGTCCATTCCTTTGTTCAACGGTTTGAATCTCTCGGAATGGAGTGGACAAATCCGGTTTCATTTAGGCGTGCTGGACCTGGATATGTCACTCGAATAGGAGAAACCAGGTGACATCACTGATGAGAGTAGTGATGATGATAAGTAACATTATAGAGCCTGGAACCGATTGAGTTTAATGTTTATGCGAATGGCGCTTGCAAGCAACATTAAGTCTACCCTTTCTAAATCTGAAAGTGCTAAGGAATTTATGGCCAATGCGAAAGAATGTTCTCAAAGTGCTGACAAGTAGCTTGCTGGTACATTAATGAGTAGTCTGATTACTATGAAGTATGATGGCTCACGTACCATGTAAGAGCACATTTTTGAAATGAGAAATTTGGCAGCAAAATTAAATAAGTCAATATATGGACTTAAACAAGCCTCCCGACAGTGTGACCTTGTTTGGTTTTAAAGAGAACATCGTTGATCGGTGTATATATATGAAGGTCAGTGGGAGCAAGTTTATTTTCCTAATCTTATATGTTGACGATATTTTGGTTGCCGCTAATGTGGAAAAATGTTCAGTATGAATGGTTCAATTCAGAAAAGAAGACAATTTTAGTTTAAAACAATGTCCAGAAATTGGATTGGAAAGAGAACGTATGAAAAGTATTCCTTATGCATCAATTGTTGGGAGCTTAATGCATGTTCATACTTGTACCAGACCAGATATTAGCTTTACTGTTGGAATGTTAGACAGATATCAAAGCAGTCCTGGGATGGATCATTGGAAGGCTACAAAGAAAGTTCTCAGATACTTGCAAGGAACTAAGGACTACATGCTCACTTATAGAAGAATGGATCAATTAGAGGTAATTAGACATTCAGATTCATATTATGCGGGATGTGTTGATTTAACAATCTCGTAGAAAAGTACGAAGCAGTCTGTCATTGCTGCTTCTACCACAGAGGCTAAGTTTGTGGCATGTTTTGAAGCCAGTATTTAAGGTTTATGGTTGCGGAATTTTATTTTAGGGCTTATGATTGTCGACATTATAGCTAGACCGCTGAAAATTTATTGTGACAGTTCCGCAAAAGTCTTCTTTTCTAAAAACGACAAGTACTCTAAGGATGCTAAGCATATGGAGGTAAAGTACTTTGTCGTTAAAGAAGAAGTTCAGAAACAAAGAGTTTCAATTGAGCATATTAGCACCGGTCTTATGGTAACAAATCCATTAACAAAGGATTGGCACCAAAGACATTTCATGAGCATGTTGAACATATGAATATTGTTAGACGTCATGAATTATATGTATTAATGTCTTGAAATTCTGAGCTCGATAAAAGTTATTTGTTTCTGATATGTCCTGTTTCTGATTATGGTGTACACATAAGCGTGTCAGAATTATGTTACAGGAATGAATGTTTATTAAAGTTGTGTGCTACTCTTCATTAAAGGTTGTAGTAAAGACAAGTTTATTGACGTAGTACATAGAAGGGAGTTTATCAAAATGGATGATTTACAACCGCCATGACTCACATTAGACTTTTACTTACTCAAAACATTATGAGAGACCAATATTATGGTTCAAGGATTTATTTATATACTAAAGTGCACATTATGGTTTTATAGATCATATAAAATGTCAAAGGAACAAGTGGGAGATTGTAAGGTTGTGTCCCTTGTGAATTTTAGTTATATGATTTTATAATTAAATCCTAATTGGTTATTTACGAAGAGTTATCTAGAAGGATTATGTCTTTTAAGTTAATAGACACAATTCTTCATTAAAGGGACATATCCATTTATCAAAGGGATGCTATACCAAAGGTTATGATGGAAGTACCTTTTGGTTGTCTATAAATATGGATGAAGGTCATCTCTTCACCGTAATTCATTGGTTTTACTTATCCATCGAAGTAAACATCATAGTAAGGGTTAGTGGAGAGAAACCTCTGTTCAAGTTCGTGATCATCTATATCAAAGTTGAAGTTTCGGTCATCAAAGCACTTCCGCTCTACGTACCATGGAGAAAGATACACTTTCGCTAAACGTCCTCCCGTAGTTGTGAAATGATTGTGTGAAAACATAGATTTCTAGATCCTAAAGAATTTAATTGCTTACATAGCTTCCCAGCCTCTTAAAGTTCTTCTAGAAAACTTCTCAAAGTTTTGATGTCTAACGAACTTCCACTAAACGTATAATACTAATTACTCTACTTTCAATATATTTTTAACTTTTGTTCTGCTTAAAGAGGGAGTTTAATCCTCTTATATTCCAATAGGCTAAATTGGTCATCTTTTGGATTTTGCTCCTCTTGACCTCCCTTGCTATTTTTCCTACTATATTGTTTCACATGAGTGGAATCAGATTCGACCATCAAGTGTCCTTCAGAGTCATGTTGGGTTAAGTGAGAATCATTGGAAACACCTAAAGATTTTGAAGGATCCTCTGTATGCAGAGGGATAATTGACTTCTTTGCAGTTGTATCCAATTGAAAATTGGGGTGTTTCCTCTGAACTTATTCCAAATAAGACTTATTTGACTTATCTTCCTTAAAGCTAGAGCTAGAGGAAAGGTGCCTTCTAGGTTTTCTATGAGCCTTCTTCCTACTGGAATTACTACCATGAATGTCATCATTCTCCACTCCTGGTTCATGAATTTGAAGAACTACATCTTCCTTAGAATCAATATTGATGAGCCCAAACCTCAGCTGCTTAGGAAGAAACGGTCAACTAACGGAGAGACCAACCCCCTCGGTCATGTGCACCTCGGCCACGAGCACCTCGGCCAAATGCACCTCGGCCATGGGCACCTCAGTCACATGCACCTCGGCCACAGGCACCTCGCCCACGGGCACCTCGGCCACTTGCTCCTCGGCCACGGGCACCTCGGCTTATAGTCATGCAACGTAAGCTCGGCCTCAAAGCCCAGAATTTACCCTAGGTAATTTTGCTAGGTAAAACCCGTCTCAAGGTGTCCACGGTAGCCAAGCTTAGCGAAGCATATCGCCACATGGAAAACATGCAGAAGTAAGAGTCATCTTTGTGACTTCCTTACGCATCACGATTTCTGATTCCTGCACATGCATTGGCTCAAGCAACCATATAAAAGGCAGAAAACAAGAGAGAGAAGAGAGGAGCGAAAATTCACAAATTACATCGTTGACTCATCTTCCTCACAGTGAAAAACTACCAGGTTCACCAAGAAAACCTCTTACAAACTTACTATATTCAGTATATAAATTTCTCTATAAATGGCCTTCCCTGATTTGAGCGTCGGAGGGTATTACCCAGAGCCATAGATCCCGGGTCCTCTGACTTTGTTCCTTGTGCAGATCAGCCAAAAAGACAATACGGACAATTGATGGAGAATTGACGGCGTAGCTTCCAAATCATATTTATTACTTGGTGAAAAATCTGACTTCATCGAATTGGCACTAGAAGGAGGGCCTGAACCTCCGACCCTGTAAAGGTTCTTTTAATATTCTGTCGTGGGAAGCTAGTTGTGATCCCTTTGATATGGGATGAGAACCACGTGAAGGTTTAGGGGAGTCCCCCAATCTCGTCATCGGAAAGAAGCCCGTTCTGGTCCCCCAAGGCAAGGCTCTAGGGGACATGAACCGTGTGCAAAAACTGCTCCTGGAGTGACGGTGGAAGAGCAGGACAATGCCATGAAATATGTGGCGGAGAACCTAGAAGTATTTGAATCTGTGGTGGAGCGGCTCAAAAGGAAACGCCCAGAGGTTGAGGATATGGAGGAGGACTTTTTCCCTCCTTATCCCTGGGAAAAGGCCCACCAACAATCCTCCCAGGATCCACCAGGGCTCATGGCTGATGTTAGACGAGGTAGTGCAAGAACCCCAATTGTTGAGTCAGTGCCCTTGCCCAGGCAGCGCCAGGGTGTGAGGCCCCGATCCTTCAAGAGTGTTCCTCAACAACTTGAAGATCGCCCTATGCTAAGGAGCCATCATGGAGATCCTAGGCCCGAGTATATGAGAGTAATTCAGGAAAGTCCCTTTTCCTGGGATATCGGTGAATATTTGGCACCGGATAATTTTAAGGTGCCTAAGATGGATACCTGCAATGTAACCTCTGATCCCACTGACCATCTTTTTCAGTTCCAGACAGCTATGAGCCTAAAAACCTTCCTGACCCGCTGTGTTGTAAGAATTTCCCAATGTATTTGCATGGGAAAGCCCGAATATGGTTTCACGAGCTTCCCCCCAATCAGTAGAGTCTTTTAGACAATTGGCAAAAAAGTTTAAATATCAGTGTCCAGTGCCCCTTTCGTCAAAAATTCTTCACACTTGATGACCCTAAGACAGGGTCCTGATGAGTCAGTGTTAAAATATATGCAGCGCTTTTCTGATGAGTCGCTGCAGGTCAGCGATAGGAACGAAGGGGTTAAAGCATCAGCTTTTATTAACGGTCTTAGAGCTAGCCGCCTCTTCTCTCAACTAGCTGAAGAGGGCCCTACGTCATTAAGGGAATGCCTTGAGAAAGCGCATCAGTTTGCCCGAGGTGAAGAGGCAAACAGACTGAAAAGGGAAGCCGAGCAGGGGTCTCGATGTGAAGGTCGACCCAGCTCGAAAGGAGACCGGTGTGAAGGGAAAGATCCCGATCGACGTAGTGCGTTTGATCGCATGGGCAGCCGAGGCAAAGGTGGCAGGGAAGGTCTGCACCTTTTGGCCTCTAAGGATAGAATTTTATCCGTCATGGAAAAGGATGGCCTAAGGACCGACCCCAAACCCCTGGCTGGGCCTAGGGATAAGTGGGATCCCAAGTTATACTGTCGATATCATCGTGACATCGGCCACAATACGGAAGACTACCGACGTCTGGCTCAGGCGATCCACAAATTGATTGAGCAGGGCCATTTAAAGCAATTTTATGACCCCCACTCACGCCTCCATAATCGTCTAGATTTTCGCAAAAGATCTAAGAAAGACAAATGCCGAGTTGAGACTCCACTTCGGCGTCCCAGGTTGGATGATGATGAGGACTGAGGCCGGCGTGGGGTTGCAGGTCAGCCTCAAGTTAACTCCATCATATATACCATTGCTGAAGGGCTGCCTCAGTCAGGCCAGGGTCAGCTCAGCTCAGCGGGGACATCGTCTGAACCACCTGCTAAAAAGGCTAGGTTAACCTAGGAGTTAACCTATGGACCAGAAGATTTTATTCCAATGAACTCTAACAACACGGGCCTAGTGATAGATCTATGTGTACACCTGGCCCCAGACAATATAGTGGAAGTGCGAAGAGTGTATGTAGACACCGGAATCGCGGTAAATGTGATGTATTACAATGTATATAAACAGTTAGGCTTGTTAGATTCTTTACTGAGACCAGTAACTTCATCGCTATATGGCTTTACTGGCACTGCGGTCCGACCAGCAGGGCTAGTCACTCTCAATGTCAGCTTCGGGAGACCCCTGAGGTATCGTTGTCTATGGATGGATTTTGTGGTCATTAAAGAAAGATCGGCGTATAATATTCTACTAGGCCGACCTGCCTTAGTGGCCTTAGAAGCTATAGTATCTCCCTTACAAGTTAGTATAAAGTTCCCCACGTCATCCAGGGTGGTCACACTTCAGGAAGATATTCTCATGGCGAGGGTAACGAGGTTGTCCAACAGGTCAGCTTAGATGACTAAATTCCACCGATCGAAGAGCATTTGCAGTCAGATGGCGTAGTCCAAGAATTCGTCCTTGATCCTCTACGCCCTAATAATACCATTAAGAGTGGGACCTGGATGCCTGCTGAGCTGCTGGCCCAGCTTCAGGACTTGCTAAGGGAATTCGATGTGATCTTTGCATGGACAGCGGAAGACATGCCAGGAATTCCGCTTACATTGGCTAAGCATAGACTCAATGTTGACCCCCATATAAAACCAATTAAACAGAAGAAGAGAAACTTTGCTCCTGAGAGAAACAAAGTAATTGCCGAGGAGGTTAACAAGCTCCTCGCAGCAAAATTATCGCAGAGGTATTGTATCCGATATGGCTGGCCAGTCCTGTGGTGGTCTCCAAATCAAACCAGACATGGCGGATGTGCGTTGACTACACCGATCTCAACAAGGCATGCCCAAAAGATTGTGATCCTTTGCCCAAAATTGATAGGTTGGTTGATTCTACCCTTGGATATGAGGTTTTTGACTTCCTGGATGCGTTTAAAGGGTACCGTCAAATCTTAATGGCAAAGGAAGATCAGGAAAAGACGTCCTTCATCACGGAGTCGGGTACTTATTGTTATATTAGCATGCCGTTCGGACTAAAAAATGCTGGGGCCACTTACCAACGTTTGGTTAATTCGCTGTTCCAGGAGCAAATTGGTCGAAGCATGGAGGTATATATAGACGACATGCTCGTCAAAAGTAGGACCTTGACCAATATATTCAAAATTTACGAGAAGTTTTCGTTATATTGCGTGATTCCCGAAAAAATGAACGTTTTTTCGAGAAAAATGTACGTTTTGGGTGAACCCGAAAAAATTATGAGACTGAACCCAAAAAAATGTACGTTTTGGGTGCTTATTGGGAAATTTTTAGGATATATGGTTTCCAAGGACGGGGTGCTGGCTAACCCCGCTAAGATTGAAGCTCTGAAGGGTATGCACCCTCTTCGGAACATTAAGGAAATCCAAAGGTTGACGGGCCGGATAGCTGCCCTGAGTAGGTTCCTTTCTAATTCGGCGGAGAGAGCACTCCCTTTCTTTCAGGTTCTGAAAAAGAGAACTACCTTCGAATGGGATGACCGATGTCAGAAGGCATTCGATGACCTAAAGGCACATCTTGCTGAGGTGCCCATGCTGACCTCCCCTTTGCCTGGAGAGGTCCTATACATATATTTGGCAGCCTGTAATGAGGCTGTGAGTGCCGTTTTACTCAGGGAGCAGGAAAACATACAAAGGCCAATTTATTTTGCTAGCAAGATCTTACATGGGCCTGAGGTGCGTTATCCTAACGCAGAGAAAGTAATCTTGGCTTTAATAGTGGCTGCAAGAAAATTTAGACCGTACCTTCAAGCCCATCCTATTGTGGTGGTGACTGACCAGCCTCTGAAGCAAATCTTGACCCGACCAGACACCTTGGGTCGAGCTGCCAAGTGGGCCATTGAACTCGCAGAGTACGATATCCAGTACAAGTCACGCACTTCCATCAAGGCCCAATCCTTGGCGGATTTCCTAGCTGAAGGCATATCTCTTGGAGAAGACCACACTCCAGCACATGGCTGGACTCTGTATGTGGACGGCTCTGCGTCCAAAGAAGGAAGTGGGGCAGGTCTCTTGATAATCAGCCCGAATGAAATAGAATTGGAATACGCTTTACGCTTTGACTTTGAGGCCACCAATAATGAGGCGAAATATAAGGCCTTGATTGCGGGACTGAGCCTTGCTCGAAAGCTAAGGGCGCAACAAATTATTGCTCGAAATGACTCGCAATTAGTTGTTTCTCAAATCAATGGAGAGTACAAGGCCAAGGAAGATAACATGAAATAATACTTGTCTAAGGTGCAGTACTATAATGGAACATTTGAACATTTCAAGGTGGAACATATCCCCAGGTCAGCCAATAAACGAGCAGACATGCTGTCCAGCCTGGCCTCGTCCACCTCGGCCATGGTAGGGAAAAAGATCGTGGTAGAGCTGGTTAAGCATCGGGCCTTTGATGCTAATGAAGTGTTGCAGCATGACTATCACCACACCTGGATGGACGAAATAGTCAATTACTTACAACAGCAGATTCAACCTGAAGACAAATCTGCAGCTCGGCGCTTGCGCTTGAAAGCAATGAGGTACGCTCTCTTTAACGATCAATTATACAAAAAATCTTTCTCACAGCCATGGTTACGTTGCGTACCCGAGGAGGAAGGAGACTATATTCTCCGCGAATTGCATATGGGAATATGCGGGAGTCATTCTGAGGCACGTTCTTTGGCTCGTAAATGTTACCTAGCCGGCTATTATTGGCCTACTATACGTAAGGATGCCGAAGAGCTGGTTAGAAAATGTCAATCCTGTCAGGCCCATGCTCCAACTTCCTATTTACCAAGTCAAGAGATGGCTGTCATCACGAGTCCTTGGCCATTTTTGCAATGGGGAATAGACTTGGTGGGACCTCTGCCCCGAGCACCCGGTTCGGTCAGGTTTTACGGGTAGCTATCGACTACTTCACGAAGTGGGTTGAAGCTGAACCCCTGGTTATTATCACCGGGGCAAAGGTGAAAAAGTTCTTGTGGAAGAACATTATTTGTCGCTTCGGCCTACCCCAAATTTTGATTTCAGATAATGGTAGACAGTTTGCTGAAGATCTCGTAAAAAGTTGGTGCACTGATTTACATATTAAACAGTGCTTCACCTCGGTGGCCCATCCTCAGGCGAATGTCCAGGTAGAGCTTGCCAACAGAATCATTAAAGACGGCCTAAAAAAGCGGTTGGATAAAGCGGGGACTAATTGGGTAGAAGAGCTCCCCAGCGTTCTATGGGCTTACCGCACTACACCATCCAGCTCGACAAAGGAGACTCATTTTTCTTTAGTCTACGGGACCGAAGCTCTCATTTCTTGGGTCCCCCTCTACCCCAGTAGATCACTACTCTGTCCGGACTAATGATCAAGAGCTACGTCTAAACTTGGACGAGCTAGAGGAAAAAAGGGAACGAGCTCACATCCACGTGGTTCAGTATAAGAACTTGATTTCCCAATATTACAACTTGCGAGTACGGCCACGATCTTACCGAGTGGGAGATTTAGTCCTGCGCAATAATAAAGTGAGTCATGCACTGCCAACAGGGGCTCTGCACCCTAAATGGGAAGGTTCTTATCGTATAGCTGAGGCATACTCTGCAGGGGCGTACAAGTTGCAGACTTTAGAAGGTCGGACCTTACCCTGAACTTGGCACTCTTCTCACCTACGACTTTTACATCAGTAATGTACTTGTGATTATGCTGTGTATAAAAGTGTTGTTAATCCTTCCATAAACGAGCATTTATACAAACGTGCCACTTCGGCGACGACAAAATGTCTGAGCAGAGCTCAATGGGGCAGGTTCCCCTATAAGACCTCAGCAGGTCCGGGGCACAAGCCCGCTAAATGATAAATCTATATGAATAGGTTTCATTAACCCTCCGACATAGGGGGATGGAAGCACGGCATGACCATGCACATGCCCCTCCCTAAACCTAGCAGGACTAGGAAACTTGTATCAAGGTGCAAGACTTCATAATCCCAAACAGTGCCAAGGGGACAACGGGACCACCTCAGCAAATCTGAGGTGAGGACCTTGTAAAAGGACTCTTCATAATCCCAGGCAGAGCCAAAAGGATAGCGGAGCCACTCAGCAAATCTCAGGTGAAGACCTTGTAAATATTTTATTAAGTAAAATCTTGAAAGTGTAACAAACGCTTAGTAAAGGAATTACACCGACTGAATTGAAATAAAGCTCTGCTCAGTGAGTAAAGCTGAACAGAAAAAGTTGTACAAAGTTGTACACCAACTGAATGGAAGCAGACTATAAAAACACCCGAGGTGTACAAAGTTGTATTTAAAATTCTCAAAGAAATTCTACAATTAGAGTACAAAAGTTGTTTCAATTTACAACTCCCTTAGGTCAGCCCCATTCTGAAACAACTCTAATCTAGTCTGAAACTCCTGATCAGCACCAGGCTCATAGAGGTCAGCTACTTGGGGATGACTTTTGTCCAGACCAGGAAAAACTTCAGCACAAACATTGACTGCGTAGGTCTGGCTGGCAGCCATAACGGACCTCTGAAGGACCAGAAGATTGTTGGTGAAGTAATCAGATCGTCTGAACTCTGCAACAGCTTCCTTTTTGATTTCTTCAACCCGAAGTTCCACTTGCCGAGTCAGCTCTGATTTGCTCTTCACCTCCTCTTTCCACTTCTTCTTGAACACTTCCAGCTCAGCCTGACAAGCTTGCAGCTCAGCCTGTGAGTTAGCAGACTTTTGCTCAGCCTCAGCCGGGGTCCTCTGCAACTCCTCGACTTGGGAAAGAGTAGTGGCCAGTCATGCATCTGACTCCTCCTTCCCTTCCCTCAAAGTTGAGTTTTCAGAGGTCAAGGTTGTCACCTCAGCTCTGACCCCGGCCAGCTCAGTATCAAGTTCTTCAACTCTGGCACGAACTGACTTCAGCTCCTCCATGCCTATTTCATTGGCCCTCTGGAGAAGAGTGCTCCTCTCACAGGCCAGAACTGTTTGCTTGCGTATCTCTTCTATGCGCCAAAGAAAATTGAATTGTTGGGCATGCATCTGCAATACTTATGCTCGGTTAAAGAGCTAAATCCCAAAATAAACGGAAATACTTAAAAAGTATCCTCCTGGAAAACTTACCAGAGCCATGTTCGTCTGGAACGTGTTCACTGCTGTGGTCCAATCCATCCTATCATAGCTCTCCCAGTCACGAGGCAAGATAGAAAAATAAAAAACCTTTCTGGCCACCACTGGATCTTTGACAGTGTCATCCGTCCAGAAGGTCATGGTCTTACGACCCCGCCGGTGCCCATAAGAAGACTCTCCCTGATCAGGATGGAGAGCCTTCCCTCTTTTGTCAGCTGGCTCCCCAGTAGACCCCCTTTCAGAAACAGTCTCAACAGGAAGAGGGGCCTCAGGCAAAGAAGGAACCCCAATAGGGAGAGGAGCTTCAGACTCCCCACCCCTACCAGGGTCAGACCTCACTTCCGAGGCCACCCTTACCTCAGGCACAATAGGAAAGGGGGCATTTAGGGCCGCAGCTACCACCATGTCTAAAATTTGACAATGGGGTTCCATAGATGCAGGAGCCGAAGCAGGTTCTTTGGAAGCCCCCACTACAATTAAGAGAAAGCTTATAAGTCTACAAGTATACCTACGTCCTACAAAAGAAGGATCTAAACAAGAAATACCTGAATCTACATCAAGGGGATGAATAGGTTGACCAATTGCTGAGGGACCATCCACGGTTGGTGGGACCCGAGCTGGGGAAGCAGAGGTGTGGGCCGGAGCTCGGTCTGAAGAAGATTGACCCTCCTTTGTACGAGGCCTCTTCCTTAAGGCCCTCATTCTGGACATAGCATCCTCAACCATTGTTCCTACGCAAGGTACGTTGGTAAGCTAATTGTCAACTACAACCCAAAGCAAATTTAAAAGTTTCATACATACCTTGAACAATCTCTAAGTTCCTCTGGCTAAGAAGTTGGAAGCGATGGCCAGAGCACAAATGGTCCAGGTCGGTAACTTCCACAATCGATCTGCCCACCTTTCGCCAATCAACTGCTAGTGGCAGATGTAGAAGCTTAGCAGCCTCATCGCAGAATTTACTGCTCGGCCTTGAATTGTCTGCTCTGCCCGCCTTCCAACGCTCAGTATCAGGCAAACCTATCTTTTTTACAAAAAAGAACCGGCCCTTCCAGTTCTTGTTAGAGCTAGGGATGCCTAGAGCAGGATTGATCTCCCTATCGGGGAGCCTTCTACTAAAATAGAACCAACTTCCGACGGATTTACAGATGAACATTCCCCTAAAGATCCTCATATCAAATTCTAGCCCATAAGCCCTCAGATAAAGAAAAAAACAAAGATCCACCTTCAACCCATTGGGCATGACCTGGGGCAATCGAAGGCGATAAAATTCTAAAATCCGAAATAAAGGCTCTGGAATGGGAAGGCAAAAACCAGACTTAAAGAAGTCATCGTACACAGTCTCATAACCCATAGGGGGATCGTAGGCCGATTGGTTGGGAAGAGGAAGCAGAGGCTGAAACAAATTTTTGTCAATGTCATGCTGAGAACATAAGCGGGAGAGCTCAGCTGCTTTCAATGTACATCTTGTACTCTCAACCGCCAGAGACGGAGGTCCCCTATCCACTTTGACAGGGGCCACTTCCGCCACAGGAGCAATTAGAGGAGGGGCCCCACCACGACGAAGTCGTGGCTGAGGAACCCCCCACGGCGAAGCCGTTGCAAGGGACGACGATCGTCACTAGAGACTATCCCATCAGAACGGGGAGAAGCCTCATCTGCAACTCCCCCAAAACCGTCCGAATAGGACCCTATTGACCTATTTTGTGAATCAGAAGTGGAAGAAAGGGAGGGTATGAGAGAAGGAAAAAAGCTTATTAGGAATATGAGCAAGAAGGAAGATCTTGACGGAGAAGGAAGAGAGCAGGTTCGCCGGAGGGAAAGAGCGCATTGTTGCAGAGGAAGCCAGAGAGTCACGTATTTCGCTAAGAGAGTGAAAGGACCTTTCAAAGGGAAATAAATGTTTTTAAGATTCCCCTTGTTTCAAAAAAACACACCCGCCGAAAAAGCAATAATTACCGTGTGAACATCAGTGCCGTCATTAAATACAAGTTACTGCTAGCACTAAAAGCAGACTGCTACCCCAATATGCCATCGATAGAATTGAACAGATTCCCTTGCCCTTGCCATTCAGCTCGGTCAAGGCAAATCTGGGGGCATAAGTGATGAGCTCAAACCTCAGCTGCTTGGGAAGAAACGGTCAACTAACGGAGAGACCAGCCCACCTCGGTCATCTGCACCTCGCCCATGGGCACCTCAGCCACAGGCACCTCGACCATAGGCACCTCGGCCACGGGCACCTCGGCTTATAGTCATGCAATTTAAGCTCGGCCTCAAGGCCCAGACTTTACCCTAGGTGATTTTGCTAGGTAAAACCCGTCTCCAGGTGTCCACGGTAGCCAAGCCCAGCAAAGCATATCGCCACATGGAAAACATGCAGAAGTAAGAGTCATCTTTGTGACTTTCTTACGTGTCACGATTTCTGATTCCTGCCCATGCATTGGCTCAGACAACCATATAAAGGGCAGAAAACAAGAGAGAGAAGATAGGAGCGAAAATTCACAAATTACATCGTTGACTCATCTTCCTCACGGTGAAAAACTACCAGGTTCACCAAAAAAACCTCTTACAAACTTACTATATTCAGTATATAAATTTCTCCATAAATGGCCTTCCCTGACTTGAGCGTCGGAGGGTATTACCCAAGGCCATAAATCCTGGGTCCTCTGACTTTGTTCCTTGTTCAGATCAGCCAATAAGACAATACGGACAATTGACGGCGTAGCTTCCAAATCATATTTATTACTTGGTGAAAAATCTGACTTCATCAAATATAAAAAGGAGATGAAGGATACGTTTGCTCCCCATCGCTTTTCAGTTGATTGTGAACCTTGAACTCATCATCAGTAAAGTTCTCCTCGCCCTTAATGAGTAGAGAGCTGGGAATGAGATCTCCTTACCCCCAAACTCCTCACCTCCTTCTTCACCGCCAGCCACATGGCAATACCCCCTTATACACCTCTTCTTTCACACCCTCTCATCTAGCTCCACCACCCCTTCTTGCTTCCACGTGTTGAACGGTGAAAAAGAAGGTGAGAGGTTTGGGGGTGAGAAGATCTCATCCTAGAGAGCTGAATTAGCTGAATTTATTTGGAGAAGCTAAGGTGTAAAGGAGTAGGACTCCTCGTCAGCATCTTCAGCATTTCGGTTGCATGGAATCTTCAGCATTTCGGTTGCATGGCTGGACATCCGCTGTCATCACATCTTCCATGCAAACGGCTCCTCATTGTTCAAAATATATTTTTAGGTTGTTAATATCTTATGGTTAGTTTGTTGTAACAAATAGGTGTTTGAAGGTGTATCAACTACAAATTGTAAAGCTTAAGAAACCCTATTTAGTAGGGTATACCGTATGTACATTTTTGTGTGAATGAAATACCATTTATTTCATAATTCTTATATGGTATCAGAGCACATTAGCGACTCCAACGAGTGTTCATAGTTTTCGGCATTTAAATCCTTATGGACGAATCCTCTACCACTAAGCATGGCTCCCTTGATGGAGTCATTGCCATCAATGTTGCAGCACAACTTCCTATTAAATTAAACAAAAATAACTTTTCCTCTTGGAAGGCTCAGTTTGATGCCTTGTTGTATGGATATGATCTCATGGGTTATCTTGATGAGAGTGTGACGTGTCCCTCTAAGCATGTTACAGATAAAGAGGGCGCAACACAAGTGAATCCAGATTATGCTATCTGGATTCGACAAGACAAGATGTTGCTTCATGCTATTCTTGCTTCCGTTTCTGAAACGGTGATTTCTCTAATCGCTACTGCCTCGACTTTGCGTGAGGCTTGGATGAAGCTTCACAAGCTATATGCGAACAAGTCTCGTTCTCGCATAATGAATCTTAAGGAGAAACTCACTAATATCACATGTGAGTCTCAATCGATCACTAACTATCTTCAAACAATCAAAGGTATTGCAGATGAGTTGGCCCTTGCTGACACTCGTCTGAGTGATGATGATCTTACCATTTTTGCACTCAATGGGCTCGGCAGTAATTTCAGAGAGATTGCTGCTGCTATCCGTGCTCGTGACACTCCCATTTCGTTTGAGGAGCTTCATGGCAAACTGGTGGAGCATGAGACTTTTCTCAAACGTGAAGAAAGTCGTAATGGAGCTGCAGTTACTGTCCATGCTACTCAACTGAAACCCAGTCGGACCTCCAATGGATCTCCTGGTCAGTTTCGTGGGCGTTCCTCCTTTGGACGGCCATAGTCCACTCCAGGCGGACAGCCTCAATCCAACAATGTAGGCGGCAGCCAGGCTGCTGCAGGCAATCGTGTTTCCCGCCATCCATCCCAGGGCAGTATTGTTTGCCAATATTGTCAGAAGCGTGGACACACAGCTCGCCAATGTTTTTCCCTCAAACGTTCGCTACAGCAGCATCAACCCGAATTCCATCACACCACCTCTGGCATGACGAAGCACAATTGGGTTCTCGATTCTGGAGCTTCACATCATGTCACAAATGACCTCAATTCTTTATCTCATCATCAGTCCTATGAGGGTCCTGATGATGTGCTCTTAGGGGACGGTTCTGGCCTTAACATCTCAAAAACTGGTTCTTCTATCCTTCCTTCAGATTCTAAGTCTTTTATCCTCTCTAATGTTTTGCATGTTCCCCTGCTTACTAGAAATTTGATTTCAGTATCTAAGTTCTGTCAACACAACAAAACCTCTATTGAATTTTTTCCTTTCTCATTTGTTGTTAAGGATCTCAAAACGGGGGCACAGCTTGCTCAAGGGTGGACCAAGGGTGATGTGTACGAGTGGAATGTGCCAAAAAAGCTGTCCAGTCCGCTGCCAGTACCGCCGCAGCTCTCCAGTCCGCCGCCATCAGTCTGTGTTAGTGTCAAGTCAGACATGGCTTCATGGCATCATCGTCTTGGTCATCCCTCCTCTCGCATTTTCCAGCTCCTGAGTCGGAATAAAGACATATCTGTTACGTCCAGTTCTACACTTGATCATTTTTTTTGTGACTCCTGTCTTAGCAATAAAAGTCACAAACTGCCTTTTAGTCATACTTCTGTCTCTAGTCGTGGTCCCCTTGATTTAATTTATTCTGATGTATGAGGTCCTTCTCCTGTGGAATCTATTGATGGTTTTCGCTATTATCTGCTCTTCATTGATTATTTCACTAAGTACATGTGGTTGTTTCCTATGTCTCGCAAAACAGATGTGTCCCACATTTTTCCCAAATACAAACGCATGGTTGAAAATTTTTTTCGGCGTTCTATTGTTACGCTCTACACTGATGGGGGTACTGAGTATAAGAGTCTTAAGGGTTACCTTGAATCTGAGGGTATCGAACATCTTGTCTCCCCTCCCTATACTCCTGAACACGTAGGATCTGCGGAACGTAAACACCGTCATGTTGTCGAGACTGGGTTAAGTTTACTTCATTTTTTTGCTTTGCCATCTAAATATTGGTCATATGCTTTCTTAACTGCAGTCTATTTGATTAACCGGTTACCCACATCTCTTCTCCGTAACACCACCCCCTATGAGGCTCTTTTTTCAAAACCCCCTCGCTATCATACATTACGTGCGTTTGGTTGTCTTTGTTATCCGTGGCTCCGTCCTTACTCCGATCATAAGCTAGCGCCTCGGTCCAAACCTTGTGTCTTTGTGGGTTATTCTAACACACATCATGCTTATAAGTGTCTTGATGTTACTTCTAATTGACTCTATCTATCCCGGCACGTTCAGTTTGTTGAAACTCAATTTCCGTTTGCCTCTCTATCCCCCTCTGTTCCCTCTTCGCACGGATCCTCAAGTTGGTATGCGTCTCCTGCGCTTGCGGCAATGCTTCCTCCTGCTGCTCATGTGCCTTCAGCACCCTTGGACCCCCCCGCTGGCGAGCCCCGCGCAATTGTTGTGCCTCCACCAAGGTATGATTCTCCTCCTTCCACTATCAACCCATCCGTAGCCCCCCCTCCTATTTCCAGTTCTCCAACCTCAAATGCCCCCCTCCGTCCCAGCTAGTCCCAGCCGAAGTCCAGCCCCTTTCATCTGAGTCCACCTCACGACATACCATGGTCACACGTGCACGCAACAATGTTTTTTGTCCCAAGCAATTTCCTGACTATGTCACCCTAAATCATACTACTAAACATCCGCTTCCCCGTCCCTTGAACCCACCACTGTCAAACAAGCGCTTCGTGATCCCAAATGGTGTGCTGCGATGGATGAAGAGCTTGCTGCTCTGCGTCGTAATAATACTTGGGTCCTTGTTTCTCCTACTCCAGGTCATACAGTTGTTGGCTGTAAATGGGTGTTTCGTATTAAACGCAATCCGGATGGCTCTATTGCTCGTTATAAAACTCGTCTAGTTGCTAAGGGTTTTCATCAGCGTCTTGGTATTGACTACCATGACACCTTTAGCCCTGTTATTAAGCCAACCACTGTTCGTGTGGTCCTTTCGTTTGCCCTTTGTAATGGCTGGTCTATTTCTCATCTTGATGTGAATAATGCTTTTCTTGATGGTCACCTGACAGAAAATGTTTACATGACTCAACCTCCTGGGTTTGTCGATCCGTCCTTGCCTCAGCACGTGTGTCACCTTAAACGGTCCTTGTATGGCCTCAAGCAAGCTCCGCAGGCTTGGTATAATGAGTTAAAGGCTTTTCTATTACGTTATGGGTTTTCTAATTCTCAGGCTGATACCTCATTATTTATCTATCGCACTGCTGACACAGTTATCTATTTTCTCATATATGTTGATGACTTACTTGTTACAGGCAACTGCTCTGTTTCTCTTCGCAAGTTTGTTGAATCTTTAGGTGCTCGTTTTTCACTTAAGGATCTGGGCCCTCTAAACTATTTCTTGGGTGTTGAGGCTATTTTTACCACTGTATCTGTCTCAAAACAAGTACATTCGGGATCTCTTATCTAAGTTTCAACTCACTAGCGTCAAGGATGCGGCAACCCCAATGTCCTCTAGCACTCGTTTGGTTCTCGCCGATGGTACTCCCTCCACGGACGCCACTCAGTATCGGAGTCTCATTGGTGCGGTACAATATCTTCAACTTACGCGCCCCGATATTGCTTTTGTTGTTAATAAACTTGCCCAATTTATGCATGCTCCCACTCAAACTCACTGGACTGCTGCCAAACGCTTGTTACGGTACCTCAAGCATACCATCCACCACGGCCTTATGCTTCGTCGTAACCAGCCGTTTCGTCTTCATGCCTTCTCGAACGCTGACTGGGCCGGTGATCTTGACTCCTATCGCTCCACTACTGCTTACATTCTATTTCTTGGTGGCAATCCCATTTCTTGGTGTTCTAAAAAACAGCGAACTATTGCCCGTTCATCTACTGAAGCTGAGTATCGTTC
This sequence comes from Eustoma russellianum, assembly GCA_036186865.1. Lineage (NCBI taxonomy): Eukaryota > Viridiplantae > Streptophyta > Magnoliopsida > Gentianales > Gentianaceae > Eustoma > Eustoma russellianum. The sequence continues at coordinate 5,395,371 of AP025053.1, forward strand.
TGTTGCCTCTGCTGCAGCCGAAGTCACTTGGGTCACTAATCTTCTTCGCGAACTTGGTATATCCCTCTCTGCGCCTCCTACTGTTTACTGCGACAACTTGAGTGCCACGTACTTATGCGAAAATCCGGTCTTTCATAGCCGCATGAAACATATTGCTCTTGATTATCATTTTATACGTGAGAAAGTTGCTTCGAGGGATCTTAAAGTGTCGCATGTTTCCTCTGTTCATCAACTCGCGGATGCTCTCACGAAACCATTGCCTAAAGATCGTTTCGTCTCTCTTCGATCCAAGATTGGCGTTTCCAATGGAACCACCATCTTGCGGGGGCGTGTAAAGGAGTAGGACTCCTCGTCAGCATCTTCAGCATTTCGGTTGCATGGAATCTTCAGCATTTCGGTTGCATGGCTGGACATCCGCTGTCATCACATCTTCCATGCAAACGGCTCCTCATTGTTCAAAATATATTTTTAGGTTGTTAATATCTTGTGGTTAGTTTGTTGTAACAAATAGGTGTTTGAAGGTGTATCAACTACAAATTGTAAAGCTTAAGAAACCCTATTTAGTAGGGTATACCGTATGCACATTTTTGTGTGAATGAAATACCATTTATTTCATAATTCTTATATAAGGTAGTGGATGTGGTGCATCCAGTCTCATTTCCCTACGGATTTGGGGTTTGGCTTTATAAGAATATTATCCTGTAGGTTAGGACCATAGGGGTATGGGGGTGGTGTTTTGGCATTCTTTTCTTTGCCTATCGGTAATGCTTTGCTCCCTTTCTACCACAATGGCTTTACCTTTATCCAGATGATGGGTTTCATAGTAAGCTATGTCATCTCCTCTATTTAACTTCCCTATTCTAGAGTAATTTTGACCTCCAACTTTTAGGTTCTTGATCTGAGTCTTAGTTATGGGAGGAGTGGGTTTTATTGGGAGTGTTCTTAGTCTAAAGGGGTTCGGCTTCACAAGGATGCCTAAAAGTTTTGCATTTTAGACATTGAGAAGGGTCCATTTGTAGATTACCTTCTCGGAATATTCTTGACAATACTCATCAAAGAAGAGTGTGGACTAAAAGGTAATTCTCTGATTTTACACATATTCTAACAAAAACAACTCCCACTTTGCTGCACTCTTTCTAAAATCTCGTACTTTTTTTTTAAAAGGGTTGAATAATGTAGATTTATAATTTGGAATGGAAAGAGTACTATTTACTAGGAATATGACATTTGGATGGTTTATGACATCAGAAATTAAAGATGGCTGGTGGTATAATCGCTAGCAGCAGGCGAGTTATTCGCCTTATGTCCAATCACGTAGGGTAAGTACAATTACACATTCAATCATTGCCAAGGATCTCAAATAAGTTACATACTTTTGGTTGTCAACTAAAGCTAGTTCACTATGGAATTCTTGACAATCATTCAGAAATACATGAGATACTATTTTCAAGGAGAGGCCAGTGTGTCATCCCTCAACCAATTTATGCTTTTTTTTAAGTATTAAATACTTGTTGAAGAAAACTAGAAAAAGCAAGAAACCAAAAACAAAACAAAACGCTACAGTGAAACTACTCTCCACCATCAACTCATAATCCAGACGCCAATGTTCTTCACCCCCAGCGCTCCCACGGTTTAAAATGACATAAGCTCTATGAGCTGAGATGAACATCTGTCACAACATTCCTAGTGCCAAGTATCAGCACTTCATACAGTTACAACTGTGGAAAGTACTCTTATCAAAGTACAATTTTTGTAGCATTATAAGCAATTAGTACCTCAATATGATCATAACTAAGAGATATCAATTTGTATTTGAACGTATAGATGACCCGCAATTACACGAAAAGCATAAGGAAGACCTTTAAACTTTTAGATAGAACAAGTAATAATAAAGATTGATATATGCTTAACTTATTATTATCTTTATCACCATAAAAATAACCAATTATGGATTGTCATTTACACTTACTTTCACTAAATGTAAAATTCAAATAAATACATATACTAAAATATGAACTTATGCTTTCCATTGAAATAACAACAATATTATCGCATTTTAATATATGTCACTAAAACACTGTATAGTTACCAATATAAAAGTGTAGGATACGCTCTAATTATAAGAAATCAAACTTAATAACTTCAGTTTTCAGCATATTACTAATGAAACCAAAGTAGGTTTGTTTAACAAATCAAACTTATTTATAAGTAATTTGAGTTTGTCGTTTTTAGTTAAGTTCATTTGATAATTATAATTAAACGAGTCGAATTCGAACACAAAATTAAATTCGTTTACTTAACATGATTCGTACAAATCTGACATAATGAGCCAAACCGAGTTAGTTTTTATTCAAAAAGTCATTATTTAATTTGACTCGGTTCGTTAACAGCCTAAATCCAAGACACTAATCTTGAAGGTATCGTTTATGCAAAAAGGAAACAAAAGAAAATCTTGAAGGTCTCGTCTTAATCACAAAGCCTTATTGGCACAACATTATCATTCAATTGTCATTATGGGTGATCAAAAAAACTAGAAACCATAAAACCGGACCGAAACCGAACCAAAAATATGGATTTTAAACCTAAGTGGAACCGTTTAAGTTTAACGGTTCGGTTCCTGAACCGATTTTCTGCTTCACGGTTCTAGTTTGGTTCCTAATTTTCTTAAACCGTTAGAACCAGAACCGAATCGTATAAATAACAATATTTTATTTTATTTATATAAATAATAAATAATAGTTTTTTATATTTAAAAAAACTAACTATATGCTTGCAAAAAAGAAAAACCCTACACTCTGCCTTTCCATTGCAGAACTCTTTGTCGTCTTGGTCTCTTTGTCTTGGAGAAACAGAGCGCCGACGCCGCAGCCGGCAGCCCGCAGCCATTGCTCAGCGGCTCAGGCTCACACCGCTAGGTAAGGTGTTTCTACCTTCTTCTATCTATGTTCCTTTTATTTTCTTGAATGGGGATTTGTCCTATTGCAAGGAAAGCCAAAAAATTTGTTTGACTTCGATCTTTTTCCTTGGCTTACCCGGATTTAATGGTAGTTGATGATAGATTGAGGTTCTAACTCCTAACTCTCAACTCACCGGGTATTATTTTATGATTACATATTGTAACGCCTTGAGTTCTATTTTGAAATACTTACAAAAAAAAGAGTTCTATTTTGAAAGTCGTGGTATTTGCTGGTCGTTGGGGTGAATTTTATATGAATGATTTGAGTTGCGTTAATTCTTCCTGTTTGCTTTCTTTGGTGAATTTCTTGAGAGACAGGGTTGTGTATGGCTGTCTGGGTGTTGAACTACATGCAAATCACTAACATTTTGCAATGTTTGTCTTTGGTTTCTTTGGTGTAGTTACTCTTATCAGCATTTGAGGGCAAGCTTTAGGTTTTTTTTTGGGTAGTCCACCTAGAAGAGTTTCCTCTCAACGTTGGTAAATTTTTGCTTCTTGTTAAATTTTAGTTTGCCCGTCTTTATGCGGGTATCTTATTTTCCAAGATGTCTTTTAGAATCTTAGTTTTGGTTTAGTTACAATCATTAATAGAAGGAGTAATGATTTTTATGAGAGACCATATCTAAGGAAGAAGGGCGTAGTTAAGGGGAAGGAAAAGAAGGATAGTTTACGTATAGCCTCTTGGAATGTAGGAACTCTAAGTGGTAAATTGTTAAAGATAGTAGATGTACTTAAGAGGCGTAGGATTGAGTTGTATTAGGCACTTATCAAAGTAGAATGATTTTAGATGAGAAAGGAGCAATGTAGAGTGCTTCCTTTATAGCCTTTCCAAAATCCTGAAGGATCATCAGTTAACCGCCCAAATGGAAGGTCCCAATTGACAAATTGAAAAGCTTTGATACATTTCAGTTTTTTTCTTCTTTGTGATACATCTAACGACTCTCCTTAACCTCCTGTGCTGATGTCTTCTTCTGTATAAAATATTAGCCGTCCGATCAACATTTTTTGAACTTAGAATGAAGCTTAGCATATTGGTTAATTATGAGGATGGTGATTTTGGTCCAACATCTTATCACTACCGCCGGTTTTGTTCTTTCTTCTCTTCTACATATTTGCATGGTAGTATCCTCAAAAACCAATATGCTAAGCTTACTTGTTTCTATTGTTTTCGAATAAAAATATATGAAATTAAAGATGCCGTTAGTGTTATAGATTTATCGATAAAAATATAAATAAAAACCAACTAAAGTTCATTCACCTCTCTCTCTCCCACGCCTGTCAGGGTCTCATATTGCCAACCCAATATTATAATTATGTTTTTGAATTATATGCGATTTAAATCATCTAACTTTAAATCAATGTAATTTGATTATGAAATGCTTTTATTGTGAAGTAGTAGTTGATCGACATGCAGTTTTTATTATGGGTTATCGGGGGACAGCAGCAGTCAATGTGGTAATGTTGTTGTTGTTGATTCTGAAATGCATTCTACATCATAATATAATTGGTGTTTAAATCATGTTATTATTTGTTCCCCATAAATATTGTTTCTTGTATATGGTGAAAGAATGTCATGAAAAAATATTGAGTTGAACTTTTGTTGATAGATGTGCTTTTATCTAAGTCGTTTTTTTGCATCACCTAACAAAAACAATCTACACTTATAATTTTTTAAAAAAAAGAGAGGTTTTATATTATTTTTGTAGCAATTATAAGCGATTAGTACCTCAATCTGATCATAAGAGATATCAATTTGTATTTGAACGTATAGATGACCCGCAATTACACGAAAAGCATAAGGAATACCTTTAAAATTTTAGATAGAACAAGTAATAATAAAGATTGATATATGCTTAACTATTATTATCTTTATCACCATAAAAATAACCAATTTTGGATTGTCATTTACACTTACTTTCACTAAATGTAAAATTTAAATAAATACATATACTAAAATATGAACTTATGGTTTCCATTGAAATAACAACAATATTATCGCATTTTAATATATGTCACTAAAACAATGTATAGTTACCAATATAAAAGTGTAGGATACGCTCTAATTATAAGAAATCAAACTTAATAACTTCAGTTTTCAGCAGATTACTAATGAAACCAAAGTAGGGTTGTTTAACAAATCAAACTTATTTATAAGTAATTTGAGTTAGTCGTTTTTAGTTAAGTTCATTTGATAATTCTAATTAAATGAATCGAATTCAAACACAAAATTAAATTCGTTTACTTAACATGATTCGTACAAATCTGACATAATGAGCCAAACCAAGTTAGTTTTTATTCAAAAAGTCATTATTTAATTTGACTCGGCTCGTTAACAGCCTAAATCCAAGACACTAATCTTGAAGGTATCGTTTATACAAAAAGGAAACAAAAGAAAATCTTGAAGGTCTCGTCTCAATCACAAAGCCTTATTGGCACAACATTATCATTCAATTGTCATTATGGGTGATCAAAAAAACTGGAAACCATAAAACCGGACCGAAACCGAACCAAAAATATAGATTTTAAACCTAAGTGGAACCGTTTAAGTTTAACGGTTCGGTTCCTGAATCGATTTTCTGCTTCACGGTTCTAATTCGGTTCCTAATTTTCTTAAACCGTTAGAACCAGAACCGAATCGTATAAATAACGATATTTTATTTTATTTATATAAATAATAGTTTTTTATATTTAAAAAAACTAACTATATGCTTGCAAAAAAAGAAAAACTCTACACTCTGCCTTTCCATTGCAGAACTCTTTGTCGTCTTGGTCTCTTTGTCTTGGAGAAACAGAGCGCCGACGCCGCAGCCGGCAGCCCGCAGCCATTGCTCAGCGGCTCAGGCTCACACCGCTAGGTAAGGTGTTTCTACCTTCTTCTATCTATGTTCCTTTTATTTTCTTGAATGGGATTTGTCCTATTGCAAGGAAAACCAAAAAATATGTTTGACTTCGATCTTTTTCCTTGGCTTACCCTAATTTAATGGTAGTTGATGATAGATTGAGGTTCTAACTCCTAACTCTCAACTCTCCGGGGATTACTTTATGATTACATATTGTAGTGCCTTGAGTTCTATTTTGAAAGTCGTGGTATTTGCTGGTCGTTGGGGTGAATTTTATGTGAATGGTTTGAGTTGCATTAATTCTTCCTGTTTGCTATCTTTGGTGAATTTCTTGAGAGACAGGGTTGTGTATGGCTGTCTGAGTGCTGAACTACATGCAAATCACTAACATTTTGCAATGTTTGTCTTTGGTTTCTTTGGTGTAGTTACTCTTATCAGCATTTGAGGGCAAGCTTCAGGTTTTTTTTGGTGTAGTTACTCTTATCATTCGGTAAGTCAATAGTTTTCAAAACAACTGAAACACATACAAATAATAATGATAGTAATAGTGATGCTGAATTAGACGATGACTTGATATTGACAGCCAGAAAACTTAGAAAGTTTTTCAAACGTCCAAATAGAAATAGACAACGTACTTCTTCCTTTTCTTCTTTTTCTCAATCTAAGAAAAATAACTCTAACAACAACAAATGATATAATAAAGAGTTAAAGTGCTACGAATGCGGTCAAAAAGGACATATTTCATATGATTTTCCAACAAAGAAAAATAATAATAATAACAACAATAATAAACAAGCCAAGGAGAAGGAGGCACAAACGACAAAGACAAAGGAGTCTAAGACAAGGAAAGGGAAACGAGCAATGAAGGTGAGCACATGGAGCGACTCATCCGACTCAGAATCTGAAACTAAAGAAGCTCAAGTCTGCTTTGTATCCAATTAGGTAAGTTTTTCTTCTGATAGTGACATGACATTTGATAAAATGTATGAATAGCTTTTAAGAATGCATGCTCACTATAAGAGACTCTCTAAGGAAAAGAAGAAACTAATTGAAGAAAATGACAAGTTGAAGACGTCCAACTTGGAATTTTCCAATCAATTAGAATCTTTTAAACAAGGGTTTACTAATACTCTTGATTCTTTAGAGAATAAAATTAAATCATTTACGAAAAATGAACAAAAGTTAAAAACGGAAAATAGTATGTTAAAGTCTAAGCTAGAAAGTTCTGAAAATGAGATAGTACAACTTAAATCTTCTAAACATACCTTAGAAAAAATGTTAGAACAATTTAAATCTGGTGCAAATATGTTAGATACACTTATATCATCGCAAAAATATGGAAACGATAAAGAATAAGATGACAAAGTAGGTAAAAAGAGTAAGTTTGTATCTTCAACTACTAAACAACATTATAAAGCTATAAAAACAACTTTGCCTGATAAATCTTCTTCTACTCCTTCTTCTGTTTATTCTAAAGCAAAAATACAACATGCACCCATAAAAGCACATACATATCAACGTACATCTAGACAAAATTTTGCATCTAGACAACCTAGAAATTATGCCTATATATATACGAATACAACTAGAAATAATAAAATGCATTCAACTTATTACGAACCCAAGTATAGACAACACTCATATAAGTCTTATAGAAATGCATATTAACATACATATAGAGCACCATATAAGAAACAAAGTCACATGCCTTATACACATTATAAAATTCGGTCATCCTATAATAATTATCAACCATGTCACAACATGTATAACAATGCATCTTCACTTATATGGAATGATCATGTATATATTAATCCTTCTTATTTTTCAAATTATATTAATGCTAAAAATGTGCCTAGAAGGTATGTTCAAGTTTGGATACCTAAGGTGTAGCGCCCCGCACCCCGGCCTAGCCGGATGCGGTTCGCCCGTCGTACTTCACTGAGGAGAGTACCAAGCGTCAATGCATAACACATAACAATCCATAATAAATTAATGGATTTCCATGTCATCATTTCATCAGGTAAGTAAAACTTAGGCGGAATAAAAACTTTTACATAAATCATTCTATACATCCGACATAAGCTTTGCAACCATATTCATTACATAAGTAATTCTGCAATCAGAGTCTCCAACATAAATCCGTCAAAGCATAAATCCATCATAAGACAATCCCTATGGTGTCGTCCTCTCGCATGCTCACGGATATGGAACTCTATGCTCGTCATCAATCCTTGCTATCCCGTTTCCTGTAAACTCTGGGAGGAAAAATAGGGGGTGAGTGACAAAGTCACCAGCAAGTACACCATAAACAATCATGCATTAAATGAAAAGTACACACAAGAACCAAATCCCCAAAATTTGGTCTCTTACCATCATACATGTCTTTCCATTCAAATGTCACCAAGGTAATAGAATCATCACTTAATTATAAAGGAAATAAGATCATAGCTTACGTAACAACATCAATAACATCATAACTTAGGTAACGAAATATGACAATATCATAACCTAAGTAATATTCCACCTGGCATCTGGCTAGCATCTCATTCCTTCATTCAATAGTCGTTAAGGCAGTAAAATCATAGCTTAGTCATGAAGCACGTAAGGACACAACTCAGTGATGATAGACTCAACATCATGCTCATGATCATATACAATGCGTATGAATATGCAATTGCAGTATATAATAAAACCATGGAAATCTTTTCTTTCATCCATTCTTTCAAATCGTATTCGTGCCATGAAAATCTTTTCTTTCGTGCTTTCTTTCAAATCATACTCATGTCGTGAAAATCTTTTCTTTCATTCTTTCTTTCAAATCATACTCATGTCATGAAAATCTTTTCTTTCGTTCTTTCTTTCAAATCATACTCATGTCGTGAAAATCTTTTCTTTCGTTCTTTCTTTCAAATCATACTCATGTCATGAAAATCTTTTCTTTCGTTCTTCTTTCAAATCATACTCGTCATAAAGCAAGTAGCAAAGAGCCTTCAGATCTATTATATCCGGATCTGAAAACGGTCATAACATCTCTTTCAGATCTATTATATCCGGATCTGAAAACGGTCATCTCTTCAAATCTATCATATCCGGGTCTGAAAACGATCTTACTTGTCAGGTCTACCTCCGGGCCTGAACGGTCTTACTTATCAGGTCTATCATCTCCGGGCCTGAACGGTCTTACTTATCAGGTCTATCATCTCCGGGCCTGAACGGACTTACTTATCAGGTCTACCTCCGGGCCTAAACGGTCTTACTTATCAGGTCTACCTCCGGGCCTGAACGGTCATGATCATTCTTTCACAAAATGAAAACTTCTTTCCAAAAGCGTTTTCGCATCATTATGTGACATAAAATCAGTTTCATAAATCATATGAAAATCTCTTTTCAAAAATGCTTTCTCATCAATCTTTAGCATAAAGACAATCTCATAAATCATATGAAAATCTTTTTTCGAAAACGCTTTCTCATCAATCTTTAGCATAAAAATCAGTTTCATAAACTGTGTAAACATGGACAATACAATGCATGATATGCAACATGCAATTCGTGAACAAATACATCATAACGTGCATGCACTGACTTGTCTCTTAAGCTGGAAAAACTGTCCATCAATCACCTTCTGTTCATACAGCTTCATGCTCATAAATTCGTGCTCATTTTCATCAACTCAAGTCATACACATGCATAATGAAGTCTTAGACACATGCCATAAAAATTTCGTAACATTTCGAAATGTCTAACGACCTCAAAACATCATACTATCATCAAAGGTACTGCTGAAATCAGCAGGGCAGTACCCGTCTTACCTCAAGTTCATGGTTCATAAAACCTTATTCAATTTGATCCATCACCTGGAAAACATAGCTAACACACCAAGGGACAACATTCATAAGGCTAAACATCACATTCAAGATTAAAAGAGCAAGATCAAAGCCTTACAACTTATGACATCAAACTGTCCTGTTTTCCAGTTTTGTACCACTAACTTCAACTCAGTTGTTAACCATCAAAATGGTGGTTTTATGATGGTTTTTTTACATGAACATGTACCTCTATGCCTTAGGTAATTACCATAAAAATTACAAGGCAATCCAATAAGTTTAAGGAGGCCATCTAATTACTTTCCCAAAATGGGTACATGCAGAACCTGGAATGAGCAGTTATATCACGAATTGAATTGTAACCAAACCACAACTCCTTTTACCAAAACTCCAACTCACAGATGTCATACACACATCAAAATATCATCATGTCAAAAATCAGCTCATTTTCACATTCCTAAGGTTCATTTTCAAGCAACACAACTTACTACTCAAAACTGTCCTGTTCCAGCAACTCTGTTTGAGCAGTTTTACCAAAAATTTTATTAATAATAATTCACAACACCTTTTATCAAAATTCCAACTCTCGCATTTCATATACACATAAGGATATCACCATACCAAAAATTAGCCAATTTTAACCCTCCCAAGGTTCATTTTCAGGTCGTGTAACATGACACATAAAACTGTTCAGCTCCAGTACTTCTGTTTGACCAACCCTTACTAAAAATTTCATTAAAAACAAACCACAACTCCTTTTAATGAAATTCCAACTCTCACACTTCATATACATATGAGGCTAACGTCATACTAAAAATTAGCCAATTTGAACACTCCTAAGGTTCATTTTCAGGTCGTACAACATGACACATCAAAACTGTCCAGCTCCAGTACTTCTGTGTGAGCAGTTTTACCAAACGAATTATTAAAAATAAATCATAACTCTTTTTACTGCAATTCCAACTCTCACACTTACTAAACACATAGAGCTAGCATCATGCCAAAAATTAGCTTAATTGAACACTTCTAAGGTTCGTTCTCAGGTCACACAATCAGCAACACAAATCTGCCCAGCTCCAGTAGTTTCAGCGCTTCTTCATTTTTCATTGTTCAAACATTCTCCATCCAACTTCATTCCTTAAGACGACTTACTATACATCAAATACACATTTAAACATAGTTATTTCAAGTCTCATAACTCATTTTAGGCTACACATAACTCATACCAACAGCCTTGCCATTTATACTTAGAACATGTCACTTTTCATACCAACACTTTTCTTTACATCAACTAAGTTCATGTCTTGTTCTTAGAATCTTCAACTAAGATTCATAGCTTAAAAATGGCTAGTCATTCAAGCATGCACTTCACAAATAAGGCAAGATTGGCTAGAGTATACTTGCCTCTTGAACCTTAGAGCTTTCCTTAGCTTGAACATTGGTTGAAATGGAGTGAAGTCTTCCTCCAACTTCAACATGTGTAGCACGTTTTTGAGAAGAAGAAGATGGTGAATATTAGCTACCATCTTAATGAAGAAATAACTATATTGAGGTTATGATTCTCTTACCAAAATGAAGCTTGAAATAGATTCAAACACTAAGACATTAGCTTCTCCTTAGTACCTTGAAGAATCTTCTCCTAGTGGCCATTTGAGTGTCACGTTTTTGGCAAGACAAGAGAGGTACTAATGTGAGTTTCATTCTTTGAAATATAGAACTCACTTAGAAGGTTTAACATACACTTACCTAGAGGAGTTCTTGAAGCTTGAAGATGAAGATAGTCTTGATACTCCTAAGCTCTCATATGGCCGAATTTGATGATGGAGATAGAGGAGTTGTCTAAGTGTTCATGAGTCTTGAATGGTTTGTTTAGGAGAGCTCTTGAAGGTGTTGATACTAGAGGATGGAGATGGAGCTCCATGGATGAACTTGAAGATGAAGAGCTTCCAAGATGTCTTGAAGAAGGCTTCAAGAGGGAAGAGGAGGGAGAGGGGGGCGGTCAACATGGAGGGAGCAAGGGGACAAAAAGGCTTTTCTTCTATTCTAGGTATCTTTTTTTTCTATCAGTGCATTGCTGGTGAATGCTGTTTAGTTATTGTTTTTGTTTGCGTAATTGGGTATGGGTGCCTATTTGAACAAGTAATAATAAAGGTTGATATATGCTTACCTATTTCCTCACCCGCTAGGTAAGGTATTTCTATCTTCTTCTATCTATGTTCCTTTTATTTTCTTGAATGGGGATTTGTCCTATTGCAAGGAAAACCAAAAAATAACATCATCAACATAAATTAGGACCGCTACAAAAGAGGACTCAGTGAACAAGATAAATAAAGACGGATCTGCACAGTTTGTTGAACATTTGAATGGAGGTAACTTTGGCTCGAATGTTCCGATAGATGGCAAAAATGAATCGAATACAGTTTCTTTTGCTCCTTCCTTATCATCACGTTGGCTTTTTGATAGTGGGGCCCATGCACATATTGTCAATAATTTGTTTCTGTTTATCACTGTTCTATATGATAAAGTGGCGGCTACTGTGCAAATACCAGATGGTACACATGTGCCAGTTCACATCATTGGCACTGTCAAGCTCTCAGATTCTTTGATCCTCCATGATGTTTTAGGGGTTCCAGATTTTGCTTTTAACTTAATTTCTGTTAGTCGCCTGGTGAAAGATATGAAGTGTGCGTTAACCTTCGGCCCCGATTTTTGAGTTCTGCAGGAGATGCCGTCGAGGAAGCTAATTGGAGTGGGTAAGCAGCACGATGGTCTCTACAGCCTAATCCTTGGTTCGCGTAGTCTAGCTCTGGTGGCAATAAAGAGCGATGAGTCTGTTTGGCACCGTCGCATGAGTCTCTTTCGCAATTTCGTTTCTTACCTTTTGTTGTTGTTGAAAATTTAAAAGTGTTCGACTTAATAATTTAAATGTTTGTGTCGGTTCGGATCGTTTTCACTACTAGACTAAGGCCTCATTTTTAGGAGGAAGAGAATGGTATGCAAAACGAAAAGAAAAGAAAAACAGAACAGTTCATAGACAGGTAGGGGTGAGAAAAAAAACCAAAAACCGTAAAACCGAACCGAAACTGAACAGAAAATATAGGTTTTAGACTGAACTGCAACTGTACAATTTTAACGGTTCTGTTCTAGAACCGGAATTATGGTTCATGGTTCTAGTTCGGTTCCTAATTTCCATAAACACCGGAACTGAAACGTATAAATTATAATTATTTTATTTATATATATAATGATTAATAGTTTTTTTTAAAGAAAAACTGATTAAAGGGTTAAAATTAAAACCCTACTGTATTCGTATTCCTTTCTGGGACTCTGGAATTGCAGTCGCGACTCTGCAGCCGCTGGAAACTTGGGGTGGAGCAGGCGAGCAGCTTCCTCTCCTGAATCCTGATTCCTGCGTCTTCCTCTCCTAATTCCTCACAAACCTGCCTTATTTTTTGTTAAAGGGAGATCGGACTCTAGAGATTATGGTAGACGGTAAGATCGAAGCATGGTGGTAGTCTTTCTCTTTTCTTCTAGATCATTCTGATTTCTGCAGATTTTGGTGTTGAGGATGTAAGATTCGTTCCTCTTTGTGAATTTGTGGCTAACGGAGTAACGGACGGACCACGGTTAGCTACTAGCCAATCTTTCTCTTTTCTTCTAGATCATTCTGCAGGCCTTCATGCTTCGATCTGCAAATGGGTTTCCAATTTTCAACTTATTTAGTCATTTTTCGAAGAAAAATGCTTTCTTTAATCTATCTATGAGTAACCTACGATTCCAACTATTGCCTAAATTCACGGTTCAGCATGTTTGCCTAAGGAAAGCACTGATCTTCTTTTCCTGATATCATCATTTTCTCAAGAATCCAACTTCTTGACTTTCGGTATATTTTGCTAATGTAGTTGCTGTATGACATCAACAAAAAGCAGCAGCCATGATGTGCCTATGACAGTCAACATTTTATTGCGGTATATTTTGCTAATGTAGTTGATTTTCCTCTTCCATTGTTTCAACGTTTTCCTTCTTTAGTCTTTTTGGGTTACTTTAGGTTTGAAATTTCACAGTATGAGTCTAGTAGCCCGTTGGGCTTTGCACAGTGAGCTTGCAGCAGAAGTTGCCTTTTTCTTGCTTGGAGTGAAGATAGCAACTTGTGCAGAACATATGTGGTATTCATTAGAATCCGTTTTTGATATTGCCTACAAAAAAAAAAGAAAAAGAAAAAGGTTAGGTGCCCAAAATATTTTGAGACGTCTGATGATGTCTTGTTTTTTTTGTTCAAACACTAGTTGGTTTCTCCTTTTTTTTAAAAAAAAATTCTGTTTTTTCTTGGCGGTTCTACAGTTCTGAACCGGATCTGAACTGTATTAAACGGTTCTACGGTTCTGTAGGTTAACAGTTCCAGTTCGGTTTCAAAAATATCACGCTAAACGGTTTTCGGTTCCAACGATTCTGGAACCATCAGAACCAGAACCAGAACTGGACCATTGCTCACTCCTATGAGGTATAATAGATTTGACAACTTAAATCCATTGAAGTATTTTTTTTTATCGAATTGAAACAAAGCTCAGGTGATTCTGAAAAGTTGCGACTAAAGCCGCAGTTTACGCAATCAAACCAAGAAAGAGAACTTCATAAGCAGGTGATTCATTAAACTCGTCATTCAAAATTTTTACACATGGTAATAAAACGCTCTTCTGTTTTAACAGAGAAATCAAACATCTTACCTCATAGTAAAAGGATGAGACGAGCTAACCATCCCACCATTTCTTCCTCTTTTTTATTAGTCTACTCAAAAATGTTTGTACCATATAATCACCACAGGCCCAAATGGGACTAGAACGTTAGAAATTCCTTTGAAGTTGGAGTCATGCGAAAGGAAAAACTTCGATCTTATCAGATTTTGTAAACTCTGTACCATCCTCAGATTCCTAACTTCTGCCGTCGATTTCGTCGTGAGAGGGCGTCTCCTGTGATTTTGGCGTATCAGATTCTATTACAGGATGTGTTGGTACGTACTTCTAGAACTTTTGAATGTCTGTGCCAAAATGTTGTCGAGATTAAACTTGGTTATGTGGTAAATCTTTTCTGAAACTGAGTAACTGTTTCTCTCAGGTTCTCGATATCGATTGATCATGTCGACACTTTTCCTGATTGCCGGCGATTTCAGACATTAGATTGTTTTGCTCGAACCTCTGACCTCGCATTCTTTTTTTATTTTATTTTATTTTATTTTTGACTTCCGAATGCGATATACTCTCACTGATAGAGAGAAGACTGGCCTTTAACTTCATCATTGGAAATTGGAATTTTGGACGAATTTTTTGTCTTTTTGTTGCATTTTTTGGGTTCTATTCTAAGTGACCATAGAAGAGATGGTTACTTCAATTCTAGGCCATTTTGCCGAGAATTTCCCATTTTTTGAGCTTATTGTTATGGAAGGATGGGAGTTGTGGAGCTTGAGTTCTGATTGTACCTGATCTCCTAGAATCGGAAAAACATGCCCAGAATAAAGAAATGTTCTTTTTCCCTTAGCTTGTTCGACTTGCTGAGGCATCTCGCGGTGGTTTGAATTACTGAGATGTAACGGTTGCCTCGGTAAGTTCATCAAGAAGGCATCTGTAGTCGTTAACGTGAATTGAGAGATTTCATAATATTTGTTTAGTTATTCAATGGTGATTGGCATGCTTAGGTACCACTTCTGTAGTCATTGCCAGCTATATGTTTGTGTTTATGCCCCATTTCCTGTGGGTGAACAGAATATAATTGCTATTTGATGGATCAAAGCTCTAAGTTTGGGTGATAATTCTAGTAATCTTCGATTGCATAACAAAAAAAAAAAGGAGTACTTTGCGCAGTTGTAACTGCATGAAGTGCTGATGCTTGGCATTAGGAATGTTCTGACAGATATTCATCTCAGCTCATAGAGCTTATGTTTTTAAACCGTGGGAGCACAGGGGGTGAAGAATATTGGTGTCTGGAGTATGAGTTGATGGTAGAGAGTAGTTTTGCTGTAGCGTTTTGTTTTGTTTTCGGTTTCTTGCTTTTTCTGTTTTTCTTCAACAAGTATTTAATACTTAAAAAAAGCATAAATTGGTTGAGGGATGGGATTGAATGTGTAATTTTACTTGCCGTACGTGTCTGGACTTAAGGCGAATAACTTGCCTGCTGCTAGCGATTATACCACCAGCCATCTTAAATTTCTGATGTCATACGGAAAATGCATTATAGGTGCATTAGTAACTGTCAATACTCCTTGTTCATATCCCTCCCCCTGCCCCCCCCCCCGGGCCCAACACACACACACACATAACCATGGGATCTTGGCTCCAGTAAAACAGCTGTGTATGCTTTATTATATTTATCCGACTACTGACCTGTGGCATGGTTTTTCTTGTGCACAAAACAGGAAATGATGTTGAGATCTCTGCTTGTGAGAACTGCTTCTGGAAGCAACCTCTCTAAATTGATGCAGTTGAATAATCAAGTAAGGAGTCCACTAAATGCGGTGGGTTAATCTTTAGGAGATCATATTTAATTAATTAAGTGGTTTTACGTGTTTCAGCGAGGGATGCACAGTAGAAACAAGAAAGCGATGGAGTTTATAGCCAAAGGATGGAGTGCGCTGAAAGAAGTTGATAGAGTAATTGATTATTGTGAACTTAATGACAAAAGGCTCATCCCCTACCTAAGGGTAAATTTCATAGGCGAGGCACTTTGAAATCTCTTTTTAATTCTTTTAGGTCAATGTTTCGCTTCTCTAATAATTAAAGTAAAAGTAAAATAAAACAGAAAATTTTATTTAGTGATAGGTCTTCTGTGTTGCTAACATTTCTAGGTTTTTTGGATTGTTATACAGACTGCAAAGGAGAACTTTGAGCTGGCTCTTGAAGCTGACAACTCTAATACTCATGCAAGATATTGGTTGTCCAAATTGCACCTCAAGTATCATGTCCCTGGGGCATGTAAAGCCGTGTATGAACCCTAGTTGTTTCATGTCTTGTATCGTTTATTTATGTGAGTAGACACATTCCCCTTACCCCCACCCCCACCCCCCACCCCCACCCCCCACCCCCCAGATTTTCGGGAAAATGGTTTGCATTCCTTATGTTTTGAGATTATTTTCACTAGTCCCCGAAACACTTAACTATTATTTACATTAGCTCATAATATAATTCAGCATAAATCTTTTTTGCTTCCTTCTATTCAGTCAATTGAGCTGTTACATCAGCTTTCCCAGATTGTTAGATTTAACTTCCACAAAGTTTTCATGACACGTGTAGCGCTTTCAACATCTTATTTCTCTGGTACTGTCTTATATAGTTGTGCAAGTCTGACGATTTCCCTTCTTACCATAGAGGGGCTGCTTTGTTAATTGAAGCTGCAGAGATGGGTGATCCTGAAGCACTGTACAAATTGGGTTGTCGTCTCAGAGTCGAGGTTTGTTCTTACTATGCCTAGCAGTTCACTTACTGTTATCTTTTTCATTGGGTCTATATGTTCTTCAACATATACCTTGTTTCGTTTTGCTTCAAAGTTATATTAGTACAACACATTTTCTGTCAGAAATAATTACTATACGTCTTCACTCTTCTGACAGATAGGAATGATGTGGCAGAGAATTTATATTATTTATAATTGTGCACTGTTCGTTTTCTATTAACAGAATGACTATGTTGAATCTGATCAGCAAGCTTTTTATTATATAGAGAAGGCAGTTGATATGGTAAGTAATTGATTGGACAGACTTCAATTATAAAATTGTATAAATAATCCGCGAATACTTACAAATACTTTTTTTAGATGCATCCTGGTGCTCTCTACCTTTTAGGTTGTGTGTATTTGACTGGAGATTGCGTGAAGAAAGATGTTGCATCAGCTCTTTGGTGTTTCCATAGGGCATCTGAGAGGGTATACTTCTTGAAGTCATGCAACTTCTACTTTTTCCTTTTAAGCATTCTCAGGATATTTGTTTGAAGCCATGTAACTCATAAAACTTGAAAACATAGCCTCCACATTTCACGTGGTATATTTTACCAAAAGAAATGCTTTTGAAAACACAACACCACAAAGATTTTCCAAGGAACACCTTGTATTGTTGTCTCAATTGTATATTCCAGTTGAGTCCACTCCAAAAATAATAATAAGAAATTGCTTTCAAATTTTTGTCGATTGTTAGCATTTCTCTTGACATTTTCTAATTTGATGTCACCTATGTAGTTTGAAATAGCATCTTTATGACAGAGTACCTTGCACAACAAGAATGTCCCAAGAGCGTCTCAGACAGCCTGAATGTTGAAATTTGACTGTGTTTAGGCATAACTCACTTTTCTCTTTTTAAACTCGGAAATTAAAGGAATAAGGGATTTGGTACCAGGAAACCTGGATACTCTTAGGCTTCTGATCTAGAGAAAGACTTGTGGACAAACTAGGTTGCTGGTCCTTTGTCAGTGTGATGGTCCTTGTAAGCAACTATAATAAGCTCAAATTTCAAATTATTCTGCAGGGTCATGCTGGGGCTGCCATAGCATATGGATCCTTGCTTCTCAGGGGTAAGATGTTCTTATGTTGACTTTCTTTACTGATAGAGGTCTTGGTGTCACCTTTGTAATATTGCTACATTTTAGGTGCTGATGTTCCAGAATCAGTAAGAAAGTTCATTAGGAAGGGACGGTCCCGTAGCAAGAATAAGATGGACATGGGAGGCTATGGCAGCAACCCTCTTGGGCTGGCTAAAAAGCAATTTGAAATTGCTGCAAAGGCAGGATGTGATCTTGGATTCAGATGGCTGGAAAGGCTGGAGAAGGAGGAGAAACGTGTAATGGCTTCATAGCCTACCTGGTAAACATTACCCTGATGTTAAATTCTATATGTATCACCACAACAGCCTTTTGCATTAAATTCCCAAATGCTGTCCATTACGATGCTGTGTTTTTTACATGTCGGCCTGAACGCGTTTTCTTCTTCTTCCTAATTGGTTATCCCATTCAGGGAGCTTGAAGTAATGGAGTCATCTATCCAAGTACCAGCAAGCCACAGTACAGAACAAACAGCTCTGTTGAATATCATCACGGGGTGGACATTTGCATCAAACTTGGAGTGGCAGAATGACAATTATCACATTCATATACTCTGCCCTTAAAATGGAATCTGATAGCTGTGCAAGAACAGATAATGGATTGTAAATCTAGCGGGTAATATTATGAAGCAGAGGCAATAACAGACACCTCCTACTTAGTCTGCTGCCGATATCTGCTTGGACGGATTTTCCTGTTCGTTTATTTCTTTTCATCCTCCAACGGTGTAAATCTCTTTCTGAAGATGGGATAGATTGATTTGTGTTTGTTGTTCTTCTCTTTAATTCCAGCGAGAGGAATAAGCCAGTCGAGAGCGAGTTCCATACTTAAACGTTTAATGTTTTAAGCACGTTGGACAAACCGTGCCAAAAACTGAGGAGATGGATATCACATGTACAGTACTAGAAAGAGCATGCCAAGTGCATGGAGCATGGACAGATGAGTAACAGATAAAGGTAGGTGCGGCTTTTTAAAGAGGATGTGCAAACATATAAGCTACTAGCTTGATGAACATAAGTTTGGATTCCACTCATGAGTGTGAAAGGGAAATTTTGGATTGCAGTCTTGAATGTGAAGGGAAAATTGCTCAAGGTTCTTGATGTTTCTTTTCCAAAATAAATTGTTTCTATTATTTACCTTCTCAAGTCTGAAAATTGCAGTTATCTCCTTTGTCATCATTACTATTCTTTAATAGTGAAAACCATGAAAAACTGAGGAGATCTATGAAATCGTACAGGAATCTTATGCAAGGGTTCTGATAAAAAAAAAGAACTTTGGGAAATACCCATTGTCGTTGAAGTCTTTACTCATTTTTCATTAGGCTGGAGAAGGGGAAAAAAACGAAAGGCTGAACCCAAAAATGTTGTAACATGACAAATAATTTAGAAAAGCTCAACTACTATATACTCGCATTTTCGTGATAGATAGTTATATATAGGATAACTATTTACAATCTCTTCTCTAAGCGTACTCTAGAAGTGTGTCCACATAAGTACTGAATAAATAAATAAAAATTGTCTTTTACGGAGAACTAACCCACTTAACTCGTTGCAACATAACTTTGGATGACCCATGTAGAAAAAGAAAAAGTAGCCTGAAAATAACATACTCCAAAAACGTATAGAACAAGCATAACAAAACCGTGTCTCTGGGTATAGCTCAGTTGGTACTCGAGTTAGGATTTGCTCTCAAAGAGGTCAAGAGTTCGATTCCAGGGACACACAGTGTGGGTGTTCCACTGTTAGTTTGCGGGGGGAACCCTTGTGTGGTTCACTGTGTAAGTACTCACATAACCTAAGAGGTCGCTGAGCTCCTGATTTGCATCTTTCACAATGCTCCTTGAAGCTAGATAACCTAAGAGGTCGTTGAGCTCCTGATTTGCATCTTTCACAATGCTCCTTGAAGCTAGAACGATGATGCCCTTAAGGCCAGGATATGTCCTTTTGCTCCAAGCGTAACAGAACCGTTGCGTGCCGACAAAGTACTTTGTTTATCATCAAATGATGTTAAATCTCTAACTCATCTGTTCATTTTCATTTCCAACCAATATTTGTTTGCATGCCTCGTAAACCATGAAAGAGATTCCAGCAGCAGGTACTAACTTCAGGAAGCTCGGTCCTAAGCCCCTGTTACAGACCCGGGACTCCTTCGTGCTCAAGAATCTAACAGGATCATGAAGCATGTTTCTGTATTGTCTTCCACTGAGAGCCCCTGCCTGCATGTGCTTTCTGGCCACCTCCAGTGGAAAAGTCGTGCTGCTTGATATCGCACCAGCAGCTGAACCGATTAAAAGAGTAGCTATACAAACTTGAGGATTTTATTAATCGTCAAGATATTTTGAATATACAAGCGCTTTCTTCCTTGCATATGAATAGTTACAAAACCTCCAATAGCAATAATTTGTCTAACAGCTAGTTGCCAAGAAACTATCAACGACTATATCCTCCACTATGACTGTTTTGTTTATTCGTAGTATACCACTGAAATGGTGGTGTGTTCGCGCATATTTAACCTGTATAATTATGTGTATATGAGTGTATACTTTATGTACATAAAGTGTATGTGCATCAATAGTGTTTAGTGTTTCTATGTATGTATATAGTATGTACAGTGTACTACATTTTACTATACATTTCAACACTCCCCTCCAAGTTTGGACTTCAATCTTCTCTCTTATAAAGTAGTTTTTATGCTCCGACCCCCCTACCCTGTCATAAGCGGGAGACTCTAAGGCAATGAAGTAATGTTGTTGTTGTTATGCAACGACGTAAAGCAAGATTAAGCATTAAACAAGTTTTAGAAAAAGTCGTGCCTCTATTACCTTGCTTGGTGTGACACGGATGACATTCACCAGATTAGGTTAAATAAACCTTGCCAGCCCTCATGCTTCATGATGTCTTGAAACACTTCAGTTGGATAAATGTCATACAAATTACTTAGCTGAAATAAGATGACATTGAATCCGTTATTCTTTTGACCACATGTTTTAGTAAATCTTAAAAAAGAAACATCTCAATTTGAGTAGTTACTTTGCTCTTTTTTCATCTAGCTCGTTTTTCATCTAGCTCAACCTACATTGATAAGTGGCGCACTAATAATATGAATTACCTGAGTTGTAAATTATGCGTTTACAAAATGTTTACCAACAATGAGTAAATGTACTTTCCAAAGAAATGACAAAATACCAAGACAATAGTTCTTCAGAGAAAAGAAATACAAAACTATTAGAACCACGGCCAATGGGCATATAATTTCCAGCCCAAGTGACGGCTAGTAGACAAAATAATGAAAAACATGAGCTTTCAGATTCTCCTTTCTAATTTGAGTAATATAAAAGCCTAGTACAAAACTTAGTCGTCACAATTCTGAAATCACTTTTCCTTTCTTCTGCTTGAAGATCCCCCTTTTGATGTTTTCTTGAAGGATTTGTTGTGTGGTTTCAACTTGCCAGAGTTTGATGGTGACTTCCCCTTCTGATTCCTCCGTTTCTTGTCCTCCTTGGCGTTGTACATGTTGACAGCCTATACACATTCCCCAAGCAAATTCAGATGGTAATCAAGTGACATTTTCAAGAGAAAAACAAAGCAAAGATGAGACTCAGACCAGTTTATCAGTATGAACATACCTTTTCAACATTTAGAATGCCATGAGAATTCTTTGACATGAGTTTGTTCAGAACTTTATCAGTTTGCTGCTTTTCTAAGGATCCCATTCCTGATCCCTCCACGACCGGAAGAAACTGAACGAAGAGGACAGAATAGTAAGTGTTTAATCAGTTGGATAATGAACTAAATATATGTTAAATTGAGGATTTACAGAACACACCTTTCGATACTTCTTCTCGTGTTTAGGGGGCTTTTCTCCAGGCAACTTCTTGTCAAACTTCCCACCACTAGCTGTAGAGTGAGCTGCCATGCCAGCAACATTTTGCAATTCATCTTTGCTCACTTTTTTAGCTGCAGCTTTTGTCCCTGTTATAGGCAATGATGTGGCTGCTAGCTGTACATGGCTGCAGGCCAAAAAAAATTGGTAAGACTGCATCATCTCTCAACGGATGCCTATGAAAATGTTAAATTTATGCAAGACATGCAAGTAATTGAAACTTCCAATACTAGTTTTCATGGACTGGGAAACTGTACATTGCTGCCGAAAAAACTTGACAACATTAGAGATTAGAGAACGATATTGTCCCAAGAGACCCAAGGGAAGAATACACATGCCGAAGGTCTAGGCCTGCAGAATGTTTTGAGTAGTCGAATTCCTAAACAACCAAATAAGTCTCCCACAGTATGTTCCTACCTTCTCTCTTCAAAGACTGTCTCATGAAGGAGATTGATCCAATCATAGCATAAATGAATACAGCACAATCCAAGTTGAGATTGCACAACTTAACAGGATAACATGGTCACAATAGAGTGAACTAGATTTCGGCATAACGAGATATAAAAACTTGGATAGTACTTCACACGTACATGGATAAGAGCAAAAAAGGAGCACACAAGCAAAAAAGGAGTATAGTTTGAAGGGCAAAAGAATCAAATGCATTCAAGATCCTCGGTTTAATATGACCCAATTGCAGAACTCTACACTACACACACGTGTGTGTGCGCGCGTGTACATACACATACATATATGTTACTTTGATATGCCAAGATGCTCTTGCATGGGAGAAAAAAGATTTTTATGCACATTGGATAGAGTAAGTTGAGGGTGAAACCTTGGTAAAGCACCAACTTTCGCTGCTTCTTTCAAGTTCTGCACCCGATTTCTCTCTTGCTTTTCCACTCTTTTCTTCTTCTCCTTCCCCCTTTTAGCAAAAGGATCTTCTCCTGGTTCTGAGCAAGTCACAGTCTCCGTTACCCATTCAAACTACGGCATCAAGAGCATCAATATGAAGGATAATTAACAGAGAGAGCATTTATTGGCCTCAACATTCAGCACAATGAAACCCCTTTACCATGTTGAATTGGCAAAAAAATGTGATAACGACATGTTATATGATTTTTTTTTTTTTGCTGGACAACAAAAATATGAAACTAATCAAGCATCCTGGTATAAGGAAATTAACTAGAATATAAACCTTGTATGAACCATGACCTATATTCTATACCAGGATAATGCACTTCTAACTCATACGACCAGTAATCACAAACAAAGGCATCACATAAACATCCCCTTCAATTAATCTTTTTAAACCCCACAGGCACCAAACATAAGCAATCGCAACAACAGTACCAAGTCTACTGGAAAGATCATGATGTACCATTTATTTAACTTTTTTCGCATAAACGTTCTAAGCTTGATCAGTTTTCCCATTTTACATGTGATGATAACATACAACATACAGGCATACAAATCGTTTGTTATACAAATTCAAACCAATCAATTTTTGCAGGCCAACTACAAAGACCTCAAAAATCAGCAACCAAATACATTATCAATAAAAGGAATACACTCTAAAGAAATGTGACATGACAGTATGATTTCCATCTCATTCCCGTTGCTGCTGACATGTTGACAAACAGTTGTTGAATCATGAAGCACATGAACACAGACAATAAAAGATAGAAAGAAAGGATAATCTACCATCATCTGCCTTGGCCTCAAGAACTGGTATATCTTTATCATCGTTGACACGATCATAACCATGGCGTCTCTTCCATGTGCCTGTCTGTTCATCGAATACAACCTTGTCTCTTTTACGGTTTTGAATGCCTGCACATAGTGGTAATAAGAAATTGATCACTAATCACACACTTCATCGTACCAAATTATTCAACTTCTGCACTAAAATTGCCTTGAAAAGCTTTGCGACTAACACAACGCACCTTTCTTTTTGGCAAATAACTCCCATTTCGTTGGTGGTTTTGGTTTGGGAAACTGAGAACAAGTGAACAATTATTAAACCTCTGACATGATTACAAAGAGAGAAAATCCCAAACTCAGGTTGTTGATCTAGGAACTTCAAACAATAAGACTCTGATCAATAAGTTTATACTCACTAAAGGAAGAGAGAGGAAAACGACCAAAATCAACTATTTTTTCTGTAATTAATAACCAAAATCAACTCTTCAACTTTAAGTTACCAACCAAACTTATCTCCAACAAAGTATACAATTTACTGCATTAAAAATCAACATAACGTCATAAGATAAATTTAGTGAAGCTAAACTGAAGTGCAGAGTATCAGGCACACACTGAAAGAAACATTGAGTAATCCAGCATATTTGCATCATCAGGCAAAAGAAGAAATCAGAAGCTAACGGCAGAAACTCTTGACTTCATCCATAGTTACCATATTTCAACCCAGACAGCAACACTTTTTTGGTCTGGGCTAATATCTCAATTCTCAACATATTGATCCTTTCCATTAAATCGCAATCCCCATGGTAGCATGTTACCACCAGTTGCTGCAATCACTGATCCAGCAAACAAGGAAAACCCACACCATAAACACTACATTAAACAATAAAGTGCCCCATATTATGCAACTAAGGATTTTTTTCAATACCCTCTAGAGTTTGGCATGTAGCAGTCTCTTGCTCTACTTATAGAGCCTCTACTACATGTAATCAAAACCCAAAGATCAATAAATTAGCCAATACTTGACCACCCAGATAGACAGGATCATACATCTTTCTCTGTCACCCAATTTTCATTCATATGAGTAGCAACTATTGTTGTTTTATACTAAAGTTAGTGCGCCTATGCTGCTACTTGTCTTTATACCCTAAAAAACCCTGACACAGGAAAGTGATTTATCATAGCAGTCCTGCAAATTCTAGTAATGGTAACAGAACTACAATGTGTGCTCTCAAGACTATACTGCCAGTGACATTTTGATTGTGGTTAACCTACCCAACAAGTCAGCCACACAATTCAAACTTCAGCAACAGAAATAAATGGCATTGCAAGCTAAAAATAGTTTCAGAAGTACAAGAAATTTTTCGGTTGCGGATTTGATATCCACAAATCTTACGTAGAACACGTATGAAAGATTATATATTTTCAGGAGGCCAATACAAATTTCCTAAAAATTTTCAGACCGGCTAACAAGACAACTTATAAGCACTATAAGGGGGGCAAAAGGAAAAGCAGGGGGAGGGATACGAGATTCCACCTATATTTAATAGATAGATATAACACATCATGTAAATTGAAAGGCACCCAGGATTGCCCGTGAGTTGTTTGACAAATAGAATCCTAACCATCAGAACATTCAATTGCCAGTGAGTACTATGACAAGTTGAATCCTGGCCAATAGATGCGAAATAATTCAACACATGCCATCTTTCAGCAGTAAGTATACACACTCATTATTTGAAAAACAAACTACAAACAGACACATACAGCACAACAAAACAATCAAAATACAGGGTTCAATAACAGTCCCATGATCAGTTGATGGAATATGAGAAACCACAACAAAAATTTGATGGGGGATTAAGCAAGATAGCACATACAGGCTTCTCCCTAGGCAGTACTGTGGTTGGTGGCGGCAATTTGACAATAGGACCATCCAAATCCTCAGTTGATGGTAGGTTGAATAGAGAATCCGCAACAGCTTGAACTAACATGGTACCCTGTTCAAGAGCTTCCTTGACAAGCTCTTCCCTATACATATAAGGCAAACACAAATTACTAGTCGCCCAAAATTATAAGCCTTCCATACATCTGAAACAAACCAAAGAGCAATTAATCAACAGGAATACAATAATACATCAACGAACTGGCACTAAAGAAACTTCCTTTGGACAAAAACAAGTCGAAAACAATTTCTATTCCCATTGCAAATGAGTATTGAAAATGAAAAAAGGTTTAGTACCTTGTAGAGGGAGGAGATTGAAAGCTATGGTGAGGATTGAAAGCCATGAGATTTCCTACGTCTACTTCGTACTCGGCCATCTCTTCTTGCCGCCGCAGCTCTGAAACTTGGTTGCATCGACGTAGTTGTGGTGGCGGCGGGTCACAAACGGTGTGGGTTTTGGCAGTGGAAGCAAGTTGTGTTTCCTCTTCTTCTTATGCCTGGACTATTATTGAACCCATGAAAAATTAAAAATCAAATAGAGTTAAAAAGGGGCGGGTTGTCCGACCAGATGGAAAACTATCTATAATGATAATTAGAGATGAGCAACGGTCCGGTTCCGGTTCTGACAGTTCCAGATTTGTTGGAACCGGAAACCGTTTAGCATGATATTTCTGGAACCGAAGTTGAATTGTAAACCTGCGGAACCGTGGAACCGTTTAAAATGGTTCGGTACCGGTTCAGAATCGCAAAACCGCCCAGAAAAAAAAAACTGAATTGTTTAAAAGAAAGAAATTTTAGCTTAAACACTCAAGTTACTCCCTGAATCCTGACAAAGTTCTGAAAAACATCTTGGAAAATAAGATACCCGCATAAAGACGGGCAAACTAAAATTTAACAAGAAGCAAAAATTTACCAACGTTGAGAGGAAACTCTTCTAGGTGGACTACCCAAAAAAACCTAAAGCTTGCCCTCAAATGCTGATAAGAGTAACTACACCAAAGAAACCAAAGACAAACATTGCAAAATGTCAGTGATTTGCATGTAGTTCAGCACCCAGACAGCCATACACAATCCTGTCTCTCAAGAAATTCACCAAAGAAAGCAAACAGGAAGAATTAATGCAACTCAAATCATTCACATAAAATTCACCCCAACGACCAGCAAATACCACGGCTTTCAAAATAGAACTCTTTTTTTTGTAAGTATTTCAAAATAGAACTCAAGGCGTTACAATATGTAATCATAAAATAATACCCGGTGAATTGAGAGTTAGGAGTTAGAACCTCAATCTATCATCAACTACCATTAAATCCCGGTAAGCCAAGGAAAAAGATCGAAGTCAAACAAATTTTTTGGCTTTCCTTACAATAGGACAAATCCCCATTCAAGAAAATAAAAGGAACATAGATAGAAGAAGGTAGAAACACCTTACCTAGCGGTGTGAGCCTGAGCCGCTGAGCAATGGCTGCGGGCTGCCGGCTGCGGCGTCGGCGCTCTGTTTCTCCAAGACAAAGAGACCAAGACGACAAAGAGTTCTGCAATAGAAAGGCAGAGTGTAGGGTTTTTCTTTTTTGCAAGCATATAGTTAGTTTTTTTAAATATAAAAAACTATTATTTATTATTTATATAAATAAAATAGAATATCGTTATTTATACGATTCGGTTCTGGTTCTAACGGTTTAAGAAAATTAGGAACCGAACTAGAACCGTGAAGCAGAAAATCGGTTCAGGAACCGAACCGTTAAACTTAAACGGTTCCACTTAGGTTTAAAATCCATATTTTTGGTTCGGTTTCGGTCCGGTTTTATGGTTTCCAGTTTTTTTGATCACCCATAATGACAATTGAATGATAATGTTGTGCCAATAAGGCTTTGTGATTGAGACGAGACCTTCAAGATTTTCTTTTGTTTCCTTTTTGTATAAACGATACCTTCAAGATTAGTGTCTTGGATTTAGGCTGTTAACGAACCGAGTCAAATTAAATAATGACTTTTTGAATAAAAACTAACTCGGTTTGGCTCATTATGTCAAATTTGTACGAATCATGTTAAGTAAACGAATTTAATTTTGTGTTCGAATTCGACTCGCTTAATTAGAATTATCAAATGAACTTAACTAAAAACGACAAACTCAAATTACTTATAAATAAGTTTGATTTGTTAAACAAACCTACTTTGGTTTCATTAGTAATCTGCTGAAAACTGAAGTTATTAAGTTTGATTTCTTATAATTAGGGCGTATCCTACACTTTTATATTGGTAACTATACAGTGTTTTAGTGACATATATTAAAATGCGATAATATTGTTGTTATTTCAATGGAAACCATAAGTTCATATTTTAGTATATGTATTTATTTGAATTTTACATTTAGTGAAAGTAAGTGTAAATGACAATCCATAATTGGTTATTTTTATGGTGATAAAGATAATAATAAGTTAAGCATATATCAATCTTTATTATTACTTGTTCTATCTAAAAGTTTAAAGGTCTTCCTTATGCTTTTCGTGTAATTGCGGGTCATCTATACGTTCAAATACAAATTGATATCTCTTATGATCATATTGAGGTACTAATTGCTTATAATGCTACAAAAATAATATGAAACCTCTCCTTTTTTTTAAAAATTTATAGGAGTAGATTGTTTTTGTTAGGCGATGCAAAAAACAACTTAGATAAAAGCACATCTATCGACAAAAGTTCAACTCAATATTTTTTTATGACATTCTTTCACCATATACAAGAAACAATATTTATGGGAAAAAAATAATAACATGATTTATAAAGCCAATTATATTATGCTATAGAATGCATTTCAGAATCAACAACAACAACATTACCACATTGCATGCTCCTCTCCCGATAACCCATAATAAAAATTGCATGTCGATCAACTGCTACTTCACAATAAAAGCATTTCATAATCAAATTACATTGATTTAAAGTTAGATGATTTAAATCGCATATAATTCAAAAACATAATTATAATATTGGGTTGGCAATATGAGACCCTGACAGGCGTGGGAGAGAGAGAGGTGAATGAAATTTAGTTGGTTTTTATTTATATTCAGATTATACCAGTATTCGATAATTATCAATAAATCTATAACACTAACGGCATCTTTAATTTCATATCTTTTTATTCCAAAACAATAGAAACAAGTAACTTGCTGGTATTAGCTAGCTACAAGGGCCAATATGTGAAGGTGACGTTGCAGGTTTTTGGCGATACTACAATGCAAATATGTAGAAGAGAAGAAAGAACAAAACTGGCGGTAGTGATAAGATGTTGGACCAAAATCACCATCCTCATAATTAACCAATATGCTAAGCTTCATTCTAAGTTCAAAAAATGTTGATCGGACGGCTAACATTTTATATAGAAGAAGACATCAGCACAGGAGGTTAAGGAGAGTCGTTAGATGTATCACAAAGAAGGAAAAAACTGAAATGTATCAAAGCTTTTCAATTTGTCAATTGGGACCTTCCATTTGGGCGGTTAACTGATGATCCTTCAGGATTTTGGAAAGGCTATAAAGGAAGCACTCTACATTGCTCCTTTCTCCTCTAAAATCATTCTATTTTGATAAGTGCCTAATACAACTCATCTTTCTTTTTGGTGAATAACTCCCATTTTGTCTGTAGTTTTGGTTGGGGAAACTGAGAAGAAGTGAACAATTATTAAACCTCTAACATGATTACAAAGAGAGAAAATTCCAAACTCGGGTTGTTCATCTAGGAACTTCAAACAATAATACTCTGATCAATAAGTAAGTTTATACTCACTAAAGGAAGAGAGAGGAAAACAACCAAAATCACCTTACCTAGCGGGTGTGATGAAGCCGGATCTTCACCAAGGGTCTAGACGACCTCAAATTTGCTCCATCAGTTAACTTGAAGAGTTGCTAACTGGGATGTTGAGATACTTTTCATTTCTTTATTCTGGGCATGTTTTTCCGATTCTACGAGATCAGGTAAAATCAAAACTCAAGCTCCAATCACCTCCCATCCTTCCATAATTATAAGCTCAAAAAATGGGAAATTCTCAGCAAAACGACCTAGGCTTTAAGTAACCATCTCTTCTAGGGTCACTTAGAGTAGAACCCAAAAAATGCAACAAAGAGAAACAGAAAATTCGTCCAAAATTCCAATTCCTATGATGAAGTTAAAGACCAGCCTTCTCTCTATCACGTGAGAGTATATAGCATACGGAAGATAAAAATAAAAGAAAATATAAAGAAGAATGTGACTAACCTGGTCAGAGGTTCGAACAAAACAATCTAATGTATGAAATCGTGGGCAATCAAGAAAAGTGTCAGCATGATCAATCGATATCGAGAACCCTGAGAGAAACAGTTACTCAGTTTCAGAAAAGATTTACCACATAACCAAGTCCAATTTCCACAACATTTTTGCATATTTTCGTACAGACAATCAAAAGTTCTAGAAGTACGGTACCAAAGCGGAATAGAATCTGATACGCCAAAATCACAGGAGACGCTCTCGCACGACAAAATCGAGGGCCGAAGTTAGGAATCTGAGGATGGTGTAGGGTTTACGGAATCTGATGAGATCAAAGTTTTTCCTTTCATATGAATCCAACTTCAAACTTCTGAGTACATGATTGAAGGAGACCTCGTAAGTGTTTCTTGTGTTTCGGATAATGCTGCAACGTTTTGATAATTGAGTGTGTGTTTCTTTGTGGTTAATGTTAGGTGTGTAGGGGAGAAACAACAAGTAGGACACAACACCTACAAGGATCAACTTCAAGACAATCAACCAAAGCTTAACCCAATTCACCACAATTGATTCGCCAAGCAAAGATCAATCTCACATCAAAACCACAAGCAAATTATCAACGATAAAGATGCAAACAACACACGAGATTTTTACATGGAAAACTCCTTCAATGTGAAGGATAAAAACCACGGGACTTGTAATGAGTCCACTCTTCTTCTTCTCTTATTATGAAAATTGAGGGTAAAAACAACCAAATCAGTCTACAAGGATGTTACAACCCAATAACAATAACATACATAAGAGCCAACAATTGAGAGAGAATAAAAGTGCAGAAATTTTACCAAAAACCGCAGCTGACACCAGCAGCGATTACAAATGATCCAAAGCTCTGATTCAAAAACTGAACGGTCAAAATGTAGCCTTGTATGTTGCAAAGAAGCTGTCCAAATTGCAGCACAATCCAACGGTTGGATCTCCAGAGATCGTCAATATACCATAGACTGTCCAGAAAACCTGCACCCACGAAAATTCCCTGTTCTCTCTCCCTATTCTGATTTTTCCGTGTCTCCCTTCCCCTTTCTCAGCTGTCGAAATTTTTATCCAGAAAACAGCCTTCCAGGGCTTCTAAGAGATGCACCCTAATGCCCAAATCATTTGGGCCTCACAAAATAAAATGATAGGAATAAATGGGCTGGACTCACAATACCACAACAATCTCCCCCTCCAGCCCAATTTGGGGAAGACCATACGCAAAGCTCATCAATAGGACATACCTACAAGATTGGAACAAAATTCAAGCTTGCTTCCAGGAACTACCTTTGTCAACATATCAGCGCCATTCTTGTTGGTGTGAATCTTCTTCAACTTCATTAGTTGCTCTTCAATGACATCACATAACCAATGATACCTTACATCAATATGCTTTGTGCGAGCATGGTACATGCTATTTTTGCTCAAATCCATAGCACTTTGACTATCACAAAACACAACATACTCCATTTGCTTCAAACCCAACTCTTGAAAGAAACGTTTCAACCAAAGCATTTCTGTACATACTCTTGAAAGGCTAGACTAGTCGCACAAGGTTATAATCAACAAGAAGGAATAGATTATGAAGAAACATTTGCACCCGTTGCACGACTAGAAGCAATTAGATTGTTACTTGCGATTGCAAGTATAAGCAAAATTAAGCTCTTCCAAATGGATGTCAAGAGTGCGTTCTTGAATGGATACATCCAAGAAGAAGTGTTTGTAAAACAACCTCCTAGATTCGAAGATCCGAAGAATCCAAACCATGTTTATAAGCTTAAGAAAGCTCTATATGGTTTAAAACAAGCTCCAAGAGCTTGGTATGATAGATTTGTAAACTTTCTTATTGCAAATAATTATCAAAGGGGGACCATCGACAACACATTATTCCTAAGAAGAAAAGGTAATGATTTGTTAATAGTTCAAATATACGTAGATGATATAATCTTTGGTTCAACCAACCCTACTTTAGTAAAAGACTTCGAAGAATGTATGAAGTTAGAGTTTGAAATGTCAATGGTAGGAGAGTTGAATTATTTCTTAGGACTTCAAATCAAACAAACCCCTCAAGGAATTCACATTAGCCAACTTAAGTATGTCAATGATATGATTAAGAAGTTTGGCTTTGAAGAATTAAAACCAACACCTACCCCCATGAGTGTTAGCACCAAACTAGACAAGGATGAAAATGGTAAAACTTTTGATGACACACTCTATAGGTCTATGATTGGGTCACTATTATACTTAACTGCATCAAGACCTGATATCATGTTTAGTGTGTGTATGTGTGCTAGGTTTCAATCTTGTCCTAAGGTATCACATTACAATGCAGTTAAAAAGATCTTTAGATATCTTAAGCATACACCTCACTTAGGACTGTGGTATGATAGAAACGCTAAGTTGGAATTACACGCATATAGTGATGCTGATTATGGTGGTTGCAAATTAGATAGAAAATCCACTAGCGGTACTTGTCAATTCATAGGAACCAACTTGATTTCTTGGTTTTCTAAAAAGCAAGCTAGTGTAGCTCTTTCTACCACTGAAGCCGAGTATATCGCTTTGAGTTTATGTACTACCCAAATACTTTGGCTTAAACAGCAACTTAGTGATTTTGGCATTAAAATGAATAAGATTCCAATTTTCTGCGATAGCACAAGTGCAATCAATCTTTCACGGAATCCGGTGCTTCATTCTAAGGCCAAACACATTGAGGTGCGATATCACTTTCTTCGTGATCATGTTCAAAATGAGGATATAGTGATAAACCACATAAGAACTGATCATCGAATCGCTGACATCTTCACCAAACCCCTTAATCAAGCCACTTTTGAAAACTTACGAGCCAAATTAGGAATGATGACTTATGATACCATTGTATAGTTCTATCTTTTGCATGATTTGCAAAATAAAGAGGGAGATAGAATAAGAACATGATTTTAGTTGGTAAGCCATGTTTTAGTTGGTAAGTCATGATGAATGATATGCTAAGTTTTTATTGATATAAATTTTGGAGCATAGGTTAAGGGGGAGAGTATGAGTTGCGGGGGAGCGGCATACTATTTAAAAGTTGAAAACATAGTTGAAAACATTTGGTTAAACTTTTGGCTATAAGTTGTGACATTAAAATCATGTTAGGTTATTTTGAAAATCATCCAAAAGGGGGAGAATGTTGAGAAATATGTTTGGATAATTTTCAAAGTCATGATTTTAAGTGATGAATACTTAAAAATGTCACATATGGTGTTATAAATGAAAAAGTTGAATACGTGAAGAAAAAGGACACGATGTCTAGGGTTGTTAGAAATATTTTTCTAAAATGTGATAAAATAGTTGTTTTTATTTTTACATGATTTATTAGGTTAAGGGGGAGAGTATGAGTTGCGGGGGAGCGGCATACTATTTAAAAGTTGAAAACATTTGGTTAAACTTTTGGTTATAAGTTGTGACATTAAAATCATGTTAGGTTATTTTGAAAATCATCCAAAAGGGGGAGAATGTTGAGAAATATGTTTGGATAATTTTCAAAGTCATGATTTTAAGTGATGAATACTTAAAAATGTCACATATGGTGTTATAAATGAAAGAGTTGAATACGTGAAGAAAAATGACACGATGTCTAGGGTTGTTAGAAATATTTTTCTAAAATGTGATAAAATAGTTGTTTTTATTTTTACATGATTTATATATGTTTATCATGTTGTGATTATGTGATTTTTATGATGATAATATCTTGTGACTAATATGCCCTCGAAGTTTCTACAACTTACCAAAAAGGGCAAAAGTGGTATTTTGAGTTTTGTAGGTACTCGACATGGTGAATATGATTCAAAGAAGATATTATCATCTTATTTATTATCAAGAAGGTGTTATTATATTTAATTCTGACCATCGGGGTCATTTCTGGAGTTTTATCTCACTAGGGGCATTTTGGTCATTTTACCCCCGAAGACAGTTTCGGTATTTTTACTCAAGGAATCTCTTGAGTATCTTATTATATTCATTCTGGAGTTCATTTAGTATATTCTTGAAGATTATTTGGTGGTTTTCTATTTTATTCTCTCATTTGATGATTTTATCGACGGTAACGGGATATGTGACGGTATTCGATGTCACGTTCTATTTTCTCTTGAAGACTCTTACATATATGTTATTGGAGGTTCTTAATCATCATCTTTCAGAGATTACAAGGTGTCCTTGGTGCAAGATTCATCACAATATGTCAAGGAGAAATGGGAATTTTGATATTATATGTTGACATAACCTTGTCAACTATTATTTGTTGATTTCTCCT
>AP025053.1:5429666-5534723 GCA_036186865.1 Eustoma russellianum
AAGGACACGATGTCTAGGGTTGTTAGAAATATTTTTCTAAAATGTGATAAAATAGTTGTTTTTATTTTTACATGATTTATATATGTTTATCATGTTGTGATTATGTGATTTTTATGATGATAATATCTTGTGACTAATATGCCCTCGAAGTTTCTACAACTTACCAAAAAGGGCAAAAGTGGTATTTTGAGTTTTGTAGGTACTCGACATGGTGAATATGATTCAAAGAAGATATTATCATCTTATTTATTATCAAGAAGGTGTTATTATATTTAATTCTGACCATCGGGGTCATTTCTGGAGTTTTATCTCACTAGGGGCATTTTGGTCATTTTACCCCCGAAGACAGTTTCGGTATTTTTACTCAAGGAATCTCTTGAGTATCTTATTATATTCATTCTGGAGTTCATTTAGTATATTCTTGAAGATTATTTGGTGGTTTTCTATTTTATTCTCTCATTTGATGATTTTATCGACGGTAACGGGATATGTGACGGTATTCGATGTCACGTTCTATTTTCTCTTGAAGACTCTTACATATATGTTATTGGAGGTTCTTAATCATCATCTTTCAGAGATTACAAGGTGTCCTTGGTGCAAGATTCATCACAATATGTCAAGGAGAAATGGGAATTTTGATATTATATGTTGACATAACCTTGTCAACTATTATTTGTTGATTTCTCCTCAAAAATCTGAGTTGGTATACATATACACAGCCTCCAAAACGTGATTATACAGATGGAGATGATGTTTTTCTCATTTTATGAGTTGGAGACAAGAAGACAAACCAAAAGCAAGCTAGTTGGCAAAAGTTGTCAACTTGAAATTTCAAATTTGAAGTTAATGGAGACAAGATTGTTGGAGATGATTATGGAGGTGCTTTGATTCAAAATTTTCAGCCATCACATGGTCTAAAAGTTGGAGAGAATATGCCATCTATTCACACTATAAATAGGAGGCAAGGTGAAGAAGAGAAGACACACACTTGAAAGCAAAAATTGAAGATTGTTGTCGTGCTATTCTCTTCTCATATTTTCGTTCATACTTTGTGTAGCTAAGGTGTTCCATTTCTAGTTGTTGTCCAGCTACACTATACACACCTTCTTGTGTTTTATTTGTAAGATTGATTAGCCAAATCTATAAGGCTACATCAATAGGTGACAGAGGTGTTGCAACCAAGAGTTGCATAAAGGTGTTCATCCAAGTCTTGAATAGGGTTGGTGTTTAACCCAAGGATCAAGCTTGGTTCTTGCTGTAATTTGGTTCATACCATAGTGAAATCCAAGGAAAGGTGTTCCTTGGGACTGGAGTAGGTCACATTGACCGAACCAGGATAAATTCTCGGTGTTCTTCTCTTGTTTCTTTATTTCTGTTTTCTGCCGTTTTTGACTGCAGTTTTCACACAACTTCTCGCAATTTGAAAAAATATCTAAACACTTTCAAAATTCGTGATTTTTGGTGGAGTTATACTTCAGACTGTTAGCTTTCATTTTCAACAAGAATCACTTGATTTGAGCAAGGGAAAGTTAGTCTTTCAGTCTTTGCAAGATAACTGCTCCAATCTGGATGCAATCTGACCAGTTTTGAGAAAACTTAAATTCTGTATTTTTCAAGAGTTGGTTAAGGTCAGGACCTTTTGGAAACTTCATCTACACATCCTAAGGAGTGTTTTGATATGAATATCAACCTTTTTGGTTGAGTATTCAAAGAGAAACACGTTTTGCAAAATCAGCAACATTCTGTCCAATTCTGTCCAGATTGACCATCTGAATCTTTTTATTTATTTGAAGGGTCAAACGATCTTATTTTTGTCTGATTTTTGGATAGAGTCTTTTTAAC
This sequence comes from Eustoma russellianum, assembly GCA_036186865.1. Lineage (NCBI taxonomy): Eukaryota > Viridiplantae > Streptophyta > Magnoliopsida > Gentianales > Gentianaceae > Eustoma > Eustoma russellianum. The sequence continues at coordinate 5,431,509 of AP025053.1, forward strand.
TCATTGAAGTTAAATTCTGGAAATTTTCATAATTTTTGGAGTTGTGTACAATTATTTGTGAATTTTTGAAAAACGGGTTCTGAATCTGAGGTGGTTTCAGATTCTGTTTTCAAAGGGGATTTTAACAAAGGGTTGTAGTGTAATTTCCGCTAACCACTATTCACCCCCCTCTAGTGGTGTTTATTGCAGGTGCACGGTCCAACATTTGGTATCAGAGCCAGACCAACACCACTAAAAAGAAGCAAGATTCAACACCATACAATACAAGGCCAAGAAACAACGATTCATTATATACTGCTTGTCTCAAATCCAAGGTACATACTATGGCTATTGTTTCTCACAAAGGTGAGTTGGAAGGTATGTCTACACAACGCCCTCCTCTTTTTGATGGCAATAATTTTGTTCATTGGAAACTAAGAATGAGGCTATTCTTAATGGCTATAGACATCGATTTATGGTCTATAGTTGAAGATGGACCGTACATTCCAACGAAAGTTACAGAAGTTAGTGGAGTAACTCAAGAGGTTGAAAAATGTAAAAGTGAATGGTCATCAGATGATAAAAAGAAAATGTCCATGAATGCTAAAGCTATGCAATTACTTTTGAATGGACTTACAACTTCTGAAGCTGGATATGTGTCAAATTGCACAAGCGCACACGACATGTGGAAATCACTTGTATTAAAGCATGAAGGTACTAGTGGTGTTAAAGAGTCAAAAATAAACATGCTTATGACTGAATTAGAGACTTTCAAAATGTTGCCAAACGAATCCATAACATCTATGGATTTGAGGATTACTAATATTTTCAATGCCCTTGAAGCTTTAGGAAAGTCATTTTCGAACAGTGAAAAGGTTCAAAAGGTGTTACGAAGCCTCCCTGCTGAATGAGATCCAAAGGTGACTGCAATCGAGGAGACAAAGTCAATCACTAAGATGGATGAATTGATCGGGACTCTTAAAGTTTACGAGGTTAAATTAAACCAACGAAAGTCTGAATCGTCTAAGTCATCCGGTAAGTCAATAGCTTTCAAAACAACCGAAACACATGCTAGTAACGATGATAGTAATAGTGATACTGAATTAGACGATGAGTTGATATTGATAGCTAGAAAACTAAGAAAATTTTTCAAACGTCCAAATAGGAATAGACAACGTAATTCTTCTTCTTCTTCTTCTCAACCTAAGAAGAATAACATAAACAAATGGAATAATAAAGAATTAAAGTGTTATGAATGCGGTCAAAAAGAACATATCTCATACGACTGTCCCACGAAGAAAAATAATAACAACAACAATAATAAACAAGCCAAGAACAAGGAGGCTCAAACGACAAAGACAAAGGAGTCTAAGGCAAGAAAAGGGAAACGAGCAATGAAGGTGAGCACATGGAGCGACTCATCCGACTCAGAATCCGAATCTGAGGAAGCTCAAGTCTGCTTCGTATCCAACGAGGTATGTTCTTCTTCTGATAGTGATTCCGATAGTGACATGACATTTGATGAAATGTATGAAGAATTCTTAAGAATGCATGCTCACTGTAAGAGGCTCTCTAAAGAAAAGAAGAAACTAGTTGAAGAAAATGACAAGTTGAAGACGTCCAACTTGGAATTCTCCGATCAACTAGAATCTCTTAAACAAGAGTCTACTAATACTCTTGATTCTTTAGAGAATAAAATTGAATCATATAGGAAAGATGAACAAAAGTTACAAATGGAAAATAAAATGTTAAAATCCAAGTTAGAAAGTTGTGAAAATGAAATAGTACAACTTAAGTCTTCTAAATTTACCTTAGAAAAAATGATAGAACAATTTAAATCTGGTGCAAATATGTTAGATACACTTATATCATCACAAAAGTATGGAAATGATAAAACTGGATTGGGATATAAAGAAGAAGATGAAAAATTAGATAAAAAGACTAAGTTTGTATCATCAACTACGAAACAACCTTATAAAGTTATAAAAACAAACTTGTCTGCTAAATCTTCTTCTACTCCTTCTGCTTCTTATTCAAAGATAAAAATGCAGCATGCACCCATAAAAACACACACGCATAACTATACATCTAGGCCAAACTTTGCATCTAGACAATCTAGAAATTATGCCTACTTGTATACAAATGCAACTAGACCGAATAAAATGCATACAACTTATTATGGACCTAAATATAGGCAACACTCTTATAAGTCTTATAGAAATGCCTACAAACACACTTATATAGCGCCATATAAGAAACAAAATCGCATGCCTTATGCACATTATAAAATTCGGCCATCCTATAATGATTATCAACCATGGTACAACATGTATAACAATGTATCTTCACTTATGTGGAATAATCATGTATATGCTAATTCTTCTTATTTTCCAAATTATAACAATGCTAAAAATGTGCCTAGAAGGTATATTCAAGTTTGGATACCTAAGGGATATCTAAACAAGAATAGTGCCCCTAACATTCAAGGACCCAAATAAAGGGTACCTAAAACTTTGTCTCCATTGTAGGATAAACGCAAGGAATGCAAGAAGGAGGCAAAGTCAAAGAATCTAAAAACCAAATGGTTTTTAGATAGTGGATGTTCGAGGCATATGACGGGGAACCCCAAACTATTCATCGAATTGGAACATATCAAGAATGGAGGAAAAGTAACATTCGGTGACAACAACAAAGGACAAGTTATTGGAAAAGGAACAATTGGGGACCCTAACACATTTCAAATACGAAATGTGTTATTAGTACGCAATCTATCTTATAATTTACTTAGCATTTCTCAACTTATAGATTGTGGTTATAATGTATCCTTTCTTCCCAATTCTTGTGATATAATAAATGAAAAAGGAGAAACGGTTTTAAAAGGAAATAGAGATGGAAATATTTATACTCTTACCTTAGATAACATGTTAGATGCTAAGGTTAAGTGTTTAATATCACATGACTTAGATGTAAATTTATGGCATAGAAGATTAGGCCATATAGGAATTTCAACTATTAAGAAATTGTCTAAGAAGAATTTAATTAGAGGAATGCCTAAGTTAGACTTAGATAATTTTCAAATGTGTGAAACATGTATTAAGGGAAAACACATTAAAGAAACCTTAAAACCGAAACATGAAGTGAGTACTAGTCATGTACTAGAATTGCTTCATTTAGACTTATTTGGTCCAAGTAGGACAAGAAGTCTAGGTGGACACTACTATGTGTGTGTCATAGTAGATGATTACTCACGCTACACATGGACACTGTTCTTAACACACAAAGACGATGCTCCATTAGCAATCAAAACTCTTATTAAGCAACTTGAAAACATTTATGAAGAAAATGTTAAAAGAATTAGAAGCGATAGAGGTGGAGAATTTAAAAACAAAGACGTAATAAAATTTTGCGAACTATATGGAATAAAACATGAATTCTCACCACCTAGAACACCACAACTCAATGGAGTTGTTGAACGTAAAAATAGAACAATTCAAGAAGTTTCTAGGACAATGCTGTGTGAAAATAAATTACCTAAATATTTATGGGCTGAAGCTGTTAGTTGTGCATGCTATATTATAAATAGGCTCACTATTAGAAAGAAATTAAATAAAATGCCTTATGAATTGTTAAACAATAGACAACCTAAGATAGATTATCTTAAAGTATTCGGATGTAAATGTTTTGTGCTGAACACTAAGGATAATCTAGATAAATTTGAACAAAAGTCTATTGAATGCATATTTGTTGGGTATTCAACTAACTCAAGAGCATATAGGTGTTATAATCCTGCATCTAGAAAAATAATTGAATCCATACATGTGAAATTCAATGAAAATGCATGCTTTGAAGTTAGTGATAAACATCAACATAAACAAGAAAATAATGTTGAAAATATTTTTGATGATGATATATTACTTGAGCCTATTCATGATCATCTAGAACCAACTTCCCCTGAACAAGACAAACATGAACCCTTAGATGAAATAAATCAAGAGACTCTGCAATTAGAAGATACAACTAATGATCCAATTACATATGATAACGTTCACACTAATGAAATATTTGAACAAGATGAGGGTGAACTTAATCAATCTAGGAATTGGTGGCACCCTAGAGAACTAATCATTGGGGATCCAAGTGTTGGGGTTAAAACACGTAGAAATATAAGTCAACTTGAAGGACATAGCTTAATCTCACAATTTGAACCTAAGAACGTAAAGGAAGCCTTAGGTGACATATCATGGATAGATGCTATGCATGAGGAATTAAATCAATTCACAAGGAACAACGTGTGGGACTTAGTACATAAACCTGAAGACAAGTCTATCATAGGAACTAAATGGGGTTTTAGGAATAAAATGGATGAACAAGGAAATATTACAAGGAATAAGGCTAGACTAGTCGCACAAGGTTATAATCAACAAGAAGGAATAGATTATGAAGAAACATTTGCACCCGTTGCACGACTAGAAGCAATTAGATTGTTACTTGCGATTGCAAGTATAAGCAAAATTAAGCTCTTCCAAATGGATGTCAAGAGTGCGTTCTTGAATGGATACATCCAAGAAGAAGTGTTTGTAAAACAACCTCCTAGATTCGAAGATCCGAAGAATCCGAACCATGTTTATAAGCTTAAGAAAGCTCTATATGGTTTAAAACAAGCTCCAAGAGCTTGGTATGATAGATTTGTAAACTTTCTTATTGCAAATAATTATCAAAGGGGGACCATCGACAACACATTATTCCTAAGAAGAAAAGGTAATGATTTGTTAATAGTTCAAATATACGTAGATGATATAATCTTTGGTTCAACCAACCCTACTTTAGTAAAAGACTTCGAAGAATGTATGAAGTTAGAGTTTGAAATGTCAATGGTAGGAGAGTTGAATTACTTCTTAGGACTTCAAATCAAACAAACCCCTCAAGGAATTCACATTAGCCAACTTAAGTATGTCAATGATATGATTAAGAAGTTTGGCTTTGAAGAATTAAAACCAACACCTACCCCCATGAGTGTTAGCACCAAACTAGACAAGGATGAAAATGGTAAAACTTTTGATGACACACTCTATAGGTCTATGATTGGGTCACTATTATACTTAACTGCATCAAGACCTGATATCATGTTTAATGTGTGTATGTGTGCTAGGTTTCAATCTTGTCCTAAGGTATCACATTACAATGCAGTTAAAAAGATCTTTAGATATCTTAAGCATACACCTCACTTAGGACTGTGGTATGATAGAAACGCTAAGTTGGAATTACACGCATATAGTGATGCTGATTATGGTGGTTGCAAATTAGATAGAAAATCCACTAGCGGTACTTGTCAATTCATAGGAACCAACTTGATTTCTTGGTTTTCTAAAAAGCAGGCTAGTGTAGCTCTTTCTACCACTGAAGCCGAGTATATCGCTTTGAGTTTATGTACTACCCAAATACTTTGGCTTAAACAGCAACTTAGTGATTTTGGCATTAAAATGAATAAGATTCCAATTTTCTGCGATAGCACAAGTGCAATCAATCTTTCGCGGAATCCGGTGCTTCATTCTAAGGCCAAACACATTGAGGTGCGATATCACTTTCTTCGTGATCATGTTCAAAATGAGGATATAGTGATAAACCACATAAGAACTGATCATCAAATCGCTGACATCTTCACCAAACCCCTTAATCAAGCCACTTTTGAAAACTTACGAGCCAAATTAGGAATGATGACTTATGATACCATTGTATAGTTCTATCTTTTGCATGATTTGCAAAATAAAGAGGGAGATAGAATAAGAACATGATTTTAGTTGGTAAGTCATGTTTTAGTTGGTAAGTCATGATGAATGATATGCTAAGTTTTTATTGATATAAATTTTGGAGCATAGGTTAAGGGGGAGAGTATGAGTTGCGGGGGAGCGGCATACTATTTAAAAGTTGAAAACATAGTTGAAAACATTTGGTTAAACTTTTGGCTATAAGTTGTGACATTAAAATCATGTTAGGTTATTTTGAAAATCATCCAAAAGGGGGAGAATGTTGAGAAATATGTTTGGATAATTTTCAAAGTCATGATTTTAAGTGATGAATACTTAAAAATGTCACATATGGTGTTATAAATGAAAGAGTTGAATACGTGAAGAAAAATGACACGATGTCTAGGGTTGTTAGAAATATTTTTCTAAAATGTGATAAAATAGTTGTTTTTATTTTTACATGATTTATTAGGTTAAGGGGGAGAGTATGAGTTGCGGGGGAGCGGCATACTATTTAAAAGTTGAAAACATTTGGTTAAACTTTTGGTTATAAGTTGTGACATTAAAATCATGTTAGGTTATTTTGAAAATCATCCAAAAGGGGGAGAATGTTGAGAAATATGTTTGGATAATTTTCAAAGTCATGATTTTAAGTGATGAATACTTAAAAATGTCACATATGGTGTTATAAATGAAAGAGTTGAATACGTGAAGAAAAATGACACGATGTCTAGGGTTGTTAGAAATATTTTTCTAAAATGTGATAAAATAGTTGTTTTTATTTTTACATGATTTATATATGTTTATCATGTTGTGATTATGTGATTTTTATGATGATAATATCTTGTGACTAATATGCCCTCGAAGTTTCTACAACTTACCAAAAAGGGCAAAAGTGGTATTTTGAGTTTTGTAGGTACTCGACATGGTGAATATGATTCAAAGAAGATATTATCATCTTATTTATTATCAAGAAGGTGTTATTATATTTAATTCTGACCATCGGGGTCATTTCTGGAGTTTTATCTCACTAGGGGCATTTTGGTCATTTTACCCCCGAAGACAGTTTCGGTATTTTTACTCAAGGAATCTCTTGAGTATCTTATTATATTCATTCTGGAGTTCATTTAGTATATTCTTGAAGATTATTTGGTGGTTTTCTATTTTATTCTCTCATTTGATGATTTTATCGACGGTAACGGGATATGTGACGGTATTCGATGTCACGTTCTATTTTCTCTTGAAGACTCTTACATATATGTTATTGGAGGTTCTTAATCATCATCTTTCAGAGATTACAAGGTGTCCTTGGTGCAAGATTCATCACAATATGTCAAGGAGAAATGGGAATTTTGATATTATATGTTGACATAACCTTGTCAACTATTATTTGTTGATTTCTCCTCAAAAATCTGAGTTGGTATACATATACACAGCCTCCAAAACGTGATTATACAGATGGAGATGATGTTTTTCTCATTTTATGAGTTGGAGACAAGAAGACAAACCAAAAGCAAGCTAGTTGGCAAAAGTTGTCAACTTGAAATTTCAAATTTGAAGTTAATGGAGACAAGGTTGTTGGAGATGATTATGGAGGTGCTTTAATTCAAAATTTTCAGCCATCACATGGTCTAAAAGTTGGAGAGAATATGCCATCTATTCACACTATAAATAGGAGGCAAGGTGAAGAAGAGAAGACACACACTTGAAAGCAAAAATTGAAGATTGTTGTCGTGCTATTCTCTTCTCATATTTTCGTTCATACTTTGTGTAGCTAAGGTGTTCCATTTCTAGTTGTTGTCCAGCTACACTATACACACCTTCTTGTGTTTTATTTGTAAGATTGATTAGCCAAATCTATAAGGCTACATCAATAGGTGACAGAGGTGTTGCAACCAAGAGTTGCATAAAGGTGTTCATCCAAGTCTTGAATAGGGTTGGTGTTTAACCCAAGGATCAAGCTTGGTTCTTGCTGTAATTTGGTTCATACCATAGTGAAATCCAAGGAAAGGTGTTCCTTGGGACTGGAGTAGGTCACATTGACCGAACCAGGATAAATTCTCGGTGTTCTTCTCTTGTTTCTTTATTTCTGTTTTCTGCCGTTTTTGACTGCAGTTTTCACACAACTTCTCGCAATTTGAAAAAATATCTAAACACTTTCAAAATTCGTGATTTTTGGTGGAGTTATACTTCAGACTGTTAGCTTTCATTTGCAACAAGAATCACTTTATTTGAGCAAGGGAAAGTTAGTCTTTCAGTCTTTGCAAGATAACTGCTCCAATCTGGATGCAATCTGACCAGTTTTGAGAAAACTTAAATTCTGTATTTTTCAAGAGTTGGTTAAGGTCAGGGCCTTTTGGAAACTTCATCTACACATCCTAAGGAGTGTTTTGATATAAATATCAACCTTTTTGGTTGAGTATTCAAAGAGAAACACGTTTTGCAAAATCAGCAACATTCTGTCCAATTCTGTCCAGATTGACCATCTGAATCTTTTTATTTATTTGAAGGGTCAAACGATCTTATTTTTGTCTGATTTTTGGATAGAGTCTTGTTAACTCATTGAAGTTAAATTCTGGAAATTTTCATAATTTTTGGAGTTGTGTACAATTATTTGTGAATTTTTGAAAAACGGGTTCTGAATCTGAGGTGGTTTCAGATTCTGTTTTCAAAGGGGATTTTAACAAAGGGTTGTAGTGTAATTTCCGCTAACCACTATTCACACCCCCTCTAGTGGTGTTTATTGCAGGTGCACGGTCCAACAACACTTTCCTTCTCTTTCTCGGTAGTAGGACAACACCGCTTGCTCAACTTGAAATGACCTGCAAATGGTGTATTAATTGGCTTGGCATTCTTCATATTGAACCTTTCAAGCACCGTTCAATATACTTCTCTTGTGACATCCAAAGCTTACCAGCTTTTCTATCACGAACAATTCCAATGCCAAGAATTTGCTTTGCAGGACCCAAATCCTTCATATCAAAGGACTTTGACAAGTCCTCTTTCAACCTGTGAATCATCTCAAAATCTTGTCCCACTATCAGCATATCGTCAACATACAAGCAAAGGATAATGAAGTTACCTTCAGAGAACTTTCTAAAATAAACACAAGGATCTGCAGAAGTCCGCTTGTACTCATTAGTACTCATAAAGGAATCAAACTTGCGGTACCATTGCCTTGGTGCCTGCTTGAGCCCATAGAGACTCTTTTTAAACTTGGAAACAAAATTCTCCTTTCCCTTAACTTCAAATCCTTCTGGTTGCTCCATGTAAATCTCCTCATTCAAATCACCGTGTAAAAAACCAGTTTTTACATCAAGTTGTTCAAGTTCAAGATCCAAACGGCAGCTAGTCCCAAAATTATACGAATGGAAGTCATCTTCACCACTGGTGAAAAAATCTCATCAAAGTCAATGCCTTTCTTCTGGTGGCATCCCTTCACCACTAGTCTTGCCTTCCGCCTCACTAGCTTATGGTCATCTTTCTTGTTCTTAAACAACCACCTGTTCTTCAAGACTTTCTTCTCTTTTGGATGCTTCACCAAGTCATAGGTTTCATTCTTCTTCAAAGAACCCATCTCCTCTTGCATAGCCTTAAACCAATGGTCACCTCTTGAAAGCTCTCAGGCTCCCCCTCATCTGTGATTAGGATATACTCAGAACTGGGATAAAGTCTTGAAGGTTGTCGAACTCGGGTTGACTTTCTAAGTGTTGGCTCTTCCACCTGTGGACTGAATTGCTCCCCCTGATTAGAAGGCTCTCCATGTTCAATTTCTACAGCTTCATCATCAGGTTGTGGTACAACAACTTCTGGTTGTACCTCTTCAATATGGTCATGTTCATGAATGTTGTCATGACCATCCTCGGGAGCATCACCTGTTTGTTGATCATCTGGAACAGAAATAGGAGACATATCAGTAACAACATGAGAGAAATCAGTAGAATAAGTCTTACCAGCACCTAAGAGATGAAAACCCATCTCGTGCTCATTAAAGACAATGTCTCTACTCTTCACAACTTTTTTGCTTTGCTGGATCATAAAGCATGTAACCAAACTCTTCATCACCATATCCAACAAACACACAAGGATAAGTCTTAAAATCAAGCTTCAATCTTTGTTCCTTCGGCACATGCATGAAAGCCTTGCATCCAAACACCCTCAAATGAGAATAAGAGGGATCTTTCTCGAACCAAACCCTCTCAGGAATCTCAAACTCCAAAGGAACTGATGATGCTCTATTTATCAAGTACACAGCGGTTCCAACCGCTTCTCCCCAAAATGACTTAGGAAGATTGAACATCCTAAGCATACATCTCACTTTTTCAACAATAGTTCTGTTCATCCTCTCGGCAACACCATTGTGTTGTTGGGTACCAGGTTCTGTTCTTTCATGTTGAATGCCATATCTTGAGCAATATGCTTTAAACTCATTTGAAGTGTACTCACCTCCATTATCAGTTCGGAGATGCTTCAATTTGCAATCTGACTCCCTTTCCACCATGGCATGAAACTTCTGAAAGATACCAAACACCTCGCTTTTGTTTTTCATCTTATAAACCCAAGTTCTCCGAGTAGCATCATCAATAAAAGTAACAAAGTATTTGTTACCACCAAGTGATTCCACCTCTATGGAACCACACACATCAGAGTAAACCAACTCTAGCTTCACTTTTTTTCTTGTGGATCTCATCGGAAAAGAAACTCTATTTGCTTTCCTGCTAAACAATGATCACAAGGGTCAATAGAGATGGTAACATCAACAGGAATAAGAGACTTACCATCCAACAACTTTATACCCTTCTCACTGACATGCCCCAATCTTCGGTGCCATAAGTTAGATGAAGTTTTCTCCTCAACAGCATCCAACTCACTAGTACACACTTTCAAGTGTGTCTTATGCAATGTGCAACAAAGCTTGCCACGAGCAACGGTCAAGGAACCCTTAGTCAATTTCCATTTACCCTCGCCAAAAGTGTGCTTGTAACCTTCTTGATCAAATACATTAGCAGACAATAAATTGAGGCGTAAATCTGGAATGTGGCGAACATCTCTCAATGTCAAATAGCACCCAATATTGGTTTGTACTCGAATATCTCCAATTCTAACAATACTAGCTGAACTCTGGTTTTCCATCTTCACACTACCAAAATCTCCAGCTCGGTAGTCAATAAAGTACTCCTTAACAGGAACACAATGATAAGAAGCCCCAGTATCAACAAGCCATTCGGAATTGGAATTGTCAATATGACAACAATCACCAGTAGTACAAATCAAAGAAATAAAATCATCTGAAGTAGAAGTTGTCACAGCTGTATTCTTGTCCTCACCCTCTTTGTGATGATCATTTTTCTTCTGTCGCTGATCTCTTTTCAACTTATAGCAAAATTTTTGAATATGACCAGGCTTGCTACAATAGTGACATATAGTGGGTTCTCTCCCATCCTTGGACTTGGACCTGTACTTAGACTTGCCACGCCCCTTGGGACATCTACTCTTGCTTCTTCCTCTATTCTCTACCACAAGTGCTTGTGAAATATCAACACCCATCTCTTTTCTTCTAACCTCTTCATTGAACATGCTCTCTTTAATGACATCCAATGAAAGCGTACCATCTGGAGCTGAGTTGCTGATGGACACAACCAAGGTTTTCCAACTGTCCGGCAGAGAACTCAATAGGAATAAAGCCTGCAACTCATCATCAAGAACAATCTTCATCACAGTCAACTTGTTAATGATATCTTGAAAGTCACTTAGATGCTCAGAAACTGACTTCCCTGGCTTCAACTTGAGATTAACAAGTCTCTTAATCAATGAGGCCTTGTTGTGAGCAGTCTTTCTCTCATAAAGACTCTCCAATTTTCTCCACAACTCAAGTGGCTCAGTCTCTTGAGACACATGATTGAATATGCTAATGTCAATCCACTGCCTAATTGTTCTCAAAGTCTTTCTCTTTAGCTTTTCCCATTCTTTATCCGACATCTTCTCTGGTTTAGTAGGTGTGTCATCTTTCTTGGTTTTATCCACATCAATTGGGTCAAAAAAATCTTTACAGTATAGCAAATCTTCCATCATCGGACGCCAAATGGAATAATTGGTTGATGTCAATTTAACCATTGAATGATTTCCAGATTCCATATCTACAGTTTAACCATTGGCTCTGATACCAGTTGTAGGGGAGAAACAACAAGTAGGACACAACACCTACAAGGATCAACTTCAAGACAACCAACCAAAGCTTAACCCAATTCACCACAATTGATTCACCAAGCAAAGATCAATCTCACATCAAAACCACAAGCAAATTATCAACGATAAAGATGCAAACAACACACGAGATGTTTACATGGAAAACTCCTTCAATGTGAAGGATAAAAACCACGGGACTTGTAAGGAGTCCACCCTTCTTCTTCTCTTATTATGAAAATTGAGGGTAAAAACAACCAAATCAGTCTACAAGGATGTTACAGCCCAACAACAATAACATACATAAGAGCCAACAATTGAGAGAGAATAAAAGTACAGAAATTTCACCAAAAACCGCAGCTGACACCAACAGCGATTACAAATGATCCAAAGCTCCGATTCAAAAACTGAACGGTCAAAATGTAGCCTTGTGTGTTGCGAAGAAGCTGTCCAAATTTCAGCACAATCCAACGGTTTGATCTCCGGAGATCGTCAATATACCACAGACTGTCCAGAAAACATGCACCCACGAAAATTCCCTGTTCTCTCTCCCTATTCTGATTTTTCCGTGTCTCCCTTCCCCTTTCTCAGCTGTCGAAATTTTTATCCAGAAAACAGCCTTCCAGGGCTTCTAAGAGATGCACCCCTAATGCCCAAATCATTTGGGCCTCACAAAATAAAATGATAGGAATAAATGAGCTGGACTCACAATACCACAACAAGGTGCTGGTTGGGAATTCGGTCATTTTGGTTATGAGCCTGGGAGTTGTGTGTTCTGTATTTTTGCCGTGGGTTATGATCTTGTATCGTATGAGTATTAGCTGGCAGCTGCTGTATTTTGGTTTTCTGGATTAGCCTTGTGGAGAATTGACTCCATGCAATGTTCTGTTTTAGAAAGATTCTGTGTCTTCTACAACATTAAAGCAACAAGAATATCAGAATTTATGACTGATATTTGAGTTGAGTAAAGAGATATAGCTGTTGTGCATTCAAGAATCATGACACATTTGTATGTACAGTGGTTAGTTTGACGTGAAAACCATACAAGCCTGCCTATTAGTCTTTATCATGTAAAGCGTTCTGTGGCTTGCACGATTGAACAGTCATAATCATTCTTTTACTTCGACAATCAATATAGTTTTGTGATTTTTTTCCACCTTAAGAATATAGAAGCGCATTTAAAACGAGGGACAGGAGGGAAGGGGAGAGTGGGTAGAGGCAGGGAGCTGGCGAAGCACATAGAGTATATCTTGTTTCTGAAAGTTTGGCATCTGATTCAGTCAAGATCCACTTAAAAGTTTGTCAGGTATAACAGATGCAAGCAAATTAGTGCCTTGAGCTGGTTGTATTTTGTAATGAAGTAATTAGCGATGTTTCCATAGTTAATAAAGGGACCATACCCTACTCTTCTGACGGCCATGGATTTTCATTGTGTCCCCATTTTATGGGAGAAGGAATTGAGGTTGAATTATCACGTGGAATACCTGTCTCATATCAGCATACTATGAAAATGAATGAACCGCTTTCAGAAAGTGTGAAGTAATTAAACCAAGTCTTCCAATGTCAAAATGCTGTAAAAGCTGGTGAAGTTCAAGTTATTTTCCATGTCCGACGTTTTCTTTCATGGAAAGACATTGCACTGTTGTTACGAGTTATCGCTTTTTGTGAACCTTCTTATTCTGAATGCTATAGTGATTTTGCAGAGGAGATTTAATGGCCTTTCAATCAGAAGGTTGAAGGAGATTCAATGCTACCGAGGCATACGACATATTCAGGGACTGCCATGTCGGGGCCAACGAACAAAGAACAACTGCCGCATGCTTAAGGGCAAGAAGGTTACAGTTGCTGGGAAGAAAAAGGCTTCGCGTTGATTCATGTGCTCATTAATGTACATTTGGAAAAGTTGCATCTACAGTTGAGGTTTCCAAACTCATTGCATTACAACACAAGTTGATTGGCATGCGTATGTAGACTCCAGATCCTTACTTGGCTTTACATTTTAAAAAATCCCATTTGCTGTCTGCGTCTTTAGATCTGGTTATGGTGGGATCGATTATCAGACTGTAGCCAACTCCACCATAAGATTATGAAAAGCAAAGAACTCCTCAATGCACTATGAATTATTTGATAATGTAGAAGCCCCTTTTTCTTGACAATGACCAGGTTCTGTTAGAATCAATTATATTAATTATAATTGATTGCTATAATCTCGTGATTTATTTATAAATCACTAATGTGGATCATATGTATAATGTATCCGTACATTATATTGGCTAGATACGTTGCAATTATTGACTGCATTAATTGTCAGATTTGATTTTGATTGATTGACAATTATTAAGTTTCCTTGATGGAAGGAATTGATTGTCAGTCAAATATGGAAGGGGGTCCCCGACCTAGCCTATAAATAGAGGGCCTGTGATATTCCATCAATCATAGCTATACGGCATTTAGATAGGCATAGGCTGGAAGACTTCATTTCCCGCAAGGATTCTTCTCTGCAGCAGACTTCCGATTCGAAGGCGACGACTAAGCGATAATGGCCGGAGGTAACTTTTATGCTTCCGCTATTTATTTTGGCCTAACATTACACCACTTTTTTCTGATGTGACTCGTGACCATTTCTGTAGCTTGCGTTTACTCTCCTTTCAGCAATGGCTGATGTAAAATACATATCATGGTTATATCAGAGCAGGGCACTGCCCGGCTGCACTCGAGTTTGATGGCTATATGGGTGCTTGGCGTTTCGGTCATCCTCCTGTAGACCACATTACTTACATGAAATGCATTGATCCTTCAAAAAGAATAACAACGCTTAGTTGGAACATGCAACTGATACCTGCCTGTCCTGATTCTTGCTCAATTTCTGATTCTTGGACAACATTTCCTTTTCTTCCCAAGCTTCCAAAGCTAATTCCAATTTGTTAGACTCACTGTAATCAAAATTGCGGCTCGATTTACCAAGCCTTATCATTATATATTATGATGCCTATCTATGAAGCTCTACGAGGCTAAGTACAGCGGGATAAGGGTTACTGTCTCTATAGTCCATCATGAGTCCATGAGAAGGAAGAATCATACAGCGGTAAGCTGTAACCACCTTTAGAATCCATGAGATCAACTGCTATGCTTTCATCCAACGAAGTGATTATAGAAATATACACACTATACTGTACATATACCCCACACTATGCTGTATATATATCCTGTTGATATACAATCTATATTGACTTTGTACTATACATATACACTACTTAGTTTACACATTAGTTTAGTGGGTTAAGTGATATAGCCGTTAGCAGGAATATAGCCGTTGTATTCCAACCGTTGGCAATCCAGGCAGCTTGTTGCCTGCAGTCTCTATAAGACTTTACTCATTTGTACATTTATGAATTAAGACTGAATAATACTTTGATTCAGCCTCCAATCCATTCTTTAATATTTCTACAGTGATACATATCATATGATTGAAGTCACTTGTAGAGTTGTCTATAACCGAGAGTAGGACGTAGGGGTGAAAGTGAGGCAAACGAGAGGCAATTAAATTCGGTTTAAATTTTTATTCCACTAGTTTGGTTCGATAAAGCTTTGAGATTTAAATCGATTTGACCCGAAAATTTAGCGAGCCAATCTTGAGCATATTAATGTTTCACTCGTTAGCTTACGAATATGTTAGAACTTTTATATATATATATATATGTATATATATATATATGAAAATTATGCATGATTTTGTGTTATATTAGCATATATTTTTTTGATACAACAATATATTAAATATGTTAACGGGCAATTATCTTAATGATAATAAGTTTTCATGCAAAAAACTAATAAGAGTTTAATAATATCAGTTAAACATTTATGTTTGTACCTAATACATGTAATTTCTTAAAATAAAAGACTATTTATTTTTACTCGAATAGGTTCAAACAATGTCTGAGTTTGACTCGAGTTCGAAGACGATCAAGTTCAAACTTGAGATTGAATAACATTTAAAGATCAAAATCGAGTTCGAATTCGAAAAAATTTAAAAGTGTTCGACTCAATAATTTAAATGCTTGTATCGGCTCGGATCGTTTGTATTCCTATAAGACCTCAGTTTTCAGGAGGAAGATGATGATGTGCAAAACTAAAAGAAAAACACAACATTAGCTGTGAGTTATAGTAGAGTTAACAACTTATATTCATTGGAGTATTTTTTTTATTATCAAGTTAAAACAACTTAGGTGATTCCTAAACATGTTGCAACTTAAGTCGCAGTTTACGTAATCAAACCAAGAAAGGAAACTTCATAAGTACGATGGCTGAATATATTTTCTTTTGCTAATATGGATGTATGTCATACGTGGAAAAAGTCTGTACTTATAAATACTAGCATTCGTTGTCCCAAAATTATAAAAAATTTAAATTATTAGCTTCAATTATGGAACTAACGGTATTAATGGCTCGGAAGAGGCGTGTATGGAAAAAAAAAACTGCCCAGATGACAATCTAATCTAATATTATAAACATTTGATCCAAAAAATAAAGAAAAAAAAACACGGTAACCAACTCTGTATAGTCTAAGGAAAAATTGGAATGAGATCTCCTCACCGCGCGGTGAGTCACCGCGCGGCCCAGGACGCGACACGTGGTAGCAGTAGGGGATGGTGAGGCTAGATAAGGGTTACCCTCACCCAGCCTCACCATCCCCCTTTTTTGTCACGTGTCGCGCGGTCACGCACGCGGTGAGGGGGGAGCGGTGAGGGGATCCTATCCTGGAAAAATTAGCCTCTGTCTTCCCTCTTCTTCATCCTCTCTTCGCTGAATCTGAATCGCCGAGAGTCTGGGACTGGGGAATCGCACATCGCATACTCGCAGGCGCAGGCGCAGGCGCAGGCCTTGCCACCATTTTATCCCCTGGAAGCCGGAATCCTTGCGGCTTTGACTCCATTTTATCGCCTCCCACATTTCTAGGTCTAGGTAATTTCTTCTGTTTACATCAATTTTGGCTTTGATTTGTTAGCATAATTTGTAGATCTGGTGCAGCAGAAAACGTCCTTTCAGTTTTCTTGGTATGTGTTCAGCTTTCTAATTCTCTCCTGCCATGGCTGCAACAACTTGCAGCACTTAGCTTTTTCTTTTCGTATTTCTCCTCAAAGACTAAATTGCATTCCAAAGGCTCTATCTTTCAACTTGCCTAGTAGAACTTCTTCACTCACAACACTTGCAATGGGACACGACAAGTTGGGCGAATTGGGGCAAAGGATCCGTTTGAGTAAATGCAGCGGGAATTTACAACCTTAGTTGAGCTTTTCTTTGTTCGGGGACGGGCTCGGCTCGTTCGACAACTTAGTGTGAACCAAGCTTGAATCGTTAATTTATGCTCGTTTAAAAATCCCAGCCTATTCGGCTCGTTCGACAACACCACCGAACCGAGTTTGAAACGGCCAGCCCTATGTATAGATACAACCTTCCATCGACATATAGTTGGTCCAAAATAGAACAGCTTCTCCTAAGAAATGGTGCTCCTCAACCAATTTAAAATTTGTGGATAGGGTTGTAAACGAGCCGAACGAGCCGAGCATTGCGTTGTTCAAGCTCAATTCATTTAATTTAGCGAACGAGCCGAGCTTGTTCGTTTATTTAAACGAATATATTTAATTGTTCAAGCTTGGTTCGTTTAACTCACGAACAACATTAACGAGGCGAATATCTTAAACGAACGGTGCAACTTACCGAGTTCGAACAGAAAAAGGGTGTTCAAGCTATGTTCATTAACCTTTTATCCGAGCCGAGATCGAGCTCGAGTCAAACGAGCCGAACAACCGAACGGCTTGGTTCATTTATAGCCCTATTTGTGGATATACAATTTTTTTTTCTCCCAAAAAAACTAACGCCCACATTGGTGACTAATATCTCTCGATTTATAGAACTTTTCATTTAGAGTTTTTACACATGACTATAAAACGCTCTTCTATTTTCATGGAGAAATCAAACTCCCAACCTCGTTAAAGGATGAGACGAGGTAACCGTCGCACCATGCCTGATGGCTGATGGTTTACAAATTTATTTTTCAATATCTCCATTTTTGTTAATATTTTGTAACCTTCCATTTAAAAACTTATGACATGAACAAGTAAGAATAGGAGAGAAAGATGCAAATGAAATATCTTTTTACATATTTTTTCCTCTTTTTATTAGTCCAATCAAAAATGTTATTGCGCATTAATGTTCTAATCCCAACGCTCATTGTATTTTATAATAGCTTGGGCCTAGGGGCCAACATTGCCACAGGCCCAAATATGTCATTTTAAGATTCGTGAAAGAGAAATTAGGTGCTAGAACGTTGGAAAATCCTTTGAAGTTGACGAGGGTCGGTGGAGCCCTGTTCGGCCATCTCGGCAAGGACCATCTATCTCCCATCTTTTCTTTGCTGATGATTTGTTATTTTTCGGAACCGCTACCAATGCACAGGCGGAGATAATTGCGGGTATTCTTGATGTTTTTTGTCATATTTCCGGCCAAAACATTAGTATAAAAAAATCTCATATTTTGGTCTCAAGGAACATAACTTCACACTTTCAGCCTCATGCTTTTAATCGGATGGGCATCACACGTATTTCAGACTTTGGGCATTACTCGGGAATGCCACTCTTACAGGGGCGTATCAGCCAACAAACATATAATCACATATTGGATAAGGTACGCGCTCGTCTTGGATCTTGGCAGACTAAATTTTTGTCTCAAGCGGGCAGGTGTGTTTTAATCAAAAGTGTCCTATCTTTGATTCCTATTTATGCGATGCAAACCGTCTGCCTACCTGCTAACCTTATTGATAATATTGAGAAGCTATCTTGTCGGTTTTTTTGGGGGGAAACTGCTAATCACCGTAAATTACATTGGTGTTCCTGGGATACCATTTGCATGCCGAAAGACCAAGGTGGGTTGGGAATTAAAAGGTTGCGGCTCATGAATACATCAATGCTTGCGAAATTAGGATGACAATTCCTGAAAAAACTGAGTTCCTATGTGTCCAAATCCTTCGGCATAAGTATGGTGATTTACTACAGGCAAATATGAAGCATAATGTATCCACTACGTGGAGACATATTCGATCAACCATTCCACTACCCAGGGCTTGTCTTGAACATTCTAATATACAAATTGATGGTAGTACTGACGTGATTCGCTGGAAGAACACAGCAAATAGTAAGTTCACCTTGTAGTGCTTATGATGCCCAGCTGGTCATTACAGCATCTCCAGCGGCTCACATATAGGACCATGTCTTGGCCATGAAGGGAGCAGGTCGACTGAATTTTTTATTATGGCAGGCGTGTCACGAGATGCTGCCTACTAGCTCATTTTTACACCAACGCCATATATGACTAAGTAGCAACTGCAGCACATGTGGGTATATGAAGGATGATGTATTGCATTCATTGCATGATTGCCTGTGAGCAAGCAGCGTGTGGTGTTTATTGATGCATTATGAGAATATGACAGCTTTCTTCCAGCATGAGACGAGTAGTGTTTGGATTTTATCCAATTTGCAAGACATCCGCAATCCCCCGAGATTAGATATGGAATGAAGGTATATCTTCCGTGAAGGTGTTCATACTATATAGTACTGGCACAACCAGGTGCAGCATAATCACATTGATCGGCCTCCTTCACCTTGGCATACTTGTAGTGACATCCTTTGAAGGGCTAAGCAACAAATAGTGGCAGCTTGTATATAGTTACAGTAGTATACTGTTTTGATATTTCTCATTTGATGTACGCTTGTTTTATTCATCAATGAAATACGATCCATTTTCTCAAAAAAAAAACTTTGATCTCATCAGATTCCGTAAACCATTACTATTCTCAGATTCCTAACTTCTGCCCTCGATTTCGTGTCGCGCGAGAGCGTCTCCTGTGAATTTGGCGTATCAGATTCTATTCCCGGTTGCTTTGGTACCATACTTCTAGAACTTTTGAATGTCTGTGCGAAAATTTTGTGGAAATTGCACATGGTTATGTGGTAAATATTTTCTTAAACTGAGTAACTATTTCTCTCAGGGTTCTCGATATCGATTGATCATGTCAACTTTTTTCCTGATTGCCGACGATTTCAGACATTAGATTGTTTTGCTCGAACCTCTGAACAGGTTAGTTACATTCGTCTTTTTATTTTATTTCATTTTTTGTCTTCCGAATGCTATATACTCTCACGTGGTAGAGAGAAGGCTGGTCTTTAACTTCATCATAGGAATGGGAACTTTGGAGGAATTTCTGTTTCTCTTTGTTGCATTTTTTGGGTTCTATTCTAAGTTACCCTAGAAGAGATGGTCACTTAAAGCCTAGGTCATTTTGCCGAGAATTTCCCCATTTTTTGAGCTTATTCTTATGGAAGGATGGGAGGTGATTGGAGCTTGAGTTTTGATTTTACCTGATCTCGTGGAATCGGAAAAACGTGCCCAGAATAAAGAAATGAAAAGTATCTCAACAATCTCATTTCTGTCATTTTAGATAATCTTGAAACTCCAAATATTGATAACACGGGAAATGTTTGCTCTGAGATGGAAGAAGTTCAATAGCTGAATAGTGAGACATGAACCACCATATTATCTTCTTTTGGGAAATAAAGGCTCCAAAACGATTGGAACCTTACCCAGGAAAATATTATGCTTGTATTCAGCTTTCCAAAATGTAGTTAAGATGCCAACCATTTGGCTAAGCGACGAAGCTTCAAAATAAGGTAAATCTTGAAGATAGTTTTGTATTTAATATCTCAGTCCTAGCTGGGTGGGTGGGTGTTTGCCTATCAATCTATTGTAAAAGACGAGATTTACTTGTTCGGCCATAAGTACCACCCTGTAGGATGTCTCCAGCAAGTATAACTGCAAGACTCAAGAGAATCATCTGGCCCTGTGTATTAGAGACATGCTGATGAAAAAAAAGAGCCAGAATTGAAAAAAAAATAAAGAAAGAAAAAAGCATTTCATGTGGATTGTATGTTGTATTGGTTTTCAGGTGTTAACCAGTGTTGTTCTCCAATTGCATAGAATGTTGATATGGAACAATTGGCTTCTAAGCTGCCTTTTAAGACTATCTCTTTTTTTTTTTTTAAAAGTTTGCATATTCCTTCAGTTGCTCATTTAGTTGTGATAAGCTATGATGTAAGATCTGGAATTCTTTTTTCTATTTTTATTTGTAAATTTAAAGAGAACTGGATTTATCATAATTTATGCAATTGGTTTTTTTTTTGTTTAGAAAAAGGATCTTTCCATTAACTGATAGAACACATGGGTATGTACATCAACTATAATAGCTATCGTGTAAACTAAATATCATACTAATCTGGATCTATATCTAAATTCATCCTCTCACATGCTATTTGAATATTTCAAACTCTATCAAAAATCATACGAACAATACTATGTACTTCAGGCCGAACATAATCTTCCTCTAAAAGACTCTTGTTCCTTGAATTCCATACAAAGACAATCATTTTGCGGAACACGTACGCCCATTTTTCCCCGTCTGAACATTGTCCGAGATCCTTGGTCAGATTCCAATCAATCCAATCTCGGAGCTAGAGCCTGAAGTCAAAGAACCGCTCCCAATGTGACCGATGCAGCAGCTGCCGCCATATACTTTGACACCCACGAGCAATCCCTAAGAACATGTAAGCCAGTATCCTCCTTCTGATGACATAGATTGCATATAAGCGACGGACTCAAACCATATCTATACAGAAAAGCATTTGTGATTAACCCACCTATCCGGGTCTGCCACAGCAAGAGGTTCCCATGGCTTGGTCCCTTCATCACCCAAATGTTCTGCCAACACCTCCTCTCTTCCATATCGCAAATCATAAGCAGAGTGAACAGTAAAGTTGCCATTTGAGGAGGCCGTCCATG
The DNA here is from genome assembly GCA_036186865.1 of Eustoma russellianum. Taxonomy (NCBI): domain Eukaryota; kingdom Viridiplantae; phylum Streptophyta; class Magnoliopsida; order Gentianales; family Gentianaceae; genus Eustoma; species Eustoma russellianum. The sequence continues at coordinate 5,453,303 of AP025053.1, forward strand.
AGGGGGTATTAGCCTGTGATAAACCAGCTCTGATGACACGTATGGCCGCCAGAATGCTCCTCCACGTAAATGTACTAAGTCGACGGTGTGCAACCACGCTTAACGGGCATCCATACTTCGATCTAAGGATCTTCTCCCATAAGACTTCCTCATTAAGAATTAACCGCCAGACTAGCTTCGCAAGAAAGGCGAGATTCCATAGCCGAGGCCTTTTCAATCCCGTTCTACCCGACGATTTAGGTATGCATATCAGTGGCCAAGCGACAGTATGCACCTTGCGTCTGTCTTCAACCTCCCCTAAAATAAACGACGATTCAGCCTATCAATCTCCTCAATTGTAGAGACTAGAAGCAGTGTTGTCTACATCGCATACATTGACAACGTAGATGTAACAGTCTGTATCAGAATATTCCGAGATGCCCTAGACAAAAGTTGGCCCTTCCGAGCTACAAGTCTATTCCGAACCTTCTCCACTAGATAATTGTATGTAGATTTGGTAACCCGCCCATGTAGCAGTGGCATGCCCAAATATTTATCGAGATCTTTAGTGAGTGAATATCAAATTTCGAGCTCAGACCAACCGCCAAATCGGCCTTCACATTTGCTGACACATGTAAATGAGACTTTGTAGTGCTTACTTTCTGTCCTGATGCCGCGTAGAAAGCCCCAATAACAGCCGCCATGACACCAGCCTGTGCTACAGATGCAACACCAAACAACAAGTCGTCAGCAAAAAGAAGATGTGAAATAGCTGGTCCCTGCCTCGATGCCCTTATCGGCCGCCATAACCCCGTACCTTCAGCTCTATGTATGTACTGACTCAACACATCCATACATAAGACAAACAAATAGGGTGCTAAAGGATCTCCCTGGCGCAATCCTCTCTGCGGCTGGATTGGGTTGAGCCACTGTCCATTCCACAGAACACTCATCCAGGTAGTCGTGATTGTGAACATTATCAGTTTTACCATAGGCTCGTCAAACCCCAAATCCTCGAGCACCCGTCTAAGAAAACTCCATCGTACACGGTCATATGCATTCTTCAGATCCAATTTAACTGCCATCATCCCACTGCGGCCTTTCTTCCTCCGCATCGTATGAAGTATTTCCATGCTTGGTGTCCCGGAATGAAACTACTCTGGCTGACACTGACTAGTTTCCCAATGACAATTTTCAGTCTGTTGGCTATTACTTTCGAGATAATCTTCACCCCCACGTTGGTTAAAGAAATATGTCGAATCTATGAAATTGTTTGGATTGCATCCACTTTCGGTATTAACGTGATAAAAGAATGATTCATGCCCACCGGAAACGTCTGTGAGCGGAAAGCCTCAGAGACAAATTAAACCACTGCTCTTCCGACGACATCCCAATTCCTCTGAAAAAAGATGGGCGAAAAACCATCAGGACCTGGACTTTTATGTGCCCCCATTTGGCTCACAGCAGTAAATATTTCTTGCTCGCTGACATCTCTATTCAACATGTCTCTATCATGGATTGGAAGCACTGGGAATGTGAGTGTAATATCCAAGTTTGCACTTGAAACGTCCTCAATATACAGTTCCTTATAGAATTTGTATGCCAAATGCTTGAGTTTGTTGGGATACTCAACCCAAACACCTTGCTCATTTCGCAATATATTAATCACTTTTCGCCTCTTGCGCATAATTGCTATGGCATGAAAAATCGAGTATTCCGTTCCCCATGCGTAAGCCAATTCAGATGCGCCTTCTGGAACCAATACACTTCTTCCTGACGAAGTATCTCGTGCATTTCATCAATCAAATTCTTCTCAAGCTCGAATAAATAAGATGAGGGACGGTTATACATAGCCTTTTGAATGCCTGTCAGCCGTGCCACATGCATATTTTTCCTCCCTCGAATACTGCCAAACACATGCTTACTCCACCAGGTCAGCTTTTCTGCACAACCGGATAATAATTCCTGCAGACTTTTTCTGTTATCCTTCCAGTTTGGTCTCAAATACTTCTTAAAAGCAGCATGCTCCAGCCAGCATGCCTGGAACCTTAAAGTCGGATGTGAGTGTGTACGGGGCATATCCGGTTGAGTGTGCAATAATAATGGGCGGTGATCCGAACTTGTTCTGGGTAAATGGTGCAACATGGCTCCTGGAAATTTTCCATTCCACCGTGAATTACAGAACGCAAAGTCAATTCTTTCATATATCCGTCCTGTTTCTTGGCGCCCGTTGGTCCAAGTGTATTGAGGACCTGAGAAAGGTAATTCCATTAATCCACACAACTCAATCTGTTGAAATATATAGGAGTTTGTTTTGTATATATCTGTTATATATACTGTAGAGATAGGTGTTGTACATATATACAGTCTCAGTATATTTCCTAGACTCAGTAGCATATTCAACGGTAATATTTATGACCGTTGTAGAAAGAATGTATATAAGGATAGGAACCACTGACCTATTTTTTTTTATTGATTCTAATATTTTAAAATTTGACAGTTGTAATTATTTGTTTCCACTTTCTCTCTTTTTACACGCTTTGTTTGCGTGTACGTTATTTCCACTAACTTTATCGAAACCTCCGCCTGTCGCTTCTAAGTATCCATCTATCTCTCTTCTTCTTTTTTATTATTTTACATGTCCTTTATTTTCCACTTTCTCTTTTTCATGTCATTTCATTTCTATCTTTACTGCTCTACATCTTTTCCACCGAAAACTCTGCATTACATTTTCCTTTACGTCTTTCCATCATTATTACCAGGATTCAGTTCTTTCTTCTAAGATACGAGTTTCTGGTCTTCTTTTCTAAATATATTTCGCTCATCTCCTTCTTCTGTGTATTTGACACTATCATCCTATCATTCCTCTGTTACTTCCATTATCTTATATTTCTGGCTTTAACCTTGTAAAGATTTAATGGCTGAGCCTGCTTCATCCACATAAACCTCCGCCTCTCAACCTATTTCTGCGAACAATCAAACCCACACTACAAATACTGTTAATGATTTTTCTGGTCCTCCTCAGGTCAATGTTTTTTCTAGAAATACTGTTAGACACAGTTCTAGAGGAGGTTTTCATAACAACAAATACAAATCCCCACTCTATGTTTGTAAATACTGTAAAAAGCCAGGCCATTGTGTGGAGGAAAGTTTTAAACTCCAACGACTCATGCAATCTCAACAGCAAAGTCAAGGAGTCAAATTTAATCAACCATATCAAAGCCAGAATGTTCGCATGCAATCAAATTGGGGCTATCAACAGAACCAAAATCCAAATCCAAGGTTTTCACCCAACTGGGGTCTTTCTAAAGGAGCTTTAGCAAACACAGCTAATACAGCTGGTGTTCCTGAGACCAGTGGATCTCAGTTACCAACATCTGACCAGATTGAAGCACTGCTACAGTTTCTTTCCAAGAAACCACCGACCGAAAACTCACAATCTTATGGACTAGAGTTTGGCCATCATGAACAGATGCAGGCTACCATGGCCTCTACAGGTACAAGGTCTAATGGTGCACGAAGCTCTTGGATCATTGATTCTGGAGCTTCAGACCATATGACCTTCTCTTACTCTATTTTATGTTCTTATATAGCATTTTCTAGTCCAAGAACAGTAAAAGTTGCAAATGGAGTTGACCTTCCTGCTCTTGGAATAGGTACCGTACATTTAACGCCTACACTCGTACTATATGGAGTCTTATATGTACCAGGACTAAACTTTCACTTAGTATCCATTGGTAAACTAACTGTTGATAACCAGTGTTTAGCATTGTTCTCATCTTCTACGTGTTTGCTTCTGCAGAAAACTACGTGGAAGATGATTGGCAATGCTAACAAACTAAACGGGCTTTACATCATCAAAATCTCAAGGAAGTGAACACATTTTGGATGCTATAAATTACTATAGGAGGGTTACTTTTAGTAAAAATGGAATTAGTCCTGAAACTGGAAATTGAATTAATCCTGAAACTGGTTGTAATATGTCTTACTCTAGTTTAAAGTCTAATTCTTGTAATAGGACTAACACTTTGGACCGTATTTTGCTATGGCATAACAGGTTGGCCACCCAAATTTTGTGTATCTCAAAAGGCTGATGCCAAAACTATTTTCCAGTGTGGACATTCATAAATTAAGATGTGAAACTTGTATCTTAGCTAAACAGACTAAAGTTAGCTACATGCCTAAAGGATATGAATCAAGTACACCATTTAACTTGGTGCACTCAGATATATGGGGACCTTCAAGGGTTGCATCCCTAAGTGGTGCGATATGGTTCATCACCTTTGTTGATGATCATACAAGGATCACATGGGTTTATCTAATGAAACATAAAACTGAAGTGTGTGAAATATTCAAGAATTTTGTTACACTTATTCGAAATCAGTTTAATACCACCATTAAAGTGCTTAGGAGTGATAATGGGACTGATTATCTTGATAAAGAAATGAAGGAATATATGGCATCTAATGGAATACACCATCAAACCTCACGTGTTTACACGCCACAGCAAAATAGAATTGCCGAAAGGAAGAATAGACATTTACTAGAAGTTGCAAGATCACTTATGTTTGATATGTTTGTACCAAAATCTCTATGGGGAGAAGCATTACTTACAGCTACATACTTAATTAATCGCATGCCATCTCGTGTTGTGTCATTTCAAACACCCCAGCAATGTTTACTTGCCTATTATCCTAATACGAAAATGCTTTCTATGCTTCCTTGTAAGGTTTTTGGATGTGTTGTATATGTGTTTGTTCCTTCGCATCTTCGGTCTAAGTTGGACAAGAAAACTGTTAAGTGTATATTTCTGGGTTACTTTAATAGCCAAAAAGGGTATAAGTGTTATTGTCCCATAACAAGGAAAATGTTTGTTTCACTAAATGTTATGTTTGATGAACAACAGGCCTATTATACTCCAAATATTTCTAGTTCTACACCAGAATTTGATCCTGCTACTTATTGGAGTATATTGGATATTGCAACCTCAAGTGTACCTAATTCCTCTACTGAGTCTCAGGTAAATCAACCACGGATGAATACAAGCCCAGAATCATTACCTTAGATTCCTCCAGCCAATGAATTGGGAAGACAATCTGCGGTTGAATACAATCGTGGCACTGATAGACCTATAACCCATGTGTATACTCGGCGGAATAACATCAACGAAGGTTTACAGGTTCTACCAACTAGAAATGATTCTGGTAACATCTCTCCTACTTATAATGATAACTTACCTATTGCATTGAGAAAAGGAGTACGTGAATGCACGAAACACCCTTTACACACTTTCATTGCATATGATCGATTAGGCCGTAACCTTAGGACTTTTACATGTAGTTTAGATAGACAACAATTACCTTCTGGGATTACGGAAGCTTTAAATAGCTCAGTTTGGAGAGCTGCAGTTGATGATGAATTACACGCATTACTCCAGAATAGAACTTGGGAGTTAGTCCCTTTAAGGAAAGGAATAAAACCTGTTGAGTGCAAATGGGTGTTTTCTATTAAGTACAATACAGATGGAACAATTAATAGACACAAAGCTAGGTTAGTTGCCAAAGGTTTTACTCAAACATATAGAATAGATTATTTGGATACATTTGCTCCTGTGGCCAAGCTTAATACTATACGTATTATTTTTTCTTTAGCTATTAATCTTGATTGGCTTTTAGTTCAATTAGATGTAAAAAATGCATTCTTAAATGGTGACTTACAAGAGGAAGTATACATGGACATCCCTCCCGGTCTTAGTAACAATGAGAACCATAATATGGTATGTAGACTTAAGAAATCTTTATATGGCTTGAAGCAATCCCCTAGAGCATGGTTTAAGAGATTTACCACTGCTGTACTAAAACATGGATTTAAGCAAACTCACAGTGATCACACACTTTCTATTCGATCTTCTAGTCCTATGGTTCTTACTATTTTGATTGTATATGTGGATGATATTATTCTTACTGGGAATGATTATATAGGAATACAGAATACTAAAGCTCATTTGTCTAGTGAGTTTGATGTAAAAGATCTTGGACATTTGAGATATTTTTTGAGAATGGAGGTAGCTAGGACTACTAATAGCATGTGTATTTCTCAAAGAAAGTATATATTAGACTTGTTAAATGAAACAAGAATGTTAGGATGTAAGCCCGTTGCTACTCCCATGGAATCTGGACATGGTAAACAGAAAGACTGTGATAATAATCCCACAAATAAACTTAGATATCGACAATTGGTAGGTAAACTTATTTATCTTTCTCATACACGTCCAGATATATGTTATGCTGTTAGTGTTATTTCACAATTCATGCATAATCCTACTAATGAACATATTAAAGCAGCTTTGAGAATTCTTAGGTATTCGAAGGCAGCTCCTGGACAGGGATTATCATTTACCAAAAGCACAAATCGACAGATATTTATCCACACTGATGCAGATTGGGGTGGATCGAAGCCAGACATGCGGTCCACTACAGGTTATGACACGTTCTTGTGGGGAAACTTGACAACTTGGAGAAGCAAAAAAGCAATCAGTTGTATCCAGGAGTAGTGCAGAAGCGGAATTGAGAGCCTTAGCTCTCGGCATTTGTGAAGGTTTATGGATTAAACGGGTTCTTACTGAACTACACCAGGAAGCTATTATGCCTATCTATGTATATTGCGATAACATATCCGTCATTAATATGGCAAAAAATCCTATCCAACATGATAAATCCAAACACGTAGAAATTGACAGACACTTTATTCGCGAGAAGATTGAAAGCAACATCATTCAACTTGAACATATTCCAACCGGCATTCAAGTTGCAGATATTTTTACCAAGCCTGTGTCAACCCATGTTTTCCGTACTCATGTAATCAAGCTTGGTTGTATTAATATATACAACAAGCTTGAGAGGCCGTGTTGAAATATATAGGAGTTTGTTTTGTATATATCTGTTGTATATACCGTAGAGATAGGTATTGTACATATATACAGTCTCAGTATATTTCCTAGACTCAGTAGCATATTCAACGGTAATATTTATGACCGTTGTAGAAAGAATGTATATAAGGATAGGAACCAGTGTACATTTCAGTTTGAGTGAGATTAATTCTCATTTATTGAATCACTGGTTATGCTCTCGTTCTTCTTCTCACTTGCTCATTTAACTCCATTTATTATCATTTATGAAAGTCTTTACAATCACTCGACTCAAACCACGGTTGCAGCAAAACTTCTACCACCTTCCTTATCTGTTTGCGATAGAATCTCATTAAAGTCCCCAATCAAACCCCACGAACATTGAAGAATCGTCCCCAACCTGATAAGATTATCCCATAATTGGTATCAAATAGGATCTGTTGGAGATGAGTAAACTAAAGTCAGTACCCACTCCATGACATCAGACTGCATCACCGCTAAAGTAATGAACTGACTAGAATACCTCATAACCTCCAACCACACTTCATTAGCATTCAAGAAACACCATAGATTACCAACAAACCCTTCGGCCTCCACAGCGATAAAGCGTGTGAACGAGAATCTTTGGAGAATGCGGATCCCTTTCCTGCTATTTACACTCGGTTCCATCAAGAACAACACATCTGGCTTATGGGTCTGAATTAACTCCTTGAGAATTAAAAAGAATTTGGGGGACGAAGCACCCCTACAATTCTATGACAATATCTTCATAGAAGTACTTATTGTGGATATGTGAGCATATGCTCCGTTCCACCTGCACTGGCTATATCTGGAGGGTCTTTTGAAAGAGAATTACAGTATGACATTACCTCCATATCCTTGCTTACTCGCGCATCTGTATGCCCCAGTGGAAAGGCACTGTGCTCCGTATGATCCGGAGGATGCTGCTTAACTTGGCATTCCATGTCATCAACTCCAACCACAGTCGGAAGAGAATGTCCTCTTTGTGCATCCTGGATCTTCCTACCATGCTCAATTAATGCCAATGTCAGCACATTGGTGAGGTCTCTCAGGTGTGCTCCCCCTCTTCCTCCCGCATATTGCATCGAACCTGCCCTACCTTCAGTATGCTGAGTAGATCGCCCTGCCGAGACTAACTTGGGCTATGCCCTCACTTTAGATATATTCTTCAGTGATACTCTTTTACGCCCTTTTTCCTTGCTTGTTTCCCCTACTTCTTTGGTTGGCGAAGAAAATCGGACACCAAGGCCCATGTCGGGAACATGTTGCAGTCGCTCTTGAAGCTCCTTCATGTTAAACGCTTGATCATTCTCGGTAGCCTCCACATCCAGCACCCCAAAACGGGAACCATACACTGTCACTTTGCGTTGGCAACCGTACTCTGAGGCTTGTCGCAGGGCCAAGCAGAATTGCTTGATATAAGATCCGAATCACCTCTCTCTGGGCCCAAATCATTGCGCACCACCGGCCTTCTCCGCATGCTATTTGACGCCACCATCCAAGGGCCAAAGGTCGGCTATGCCAACTCCTTCTCAGCCGTAACAGAAACATTTACAGCCTATGGGTTGTAATTTCCTCCACATGTTTCCGTCCTGTGCTTATATCTTCCACATTCAAAACAAATCAAATGCAACCTCTCATACTCGACTTTGTAGTCCCTCCTATTCAAAGTCACCATCGAGACCTACGGCTTAGTTAGATCAACTTCCACGCATATACATGCATACTTACCTCGTGTTGCCGCAGTGTTGTTGCGTCTACCTTAAATGCTCTGCCAACTTCCCTCCAATCTGCATCAACACCTTTTCATTATAGAACTCGATTGGGATCCTTGCCAGCCTTACCCAGACCATCGTAGACTTTATTTCTCTATTCTCTGGCCGAAAATTTGGCCTCCACTTCATCACAGTCAAATAGTGTCCTTGAATTAGCCAGGGGCCTCCCTCTAACACATGTTGATAGTCAGATTTGGCATAGAATCAACAACAATAATAACAACATTACCCCATTGCCTTAGAGACTCTCGCCTATGGCGGGGTATAGGGGATCGGATGTACGCAACCATACTCATGTGTTAGAAACACACAGAGACTGTTTCCCGATGACACATAATGAAAATTGAGTGTTGATCAACTGCTACTTCACAATATAAGAAGCACAACCAATTTAGTGAATCATTTTACTTTATTTCATCATATTCCAAAAGTAAAGAAAGAGTGTGCCATTGACTCCATTGGAAATGGAATCGAACAATATAATACCCCTCTTCTAGGTCAATAATTTCACACCCCATACTAAGATTTCAGAGAGATTGCCCCCAGGGGCATAGTCCAGTGGTAAGTGGCAAAGGTGATTGGGGCTAGAACCCCGACGTCCCGAGTTCGAGTCCGTGTGGAGACAATCCTTGTTGAAATATTACAAGGGTTGCCTCTGGGCTGGCTGAGTCTCGTGTGTCCTCTCCCTTTGCAGGGCTGCCGGTGGAGCACATCCCTCGATTTACATCCCACCTGGCTAAGGGGCCTCTGGTACAGGTTGGGGGAGAACCCACTCCCTCATCAAAGATTTCAGAGAGATTGTAGCCTCTGCTCTAGCCACGACCTCCGCAACTCCCTGCATTCCTTTGCCGGAACCACCACGGAGACGCACCCTGGCCTTCCTGTTCCCTCCAACTCTGAGGACACAGAGTCCTCCTAAAAGTCATCATCGCTGCCATCACTGTCGCTAACATACACTGCCTTCTCCTCCGGAACTCCTCTTAGCACTTCAGTGAAGCTACGGTGTCCCCAAATCCCTGCCGATGGTGGAGCCCCCTCTTGTGGCCGAAGCAGTTAATCAGTCGCATGCCGCTTGAACTTTTTGATGCTGCGTTGCAGTAGATCGATTTCCTCGATCGATTTCCCATCACCACCAGTAGGAATACTGGTATCCATTCCAATGATTGAAGATTGGGAATCCCGAAATCAGCAAAAGAAGAGGATTGAGAGATTAGGGTTTTTCCCTTTCTAGTCTTTGTGAACCTTCGACTTTGAATCCCGAAATCAGCAAAAGGAGAGGATTGAGAAATTAGGGTTTTTCCCTTTCTAGTCTTTGTGAACCTTCGACTTTCTCCCTCTCGCCGTTTTCACGCTGAGACGCTAAAGCCTTCTGCTTTCCGACACCAAAGACTTGTTTCTTCAAGCAAACTTCAAGTTCCACAATCGCACTATTAGAAGATTCTTCTGACGTTATCCGGAATACCAACTAGGTGACCACCGTTGCCAGTGTTAGGTCGCAGGTACTTCGCTTCTGAGTCTTCACGTTTATGATTCAACTGGGAATAAAATATCTGCCATTGGTTTTATTCAGTGTCTTTAGTATATAAAGGCATGCTATCTTATTGTTCAAAGGATGAGCCGCCCATTAACATAATGAAGTTCATTAATTATCCCACTGAATAATCGAGAGATGAAACAAGCCAAGCCTTGCACCATGTCTTAAATAATGTGAAGTATTTCTTACAAGAGCCACACCTACCATTATAGAACTGTACATTTAGCATATTGTTTTTACTTCCCTATTCAGTTACGGAATTGGCAAAATTTATGATCCGATGTTGTGTCTTTGTTACCCCTCGTTGTTGTCAAGCTTCTGTTTGTTGATATGGCTCACCAACGATAGTAGTATCATGCTGCGAATATGGCTTTTTCAGGTTTGGAAGAGAAACAAAGGCCATAACTTAATCCGTGAGAGCACATGCGGAAAGGGCACTAGGAAAAAGAAATCTGGAGGAGAAGCAGTCGAGCTCATTCCCTTGGCTTTTTGGGGCCAAAACAGTGGAGTCTTTTCTGGACAAATCAACTATTTGGGCTTCTCGCAAGCTGATTTATCTTTCTCAAAGAGTCGACTATTTTAGTGAAATCGCTAGGATGATGGAAATTTTCAGCTACACGGCATGCAGACAGTTACTGCAAATGATTTTTGCTCTAACATTCTTCCATCTTTCCGAATATGTACTTGCTGCAGGCATTCATGGAAAATCAAAAGTATCACTTAGCTCTCTTTTAATCAGCAGCAGCTATCTCCTTGCTATGGGCTTCTCGTTTATAGAGTATGTTGTGGAAATTTACTTCTTTCCTGGGCTAAAGGAGTACTGGTGGATAAGCAATATGGGTCTTGCAATGGTTGTAATTGGGGAAGTCATGAGAAAGTTAGCCATTTTAACAGCTGGGCAAGCCTTCACTCATCTTATTAGAACTCGTCATCAAGAAAACCACAATTTGGTAACTCACGGGGTGTACAGCTACGTTCGGCATCCCAGTTATTGTGGGTTCTTCATCTGGTCTGTTGGAACTCAAATAATGCTTTGTAATCCTGTATCCACGATTGCCTTTGCTATTGTTGTTTGGCGTTTTTTCTCACAGCGAATTCCTTATGAAGAGTATTTCTTAAGGCGGTTTTTTGGCTCACAATATGAGGATTATGCTAGGCGGGTTTCTTCTGGAGTTCTATTTGTGAAGTGATATTTGGACCTATCTGAAGAACTAATGCTGGAAAAAATGTTACTTTGCGTGCTCGAGGGACTACCCATGATATCAGCTTTGTGGATCTGAGAGATACTACATTTCCTTCAGTTGATGTGATTGCTTTTCTGGAATGACTCGAGGAAGGTTTTTCTCTGAAGGAATGTAGAAGATCAAAACTTTTTTGCTGCTAATAAGCTGTAGTCTGTCAACACAGGATGAGGATCAGGAAACTCACATTTGTAATTGTTTATTATTATCTTTCTTCACAGTCTGTGTTGTGAGTTTAATTGACAGCCTGTATCAGGTATTATTTACCATCATCAGGGAAATTGGAAGATGATGCGACAAGAATTTGTAAACGTTCACCACTTCCATATGGCACTTCACTTCTAAGAATGCCGAGGTAATGTTTGTAGAAGTTTGATGATAGAGTAACCTGCTAGAATCACTTGATTCAGGTGATAAACATAAGAAGCTTGATTAAGGCTTTTCTCCAGATTTTTGCATATTAAAATTGGTAGGGTTCTCTGTTGAAAACAATTGTATTGCGACATTAACTTTCCACTGCTAGTAGTATCCATTAGTACATATGAGTAAATACTTCCACCTCATGTTTGTGTCCAAGGTATTCATAGTTAGGCTGCAGAGAATGTCTACGTATGTGTGCTTGACTTCTGTGAACTCTGTTCCTTAATTTTGATCTTTATGTGCAATGTACTTTTGCTCTATACAGTTCTCATGATTAGTGAAATGGGATGATTTCTTCTTGTGGCTGTGCTAAAGCTTCTTTTGCACTTGTTCTTATTCTCTGATAAACAAGATGGAGGATAATACACTGGTGCATGGTAGTTAGAAAAGCAAACTAGGGTTATGTTGCTCTCTGTTTAATTTGCTTCAAAGAAATCTACAATTTGTGTTGCTTTTTTTATACATGTCAAGAACTTGACTAAAAATACTTTTGTCCATCAATTTGCCTCTTCTGTGTCAACTCCCTATTGTAAAGGTTAATCCTTCTTTGTCAGTGATTCAATCACATTGAATGTTCTGATTATAACTGCGAATACAAGCAAAACAGGGCCTTTTTTTTTGTGGGTTTCCTATCCGAGTTACCTTGAACTCTTTATTACAGCTGAAATTCATATTATGGCAGTCATTTGTAGGAGCATTAGCTGATTTAGAGAGAAGTCTTTTGCTCGAGCATGCTTTTCTGCTCTGCGGATTCAAACTCTCGACTGTTAATCAAACTCTCAACTGTGTTTGACGCATCATTATAGGTCATCGGGAAACAACATCTGTGTGTTTCTAACATATGTGTATGGTTGCGTACATCCGACCCCCTATTCCTCGTCATAGGCAGAAGCCTCTATGACAATGGGGTAGTGTCGTTGTTGTTGTTGACTGTTAATCAAATAATATTATATTTTTATTGATTCAGAATCTAACAGGTGGCTTATGTAGCAAACGGATTTCAAGCACCATGTACTCTGTGGTCCTAGTTCACCACCATGTTCCCTTGCATTTATCTTTTCTTCCAATATTGTTGAGACACAATCTTAGACAAATTATATGGTTCAACCAGTGCATAAATCACATTCGTTGAGACAGCCAGGAGGCAAGAGCCTGTGACTTTTGAGGTTTCAAGTCCATATCACGAGTGTTTACCCTAGTCAAGGACCAGAACTGCGAGTTTGAAAATGTGGAAGACATTCGTGGAATTGATTGATCATTATTACAAAATGACTCAATAAATTGACTGTGTTTTTTTATTGTGAAGTAACAGTTGATCGACACAACTTGATACAATTTTTATTATGAGTCATCGGGAACAATCTTTGTATGTTTTTAACATATATGTATAGTTGTGTACATTCGATCTTTCATAATCCGTCATAGACTGGAGTTTCTAAGGCAATGGGGTAATGTTGTTGTACAACGTTTTTTGCTCGAGGTTTGATCGGTGGAGCATTTTTTTAAGAATAAGAATAATGTAGCGAACAATATGTTGGTTATTTGATTCATCCGCCCATGAAGCACGAGGAGTCATGTGAGATGGTGCATGTGTCCAAGGGACTTTATTCATTGGCTCATGCAAGATTATTTGCCCGAATATACTAAGGCTGTTTGTACAACAACATTACCCAGGGTTCAGATCGTCTGACTCCCCTTTAAGGGAGTATGAAATGATCCGCTGACACGTGGCACACAGGGGGTGGTGAGGATGGATGCGGGTGACCCCCACCCAACCTGACCACCCCCTGTGTGCCACGTGGCGGGCAGTCGCGAGGGGGGTGAGGCTTTTGGAGGTCAGGGGATCCCGCTCCTTGCCTTAGAAGCTCCCGCCTATGGCGGGGTATGAGGGGTTAGATGTACGTAACCATACTTATGTGTTAGAAACACACGGAGGTTGTTTCCCGATGACACATAATGAAAATTGCGTGTCTATCCACTGCTACTTCACAATATAAGGTTGTTTGTAATAATCTCGAAAAGAAGTTTGCCGTTCTTGGGTTGACATTTTAACGTGGAACTATTGTCGAACTAATGCAAAGGCAACTAATAATTAATTTATGCCCATATTGCTTGAGCAAAAGGGAGTTCAAATAATTCTAACAATAAATTTGATTTTTCGTTAAACCTTACTTGAGACTGAACCCTAAGATTTTGAACCTTTTTTTTTTTTTTTTTGTTTTTTTCCCCTTTGCAATTGGTATTTTGTGCATCAAGATGAAGTTGGATGAGTGTATATACCATAAGGTTGAAGCCATTGTCGGTCTGCTCTGTAAGGTAGGAAAGTAGGTATACCATTGCATGGAAAACCTCAATAAGTTGTCAACAATTGGTCACCTTATAGTGTGGGGTCCAAATTAGGACGGTTCAACGAACCGAACAGTTCGCGAATTGTTGAGTTCGGTTTGTGTTTGGTTTGTATTTGTTCGGTAATTGTCTGTAAACGAACCAAATTCGAATAGTTGTTTTGGTTTGTTTGCTAAAATGAGCCGAACTATTCGCAACTATTCGGCTCGTTTAAACAGTTATAGTGTTATTGAGCCGAACTCGAACTAATTTTAAAGTTTATTTAGCTAAACGAACTGTTTAGCTAAACAAACCGAGCCAAGCAGTTCGTTTAGCTAAACGAATCCGAATTTGAAAACCTAGTATTCGGTTCTGCTCGGTTCGTTAACTCTTCTAATCCAACTCATGCTTTCACCTTTGGCCTGTGCTAGAACGCGCTTGGTATGTAATTGGGGTCCAAATCATGCTTTCACCTTTGGCCTGTGCTGGAGCGGGCTTGGTTTCGAGCTCCTTGTAGGTGCCAGTATTTGAACGCTCTAATAACTATCTACTGGGGTATATTTTTCGATTTGTATCATTCGCAAAACTTTGTGGACAGGGGAAGGGGGCTGTCAGGGTTGGGATTCAACATTAGGAAAGTAGGAATCAATGTGGAAGTCATATCTTGAAGCCGTCCTAAATAAGCTTTTGGAATCTTTAATGGAACATTTTCCCAGTTTGGCATTAGGAAGCCTGGGATCTTCTTACTCCCAATTATGTCTTTCTAAACTGCAGTTCCAACATGGCACGTCATTGCCTTTAATTATGCGGATGGAACAATCCCTGTTGGCTGAACTGCTCAAATGAAAAGGTGGAATTGACTCTAATCCATGATCAAGAGAGTGGAGCTAGCATCAGGTTCTTATCTATGTACTTCAATTATTTTGACTTTTTACTAGATTAGATGCCTCAAGGGACCAAAAGCATTGTATCCCAACAACACCGTTTTCTTGGATCATTTAGTTCACATAGAAGATTCTTGAATCTTTTTTTTGGTCCTCATCCTCAATATCAGTTGTTATATGAATTGTTATTTAGCTATGGTTTTCTAGTAGTTTGGTTTGTGAATACTTTATATTGTTACACTTTATAATATGTCTGATTCGCAAATAAAAGAATAGGAAAGTAAAAAAAAACAAAAACAACCGAGTATGAATGCTTGGCGGTTTTTCGGGCCATCAAGATCAGGGTCTAGGTATTATGGGATTGTATAGAAAAGATTGAGCCATGATTAATTGGGGAAAAAAATAAAGCCATCTATTCATCATTGGTTTAATTGACACGTTACAGCATACGATGAAGTCAGAAGCACTTCTGAAAATTTAAGGACGTTTATCAGTCATCAACCATGAGCCAAAACTCGGAAGTGCTTTAGATGCCACCGACTTCTCTAAGAGCCTTGCATTTGTAGCATGAAGTCCTGCTAGCATAATTATGTTCGCCACACCCGTATCTGTTAAAACCAACAGCATTAGTCGACTGTCATACGTAGACAACAATATTAACTCATTGTCTTAGAGGCTCCTTTTTATAGCGGGATATAGGAGGTCGGATGTACGCAATCATAACCAGGTGTATAAACAAACAGAAATTGTTTACCGATGACCAATAATGAAAATTATGTTGAGGAGAAATTAATACTAGTCAGTGAAATAGGTTCTCTTAAGACTAATTCAAGCCATCTCCTAGAGACCGAGGATTGTAAAGTGAAACAAGGGATGAACTAAGGGCTCGTGGGGAAGACATGGCTTATCAGTTATGATTGTTTTTTCGCATCTTCTTTCCATTTGTATGCAGAAATAAATCAAAATGATTCACTGAATTGGCTGCGTAGCTTGACGCATCATTATGGGTTATCGGGAAACAACCTATCTGTGTTTTTAACACATGTATATGGTTGCATACATCCGACCTCGTACCCTTCTATAGACGGAAGCCTCTATGGCAATGGGGTAATGTTGTTGTTTTGGAGCTGAGCTCATTTACATAATGCATGTTCTTCTTAGCATGGTCACATTATGTCAGCAGTGTCCAGTAGTTGTATATATGTTACATATATAAAACACGGGATAGGATATCTTCACTCACATTTCTTTCATCCTCTTTCCCACCGCACGTCACGTGGCAGCAGGTGAGGATGGTGAGACTAGATGAGGGTGACCTACACAATGGTGTATGAAGGGGGTGTTGCCATGTGTCGTGTGGTGGGAAAGAGGTGAAGGAAATGTGGGTGAGGAGATCCTATCCCGGGAAACACAGTTCTCTTCTTGATTGCAGACCAAACACATGGGTTTTAAATTGCATGCTTACCAATAGCTTCTACATGTACTTTTTCGATGAATTTTTTCTGAAGAGAACAAGCCTGAATTGTGAATGATTAACCAACCTGGGGCAAAGCCAATCGCCGGTTTTCCAGCCGGGAAGCGCGGCGGTGTCGTAAAGGTAGCCGCCGGATGCGATCATGCCACTGCCATAGCCGTAATAATCAGCCTTGGTATTACCACATCTGTAGCAGTTGGTTCGGCTGGCGTAGTTGTGTGCACCACAATTGATTGTAGTGCAGAACCAGTCCCCTGGCAGCACCTCTGTTCTGTTAACGTACGAGGCCACCTCACCGGCTGTGGCGAATTTTGGACAACCGCATCGTTGGCATGCATCCCTTTTCTTGAAATTTGAATGCTGGCAAGCTGCACACATCCAGTCTCCTTGCGTGCTCATTTTCTTCTCACCGGTCTGAAAATTCTGCCCAGATTTTGCATACATTAGTCAGTTATAATGCCGTTAAATGTAATGGTGTATCCTAAAGAAATAACTCTAGTACTAATGATAGCAGTGATAGTATGAAGTCATAGATATAGAACTGATTTTTTCATGCCAGATTCACTATATTTTTGGAGAAGGTGGGACTTGGAGCAACTTTGCTGGTTTGTGACTTTGAGGTCATGAGTTTGAGCCGTGAAAATAGCATCTTGTATTATATGTAGTGTAAGGCTGCGTACATCCGCGATCCGGCCCCTCCCCCGCTCTCACGATTTCGAGCCACGGAAACATTCTGTTGCACAAAGTGTAGGGTAAGACTGCGTACAAAAAATCGCGAAGCAATCCGGTCCCTCCCTAGACCCTGCGCAAACGCGAGAGCCTACTGTACCGGTAACACTCTCATTCAAGACTGGATTTTGGATTGAGAATGTGTTCTATTGTGAGTGCAATATTGCAATGCTCTAACATTTGCGCCTGCTCACAAATTTCCAACTTCTTTTGTTTCTTGGAAGGATCATTTTCCATTTTAGATTGGCCCCATTAGTTCGGAAGTATGATAAAATTACTTGGATCTTTAAACCTTCTCATCAATCTAATGGGGTAATGATAAACAAAATGACATAGAAAATGCCTTTAATTACCTGAGAATTCAAAGATGTGATGATAAAAGAACAGGTAGCAGCACTTGTTATGTTCCAAGTTGTGAGTTTGTAAGGTGTAAGATGGAGAATGGGATGAGATGATTTATATAGTTGATGAGGGTGCTTTTCTTAGTGGGGCCCAGAAAGTATTTTCAAGCTATCCTGCTGAGAAGGCTTGCTAGATTGGATTCCAAAATCAGAAAGTTCTATGAAAGGTTTATTTAGACAATAACACTCTTACTTAGATAGAAGACATACAGCAGCAGCAACAACATTACTCATTGCCTTAGAGGCTTCTGGGTATGGTGAGGTATGTGGAGCCGGATGTACGCAACCATACACGTATGTTGCAAACACACAGAGTTTGTTTCCCAATGACCTATAATGATGCGTCAAGTTATGTTGATCAAATGCTACTTCACATTATAAGAAGTGCATTCAATCTAGTGAGTCATACAAGGAACATACAAGAGACACAATAATATCCCTCCTCTCCTTTGGAGGCAAATCTTAAAATGCTTTAGAGTAATTATTGCTAAAAGGGTGTTCTAGTATATTAGGCTTCCGCGTTTGTGTAAGGTCCAAGGAAAAATGGGATCGTGAAGCGATCTGATGTAAACAGCCTTACACTATACTTTCGTGTAAGGTTAATAAAGATCTTGTCTCCAGGACATAACCCAACCGGTTCCGGGCATGAGTTCTCGAAAGGGAGGTCAGCAGTTCAATTCTTGTCAAAAGCAAGAGAGCCCCTTCCTAGCAAGTGCATAGTGTGGGAGCTTCCTTGGCCTATAGGCTTGCCTACAGTGCTGGTGAGCTCCTTATGCAGACTACTGCGTAAATGACCAAGGTCCTGCTAGCGAGCCGGTGGATATATGATTTACATCCCTACACTACTTTTGTGACTGAATGTGACAGGTACCCTTATTGGTTGGGGTTCAAACCTTTTTTTAATAAAGATCTTGAGATCTATAAGTTCAAATTTTGTATAAGTAGATTTCAAAACACGTGACACATACACTCCTGCACATGGATTGATGGATTTGTGCGAAAGCTACAAGTGTATAGATGTTTTCTGCTTCTTTTTTTTTTCCATGTGTGCTGTGCAAAGTAGTGGAAATAGGATCTACGTATTTATTGATTAGCGTGATCCGACTTCGTCTAACCTTACGTCTCTATGTTAGTCTATCACTCATTCACTCTTACCATTCTCTGCTGCCACGTATCAAACGGTGGATCTGTCACTGCCTCTTCGGTGAACGGATACAACCCCCAAAGTAGATGCCTTATGTGGTTCAGGTGTGCATAGGTGAGGTTAAATGCTGAAAATTTGGAGTTATGAAATTCTGATTTTGGAATGGGAATAAATTCCTCCATATGCGGCAGCCCTATTCATTCCAAAATTCTATTCTCTCTTTTCCCTCAATAATTCAAAAGTGATTGCAAGATGCATGTCCAGCTGCCATGATCTTCAACTTCTCTACCACTCACAATACCTAGGAGCTGACAAATCTTACCATCTGCCCGTCCAGAAATTTTATTGTGATCATTGATTAACTAGTGACCCCAAAAAATGATAGACAAATAAGCTTTATCTGCATGTAAGTAAGGAGGTGATTGGCCAAAACAAGGGGCCCATAAATATTCTACATATTTCTTTGGTAATTGACCAACTAATCATACTTGAACAATGAACATTGTAAAATTTGTGCTGCCCCTTGTCTGCCCTTAACAAATGACGCTTGTTATGGAAAAATAAATATCATATCTATTTGACAAAACATTCACAGTTAGTTATTTAAATTTACTTACAGCAGCCATATCATTAGAGATTTCGGAAGATAAATCTTGTCTATGAGAAACTAGTAAGGTTTTAAAGGAGAAGAAGCTTCACATAATGATTTGTGTAACTTGTGATTATTATAACTTGTACAAAAAGTATTACGGCAAATAGTTTGTTGATCTGAGATAACTATAAAAGATGTTTCAGGCGCATTAGGTTTCTGCGCTTACAAAGGGTTCGAAGAGAGGTCAAATTTTGCGATCTGATATACGCAATCTTACCCTATACTTTATGAAAGAAGTTATTTCCGCAGTTTGAACTCTTGAGACCTCATATATATAACTATTCCTATGTCATACATTATTTGAGACATCATATTGATTTTAATTTTTGAATTTATGAAGAATTCCTAATTATAACACTTCATGTGTCATGTAACTTCTAAAAAGACGTTCTCGTTGTATTTGGCTGGTGCGTTTATGCAGTGTTTGGGAAGGGGCGAATCGTTTTGCTATCTGATGTATGCAGCTTTACCCTGCACGGCAATAGGTTGTTTATGTGGTTCGAAACCATGACCTCAATGTCACAAAACAGCAACATTATCACTTGCTTTATGACCTCAAGGTCACAAAAGAGTTTGAGTCGCGAAAATAGTCTCTTGCACAAAGAGTAGTGTAACAATGTGTATATCAGATCATGCAGCATCCCACTCTCTTCCCAAACCTTACGCAAAAGCAAGAGCCTGGTAATACCGAGAATGTACATCATATATGCATATATATATATATATATATATATATATATATATATATATATATATATATATATATATATAACCTAGCTATCATCTGCTATGAAAAAGACAAAAATAGATTAGTTTTACTAAGAAAGAAGCAAGGCCACGTGTTTAACATGTATTGACTAAAAACATGCATGGTAACTTGGTTCATCATGTCCTCAAATATTTCCGATGTAATTTGAAGTACTAAGTATGCGTTCATTTAAAGCAGCCGCATGCTTGATAGTTGATGAATAATTATTATATAGTTACTTCTCTATTTGCAATTAATAATATACATAAACAGGGAATTGGCATGTTGGCATAGATAAAATATATTAAAAAAAGCATGTTTACTCTTATTTTTTTTTATTGGTGAATGAGTCCTAAGATGGACGCAGAAATATTTATAATCAATGTTGAAATTTTAAAATTTTTTATTACTTGCACCTAAATGAGGGGATAGGGATTAAAACCCTGTTGATCCTAAAAAAAAATAACGATCTTCAACACTATACATAAATCACATCTTTATGTTAATTGTTAAGTCATACTGTATGAATACAGAATAAAAGCACAAGATTTCCTTAAAATTTCAATAATTCTTTATAAATTATACTATGGTGTAAGTAATATTGTATTTTCTTTAGCCTGTGTTCTTTAAGTCAAAAGATTCCAGTTGAGAAAAGGGGCCCGCATAGCTTACGTGGCAAGCATAGAGAAGCTGGAGCATGTTGACCACCTTGATAAGGAGGAACCTTTAAATCTAGATCACAAAGTATAGGATTGTTATTTTGTGACTTTGAGGTAATGTGTTTGAGTTGTTGGAAAAAGTACTTAAAAGTACTTTAAATCTTATGATCCAACTTTGTATAATGTTATGTAAACTATTGATAGAAGATTGGATGAAGTTTAGAGTGTTTTATGAACAATGGAAGGAAATGAGGGTGTTCCAAACACTTTAAGCGCCTAATGTAGGCGTTCGAAGTGTTCTGGAACACTTCAGAACACTTGAAGCGAATGTCATTTTGTACAGTCGTTCAATATCACATGAAGCGCCTAATGTCATTTTGTACAGTCGTTCGATGTCACATGAAGCTCCTATGTCATTTTGTACAGTCGTTCGATGTCATTTTGTACAGTCGTTCGAAGTAACATGAGGCGCCTAATGTGGCCCGACTGTTCATAAAAGATGCATCTTCTCCTCCAAATGACATCTCCTTTCATATTGAACGTTCATGGTCGATCCTAGGGGGGAAACTGCAGAAAATGGTCTTTTAAACATGTATTTTGAAAACCAAAAGCCTATAAATATTGGGCTTTGCTATCTTCATCATATACATGAAAAACTCTTGAAAACTATTGAATTTTCTGCAGTACTTTCTTCTCTCATTCTCTCTACTATCAATTTCTTCTACCATCAAGTTCAAACTCTCTCTAGTAGAGCAAACTAAAGAGAGTAAGCCGTTATATCTTGGGAAGCATTAGCCATTGCAGTCTACCTTGCTCACCGGTAGAAGCTAAATTGCTTTAAGGACAGAATTATGCTGAAACTCATCTCGGCTTTCATTGTCTTTATTGTTTGGTTTTCCCTATGCCATTTACATATTTTCTAACATGAGTTACAGAAACAATCTTTTACACAAAATGTAGGATAAGACTGCATATATCAGATCACGAAACAATCCGGCCCTTCTTCAACCTTTATACAAACGCAGAAACCTAATGAACCGAGAACACTTGTTTAGAGCACCGTTTCCTTAAAGAGACATGGTGAATATTCGACACAACCAAAAACCTTCGACAAACCCTTAATCCTTTATTCTATTTGTGTGACCATTCTCAAAAGCCACCCAAAATTCTACTTTAATAATTTTACCCGAATCACATCCCAACCGCGACATAAAACATATACATAGCCGTTGCTTTTAAATTTCGTATATTCTTTTCACCATTTGTAATGTCTTGGGCTTTTCCAATTATTGTACAGCATGCCACATGATTACTCGGCTAGCAACTTCTTATGTTCCCTAGATAATGTACTATTTCTTAACCGATCAATCATACACAGTATATCTCAACGACATAAAAAGTTATCTTTAAAGTCTGAAGAAGGTGATAGTCAGACAAACAATACATCCATCCCAATGGATAGAGGGTTTGCGATTAATATGTTGTAACCTAAGTTTTATCTATTATCTTCTTTTTTCAGATTTTTAGTTATCAATGTTACTTATAATATTATTCCATCCGTCTCAAAGGTGTAAAGGAATCCTAGCATGGCTATACTACTGCACTAACCGAATGCTCGTGTGCCAACCGAGCATCGGCTATCATTCAAATTGTGGCTATCATCCGAGTTGTTCAAGTTGTTTAAATTACAACCAATCTTAGCTTATCTTGTAGTTACATGTTGTTAACTAATAGTTGTTGTAATCTCTTTTTTGAATGTAACCATGTAACCTAAAACCCTAGTAGGGTTTCTATATACCTCAAGTGTACATGCCGAAAGTTTTCTGTGTTGAATGAAATATTTTTTGCCACAAAACTCTTTTATGGTATCAGAGCGATAACGTCTCCCACGAGTTACCCTTTCTCTTCTAATGGCCGAATCCTCCATCATCAAACATGGCTCTCTTGATGGAGTCATTGCTATTAATGTAGCAGCACAGCTTCCGATTAAGCTGAGCAAAAACAATTTTCCCTCCTGGAAGGCGCAGTTTGATGCCTTATTATTTGGCTATGATCTTATGGGTTTTCTTGATGGCACTATGCCATGCCCTTCCAAAACTATGCCAGACAAGGACAGAGTAACAAAACCAAATCCAGATTATGCTATCTGGATACGGCAAGACAAGATGTTACTCCATGCGGTACTTGCGTCAGTTACTGAAGGCGTGGTTCCCTTGATTGCCACGTCCTCGACGTCACGAGATGCGTGGTCTCGTTTACACAAGCTATACGCTAACAAGTCTCGTTCGCGTATAATGAATCTTAAGGAAAAACTCACAAATATTACATGTGATTCTCAGTCAGTCACTGACTACCTTCAGGTTATTCGTACTGTTGCAGATGAGTTGGCCCTCGTTGATACTCATTTAAGTGATGATGATTTGGCAATTTTCGCCCTTAATGGTCTTGGGAGCAGCTTTCGTGATATTGCTGCAGCCATCCGCGCTCGTGATACTCCTATCTCGTTTGAAGAGCTTCATGACAAGCTCGTAGAGCATGAAGCTTTTCTCAAACGTGAAGAGTCTCGTAATGGAAATGTCATCACCGTGAATACCACTCAAGCCAAGCCTGGCCGTGGCTTCAGTCAACACGGACCTTCTGGTGGGTACCGTGGACGATCTGGGCATGGGGCTGCTAAGTTACACCCTGCTAATGTTTCGGCCTCCCCATCCAGTGGAGGCTCACCTGCGGCTATCTTCAACAATCGTCCCTCACGCTCACCGCAAAATGGAGTCACATGTCAGTATTATCAGAAACGTGGTCACACTGCACGTCAATGCTACTCGCTCAAACGGTCTTTGCAGCAGCAGCAGCCCGAAATCCATCACACCACCTCAGGGAGTCCGAAGCAAAACTGGATTCTAGACTCTGGAGCTTCACACCATGTCACCAATGACCTCAACACACTCTCCCATCATCAATCCTATGAGGGCCCTGACGATGTTTTGTTAGGTGATGGCTCCGGCCTTCACATCACCAACACGGGTTCTTCAGTCATTCCTTCCTCTCCTAAGTCCTTTCTTTTATCTGATGTCTTGCATGTGCCTTTACTTACCAAGAACTTAATTTCAGTTTCTAAATTTTGTCAACACAACAACACCTCTATTGAATTTTTCCCTTTTTCGTTTGTTGTGAAGGATCTAACCACGGGGGCGCAGCTTACTCGCGGGCGGACCAAGGGTGATGTCTATGAATGGAACCTGCTGTCTTCGCCTGCAGTCTCCTCTTCGCCGTCCCCACCTTCTACTCAGCAACTATTCGCCAGCTCCAAGTCAGATGTGGCGAACTGGCATCATCGTCTTGGTCATCCCTCTTTTCGTGTGTTTCAATTTCTTAGACAAAATAATGCCATTTCCATTCCGCCTCGTACTCATGTTGATCACTTTACTTGTGACTCGTGTCTTAGTAATAAAAGTCACAAATTGCCTTTTAATCAAACTTCTGTTAGTAGTCGTGGACCACTTGATTTAATCTATTCTGATGTATGGGGGCCTTCCCCTGTTGAATCTGTTGATGGCTATCGTTATTATGTCATTTTTGTGGATTATTACACCAAGTATGTATGGTTATTTCCAATGACTCATAAAAGTGAAGTGTTTGCTATTTTTCCTAAGTTTATGCGCATGGTTGAAAAATTCTTCAGTCGTTCTATTGTTACACTTTACACGGATGGGGGAACGGAGTACAAAAGTCTTAAAGGTTTTTCGAGTCTGAAGGCATACAACATCTTATTTCTCCACCCTATACCCCAGAACACATTGGATCTGCTGAACGCAAACATCGTCACGTTGTTGAAACTGGACTGTCTCTTTTGCATTTTTCGGCCTTGCCTCATAAGTACTGGTCATATGCGTTTCTCACTGCAGTCTATCTCATAAATCGCTTACCTACTGTATTATCCAACAAGACACCGTATGAATCTCTTTTTTCAAAAGCACCAAATTATCAAACATTACGTGCGTTTGGCTGTCTTTGCTACCCGTGGTTACGTCCTTATTCCGAACACAAACTCACTGTGCGTTCAAAACCTTGTGTCTTTGTTGGATATTCAAACACTCATCATGCCTACAAATGTCTTGACATGAATTCAAACAGACTTTATCTCTCGCGGCATGTTCAGTTTGTGGAGCACACCTTTCCCTGTGCTCAGTCACCATCGTCGCATGTGTCTACCACTTCGTCGTCTGCATGGTTCGACATTCCAGCCGTTGCAATCACTACTCCACCTGCTGAAGTTCTTCCCCCACCACCCTTGGCTTCTACTGCCCCTTCGCCCGGAGCAAGTGCGGCTGCCCCCAGGTATGCCCCTCCTCTCTCTTCTTTTACTGATGGTTCGGACAACACCTCCCTCCCACCTCCTGTTTCCCCTCCTTCTGCCCCGCACTCCAGTCCTGATTCCCCCCACCCCTCGGGTTCTCAACTGCCCCTCCAACCCCCAACCCACCCTATGACTACACGGTCCCGTAACAATGTACATCGCCCTAAACAATTTCCCGACTATATTACTTTGAATCATATCACCAAACACCCTCTTCCTCCCACCCTTGAACCAACCACTGTCAAGCAAGCTCTTCGTGATCCCAAATGGTGTGCTGCGATGGATGACGAGCTTGCTGCCCTTCGTCGTAATGGTACTTGGGATCTTGTTTCACCACCTCCCGGTCATACCATTGTGGGGTGCAAATGGGTGTTTCGCATTAAACGCAATCCTGACGGCTCTGTGTCTCGATATAAAGCTCGTTTGGTTGCTAAAGGGTTTCATCAACGTCCGGGTATCGATTATCATGATACTTTTAGCCCTGTTGTTAAGCCCACCACAGTCCGTGTCGTTTTATCCATCGCCTTGTGTCACGGGTGGTCCATCTCGCATCTTGATGTCAATAATGCATTCTTAAATGGACATCTCACTGAGAATGTCTATATGGCTCAACCCCCCGGTTTTATTAATGTTGCTGCTCCTAATCATGTGTGTCATCTAAAGCGCTCTTTGTATGGTCTCAAACAAGCTCCTCGGGCTTGGTACACTGAGCTCAAAGTTTTTCTTTTGTCTTATGGTTTCAATAATTCAAAGTCTGATACTTCACTATTTATCTATCGCTGCAAGGATAATGTCATTTATTTCCTAGTCTATGTTGATGACTTGCTTGTCACAGGAAATTGTGCCACACAAATTCGCAGGTTTGTTGATGCCTTGGGTGCCCGTTTTTCTCTCAAGGATCTTGGTCCCTTAAATTACTTCTTGGGTGTTGAGGCCGTATTCACTTCTGATGGTCTTTACTTGTCTCAACATAAATATATCCGTGATTTATTGGATAAGTTTCATTTAGCAGGCATCAAAGATAGTGTTACCCCCATGGCATCTGGCACACGGCTGGTCCTAGCCGATGGCTCTCCCTTCACCGACACCAGACAATACCGAAGCCTCATAGGTGCACTTCAATATCTTCAGCTCACGAGGCCAGATATTTCTTTCGCGGTAAATAAGCTTGCTCAGTTTATGCATGCTCCTACTCTCACACATTGGACTGCCGCCAAACGTGTACTCCGGTATCTTAAACACACTCTTAATCATGGTCTTCTACTTCGACGTCATCAACCTTTGCGACTACGCGTTTTCTCTGATGCTGATTGGGCAGGTGATCGTGACACTTATAATTCTACTACTGCGTTTATTATTTTCTTTGGCGACAATCCTATTTCCTGGTGTTCTAAAAAGCAGCGAACCGTCGCCCGGTCCTCCACTGAGGCCGAATACAGGTCGGTTGCTTCTGCGGCATCAGAGGCTACGTGGATCACTAGCCTCTTCCATGAACTCGGCCTCACGCTTGATCAACCCCCTACCATTTATTGCGATAATCTTGGTGCTACGTATCTCTGTGCCAACCCGGTTTTCCATAGTCGTATGAAGCACGTTGCTCTTGATTATCACTTTGTGCGGGAAAAGGTCACTACAGGGGCTCTATCTGTTTCGCATGTTTCGACTATCTATCAGCTTGCCGACATGCTCACCAAACCTCTTCCTAAAGCACGGTTTCTTTCTCTACGATCCAAGATTGGCGTTTCCGACGGTACCGCCATCTTGCGGGGGCGTGTAAAGGAATCCTAGCATGGCTATACTACTGCACTAACCGAATGCTCGTGTGCCAACCGAGCATCGGCTATCATTCAAATTGTGGCTATCATCCGAGTTGTTCAAGTTGTTTAAATTACAACCAATCTTAGCTTATCTTGTAGTTACATGTTGTTAACTAATAGTTGTTGTAATCTCTTTTTTGAATGTAACCATGTAACCTAAAACCCTAGTAGGGTTTCTATATACCTCAAGTGTACATGCCGAAAGTTTTCTGTGTTGAATGAAATATTTTTTGCCACAAAACTCTTTTAAAAGGAAATATCAAATTTGAAAAACTTTAAGATCACATTTGTTTATTTCTATTTGTAAAATACATTGTATGAACTGATCCTTTACTTATTCTATGTCAAGCTTATATGGGTATTATTTGTGTAACGATTATATTAAATATTCAACTTTGACGATTATGTTGGAGAATTTAAGGTTTGGGCTTTGGCCCATCGTTGGAGGTTGGAAGATTTGGGCTTTGGCCCGTTAATGAATGTTGCAAAACTTGGTTGAGCAACGTACTTTGAGCTTAATGAGTTTCCGATAATGATAATCGAGAACTAATGAATCCTTAGTTATCTACGTGGCGAGTAGTTAATTTTAGGATGTGGAATCACTCAATTACGATGTTGTGTGAATGTGAAATTAATGCTCAAAGTGGATGGAAAATGTTGTGGATGGGTGACGTGTCACCCTTATGGAGGAATATCACGTTGGATGTGTCCATGTGGTGTAAAAGAGCTTCTGACGGACATCGATCGATGACATCGATCGATCGAAGTGACATCGATCGATCGATGTCATCGATCGAAGTTGATCAGAGAGCTTCGATGTTTCTGTCTCACATCAGTCGATCACTTCGATCGATCGATGTTGACTTCGATCGATCGATGTATCGATCGAAGTTGGACAGAAAGGTGAGGAACGATTCTGACGTACATCGATCGATACATCGATCGATCGATGTATACATCGATCGATCGATGTGATCGATCGATGTCGAACAGCGTGCAGAATCTCTTCAGTTTGAGTGGTTATGTTTCAAATCTGAAACTAACACTATCCTCCTGTTTAAATGAGATCAACTTGTTTTGATCTAACGGTGGTGGGGAGGCAGCTTTGATCTAACGGCCGAGATTTAAACTGTCTTAACCGCTTAACCGAATATGGTTTCCATCTAACGCTCCAGGTTTAAACCTGCTTATCTATCTTCGATCTAAAGGCTGAGATTAAACCTTCCTAATCTAGATAGGAGGTTTTAATCCAACGGCCTAAATCAAACTTCGGTTTTGATCCAACGATCACGGTTCCTTGTTCTTCAACCGACTCCCCTATATAAAGAGGGCTAAGGGTGTTCATTTGAGAAACATCAAGCTCTAAGCATTTCATAAGCATTCTGCATTCGTAGCACGTGAGTCTTGCATATTGTCCGGGAGAAGTAAGGACACTCTAGCGTTCGAAGGAGTTCAAGTTCAGCAGTGCCGCTCAACTGAACAGGTACCCGTTGTATCCTGGGAGACGATTGCTCATACCGGTTGGGCACAGTATACCGGAGCAATACGTCTTAAGGACAGAGTCTTTGACTCGCCCCGGGTTTGATTTGTTTTGTTGTTTCATATGCACACAGTATACGACTGCGTCTTGGTACAGGATTGATTGTATCCAACAATCTTAAGACGTATTCATTCAATTAATTTCTGTACCGTTTTTTTTCTTTCCACGCTAAAGCAGTTTCGTACTGTTTTGCAGTCTCTTTCTACTCATTCTTGAACCTGTGATAGTTTTGATCTCTACGTTTGATCTAACTGAACAGGAATGGAGAACGAGAGCTCAAACTCTGTTCACGGCTTCAATGGTGCTCACTCCGTGTCCGCACCAGAAGGGGCAAACAATGTTGCTGCCGGACCACAAATTAATGCGGTTCCGTTGGCACCTACTGGAGGGCCTCAAATGAATCCGGCTGCCACTGCTGCTCAGGTGGAGAAGCCGGAGAAATTTGCTGGAAGCTTCTTCAAGAGGTGGCAGCAAAAGATGTTGTTTTACCTCACTGCATTGGGGTTGGCCAGAATGCTCAGCGAGGATCCACCTGTGGTTGAGCCTGTGGAGGATCAACAACAGAATATGCAGAATGCCTTGGGTGCTGAGGCCTGGGCATACACAAACTTCTGTTGTTTAAATTTGATTCTTGGATGCCTAGATAATTCTCTCTATGGCATATTTTGTACTTTTAAAACTGCAAAAGCATTATGGTTGGCTTTGGACAAAAAGTACCGCACAGAAGATGCGGGTACTAAAAAGTTGATAGTTGGGAAATTTCTTGACTATAAAATGTTAGATTCCAAAACTGTAATTTCGCAGGTGGAAGAAATACAGATGTTGGTTTCTGAAATGGAAGAGGAGGGCATGACGCTCAGTGAATCTTTCCTAGTTGCGGCTGTGATTGAAAAGCTGCCTCCTTCGTGGAGGGAATTCAAGAGCTATCTCAAACACAAGCGAAAGGAGATGAAGATGGAGGATTTGATAGTCCGTCTTCGGATTGAGGAGGACAACCGTCGCTCCGAAAGAAAGCCATCCATGTCTTCTGGTCAAGCCAAAGCTCATGTTGCTGAGGCAAAGAACAAGAAGAAGCATAACACTTTGAGTGTGAACTCCAAGGGCAAGGAAATTGTAAAGAAGTTCACAGGTAAGTGTTATAACTGTGGTAAACCAGGGCATCGAAGCAGTGAGTGCAGGAAGCCCAAAAAGAATCAAAATCAGAATAAAGCAAAAGCAAATCTGGTCGACGCAATGGATGACCTGAATCTCTGTGCGGTGGTCTCAGAGTGTAATGCTGTGGGGAACGTACGCGAGTGGTGGCTTGATACTGGCGCCACTAGACATGTTTGCTCCAGCAGAGAGATGTTCACGGAGTATCAGCCCGGGAACAATGAACAACTTTTCATGGGAAACTCGGCCTCCTCGAAGATTGAAGGCGAGGGCAAAGTTGTTCTGAAGCTCACATCAGGGAAGCATCTGACTCTGCAGAATGTGCTACACGTCCCTGATATTCGGAAGAATTTAGTATCTGGATCTCTTCTAGTCATGCATGGTTTTAGACTAGTGTTAGAATCCAATAAAGTTATTCTTTCGAAAAATGGCATGTATTTGGGGAAAGGGTATTTGTCAAATAGGATGTTTAAATTGAATGTCATCACTATTGTACCCAAAAGAGATTTGCCCGCAGAGGCTAATAAAATTGCTTCCTCTTCTGCTTACATGCTTGAATCTTCTTGTTTATGGCATTTTCGTTTGGGACATGTTAATTACAAGTCAATACAACGTATGAGTAATCTTGACTTATTGCCCAAACTGGACTTTAATAACAAAGGAAAATGTCAAATATGTGTTGAAGCGAAGATGGCAAAGGCGCCATTTCCTTCAATAGAAAGGAACACTGAACCTTTGGATTTAATTCATACCGATGTGTGTGATTTAAAGTTTGTGCAAACAAGAGGAGGTAAAAAGTATTTCGTAACTTTTATCGACGATTGCACACGATACTGTTATGTATATTTGCTAAGTAGCAAAGACGAGGCCCTTGATGCTTTCAAGGATTATAGAAATGAAGTTGAGAATCAACTTAGCAAACGAATTAAAACAATTCGTAGTGATATAGGTGGCGAATATGATACACCGTTTAATGAATTCTGTTCAGAAAGTGGCATTATTCATCAAACGACTGCACCATATTCACCTCAATCGAATGGTATTGCT
The DNA here is from genome assembly GCA_036186865.1 of Eustoma russellianum. Lineage (NCBI taxonomy): Eukaryota > Viridiplantae > Streptophyta > Magnoliopsida > Gentianales > Gentianaceae > Eustoma > Eustoma russellianum. Next base: position 5,484,109 of record AP025053.1, read on the forward strand.
GAACGCAAAAACCGTACTCTTAAAGAGATGATGAATGCTATGTTGATAAGTTCGGGTTTACCTCAGAACTTGTGGGGGGAAGCAATCCTCTCAGCCAACGTCATTTTAAATAGAATTCCATCTAAAAAGATGGATGAAACCCCATTCGAGCTTTGGAAAGGCTACAAGCCTAGTTACAAATATTTGAAAGTGTGGGGGTGTCTGACGAAGGTTGCTGTACCAAAACCAAGACAAGTTAAAATTGGGCCTAAAACAGTTGATTGCATATTCATCGGTTATGCAACTAACAGTAGTGCATATCGATTCTTGGTGCACAAATCGGATATTCCTGACATACATGAAAACGTTGTCATGGAGTCAAGGAATGCAGTGTTCTTTGAAGATGTCTTTCCGAGGAAAGACAAAATTCAAGAAGTAACAAAACTTGGTAAGCGATTGCGTGAGGCGACTCCTCAAGGAGATGAGGAACTTCGTCAAAGCAAGCGTGCCAAAATGCCAACTTTGTTTGGACCAGATTTTCTAACCTATATGGTAGAAAATGAGCCAAGGAACTTTTCCGAGGCTATGTCAACTCCAGAAGCACCATTCTGGAAAGAAGCAGTTGACAGTGAAATAGACTCGATTCTTCAAAACCATACTTGGGAGTTGGTTGACCTTCCACCTGGAAGTAAACCACTTGGTTGTAAGTGGGTTTTCAAGAAGAAACTGAAAGAGGATGGGTCTATTGAAAAGTATAAAGCCAGGTTGGTAGCTAAAGGTTATCGACAGAAAGAAGGCTTTGACTTTTTTGACACCTACTCACCAGTGACTAGGATCACGTCTATAAGAATGCTAGTTGCAGTTGCTGCAGTCTATAACTTGGAAATCCATCAGATGGATGTAAAGACTGCGTTTCTGAATGGTGAGTTGGAGGAAGAGATTTATATGGAACAACCCGAGGGGTTTGTGGTTCCAGGACAAGAGTCTAAGGTTTGTAGACTCGTTAAGTCCTTGTACGGGCTTAAGCAAGCGCCTAAGCAGTGGCACTTGAAATTTGATCAAGCCATGTTAGCTAATGGTTTCAAGATCAATGAGTGTGACAAGTGTGTCTATATAAAGAGCACACAGAATGCATATGTGATAGTGTGTCTCTATGTAGACGACATGCTAATCATGGGAAGTACTCGGGACATAATCTTAAACACAAAGAAGATGTTGACGAGAAACTTCGATATGAAGGATATGGGAGTTGCCAATGTTATTCTAGGAATAAAGATTTCTAGGATGACTGAGGGACTCGTGTTGTCACAAACACACTATATTGAGTCTGTCCTAAAACGGTTCAATATGGATGATGTGAAACCGGTGAAGACTCCGCTCGACTTAAGTATGCACTTAAGAAAGAATCGAGGCGAACCTGTTGCCCAGCTAAAATATTCTCAGGTAATCGGGAGTCTGATGTACATAACGAATTGTACAAGACCAGACTTAGCTTGTTCAGTAAACAAGTTGAGTAGATTTACGAGTAATCCAAGTGATGATCATTGGAAAGCTCTTAACAGAGTGATGAGGTATCTGAAATACACAATGAATCTTGGATTACATTACACGAGATATCCAGCGGTGTTGGAAGGATACTGCGATGCAAATTGGATATCAGACATTAAAGACTCGAAGTCCACCAGTGGGTACGTGTTCACTGTTGGTGGTGCTGCTGTGTCGTGGAAATCCACGAAACAAACCTGTATAGCTAGGTCCACTATGGAAGCTGAGTTCATAGCGTTGGACAAAGCTGGGGAAGAGGCTGAGTGGCTTCGGAATTTTTTGGAAGATATTCCGTGCTGGCCTAAGCCAATCGCTCCTATTAGCATACACTGTGATAGTCAGTCAGCTATAGGACGTGCTCAAAGCAGCATCTATAATGGTAAGTCACGACACATACGTCGAAGACATAACACCATTAAACAGTTGATCTCTAATGGCGTGATTTCCATAGATTATATAAAATCAATGGAGAATCTTGAGGATCCGCTGACAAAAGGCTTGCCTAGAGATCAGATGTCAAGATTGACAAGCGGAATGGGACTTAAGCCCATAATGCATGAATCTTTGTAATGGTAACCCAACCTTGTTGACCGGAGATCCCAGAATCTTGGTTCAATGGGACAACTAAGTTATGAAGGTTCAGTTAGCACTTACTCATTCCGTCTAATAAAAGTGCTGTCTGCAGAGATTTCAAGGTAAGCTAAGGCTTTTAATGATGTCCTTTATCTTGATGCGTCAAGTGGAGTATGGCAGAATACTCTTGATAGGAATCACCTATGTAAGTGTGAAGTGGGGCCGCTTCTATGAGAAAGTCTAGGTGGCAAGATTTCTCTAAAACACTTTCTGAAACCAGGTTGTTCATGGCCAAAACGAACACAACCATGAGAACCAAAAGGGTGTTAAAGGAAATATTGTGTGAGTATCGTTGTCTTGGTTCACAACAAAGGCTGACTAGTTCAAGACATCAAGTCACTACTTAGCCGAGTGAATCCGATGGTACATCACTATGAAAGGTTCAAAGCCAGAAGCTACCTCTTCTGATGCAATATTTTCTTGTCTGACTTCTCCTCAGAGTCTGCATATGTGTCTGCATTAATTTCCATTCATGTGGGGGATTGTTGGAGAATTTAAGGTTTGGGCTTTGGCCCATCGTTGGAGGTTGGAAGATTTGGGCTTTGGCCCGTTAATGAATGTTGCAAAACTTGGTTGAGCAACGTACTTTGAGCTTAATGAGTTTCCGATAATGATAATCGAGAACTAATGAATCCTTAGTTATCTACGTGGCGAGTAGTTAATTTTAGGATGTGGAATCACTCAATTACGATGTTGTGTGAATGTGAAATTAATGCTCAAAGTGGATGGAAAATGTTGTGGATGGGTGACGTGTCACCCTTATGGAGGAATATCACGTTGGATGTGTCCATGTGGTGGAAAAGAGCTTCTGACGGACATCGATCGATGACATCGATCGATCGATGTCACTTCGATCGATCGATGTCATCGATCGAAGTTGATCAGAGAGCTTCGATGTTTCTGTCTCACATCAGTCGATCACTTCGATCGATCGATGTTGACTTCGATCGATCGATGTATCGATCGAAGTTGGACAGAAAGGTGAGGAACGATTCTGACGTACATCGATCGATACATCGATCGATCGATGTATACATCGATCGATCGATGTATACATCGATCGATCGATGTGATCGATCGATGTCGAACAGCGTGCAGAATCTCTTCAGTTTGAGTGGTTATGTTTCAAATCTGAAACTAACACTATCCTCCTGTTTAAATGAGATCAACTTGTTTTGATCTAACGGTGGTGGGGAGGCAGCTTTGATCTAACGGCCGAGATTTAAACTGTCTTAACCGCTTAACCGAATATGGTTTCCATCTAACGCTCCAGGTTTAAACCTGCTTATCTATCTTCGATCTAAAGGCTGAGATTAAACCTTCCTAATCTAGATAGGAGGTTTTAATCCAACGGCCTAAATCAAACTTCGGTTTTGATCCAACGATCACGGTTCCTTGTTCTTCAACCGACTCCCCTATATAAAGAGGGCTAAGGGTGTTCATTTGAGAAACATCAAGCTCTAAGCATTTCATAAGCATTCTGCATTCGTAGCACGTGAGTCTTGCATATTGTCCGGGAGAAGTCAGGACACTATAGCGTTCGAAGGAGTTCAAGTTCAGCAGTGCCGCTCAACTGAACAGGTACCCGTTGTATCCTGGGAGACGATTGCTCATACCGGTTGGGCACAGTATACCGGAGCAATACGTCTTAAGGACAGAGTCTTTGACTCGCCCCGGGTTTGATTTGTTTTGTTGTTTCATATGCACACAGTATACGACTGCGTCTTGGTACAGGATTGATTGTATCCAACAGATTATACAATGTCAAGTGTCCACATTTTTCCGTTGTATCAATAATTGAATTAGTCTATATATGATCAAGTAAACTACACTCGTTAAAAATGTCGACATTCCACGGCAGCTCCAACAGAAACCAGATCTCATCACCCCGCTCTCATTCACCGTGTTATTCGCCGCGCGACACGTGACAACAGCGGGAGATGGTGAGGCTAGATGAGGGTCACCAGCATCTAGCCTCACCACCTCCCCTGGTGCCATGTGTCGTGCGGTGAACAGCGCGGTGAAAGATAGTGCGGTGAGGAGATCCAAACCCGCTCCAACATGGAATCCGTTCATCAAGAATATTAATAATCTCAAGAATGTCGACATTCCATGTTGCCGTAGGGAATCATTACTCAAGAATCTAGATCAATAACAAACAAGACGCTATCAGTTCGAAAAAACAGTTACTATCACAAACTATGATCTTAGTATTGATTAGAAAAATTAAAGTAAAGACAAAAAGAAGTAATACACACATATATCTATATGTATATGTATGTATGCATTGTGACATATGAACCGATATGCATGATTATAAAGCCGGCTAACTCAAGTGCATAAGTTGTTGAGAGTGGACTTACATGAGGTGAGACCTATATCTACTTAAAATATTAAAGCAATGAAATGTGATACCTCATCCTGCCCTCACTTGACATATACACGCGCATTAGAACCCGCCTCTAATAACAAACCATAAGCCAGACATAAACATCTAGACTTGGTGAGGAGAGACAATAAATGTTCAACCCGTAGTCCAAAAAAGTTAAGATGAGGTCTGTATCTACTCAAAACTTTAAGGCAATGAGTGGTGGTACCTCATCCTCATATAACATATATATTTTTCTCGGGATAGGATCCCCTCACCACACCTTCCTCACCGCACGCGTGACCGCGTGACACGTGGCAGCATGAGGGGGTGGTGAGGTTGGATGAGGGTAACGCTCATCCAGCCTCACCACCCCCTCCTGCTGCCACGTGTCACGTGGAGAGAAGTGCGGTGACTCACCGCTCGGTGAGGTGATCTCATCCCATTTTTCTCAAAGTGGGAGATATGAGACTATATTTTCAATACCCGCCTTCACTTGACATACACACGCGCATTAGAACTCGCTCTCAATCGCAAATCACAAGCCATGCATGAACATCTAGACTTGGTGAGGACAGACAATAAATGTTCAACCCATAGTCCAGGCAAGGTATGAGTGCTTTGATACATGTTGAAACTTAGGCTTACATAAGGTGATGCTCGTATCCACTCAAAACATTAAGACAATGAATGTTGATACCTCATCTTCATATAACCATATATTTTTCTCAAAATGGACGATGTAGGACTGTGTTCTCAACCTAAGATGCTAGAGAATAAATAAGTAAAGGTTCATCTAAACATGACAACTTCATAGTTCAACATGATGCTATCTACACAATTATGAAGTGTAAAGAAAATCGACATTCTGTAACAGACAGAAAGAACACCACCCATTTGAAATTAATAAAGACAATATGAGAGAGAGAGAGAGATCAAGATCATATTCCAAATTTTCTACAGATTTGGCTAAAAACGATCACAAAAGATTCATATTCTTATCATAATTTTTTGAACTCTCAAATGTTTCGATCCATCTAGAGCTTTAGAATTTTATAAATTGCGATATACAAAGGTTGTTGTTCATGTTCTTGCCTCCAGTACTTGGCCAAGGTTGACATGAAGCAGAACAATCACCTTTTCTCCCCAACCCTGGCAGATAGGATCTGCAATGCCGAGTACGTTGTACCAACCGTTGTTCCGTACAAACTAATTGCTTTAATAAAAAGATGTCCCGATACATTAGGCTTTCGCATTTGTGCATGGTCCGAAAAGAAGTCGGAACGCTTCGCGATCTGATGTACGTAACCTTACCCTACATTTTGTGAAAGAGTATGTTTTCAATCAATAAATTAATCAATCATATCCAGTATATCTCAACGGCATCAAAAGCTATCGTTAGGGTCTGGGGAGGGTGAGCGGCCGACAAACAATACCTCTATCCCAAAGGATAGATAGTTTGCTTCCAGTGAGACCCCGGTTCTATATGAACCTACATAAATGAAACAATAATAGGGGTATGATGTGCTAGTGTGTTAGTGAGAAAATTCAGTAAACACAAATAAGAAGCTTCCGATATTAAAATAACCATAAACGTGTATACGTACATATAATGCAAGATAAAGAAAAAAACAAAAACAAAAAAGTACAAAGTCAACGTAAATCGTAGATAATATCTAAGCTCCTAAACATACTCTCTGAGAATATGATGCATGATAAGAGTTCATGGAAACAACAAACTAAGGTTAACGAGGTTTAGACAGAACAAATCATATCTACTCCGAGGTATCTAACAGAGACATGACGGCAAAGATTTCATCTACCTAAATTTTGTAACGGTGACCAACGTAGTCTTTACAAATAGAAAGCAAATAGAAGGAATAATATATTATGATGAGAGACATGTATACATATTTTTATACATGTTCCTTACTACATTTTCTTTATATTATATTAATTTGTTATTGATTTAAGCAAATTAACTATAAAGACATCCACGACGACTATGAAATGACTGGTCAGCTAAGGGTCCAGATTCGGTGACGCAGGTGGGAGGAGGACGCGACAGACACGCCCAATAGGGGGGAGACACGTGTAACTGTAACATGGTTTTTTTTGTTTTTTTGTTTTTCACAGGGGGACACGTGTCAGCCCTCTATTGGGCGCATCTGATGCGTCCCCCACCCGCGTCACTGAATATCTTTCGCTCAGTTAAATGCTAATTTTACATGCCATTGATGATTGGAATTGTGGACCATTTGTCACTCAAAACTCATCCAGAAAAAGGTAATTGCATTGATCAACTATCAGGGTTGTTGTGTCCTTGTCTTCAAATATTCCAACATTATCCAAAGATGGATAAAAATAATAACTAAAGAAAGTCGTTGATATCTCTCACGACGTTTGGAGATTGGAATTTTTGCTTTATATATACATATATATATATATATACACACATATAATATATATAACTATGTGTGTGTGTTTTATGATGAAAAGAAAAAGAAAGAGGATTTAATTTGTTATAGTGTTTAATAGATTGTTTATATCTATTTACGGACATTTAGTTATGTAATATAATGCACTTTACAGTTTAAATTTTTTACATATATGTTGTGCATAAATGTTATTTAATTAAATTTTATATTCTAGATTCATGTGATCTCAAATAAAGTTCTTCACCAAGTTGGAAATGGACATGTACATGTCATGTAATTTTCACACTACACATTTCATTGTTCATGCCATTCAGTTGTCTTACGATCATGATTTACGTTGGTCTACTCACTCATAAATATGGCAAACGATGTTTAGTCTTTTATTAATATAGCTAATGAATAGAATTGGTTAATAACGCTTAAAGGACAATCTGTAAAGGAGATCTCGTTGAATAATAAATGATTAAAAGGTTAGATACGTAATCCAAGTGAGAAATTGTTAGATTTGATACAATATGAAATGTGGGACGCTACACAAACTGAATATTCAATATGTATAAAAAATATGGACGGACTTACATATAGTATAATTATGATCATTATATTATATATCCTTAATCAGTTATCCACTAAAATATATTTTATATAGATATAAAATGTTACGAGGAATGGACTTTTGTATGTATAGAAATAAAATTTTGCAATTTAATAAAATAAAAATTGTCATGCTCCTTTAACATCTTATCAGCAGAAGACACAATTCATCACTATCGCTTGATTTAAAAGGAATAATTACCATTGATTGTTTTTTACTGGCCGGTTGAAAACTTGAAGCAAAAGGAGAAATTCCTCACTCCATGGACTTCCACCGTCTCAGCCCCAAAAAAGTATGCGTAAAGATTGCAAATCATGAGACTTCCTAGATTGAATGAGATCTTACGCAGTGATGCACACAAGGTGTCCACCGCAAGCTAGGCATTCGGTCTAGTAGCAGAGGAACACTCACACCGTACGTGTTCTTAGAATCAAACTCTTGATCTCTTGAAATAAATCTTAACCCAAATACTAACTGGACTATGTCGTGGGATACAAAACATGAGGAGTGACGAGTGTGCGTGTGTACTGTTTCGTGAAGAACAAGATCCGCCCAGTAACACAAAACAGAGTGGAGCGGGGATTCCGATTTCAGCAATGCTGGCTTGAGCATTCCGGCTTTGGGAGATTTATGCAGACTGCGTGGCAACCATACCCAACCAATTTTGGAAGGTATTTGGAGCATTTTACAAATCGGTTGCAGTCTTGGGCACGGGAAGTATTCGGCCACTTGAAAGAACGCAAAGTGAGATGCAAAGCACGTCTCCAGGGGCTTCAAGTAGCACTTGATGCCCGGCCATCAAGATTCCTGGCTAAATTAGAAAAGACTTTATTGGATGAAATGGGGGACATTTTAAAGCAGGAGGAGATATACTGGCAACAGAAGTCGAGGCTACATTGGTTGGCGGAAGAGGAACGAAATACATCCTATTTTCACAAAATAGTGGCACTCCGAAAACGAAACAAAACAGTTAGACAGCTAAAAAACGATCATGGCATTTGGATTGCAGATGAGGGGCAGTTGTGTGAGATGGCCCGCACATATTTCTCGAAGCTCTACACTGCTGAAATGGTGGACAACCAGCCCACCCCCTCCAACCTTTTGACGCAGTTATCTCATGCTGACAGACGAACCTTAAATCATCAGGTCTCGGCTAAAGAAGTGGAGACCGCTTTTTTCCAAATGGGAGGCACTAAAGCCCCTGGCCCCGATGGATATCCGCCGATTTTCTTCCAGCGCTAATGGGATACGGTGGGGCCGGATTGCGTACAGTTTGTGTTGGCAGCCTTCCAAGATAAAAAATTTCCGGAGGACATGAATGAATCCCTAATATATCTTATCCCAAAGACGAAACACGTGGAGCATCTGAGCCAGTTTTGCCCGATCGCATTGTCGAATGTGGTGGTCAAGGCCATTACGAAGGTCATTGCTAATAGACTTAAGGAGGTCATCCACAAAATTGTCGATCCAGCATAATGCGCCTTCACTCCAGGGAGACAGGCATCGGAAAATATTATTTTGGCCCAAGAAGCACTTCACACCATGAGGGGCAAGAAGGTTATATGGTTCTCAAGGTGGACCTCGAAAAAGCGTATGACCGGGTGGACTGGAAATTCCTGAATAATCTCCTCAGTGCTGTTGGCTTTGGTAGCGACATGATTGAACTTATAATGTACTGCATCACCTCTGCCAAGCTATCGGTATTGTGGAATGGACATAAACTGGAGGCGTTTTGCCCCTCACGGGGAATTAGACAGGGCGACCCACTGGCGCCGTATCTATTTGTACTTTGTATGGATGTCCTTAGTCGATACATTACTAATGCCACCCGCGATGGCACTTGGAAGCCTCTCCGCATGTGTCGTGGTGGTCCTGAGCTATCCCACATCTTCTTCGCTGACGACCTACTTTTGTTTGGAGAAGCCACAGAAAAGCAAACTAAGACCATGGCTGAAATTTTACGACAGTTTTGCCAGACTTCGGGACAAAAGATGAGCATATCGAAATCTCAACTATTCGTATCAGGGAACACGGCGCCAGCAGTGACCCGGACCATCCACCACTGTCTGCAAATTGCGCCGGTGGAAAGATTGGGGTGCTACCTAGGGATGCCACTCTTACATCAAAGAACCACACCTAGAACATATACATTCCTATATGACAAGCTCAAGAAAAAGCTGGCGGATTGGAAAGGTAAAATTCTCTCTCAGTCTGGGCGGACACTTCTAATCCAATCGGTTCTTGCTGCCCAGCCATCCTATGCGATGCAGACAGTCAAGCTGCCCATGGCAACGGTCGACCTACTGGACAAGCATATCAGAAGATGTTTTGGAATGAATCAGACAAGGATAGAACTTTACATTACCTCCCATGGGATAAGTTATGCCAACCGAAATGGGCTAGGGGACTCGGTTTTAAAAGGTTGCGGGCCTTAAATATAGCATATCTTGCAAAGCTCGGATGGCAGGTGCTTATACAGAAAGACGCCCTCTGGGTTCGGACTCTCAGAGCAAAGTATGGCTCTCCTCTGGAGGATCATCGATCACGGAACGTGTCGTCATTGTGGCGGGGGATATGCGCTACAGCCAAGTTTTTGAGGAAAGGACTGGAGACCTCTAATTTTTTACATGATAGGGGTGAATTGCGATGGAACGGGAATTCCAAAGGCATATTTCGTATTAAGGATGTTTATAATATGCAAGTGAATCTAGCAGAGGATGCACAGGATAGGGGGTGGAAACGGATTTGGAGTATAAAGGGGCCATCGAGACACAATATGTTCCTTTGGCGTGCCCGACATGGAGTCTTACCCACCATAGATTTTCTATACAATAGGCGCATTTCATCATCCGCACAATGCGCGGTTTGTCAAGGCGACGGTAGAGGCCAAGTACACGAGATACGTGATCGTTGGTGGGCAAAAAAGGTATGGAAAGCTTTGGTTCATACTACCAAATGGAGGGAATTCTCGCGGGTGCACTCCATTCGGGACTGGATTGACATGAATCTAACAAAAGTGTTTGGAAATGGGTTCACTCAGATGGGCTGGCGATATGTATTTCGCGAAGCGGCTTACGGAATTTGGTACTGGCAGAACAAGGTCAAGCATGATGCACAACAAAGATTTCCACCGGTGGGGTATTTTGTGAGGGATGTAGTGAATCGAGTTAAAGGGGTAGTGCTAGCAAATCATATCCCCATTGTTTTGTTCACATAACTTGTGTAAAGATTACACCTTGATGTAAATATCTATGTGATTAATAAAAATGATCCTTTCCTCGGAAAAAAAAAAAGAAACAGCCCTGCTCAACATTCCCTTTTAAATTCTTACTCCTTACATCATTCTATTTCGGTTGTATTATTATCACCAGAAGCATATGGTGAATTACTTTCTTCTCGGGATATTTTATTTGACCCGTGCTTTTGCCGTGGGCTTGACTTGTGCCTTCACTTCAGAATTATGAGAGCAAACATTTTACAGGGGAATACTCATAAAAGAGAGTATGTTGTTTGACCTTTCACTAGGACATTATAACGGTATTATCGAGTAAAAAAAGACGTTTTCGATGCACTAAACTTCTGCGTTTGTGTAGAGTCTGAGAAAGAGCTAGATCGCTTCGCGATCTGATATATGTAGCATTATCTTATATTTTGTGCAAGAAACTATTTCCTCACTTCGAACCCGCGACCTAAAAGTCGCAAAGCAACCTTATACAGGGGAGAGTATGTTGTGTGACCTTTCAATAGGACATTATAACGGTATTGTCGAGTAAAGAAAAAAACCGACAACAATGATTTTCTTTTTCTTTTTTGAAAGATCTTTTATCCATTTTATCAAGAGATCAAGAGGAGGACAAGAAGAGAAAGCTAAGTAAATATACTGAGACAAAATCGAACAAGGTAATTTTTCAGAATATGATATTTTGTAACAAGAAAAATATATTCGAAAATCGTTATACAAAGAAAAGGGGAAAAAATGTCTTTTTAGTTAGGGTTAATCACCTTTTGCCCCCCTGTAGTATGCGTAATTAACGCTTTGCCCCCTGAGGTTTGATATCACACTCTTAACCCCCTGTACTATTGGACTGATTTGGACAATGCCATTTTTGGCAAATTTTCGCCGGAAATAAGTGACATGGCAATTGTCTATGCCATCTGTTGCAAACAATCGCCACGTGGAGTCAAAAATGCCACATGGAGTCAAAATCACTGTTCATTTTCTTCTTCCACCCATTAACTTCTTTCTTCTTCATCTTCTTCTCCCACCCATTCTCGTTAGTCCCTCCTCCCACCATTCCAATCACTTCATCTTCTTCTCCCAGCGTAGCCTTCCAAGATCTAACATTTCTTTATGGCATTCTTCCTCTGTTCTTCACCATCCAAAATTTTTGAAAAATGGATGTTCAACCTGCAAACTGCCCCCACGACCTTTTGTTCATCCTTCCCACAACTTCTTTCTTTTTTCTTCATGGCCAGCATTCAAATTTCAATCTTCCAAAGACCAAATTTCAGTCCATTTCATCAATAAACATTAAATTCCTCAAAAATCACAGGAAACAGCTTGTGGAATTAACATTGCAGCAACCATCCGAAGCAAGAGGTGTATCTATGTGTTTCTTTCTAAAGCTAGCAGATTTATTATTGTGTCATTTAACCCAAGATTTTATGTTCTACCATAGCTTGTTCTTACAGGCGGCGACAATTCTTCCGGGATCAAAACTTCCACTGCTGTCTCCAACCCATCTTCTCAATCCAAGTGATTTAAAATGCGATGAAATTTTGACTTATAATTTGCGGAATATATCGTTGGTGTTTAAATCTGCTAGATTCTTTACATGAAAACAATGTTAAATGAAGTCTATGAGATGTATTTATCCTTTGTGCATGGACTTTGCACAAGGTCTTTGATTTTGGGTGGCCATAAGTCAGTTTGTAAACAACGAAAGACTTATAAAATCATTGAAAACCCAAGAATCTGGGTGGCCATATATGCTAGTTTATTCACATCAAACACAGCCCAGATCTAAGCATTTGCTCCTCTTTCATCGTAAATGTTGTTGAGGGATATCTTTTCTGGCAGATGAAAAGGACAGAAAGCAGCCCCACAGAAATACGCTGGCTCAGCAAAGATTCAGACAACTGAAAAGGCGCAGAGAGCAGAGACACCAGAAGGAGGAGAGGAAACGTTGGGAACAAAAGCAAGCTGTCGAGTGGTTTCCTGCCAACGAAAGGCTTTTATCGCCTTCAACATAAGGAAATAATTTTCAAGAGATTCGTTACTCATTAAAGAGAAAGAGACGGTAGTTAAATGAGAGAGAAGGAAGTGATTGAGATGGTGGGAGGAGGAACAGAACCAGAATAGGTGGGAGAAGAAGATGAAGTGGCATTTTTGAATCTACGTGGCAGTTTTTTTTAAAACACGTGGCATGGTCAGTTGCCATGTCACTATTTCCAGAGAATTTTTGCCTGAAATGGCATTGTCCAAATCAGTTCAATAGTTCAGGGGGTTTAAGGGTGTGATATCAAACCTCAGGAGGGCAAAGCGTTAATTACGCATACTACAGGGGGACAAAAGGTGATTAACCCTTTTAGTTATAACATATCCCATCATTCAGAAGATAATGATGGTCATCACATGAGAATAATGAATTTTCCTGAGAAAAACATGGGGACTATTATGTATTGCACTACCCTTCACACGAAACCACCATGATTTGCTCCTTGTCGAGTTTTCATGCATTTATCTATTATATGCCTGCACCGTGCGTTTTTCTGCATTTATTTCATTCTCAATGTACCTTTGTTGCACCTTGACCATATGTCCTCTGCTGCCAAATGTGACAATACTTCTCGTCGTTTTTTATTAAACATCTTCACCATCATTTTCAACATTGCTTCCGCACAGCATTACTCGGTAAATATCTAGCCTCCTTGGGTATGCTGTTCCACAACTCAAAGAAATTTGTTGTCATAACATAATATCTTCTTGTTCTGTCGTGAGACAGTGTCTATGTGTCAAGTGGTATACGCATAAGATATCCACATACAACTTTATTTAGCTCCTTAGCTTCGCCATAAATTCATTAAACCTGTGTACCTTGTGATCTGTGCCAGATCCACATATCATGTTACTCAAAGCCTTACGAGAAAATTTTTCTATGAAAATGTTGGATGATTTAAACAACTTATTATAAACACGATAGTACAATGCGTAAATTATTCGAAAGAATATTTACATGAAAAAATGGCTTTGATATAAAGGAGACAATATCTATGTTAAGCATCAGATGATTGTCGAGTAGGACCTTGGCTTATTGCAACACAAAGTCCTGCAAATTGATCTGAAATCAGACATACGTCTTGCACGTCAGCAAGTATATGCTTCCAGATATTTCAAAGCAACCACCCCAAGTTAAATTAGCTCTCCTTGTCAACAATAGCATAAACTAATGGAAATATATGATCAGTAGCATCAATTACAACTGTAATCAAAAGTTTTTCCCTGGTCTTGCTAGCAAAAACGTACCATCTACTGATATCATCATATGCTGGTGTTTAAACCCTAAAATTAACGGCCTGAATTGTCATAACCCGCAATTCCCGAACCCGACAATTAAATAATTTGGAAGCTTCTTTAAATACAACTTTATTAAGTTCATAAGTTTATAAGGTTTAGATAAATAGAATGTAGGTGGAAAATAATTAAAAAGCTGAAATTAAGAAAAATTGGCGAATTGTCAAAATTGCCCTCAACTAAATGTTGAGGGAGTTAGTCAAAAATGAAATAACTCCCCCATTATGCCTTAACGGCAGTTACAGAAAAGAAGGGGAATAAGGGAGAAAAAAGGTGGGGGGAATCGGCAGAGATGAAGGAAAAGAGAGAGAAAAGAGAGAAGAGAAAGAAGAAGAAAGGAAGGGAGAAGAAGATCACGGGCCATTCTAGGAGAAATCCATTTCCAACCTCCATACGAACATCGTAAGAATCCCTAGATCCGAAGGCAAGTAACTTTTCTATACGTTTTACACAATTTTGATTCTTAGGCCCTATCTTCTACAAAGAGAAAATTGAATCACACATTGGTACTTTCCTTGGTGACATGTTAATTACGTGTTTATGTGTTGTATTACGTGTTACTGCGATAAAAATTTCATCTTTGGGCCAAGTCTTGAGTAATTGTGTGATAAATTTGGTTTGCAAAACTAATGCCCTAAAGTTGTTATTTTTCCTTGTGAAGAATGCTTGGTTTATAGATTTGTATAGATATGTTGTTATGGTTGATGGGAATTGATGGATGGTTGTGAGATGTGATGAGTGTGATGAGATTGAGGGTTGATTTGGGGTGTGAAGTGAGGATCACGAGATGTGTGAGAGGGAGTGATTTGGAGGAAGGTTAGAGATCAAATTGTAGTTGGGTCTAGATTGGAAAGTGATGTGTGAAGAGTTGCATAGGCTGGAATCATGTTTTAGGATTGATGTTAGGTGTTCTATAGGCTTGGAATGAAAGTAGATGAAGGTTGGGTCGAATTTGCGGTGAAACTTGGAGAAAAGTTGCAGAAACAGGGACTCGGATCGATTCCAGAGGTACATCGATCGATCCAAGTGGCCCTGGGAGACGTTCAAAATGTTTCTGGAGGACTTCAATCGATTGACTGAGGGACATCGATCGATCGATGTCCAGGAGACTGAACATCGATCGATCAGATGAACCACATCGATCGATCGAAGTCCTGGGAAAATTAGGATTAAAACTTTCTGGAGGACATCGACCCCTTAGAAATAAGACATCGATCGATCGACGTCCGGAGGGTGAAAAGACGAAATGTTTCTGGAGGACATCGATCTCTCAGCATTAAGACATCGATCGATCGAAGTCCTTGAGACAAGACATCAATCGACCAATGAGACCACATCGATCGATCGATGTGGTCAGTTTTGTAAGTTTTGATCCTTTATTCATACAGGAGCTAGGAATGAACGTTAAGCGTTTAAGGATTCTCCCGAGTGATATTGGACAATTAGTGAGCGTTGTGAAAGTTGTTCCTAAAGTTGAGGGCATTGTTCTGGAGGTGTAGAGTTTGTGTTCGCGTTTAAAAGTACGTGACTATGAGGTATGAACATACGCATCACGACATGAGCATTTGACATTCGACATACGTTTGTTTTGCGAAAAGGTTATAAGTATTGCAAGAGAGTCTAGAGTTTGCAAAAGACAAGCTACAGCTGCTTTTGATCACAGGGTATAAAAGTCACGTCTGCATTAGCAAGGTATAAAAGCGTG
Organism: Eustoma russellianum; assembly: GCA_036186865.1. Lineage (NCBI taxonomy): Eukaryota > Viridiplantae > Streptophyta > Magnoliopsida > Gentianales > Gentianaceae > Eustoma > Eustoma russellianum. The sequence continues at coordinate 5,499,946 of AP025053.1, forward strand.
ACCTGTGGATCAATTGTACGGTATAAAGTTATGTTATGGGACCGTGGACCTATCAGCACGGGGTATAAAGTATACGATATGGGGCCGTGGACCTATCAGCACGGGGTATAAAGTTAAGTTTGCTGTGGACTGATCACCCACAGGGTATAAAATACTGCTACGTGAAGAATAAGACAAGAAGTGTTTTTGAAAGTTTGTGAAAAGACATGCATGACATGAATTACGATAAGTCATATGTTTATGTTTGTTGGTAAATGCATAGTTTTGAGGAGAGTACATGCATCACGTTGCACGAAGCATAAGTATGAGTTGCAAGGGATGTTTTAGTCTGTATATGTTGATGTAATTATGTTTAATCTAGTTTGTGTTGTTTTCTCTTTGATGTTAAATACATGACCTGCGTGATCTTGATGAATGATTATAAGGATAGATTTATTAACCCGAGCACCTTATTTTGGGCATTTTCTATATAAGAACTTTGGTGACTCGTCATGTGTGGTTCCTTAAGATGTATAGACGAGTTACTTTCTATCGTTGTTTCGCTAAGAACAATTATTTAATCCTTTTTCAGGTGAAACTGAATACGAGATGATATTCGTAGAGGACGACGGCGAGTGCGCTCATTGGGATGATAGATGTTGAATGAGAAATTAGAATGCTTTTAATTGGTAGCCATTAGTTAACTCACTTGTGGATGGCTGGAATTAGTTAGGTAATCAGACATATTTCTATTCTGCTATATTTTAATTTGGAGTATTAATGTTATCGAGGTCTTAAATTATCGCGATGTTTCCGTTGATTCATATCACGTCATATGTGATGTATGTTAGACTCGATTGATGCTTCGTAGTTCTCGTAGTAGGCTACCGCGGATGCACCGGTACCGATGACGGCATCGGGCTGGGGCACTACATGAATGCCAAAAAAACACAAATAATTTTGTTCGACAGTACTCAACTCTGAATCATGCCTTCACCAGACTATGGTCCATTTGTTTGATGCCTCAATCGCAGCCATACCAGCTTCACTCGATTCGAATGGGTAGTGATATAACAGCTTCATTTCATCAACATCTGTATCCAGCTCGAGTCTTGACTTGTATCGCTCTTTGAACTCTCTGTACATGATATCGCTTGACACCCTCATCATTTTCGTGAGTCCACTACTACATGATATTCCATTGTGTTCAGATATGGTCTCACCTTTGTAGCACAAACTGATCATGATTTTTGCGATTATTTCCGATGTGTGAATACTTTAGATCGATTTTCTAATTGTTTCTTTCCATTCTATTATCATCGCGATTAAATAGAATTTTATGAATAAACTGGCATTTTTTGTCTGTCTATCACCCTCCTCAGACCCTAGCGATAGCTATACTAGATATGTGTTGTTGTTGTTATAAATAAACGGCAGGACCGTCCAGGCTTCTTGGACGAACCTGCTAAAGTCGTTCAACCCTAGGTGGTTTTGCACCTCCAGAAACCTTTCTGACCCGAAAAACACCTTATCCTCTTCGGCTCACTTGGCAGTGTCGTTTGAGGGTCGCTTCTTGCACGACACTGGCAAGTTCATTCAGAGACTTCTAAGATGACACCGCCATATGCGTTCTAATCGTTTTAAGAATTTTTCTAAAACGTACTATATTTTGAAACTTCTTTATTAAAATTATAATATTTTATTAAATTTCTTGAGATCCCCCACCTTTAAAAATTAACACTGACACCCTCTCATTGTACGCTTATATGTCATTTTTCTTACCGTGTTTTAAGTCTTTAGGAGGTTGTTCTTTACGTGCACTCACGATTTAAATGATATAAAATATCAAATAAAAATTGTGGCTGTACTTTTCTCTTTCTCATAATTTTTATTATTTGAAATGACTTTTTTTATAAAATATTAAACAAAATTAAAATCAATTATTAAATATTAAAAAGCACATTACAAATACCAAAAGTCGTGTCCTACTATTATGTTATATTCGATCTTATAATTTAAAAACATAACCTAACAAATATCCCTAAAATAATGATGATAGGTATGCTCTAAAACGACTTTGAAATCAATACTATTAATAAATGAAGGTAAACATTAGTCCATTTTGGAGATAAATTGGTTGACCAATCAAATATGAATGCTATATATGGTTCTCTATTTTAACCAATTTTTTAATTTTTAAATGTAAGTAAATTTTATATATCATTATTTTATTGTGTCCTTCATGCTGCAACATAAAATTCAAATAAATGAAATGGTTTCAAGCCCTTATATTCTAGTTCAGTTGGTATTTGAGTTAAGAATTAATAGTAAGAAGGCAAGAGTTCGAATCCAAAGACACACACAGTGTAGGCGTTCTACTTCTCCTTCTCCTAGTATATAGGAGGCAATCGTTTCACTTCTAATTTGTAGAAGACAATCGTTCCATTTTTGATGGTTTATAGAAGACGTCTTGTATGAATCACCGTGTGCAGTCGTACTAACCTAAAAGACTGTTGGACAACTAATTTGCATCTTTTATCGAGCTTCGGATTTTGCCTTTTGATACCATGAAATGGGGATGAGATCTCTTCACTCTCAAACCATCACCCCCTTCGTTACTGCCCAACACGTGACAGCAAAGGGGTGATGGGGCTAGATGAAGATGATCCTCATATAGCTTTACTATCCTTTTTTCTGTCACGTGTCGGACGGTGTCGAAAGGAGTGATGGTTTGGAAGTAGAGAAGATCCAGTTTTCAGTTTTCATGAAAAGGTTTGAAATTCAAATCACATCCATCTATGTGATATGTCAGCGTCCACGTCAACAGTTGCGCCGCCTCAGCCATTATAACTACCATCTGCACCTCTTCATTTTCCATTTTCACTCTCTCCTAGATTTGAGGCTGCGAAGGGACGACTGACTGCAGCTGCTCACTGAAACGCAATTAGGGCTTAGTCACCGGGTCATCGCCGACCGGAGCTCAGTCCCGTATCAGTTCCCTGACGAACCGGAATAGCTTTAATGTCGTAAGGATTTATCTCTTATGAATTCGTTTATGTCTTGAAATTTGGTTCCTGTTGTGGTTTATGGGTTCCTCGGAGTGCTGGGGAAGAATTTTCGCAGTTGGTGCTTTTATGAGAAAGTTTGACTTCTATGTTTGTGTTTGTGGGGACTGTTTCATGATTCATGGGGATTCGCTTTCTTACAAATCTGTCTTTTGTAAAGGAAATTTGTAACCTAGACAGGCCTGCAAGACTAAAAAATTGAAGAATCTTATTTCTTCTTAGAAGTTACAGTCAGCAAAATTTTGCTTTTATTTCCTAAATACTTGGTTTTCTGTGTCTTATCTGGAATTATGATGTAGGTGGTATTCATGTGGAAGTGTTGATCATCATTGCTTGCGTGGTAGGAGATGGACAAAATATAGTTAGCAAATTTACCATATATTTCTAAGAAAGAGTTAGAATTTGTTGCCATCCCAAAGATCGTCTATTTTTTGCTGGTTGAGATGGTTTCTTCTATGAAGAAGCATCACTATGTTATGGTTGATTGTTATGGAGTTTCGTTGCTTTTATGGACTGTTCAGTGATCAAATGAAATCTTCTTTTCCTTGTGGGAGAGTGGATAGTTATGTTGTAGTTGATTTTCTTGGCCTCTATGTATATGGGCGTTATTGCCTTTCCGGAGGTTCTTAAGTGATTCTTTGTAGTTCAGATTACAAAACTCATCTGTAAACATCATGTGCCTAGACACACCAGTACAACTGCTTATGCAAATGTATTGACATCGGAAATTTCTTGATGTTGTAAATACAATAGCAAGTGTTGAAATATAAGGTGGTCTTGTGCTATTCTTTTGTTAGAGGGGATTGCACACTGGGCGTCCTTGTTTTATATGTTTTTTCCTCCTGTATTTTGAAGGATACTAAGTTCTGCTGCCACATCTTCAATGATTGAATTTTTTTTTTTTTATTAATTTGAGAATCTTATTGCTGACTTTGTCCTTTACTGTATATTATGGTCGAAAAGTCAGTTGCCCCAAGACATCCAAGTTTCAGCTGTAGTTGTTATTGAATATCAACATTGACAGTCATTGACCAGGAAGAAAAATGCCAAAACAAAGAAGAGACCGGTCCAAGTCCTTTGATAGGTTAAGGTCATCTCCTTATTCATATGGCTCTCGTCAGTCAAAGAAGTTATTGCCCAAAAATCCTTTGGATAATGAGGAAAATGCAAAAGAATGGGAAGAAGCTCGCTGTCCTGTCTGCCTAGAACATCCTCATAATGCTATACTCCTACTGTGTTCTTCTCATGACAAAAGATGCCATCCATTTATGTGTGATACAAGCTACAGGCATTCAAATTGTTTTGATCAGTTTCGCAAGTTATCTGAGGAAGCGTTTTCAGTAACAAATCAAATCTATGAGGCATCAGTGGCGATACCTCCTTTGACATCGTCCTCAACTATTTCATCAGAAGCCAGAGCGACAGACTTTGGAAGGCCTGGGGGAGCGTCTACTTCAACACAAAGTGAGTCTCATGAAGGCTTATCAAAGATGAAACTTGTATGCCCTTTATGCCGAGGAGAGGTCAATGGTTGGATTGTTGTTGAGGAAGCTCGTAACTTCATGAATTTAAAATTGAGAAGTTGTGCCTGTGAAACATGCAAATTCAGCGGGACCTATGCTGATATGAGGAAGCATGCAAGACATGTACACCCTCATGTCCGGCCTGCAGATGCTGACCCAGAGAGACAGCAGGATTGGAGAAGGTTGGAGCATCAGAGTGAGCTTGATGATCTACTGAGTACGCTTCAATCAACTGTAAGGGAAGAAAGAGGAGAGAACATCAGCTCCCTTCTCGATGAAGGGGGTTGGCTCACTGTCTTCCTCCTTGTTCGTATATTACGGCCTGATTCTTCAAGAAGCAGTAGCCGATCTGATGCCTCAAGAACCCGGGCTCGCGTGACCATCAGAAGGCGACCACGAAGAAGACTTTGGGGAGAAACTCTTGATTGGGATTCAGAGTCCAGGGGTGATGGTACTGAAGCTTCTGATGGTAATTCACAGCCCTGGGAACAGCATGACCAAATACAGAGAGGATCGACACTGGAAAATTAGAGCAGAAATAATTGCAGTGCTGCTCTCAGCTTTGTGGCCATGTACTGTATCACCTGTGGCAGGAAGAAGGGTTCACTAGTTAATCTTTCTCAAGCAATTTGATTACGTGTTAGTGTGTGCTAAATATTGACTTCAGATGGGGTTCTGTATGTGTTGGGTATGTACTTTATACTCACTCTTTACTCTTTGAGTCCAGGTTCATACCTTGAGCACCATGTCAAAATGTCGTCATAAGAAAGGCCTTTTGCAAGTTTTTAGCAAAGGGAGAAGGATACGTCGATCAAACAACAAAAATAGTTAATACGCCTTTTGTCAGGCAGTCAATCATATCTAATATATCCTAACGACAGTTTTCGTTAAGGTGGGGTATTAACACCTTCTTGTGTTAGCATAAAATGAAACAAGCAGCCGAAAATCTTTCTTAAAGGGAATGTTCTATTTCCATACTCATCGTTCTGTTGTGTAGGGGGGTTGTAAACGTCCGTGTGTAGGGGTTGTAAGCGTTTCGAGTTGATTTAAATATTAAATATTAATTTATCGAGTTGAATATTTCTAAAAAAATTTCATTTGATTTTTAACATGTTACTTGATTCCAATCTCGAGTTTAAGCGTTTTTGAATTCAAGTTGAATTTAAGCCTATTTTGAGTAAAAGTAAACATTGGTTTTTGTTCTGAAAAATTATATGGGTACATATAACTAAAATCTATTACTGATATTATTGAACGATTATTAGTTATTTATATAAAATTTATTATTACTACAATAATTGAAAACGATCATGTTTAATTATCATATGTATCAAGTAAAGACACTAATATAATATCAAATTATGTATAATTTTTATATGTATATAAGTTCGAGTATGTAAGTATTGATATGTTTAAAATTAACGTGTTAAATATTTAAGTCGAGTCAAGCTCGATCTCAAGTTTTATCGAAATAAATTAGTCAGACGAAAACTCGAAACAAACTCCATCGACTATGAATTTTGGACCTGATGGTCATTGAACACTGTAAAATCCAATTAGGCGGATGAGATTCACGTGTTGCAGCCTATCAATCGCGGCGACTTCCGATTGGAATTCCTTCTCGCTGCGTTTAGGTTCGCTGTCTATGCGCTTCACTGCTACTTGAGTTCCGTCGGGAAGGATACTTTGAAACAAAAGGCTGACCTTGAGGGCCCAAAGTCAAATGTTCAGACATTCGGTCTCGCAACAGTGTAGCAACCATACTGTGCGCGTCTTTGGATTCAAACTCTCAACTCCTTGAAACAAATCTCAACCCGATTATCAAGTGAGCCAAGGATACCTTTGAAAACGGTACCGGAAGCCCCCAAGGCCTAAAATTGAAAGGAAGCTATCTGTGGCGGCTTCGAGTTCTTTGTATGTGAACTTCGTCGGAACTCCGGCGACTTCTCTGAGAAAACTGTACTCGTTTCTCTCGCGGTTTTCTGAAATAATCTCCAACTGTTTTATTCTTTGATTATATCCATTTCTCACAATGACTATAGCAATATAATGGAATTCAGGGCATCTTGAATTGCAAAGCAAACCTCCTACAGCAACTTGAGCATTTTGAGACGCTCTTCATGAGCAGGGTCCAGCTTTGGCGGTGCATAACATCCATTTAGGTCCTCTACAATGTACTCCTGAAAGTTTCAAATATGTTATTTCGGATGAAGCAAAGAAACAATGACATAAAGAAAAGCCACAAACTTTGTGATTGGGCATACTGAAGGGATTATTATCTCCCAAACACAGTATGTACAACTAACACTTGAGCCTTTCCTACTATTTGAAGTTGATTATATGGATTAATCATTTCTCTTACGCTTTATTCATTTCATTTATTTATTTGCTTTTTTTGTTTTCTGTTTTTGTTTTTGAGTCGTTGTATAAATCATATCGTTCTTGTGTATATTCTCATACTTAATGCATAATATGCGTCTTTAGAATACGCATCTTTCAGAACTATCATATCATCTCAACCGTGGTTCAGGTCTAAATGCCTAAAATTCTCATTTAAATCTTATGTCATCGGCTACATGAGTCTCCACAATGTTTCATCAGTAATCATATGCTCCTCAATTGTCATATAAATCATATCCTTATTATCTCTCTTCATGTCTTCTTTAGTCCCCCTCTCTCACGTTTAACATGCACTTCATTCATTGTCTCACACCGCCTAACAAGTATATATGCAGGATGCATTGCACATTTTCATATCATCTTAACCTTGATTCTATCATCTTCTCATCTATAGGAGTCACACCAACCTTTGTCTTTAAATATTCATTTTTTATTTTATTTTTGTAGGTCCATACATCCATCTTAAAATGTTCATGCTCATCTTTTTATCTTAACATGTACATACCATCTTTACCTTCACTCCCTCATCTTCTCATCTGTAAAAGTCACCATAACCTTTCTCTTTATATGTCTGTTTCTATTTTATCCTTCCTTATATGTCCATACATTCATTTTAACATTCTCGTTTCTGTCACTCCCATTCTTTTTTCATACTCATAATTGACTGTCTAAAATTCAGACCCATACAGCAGTGCGGATCTTACCGTCGTCCAGTAAAACTTCTATTTTAGCTTTAAATGTACTTTGTTATCACAAAAATTATTTTAACCACTTCGTCTGTATATGTGGTTCACATCCTTGTCAATTCTTCCATCTTTCTGTAGTATATATTTAAATGCCTAAAACTTTCACTCAGTTTAATCTCTTGGTTTCCTAGTCTCACACAAGTTTTTAAGGTCATTTTTTTTGTTGTTAATATTAAATTTCATATACGGTCTCTTTTCAACTCAATTTGAACCTCTTTTCCTCTAGTGTCTCCCGCCAATGTTCTACCTTAGCATTGGCTCCTTCACTAGTCTCATCTACCAACACATATCAACTCAATTTGAACCTCTTTTCCTCTAGTGTCTCCCGCCAACATTCTAGCTTAACATTGACTCCTTCACTAGTCTCATCTACCAACATATATCATCTGCAAATAACACGCTCCACGAAACTCTGTCTTGAATGTGTTGAATGAGCTCATTTATAATTAAAGCAAATAAGTATGGACTTAATACCGACCTTTGGTGTAAAAACATTATACTAAAATATTACAAGCTTAGTCATCCTGGAGTCTTTACGTTTGTCATTGTGTGGCTCATTAACTTAATTCTTTATAATTTGCACAATCTTGTATATCTTCTTTGTTTTTATACAGAGTTACTAAAAACTTTTTCCTCCGCTGGCCATACATCTTACCATTCTTCACAATCTTGTCAAAAAGATCTGTGAATCACATAGTATCTTATGTCCCTATGCATTTTCAAGTCTCAATTAGAATACCGTCGGGTTCAATTGTTTGACCATTATCTAACCTTTTCAAAGCAGTTTCTACCTCTGGCAATCGAACTCTCCTACTATATGTTAAGTTTCCATCGTCTTCAGACTTACGTAACTCGCCCAAATACGAGTTTATCTCCTATTGATTCATTGAAAAATTTCTCGAAGTACCTTCTCTATTTATCTTTTATTACCCTTTCTTCTACTAAATCTTGCTATCTTCGTTTTTAATAAATTTAACTTGAGCCAAATCTCTTGTATACTTTTATCTCGCTTGAGCAATTTTATACATCTCGTTCATCTTCTTTCGTGTCCAACCGTTTATAAAATCTTCAAACGTCTTGCTTATTTTCTAGCAAGCCTATATTTTTTTCTCTCGGTTTTTACTATGTCTTGCTTCTTCCCACAACCATGATTCTTTATTTACAGTTGATCGACCTTTAATTCACCAAGTAAATTTCTCGGTATTTTTTTATTGTTACTACTACATCCTCTCACACTTCATTTACATCACCACTTAAATTTCTTAAGACTTACTGGCCTAATACTACTTTTCTAAAATCTGCTTGCTTAGCTTCCTTCAAGTTCCACTATTTTATCTTAGGTTTTATAAGCCTTTGTTTTCTCAATCTTCTATGTGGGATTTGGATATCCAACACAATAAAACTGTATTGTATTGTTAAACTTTTTTTGATCATCTTAAAGCTATAATAAGCTTTTCTATCTCTCATATGGGTCATGAAATACCCTATCTGAAACTTATTTGGTCCCTTTTTGAATGTAACCAAGTGTTCATCTCTTTTTTAGAAAAATATATTAGTCACTATAAGGTCATATGCTTTACAATCCAAAAGTAATCTTCCTCATCGTTTCTATTTTAAAAACCAAATCCACATTGTACCTCACTGTAATTCTTATTTTCTTTACCTATGTGTCTATTTGAATCTCCTCCTATAGAGATCTTCTCACCTATTAGAATTTCATGCATTATGTCCTCTAAGTTTTCCCAAAATCGAACCTTTGTATCCTCTGCTAAACTCACTTGAGGAGCATATACGCTAACAAATATTGATTGTTTCTTTTTCAAACACCAACTCTATCTCGTTTCCTAAAGTTAACCTACTTCTTCTATCAATGAAACATCTATAATTATTCCAACTCTATTTCTTATTTTATTCTTTTTTATATGCAGAGTTTAAATCCTGAATTGTCCAACAGTTTAACTTCTTGATCTAACCATTTTGTCTCTTGCAAACATAAAATATTTATCTTTCTCCTTATCGTCATGTTCACTATCTCCGTTGTCTTCTCCATTATTAGAGTTCTGATGTTCCATGTTCATACTCCCACCCAGTCTAGTGTTTCATCTCTTAAAATCTAATTTATGGCCTAAGAGCTCTTGCTTATTTGTCATTGTATCTGAGTTCTCTAAGAGATGCAGTGGCCATAGCTCAATTGTCGCTGCATTCGGACCATGCACCGGACCCTTGCTTATTTCACATAACATCCAAGCGCCTGAGATACAACGGTCCTTACCGAAATATCGCATCGGACCATCCGGTGTGTTTCATATGGGTTAGCGTAATTTTTTGTTTGATCCATAATTATGTTTAGTGACAAAGTTTTATATTGGTTTTCAACCTAACACAACCCTCCTTTATTCATACTTGACCGACAAGTCAAAAACTCGACCTGACAGAGTTCCTTAACACAATACGTACAAGTAGAAAAAATACATTGCCATTATTTACATTAGCTGGGTATAACAGATAGGTTGAACTACTACAATGAGCAATCAACCAAGAATTGCAAGGACTAGACTGCAACAAAGAAACAAAACAGTTGGAGGAATATGATAAAATAAGCGGCGTGCAAGAGGTGCGTTTGACACCGAACTTGCTCTAAGAACAGAATGGATAGGAAAATTAAACTAGTTATGCATAAGTAGCATTCTAGCCATGTACATCAACTAACAAACTTTCCCCCATATGACCAAACACCCTGCCCAGAAGAAATAATGGGGAAAAAATTATATTGTGTAGGTAAGGGTCGCATGCGGAAGTATGTGGGAAATAAACTGATGTACTCCTAATGTAATAGGTTCTCTTTCACAGCAAGTTGCAGTTTCTGTACAGAAGCTATATATACATATTTATACGTGAGTGTCTGCATAAGCCTCAGTATCTATATGGGTGTGTGTGTAAAGCAAAAGATATCCTCATCATGATATTGCTAAAGAATCTATTCTTCCATACCTGAGTCAGCTCCCTCTTGGTAAGAATATGGTAGTGCCTCTGCCAGATCCTCTGGATACCCATGGTGGCGGCAAGGAAACCATAGGCAATTCCAAGAATGGCAAAGATGACAACAAAGACAATCACAAGCGCAAAGCACGCTTCAACAGATGCCGGGAAACAATCCAAGATACCACACCCATAGCAGAAGTTCTGACAGCCAGCGACCCGTGCATCATTGGTACTGAGGGAGGAACAGTGTAGTATGAGGCCCAAAAATCCAAGAAGTACAAAAAAGCCAATAACTCCTGTTTCATAGACAAGGGACGACATATGTCAAGAACAATTCATAAAGAGATAGATCTGCACCATCATCGAAGAAGGGACTCAGATTCTAATATACCCAAAATTACATGAATATTGGCTAGTCCTTTCAGCTAACACACGCAGTGGAAGAAAAACCGATTCTGGAAAAAAAATAGAAAGAAAAGAAAATCCGCCTTACGAGGAGGTGAAAAAATAAAGATCATGTCATATTCTACACACACACGCACACGCACGCACGCACACGCACACGCACGCGCGCGCGCACGCACACACACACACACACACAGATATATATATATATATATATATATATATATATATATATATATATATATATATATATATATATATATATATATATATATCCTCGATGATGACTTTAAAACACCATCACCCTCATCTCTCCCAAGGAATGAAAAGAAAAAAACGATCGTCTTCCCCTAATCTATTTCCAGCGCAGATTCCTTCAGTTTCATCCTTCCCAAACCAAAATACCTGCCACTCACGTTCTGTTCTCATCTTCATCTCCTAATCCTGCTCTATCTTCATCCTTAGAAATTGACACAATTAGGAGTTTAACTTAGTCAACATATCCATCCATCTGCTGGTCAAAGCATCCGACACGACTCCCGTGCCAGCTATCATGTCCTGTTGTGTCGACACGGGTGAAATGGGGGTCATCAAATAGTCCAGGTAACAGAGACTAGTACAGTTATTTTATTTCCAATTAGATGTTTCTTATGATATTAGATCATCTGACAGCCAAATCAAGACCCACAACCATGTCTTTCAGAAATTATTACAACCATGCTTCAATTTAATGTTCGCTTTTGGTGGAGTTACCCAACAGTTGAGATAAATCTGTTCCAACTGATATTACTCAATTGAAAAGAACATAAAAGATAGAAAAGTCATAACTGGATCAGCATGATCCATTTTAAAATGGGAAACAACAGACACTTCTTTACATCCATTTTCCCTTCTCTACCAAATTTATTACCCATGATTACCTGCACAATAGTAAAATGGAATTGGATGCTTCGAAAGAATGCGGTCCCAACTATCGTTAAATGAATTTCTGAAGGTCCCATCTTTGTCCATGAGGTAAACGAAACCACCCATCACTGCAATAACCTAGCAGCAAAAGGCCAAATAAATGAGAAACACAATACAACACTTGAACCTTTTCCACTATATGTGGTCGGCTAAAATGAGAAACACAATAGAAGAAACAAAAACAGAGCACCTAGACCAACAGAATCTTAAAAATAATTGACAGAATATTATCGTCTACTGAGTACATTGTATTGAACAGGCGAAATCCTAAATGATAACTTTCCCAAGAAGTCTGATAATTCCCTTGTGTGAAGAGAAGCATCCTTTTGATATCTAAAGCATGTCACAGAGTGTTTAGCCAAATGCACTGTGGTCTATTTACAGTACACAAAAATATTTGACTTTTTGGTATTTCGATTCTCTCCGAGTAAAGACAGAGGTCTGAATGTCGGGCAATAAACTAATAATAAATCAGAAACAAGAGCGTCACAGATACATTCTACACATATTTTATTGTATAAAAAAACGTCTTGCAAGGAAAATTGGAGCATCTTATATCAAAGAGAAAATGAGAAAATACAACGGGGTGGTTTTCGTTGCGAGGGACACCATGAAAGGATTGAAATAAGTCATTGAGCAAAATTCCACACACTTGCACAGTTGCACGTAAAAAACTACAGCACGAAATATGGGAAAAAGAATCTGTCTAGCATGCAGTGGACTAAGGCTTAGTGTGCTGTTGTACTACATGTGTGGCAAATACTTGCCTAGAAATACACTGCTAGAGTCTGATACCCAAACAGACAACAAAGAATATGTGAAAGAGCATCAACAGTGCCCAGTAACCAAACAAACAACAATGCAACAATATAGGTTTATGCTTACAGTCTGTACAAGCAGAAAGACGAGGAACATAACTCTAGCCACAAAGAGCCTAAACTTAATTCTCCGCCATGAATTGTCCTCCAACTCTGCCACGCGAAGATGATATTGAGCTTTGCAAGTAGTGCAATGTGAGAAAGCAAAACCCTCCTGCAAAGGTAGGACAAAGTTGTGACTTGAGCAATGCATTTGCTTCTTCTTTTTCTAATAAGAAAGTACTATACTAGAGTACACATGTGGAACAAAATTCTAACTTTAACAGATCGCCAGTGATCAAGGCACGAGCGATGAACAAACTGCTGTGTTCCTTTGCACATGCATGGTGCTATCAGTTCACCATCTGTATGAAAAGGACAAAGTAAATAACGCGTCACAATATAACCTTAGACAAATAAAAGCGGTAAGCAAAGCATATTTTAGAAGTGAAAGGAAAATAAAATTGATCCACAGAAAACATTAACTTTCAAAAATAAATTCAAAAAAAGCATATTGTACCATCTTTGCCATCACATTCAAGGCAAATTCGACAACAAGGCAAGGTGCTAGCTTCGATGTCCTCGTTTCTTATCTCTCCCGAAATAGATGAAGATGATGATGCAAAAGCAGAGGTAAGAGGCAACTCCTCGTGAAGCTCTTGTTCTAGAAGCAGAGGATCGGTATCCCTAGGGTTGGGAGAACCCCTTGATTCCAGCTGCATTTCTCCTTTCATCGCAACTCAATCCCTTGAAACTACTAATATATTGTCAAAAACAAGAAAATTTCCTTGAATATCATTCCGGATTTTCTCAATTCGGAAAGTTAAGCTAGAAAACTTAGGTTCGTTAACCTACAAGATAGCACAGATGTGAATTACAGAATGGAATGATTCGTGAAATTCAAAAGCTCACCTTCAAATTCGCGCTGGCAGAAGGTAGTGAAGCGTTTACCGCCAGCGTGAATGGACGGAGAGGATGGATTATCCTTCCCTGATGGAGAAAGAGAGAGGAAGACTTCTGATTAAGCTTCTACCGTTTCTTTGTCAACTCATTCACACTGAATGAGAACAACGATGGAAGAACTACCATTCTATAGTCCGACTTTTAAAAAGTGGGGTGGAGGATGCAAATCAATTCCGTCTGTAGAACATTGTGTAAGATGCAAATCAGTGGTCTTTTAGATTGGACGATGGCTTATGTAGTGATTTATACAAGTTATCTCTCACAAAATAAACCATCGGTCTAGCAGCAGTGGAACAGCCACACTCTGGGTACTTTTGACCTCTTAAAGCAAATCTCAACTCAAATATCAACTGAGTTATACCTAAGAGCGAGAGAAGAACTATATATTTATATAGATGTGAATCCAAGACGTCCTCTTATCAGCAAATGGCAATTCACCCATCTCTACCTAGTCACATGTCTCTTATGCAGGTAAATATAGAGCCGGAGGTCTCACTGGAAGCAGACTCTCTATCCCTTGGGACAGATGTATTGTCTGTCTACCACTTACTTCTCAGACCCTAACGATAGCTTTTGTTGTCGTTGGAATATACTGGGTAACGATGATGATAATGATTACCGACAAGAGATCGAACCGTGGTATTAGATCTTTTGAATAACCATTTGAACTATGTTTTATTAACACTTCCTCAATGTATGATTGAATGTATTTTTCTTTTTTATGACTTCTTTGAGTCTATTAGACTTTTTATCTGAAACTTTGTTTCTTTTTTTTTCCGGGTCAGCACTTCAATTAATTAACGGATAGGACAAAATGGATGAATAAAGAACCGATATTCCCTCAAAAAGAAGAGAAAAAATATAAACGATCCTGAGGATAATAGAACTCAGGGAATATCAGTTACACAAGAAATGTGACGACGAGCATTTTAGCTATCGAACTTGTGAACCCCTCACTCTGTTCTCTCGTATTCCGGCATGTTTGACACTCGTTTCCTCCAACGGAAAAATGTAAGACACGTGTGGATATGCATCCTTAAGTTACAAATCCTTAATTTATTTAGAGAAACAATTCATGAGCAACTGCAAAAGTTCAATAAAATGAAATTTCTTAGATAAAAAATGTAATAATAGATCATTATATTTTGTATATCCTTTTACACAAAGGGTAAGATAAGATTCTGTACATTATATCGCGAGGCGATCCAGCCTTTTTTCAGACCTTATGCAAACACAGAAGCCTAGTGCGTCGAAAACGTCTTTTTTATACCAAATGGATTATAAGAGATATGATCATAGCCACTTTAAAATAATTTTGATTTTCAACTGCTCCCTGTCTTTCGTTTTTCCTTCTTTGCCTTTTCTTTTCTTATAGGAAACTTTTTGTTACTCATTATCATTTTTTATATATTTACATACTATTATCTGAAAATGGAAATTTAGGAGAATCTTGTTAGAATACGTTTAGGAAATAAAATCATTACCATTTGTATATACTATCAAATCATCCATAATTAGCGCAATTAGTTGACTGATTGATTAGGAGAATAATTAGGACAATTAAGTAGAGGATTTTATTCCATGTGCATACTGCACACTGTATAAGAATGGCATACTGTATACGAAATTATTATCAAGGAAATATACAAAAATTTCTTGCTCAAACTTGTTCATGGTATCAGAGCAGGAATTATCCTCTCTGTGAACAATTGGTTGAGATCTCCGAAGAATAGGCTCAGAGAAGATCTCATCATAGCCATATACCTTTCTCAGCCCTCTAACTGATTGTTGAATCAACCTTCACAGTAATACTACTGTGTTGCTTCTTCAACCTCTGTTTCAGAAAACCTGCAAAACCACCGGTAAAATATGTCAGAATCTGGAAAACCCGAATCATCCACCACAATACCCGAAACATCCAATATAACCCACAATCCTGGAGAATGGGCACTCCAAGTGGCCCAGATCCTCCGAGAGAGCCTTCATCCACCCACACCAACACAATCAATCATGGCGGCACCAGAAATATTGCATATATCGGTGAAATTGAATAGTGGGAATTATTCATTATGGTCTACGGTTATATACAGAGCCATACTCGGCCAAGGGAAAATTTCTCACCTCACGGGAAATCCTCCACCTCCGTAGCCCACTGATCCTCAGTTTATCAGATGGGAACAAGATGATCATAAAGTATTTACCTGGATTCTTCAGAATATAGAGCCATCTATGATTAACAATATTACTAGGTATCCCACAGCCAAAACTTTGTGGGATGGCCTAGCTCTTACCTACGGGACTGGAGGAGATGGCTTACAAATTTTTGACCTCCATAAACGGGCTAGCTCCATTCGACAGGGGAATGGGACTGTTGAAGAATGTTGGAATAAATTGCAGGACGTATGGGTGTCCATAGACACCAAAGATTCGAACCCAATGCGTTGCCCAGAGGACATTCGACTCTATAATCAGAAGGTTCAAGAGTCACGCCTCTATCAATTTCTCATGGCACTTGGAGAACAATTTGAACAGGAAAAGAAGGACATTGTGAATAGGGAACCTCTGCCCTCAGTAGAGTTAGCCTTCGCAGAAATACGAAGGGCTGAGGCCAGAAACGCTGTTATTAAAGGACATCACCCCTCAGAAGAGACTTCATCATTGGGGATTGGACAGGGCCTTGCAAGCAAGGGTTCGACCATGGGAAGAGGCCGCAGTAAAGGGGGACAATCGGGTCTTCCCTCCCGCTCATCAACATCACAGAGGGAAGGAAGAATGGACAAGAGCCAACTGACATGCAGTCACTGCAAGAAGAAGGGACACACCAAAGAAAAATGTTTTCAGTTGGTAGGATATCCAGAATGGTGGGAAGGGAAGAGAATAGCCACTGGATTTGGCAGGGCAGCCACCTTAATTCCCCCAGAGGAGGACGGCGGCAACACCCAGGAGACAGCTCCGTCCAGTAGCGAACAGCCACAGCAGCAAGAAGAAGACGCTGCAAAAAGCCTCAAGGCGGCAGGAGGTAAAAGGGGGCTAGTGGGAAACCCTAGCCCCCTTCCTTTTTATACCCCAAAATTACCCCCATTATCCCTGATTTTTCAGATAAGTTAAGTAGCGTCCCTGGTGTTTCTGAAAATGACGTCCCAGCCCTTTTAAAAACCCCACCGTCTGAAATAAGCCCCTGTACTTCCCAGATTACCAAACAACACCCCAAGAACCCCTCAATTCCGCAAAAGGCCCCTATATTTTCAACAACCATAATCCAGCCCCTGAAATATCCATCCTTACAAAATCAAGTCCCTCACATACCCAAGCCTACAAAACTGGTCAACCCACGTCCAAATGGATATTTGACTATGGAGCCACCGACACCATGTCCTTTGATCCCACTGATTTTACCCACCACACGCCTCCTTTCAAAACACACGTCGAAACCGCTAGTGGTGAGACTATTCCTGTCAAGGGAGGCGGCACTATCTCTATAACACCAAATATTACTATGTCCCATTGTCTCTTTGTTCCCTCACTCTCTACCAAATTGCTTTCCATTAGTCAGCTTACTAAAGAATTGGATTGCGTTGTTCTCATGTACCCTTCTTTTTGCATCTTGCAGGACATTCATACGGGGAACATCATTGGACGTGGTACTGAGAGTGGTGGTCTCTACTACGTGGATGCCGTCGAGCGACAGGGCCGGTCTAATCTTGCCACCGGATCGGTAACTCGACAGTTGTGGTTCTGGCATCGGACATTCATCATTTGGCTATCTTAAATTTCTGTTTCCAGACCTTTTTTCACAAACCAACAAAATAAATTATTTGACCTGTAACACTTGCCTCCAGGCCAAGCAGCCTCGAGCTACATATTCATCTAATAATACTCGTGTTACTAGTATGTTTTCCTTAGTACACTCTGATGTCTGGGGGCCAGCTCCCACTTCTACCTCTCTTGGTTATCGATATTTTGTTATATTCATTGATGATTTTTCCCGCATGACATGGTTATATATACTCAAACAAAAGTCTGAGGTTACTACAAAATTTATAGAGTTTTATAACATGATCAAAACTCAATTCCATACGACTGTTCAAATACTTCGCACAGATAACGGCGGGGAATATATTGATGGGGCACTCAAACAATTTATCCTCTCTAAGGGAATTCTTCATCAAACATCTTGTCCCGGCACTCCTGAACAAAACGGAGTTGCTGAACGAAAAAATCGAACTCTTTTACAAATGACACGAGCTATGATGATAGATGCTAATGTACCTCGTGGTTTCTGGCCGGAGGCAGTGTCTACTGCCAATTATCTCAGCAATCGACTGCCTTCCTCTACACTAAACCATCAGACACCCCTACAGGTTTTAGCCACCCAAACACACATCCCACCTACCCTCACCCTACCTCCTAAAGTGTTTGGGTGTACTGTCTTTGTTCATGTCTCGAAAAACCCAACGGGACAAGTTTGACCCCTGTGCTGAAAAATGTGCCTTTGTTGGCTACTCTTCCAGCCAAAAAGGATACCGGTGCTACAATCCTCGCACTCGCCGTATCCATGTTACCATGAATTGTGTGTTTCTCGAAACCAAACCTTTCTTTTCCACCCAATCTCAATCTCAGAGGGAGATAGCTAGTGATGATACTCTCGATTGGCTGTCTGTGCCACGCTGGACGACGACCGAACTAACACGGCAAGTAGATGACGCCGACCGCACAGTAGCACTCCACGATGAAGAGGACATCACTCTGAGACCATCCAATGATGATTCCCATATGACTGACAAGCAACAGGTAAACAGTAGTGTACATGTTGATCATACTGAATCTAATTCTAATAAGTTGCCTAATGAAAGTTCTCCTACTTCTGACCTGCTTGATTCCCCTGTGCCCACTATTACCCCTGTAGAATGCACCACTGGCTCTTTTTCAGAATACTAGGGACGTGTACTACCACCCAGGAGTACCAGAGGCATACCACCAGAACGCTATTCTCCTACTAAGGTGGCCCAAGCATCCAAATACCCTGTTGCAAGAATTACCTCAGAACCAGCACACAGCATTCTTACGACATTGTGTTCTGAATGAATTCCTCATTCTGTAGAAGAAGCATGCAAACTATCACAGTGGAAGGAAGCCATGGATGCAGAAATGAGTGCTCTTAAAAGGAGTCAAACATGGGAAAAGTGTGTGCTACCTGATGGAAAGAAGATTGTGGGATGTAGATGGGTGTTTACTATCAAATATAAAGCAGACGGAAGTATCGAAAGGCATAAGGCAAGACTGGTCGCAAAAGAGTATACACAGACATACGACATTGATTATTCAGAGACCTTCTCTCCAGTGGCCAGAATAGACACTATCAGGGTATTATTCTCTATTGCTGCAAATGAAAATTGGCCCTTACAACAGTTTGATGTAAAGAATGTGTTCTTACATGGAGAATTAAAAGAAGAAGTATACATGGAGCCCCCGCCAGGATTCTCTGATGAATTTGGACCTAACCAAGTATGTCGATTAAGAAAAGCGTTGTACGGACTGAAGCAATCACCTCGAGCATGGTTCGGACGATTCACGACTGTAATGAAAAGGGATGGATACAAGCAGAGTAATGCCGACCACACCCTCTTCTTCAAAAAAACAGGGAAGTTGCATTACATGTCTTATTATTTATGTTGATGTTATGATAATTACAGGAAATGATACTAATGAAATTTCTCGTTTCAGGAACCATTTGTTCACCCAGTTCGAGATGAAAGACCTTGGAGGCCTAAAATATTTCTTAGGCATTGAAGTGCTAAGATCATCAACAGGCATCTACATATCTCAGCGCAAATATGTTCTGGATCTGCTAGCAGAGGTGGGGTTACTAGACGGGAAGCCAGTAGATACTCTGATGATTCAGAACCATAAGCTGGACATGGTTCAGGGAGCTACACCGGTTGAACGAGAACAGTATCAGAGACTGGTCGGGAAACTGATTTATCTATCTCACACTCGACCTGATATAGCTTATGCAGTCGGAGTGGTAAGTCAGTTCATGCATAGTCCACAAAAACACCATCTAGAAGCAGTCTTCAGAATTCTGAGGTATCTCAAAGGCTCTCCTGGGCGAGGTATTATGTTCCAAAGGCATGGACATCTTAATATTGAAGCATATACTGATGCAGACTGGGCCGGGAATGTGATGGATAGGCATTCTACCTCTAGGTATTTCACGTTGGTTGGAGGCAACCTAGTAACTGGGCGAAGTAAGAAGCAATCAGTGGTCGCTCTCTCCAGTGCTGAAGCAGAATTTCGTGGAATTGTTAAAGGTGTTACTGAAATTTTATGGTTATGAAAGCTTATGGCAAAACTTGGTCTCTTGGCAGAAGGGCCAACATGTTTAAAGTGCGACAACAAAGCCTCAATCAGTATTTTGGAGAATCCGGTTCAGCATGACAGGACAAAGCATATTGAAGTCGACCGACACTTTATTAAAGAAAAGATTGACAGTGGTATCATTACTCTACCGTTTGTTCGATCAAAAGACCAACTTGCAGATATCCTTACTAAAGTTGTCAATGGACGAATGTTTACTCAAGTATTGCGCAAGTTGAACATCAGAGACCCTACTGTTCAACTTGAGGGGGAGTGTTAGAATACGTTTAGGAAATAAAATCATCACCATTTGTATATACTGTCAAATCATCCATAATTAGCGCAATTAGTTGACTGATTGATTAGGAGAATAATTAGGACAATTAAGTAGAGGATTTTATTCCATGTATAGCATACTGCACACTGTATAAGAATGGCATACTGTATACGAAATTTAGGAGAATCTTTCAATTTAGTCCTTCAAATCTTGCAATTACTACACATTTTTTCCCGCATAATTATATTACAGTTTTGTTCAATTTAACTTCTTTAACCTAGTTTGCGCTTTAAAGGTAGCGAAAACCATTCTTTTATATTCAATAATGACGTTTCTAACAAAATCTTATCAACTTTTATCATATTTACTTAGGTTTTAGCATGTTTCACCTGTTCCAGACGCCTCGTAGGCTCTCCCACCTTTCGGCGAGATATTATTCTTTAATGAATGTGTCACTCTCAAACGGGAAGCATGTTTCCCTCTGGGGATAGCAGACCAAAAGTTATGAAACTTAAAACTTCTGGATAGGTATCCTATATCTGAATCGAATTCATTCTTATTAAAGAATATTTAACCAAGATTCCACTTTGCTTTGCATAGCTATGGTCTATAGCTTATCGTGTTTTAATTACGTGGTTAATGAAATCCATCCATAACACTACCTCTGTGAGTGATTATGTGCGGAAGGTTATTTTAAAAAATTAATGTGACTTTTTTAAAATAGGCGTAAAATTGTCATTTACTTTATCACTTGTTTATTATAGATAACGAGGTGGGTTGTTCATATTTTGTATAGAATTTATTTGTTATTGTTGAGAAATATGTTTGGATAATTTTCATAATTTTCAAAGTCATGATTTTAAGTGGTGAATACTTAAAAAGGTCACACATGGTGTTATATGTGTAAAAGTTGAAAAAGTTGACATCGATCTCTCAGGTTGTTGCACATCGATCGATGTCTAGGGTTTTTAGAAATAATTTTCTAAAATGTGTTAAAATGATTGTTTTCATTTTTACATGATTTATACATGTTCATTATGTGATTATTATGTGTTTTTGGTGATTATTTTTGTCTTGTGACTAACATGCCTTGGAAGTTTCTACAACTTACCAAAAAGGGCAAAATTGGTATTTTGAGTTTTGTAGGAACATGATATGATGAAAATATTTCAAGGATGTATTCTTATCCTATTTATCATGACAAAGGTGATATCATGAGTATTTATGACCATCGGGGTCATTTCTGGAGTTTTCTCACACCAGGGGTATTTTGGTCATTTTACCCCCAAGGGTATTTTTGGTATTTTCACTCAAGGAATCTCTTGAGTATATTATTATCTTCATTCTGGAGCTGTGTTATTATTATTTTGAAGATAATATGGTGATCTTATATCTTATTCTCTCAACCGATGATATTATTGACTATAGCTGGATATGTGACGATTTGAGATGTCACATTCTATTTTTTCTTGAAGACCCTCTTATATATGTTATAAGAGAACATTTATCATCAATATTCAGAGATATTAAAGGTGTCAAAGGTGTGGAAATGATCTCAACATATAAGAAGAAATATTGGAGAATTTCGGTGTTACACATTGGCATAATCTTGTCAATTGTTATTTATTTATTTCTTCTTCAAAAATCTGAGTTGCTACACTTATATTTATGTGGAAAAACGTGATTAATCAGGTGGATATGATGGTGTATTCATTTTATGAGTTGGAGACAAGTGGACCAACCAAAAAGGAGCTAGTTGGCAAAATTGCCAACTTGGAAAATTCAAAAAGTGCCCAACGGTTATATTGCTTTTCTTGGGTATTTTCAGCAGATTTTTGGAAGTCAAATGGAGCTCTCACATGCCCTATTATGTTGCTTGAAGTTGAGGATAATTTGGTGGTATTATCCTTTCTTATTTTATTAAAGAAAAACAAAAATTATTTTTGGAAAATGAAAAATGTAGCAACGGCTACTACATACAAAATGGAGCTGAATTTTTGATTTGAAATGGTCTTCTCCCACATGCCTATTCTCAAGATAGAAGTTGAGGTATTCTTGAGGATTATCTTCTCTTTTTATCTATATTTTGCAAAGGATAAATGAGACTTGCCAAGGTGTAAAAATTCGGCCAACATGACATTGCCAAGGTGGACCAATCATTGTGTTTTATTTTGCCAAGTGTACAAAGCCAACCAATGATGAGAAGACATTTGGGTTTGATGATGAAGATGATGACACATTGGCATTCTTATCTTCAAGGCTCAAATCACACTATAAATAGAGGCATTGGTGAAGAAGATGAAACACACTTGAAGCTCACAAGCATTCTATAGCTTTCATATTCATCTTCTTGTTCTTGTTGTTGTATTTTGTTGTAGCAAAGTTGTTCTTAATATTTTGGTGAGCTACAAGCCTCTTGAGCTTCATTTGTAAGATTGATTAGCCATCTTTATAAGGCTACATCAATAGGTGTTGGAGGTATTGCAACTAAGTGTTGCTTAGAAGGTGATTATCCAAGTCTTGAGTAGGGTTGGTGTATAACCCAAGGATCAAGCTTGGCTCTTGTTGTAAGGTGTTCATATCATAGTGAAATCCAAGGAAAGGTGTTCCTTGGGACTGGAGTAGGTCACATTGACCGAACCAGGATAAATCCTCGGTGTTCTTCTCTTGTTTCTTTATTTCTGTTTTCTACCCGTTTTTGACTGCAGTTTTCACCCAACTTCACACAATTTGAAAAAATAGCTAAACATTTTCAAAATTCGTGATTTTTGGTGGAGTTATACTTCAGACTGTTAGCTTTCATTTGCAACAAGAATCACTTGATTTGAACAAGTAAAAGTTAGTCTTTCAGTCTTTGCAAGATAACTGCTCCAATCTGGCTGCAATCTGACCAGTTTTGAGAAAAGTTAAATTCTGTATTTTTCAAGAATTGTTTGAGGTCAGGGCCTTTTGGAAACTTCATCTACACATCCTAAGGAGTGTTTTGATATAAATATCAACCTTTTTGGTTGAGTATTCAAAGAGAAACACTATTTTCAACATCAGCAACATTCTGTCCAATTCTGTCCAGATTGACCATCTAAATCTTTTAATTTGTTTGAAGGGTCAAACGATCTTATTTTTATCTGATTTTTGGACATAGTCTTGTTAACTCATTGAAGTTTAATTCTGGAAAGTTTCATAATTTTTGGAGTTGTGTACAATTATTTGTGAATTTTTGAAAAACGGGTTCTGAATCTGAGTTGGTCTCAGATTCTGTTTTCAAGGGGATTTTAACAAAGGGTTGTAGTGTAATTTCCGCTAACCACTATTCACCCCCCCTCTAGTGGTGTTCATTGCAGGTGCACGGTCCAACATTTGGTATCAGAGCCAGACCAACACCACTCAAAAGAAGCAAGATTCAACACCACACGAACAATACAAGGCCAAGAAATTCATTATATACTGCTTGTCTCAAATCCAAGGTACATACTATGGCTATTGTTTCTCACAAAGGTGAGTTGGAAGGTATGTCTACACAACGCCCTCCATTTTTTGATGGCAATAATTTTGTTCATTGGAAACTAAGAATGAAGCTATTCTTAATGGCTATAGACATTGATTTATGGTCTATAGTTGAAGATGGGACGTACATTCCAACGAAAGTTACACAAGTTAGTGAAATAACTCAAGAGGTTGAAAAATATAAAAGTGAATGGTCATCAGATGATAAAAAGAAAATGTCCATGAATGCTAAAGCTATGTAATTACTTTTGAGTGGACTTACAACTTCTGAAGCAGGATATGTGTCAAATTGCACAAGTGCACACGACATGTGGAAATCACTTGTATTAAAGCATGAAGGTACTAGTGGTGTTAAAGAGTCAAAAATAAACATGCTTATGAATGAATTAGAGACTTTCAAAATGTTGCCAAACGAATCCATAACATCTATGGATTTGAGGATTACTAATATTTTCAATGCCCTTGAAGCTTTAGGGAAGCCATTTTCGAACAATGAAAAGGTTCAAAAGGTGCTACGAAGTCTCCCTGCTGAATGGGATCCAAAGGTGACTGCAATCGAGGAGACAAAGTCAATCACCAAGATGGATGAATTGATCGGGTCTCTTAAAGTCTATGAGGTAAAACTGAACCAACGAAAGTCTGAATCGTCTAAGTCATCCAGTAAGTCAATAGCCTTCAAAACAACCGAAACATATGCTAATAACGATGATAGTAATAGTGATACTGAATTAGACGATGACTTGATATTGATTGCTAGAAAACTTAGAAAGTTTTTCAAACGGCCAAATAGGAATAAACAACATAATTCTTCTTCTTCTTCTTTTTCTCAATATAAGAAAAATAACACAAACAAATGGTATAATAAAGAATTAAAGTGTTATGAATGCGGTCAAAAAGGACATATTTCATACGATTGTCCAACAAAGAAAAATAATAATAAAAACAACAATAATAAACAAGCCAAGGACAAGGAAGCTCAAACGTCAAAGACAAAGGAGTCTAAGGCAAGAAAAGAGAAACGAGCAATGAAGGTGAGCACATGGAGCGACTCATCCGACTCAGAATCCGAAACTGAGGAAGCTCAAGTGTGCTTCGTATCCAACGAGGTATGTTCTTCTTCTGATAGTGATTCTGATAGTGACATGACATTTGATGAAATGTATGAAGAATTTCTACGAATTCATGCTCACTGTAAGAGGCTCTCTAAAGAAAAGAAGAAACTAGTTGAAGAAAATAACAAGTTGAAGACGTCCAACTTGGAATTTTCCGATCAACTAGAATCTCTTAAACAAGAGTCTAATAATACTCTTGATTCTTTAGAGAACAAAATTGAATCATATAGGAAAGATGAACAAAAGTTACAAATGGAAAATAAAATGTTGAAATCCAAGTTAGAAAGTTGTGAAAATGAAATAGTGCAACTTAAGTCTTCTAAATTTACCTTAGAAAAAATGATAGAACAATTTAAATCGGGTGCAAATATGTTAGATACACTTATCTCATCACAAAAGTATGGAAATGATAAAACCGGTCTAGGCTATAAAGAAGAAAACGAAAAAGTAAATGAAAAGACTAAGTTTGTTTCATCTAGTACAAAGTTGCCATATAATACAAAATCAACTTTGCCTGCTACATCTTCTTCTACACCTTCTTCTACTCATATCAAGGCAAAAATACAACACAAACCCACCAATATGCACACGCATAAACATACATCTAGGCAAAATTTTGCATCTAGACAACCTAGAAATCATGCCTACATGTATACAAATGCAACTAGACCAAATAAAATGCATCCAACTTTTTATGAACCTAAGCATAAGCAACTCTCATACAAGTCTTATAGAAATACACATGAATATACATATAGAGCACCATATAAGAAACAAAATTGCATGCCTTATACACATTATAAGATTCGGTCATCCTATAATGATTATCAACCATGGCGCAACATGTATAACAATGCATCCTCACTTATGTGGAATAATCATCTATATGCTTATCCTTCTTACTTTAACCATGCTAAAAATGTGCCTAGAAGATATATTCAAGTTTGGATACCTAAGGGTTATCTAAACAAGAATAATGCCCCTAACATTCAAGGACCCAAATAAAGGGTACCTAAAACTTAGTCTCTATTGTAGGAAAAATGCAAGGAATGCAAGAAAGAGGCAAAGTCAAAGAATCTAAAAACCAAATGGTTTTTAGATAGTGGATGTTCGAGGCATATGACGGGCAACCCAAATCTATTCACCGAACTTGAACATATTGATGGTGGAAAGGTAACATTCGGTGACAACAACAAAGGAAAAGTTGTTGGAAAAGGAACAATCGGGGACCCAAACACATTTCAAATACGAAATGTGTTGCTAGTAAGCAATCTCTCTTATAATTTACTTAGTATTTCTCAACTTATAGATTGTGGTTATAATGTCTCCTTTCTTCCCAATTCTTGTGATATAATAAATGAAAAAGGAGAAACGGTTTTAAAAGGAAATAGAGATGGAAATATTTATACCCTTACCTTAGATAACATGTTAAATGCTAAGGTTAAGTGTCTAATATCACATGACTTAGATGTGAATTTATGGCATAGAAGATTAGGCCATATAGGAATTTCAACCATTAGGAAATTATCTAAAAAGAATTTAATTAGAGGTATGCCTAAGTTAGACTTAGATAATTTTCAAATGTGTGAAACATGTATTAAGGGAAAACACATTAAAGAAACCTTAAAACCGAAACATGAAGTGAGTACTAGTCATGTACTAAAATTGCTTCACTTAGACTTATTTGGTCCAAGTAGGACAAGAAGTCTAGGTGGACACTACTATGTGTGTGTCATAGTAGACGATTACTCACGCTACACATGGACATTGTTCCTAACACACAAAGACGATGTTCCATTAGCAATCGAAACCCTTATCAAGCAACTTGAAAACATTTACGAAGAAAATATCAAAAGAATTAGAAGTGATAGAGGTGGAGAATTTAAAAATAAAGAAGTAATCAAATTTTGTGAATTTTATGGAATAAAACATGAATTCTCACCACCTAGAACACCACAACTCAATGGAGTTGTTGAACGTAAAAATAGAACGATTCAAGAAGTTGCAAGGACAATGCTGTGTGAAAATAAATTACCTAAGTATTTATGGGCTGAAGCTGTTAACTGTACATGTTATATTATAAATAGGCTCACTATTAGAAAGAAATTAAATAAAACGCCTTATGAATTGCTAAACAATAGACAACCTAAAATAGATTATCTTAAAGTATTTGGATGTAAATGTTTTGTGCTAAACACTAAGGATAATCTAGATAAATTTGAACAAAAGTCTATTGAATGTATATTTGTTGGATATTCAACTAAGTCAAGAGCATATAGGTGTTATAATCCTGCATCTAGAAAAATAATTGAATCCATACATGTGAAATTCAATGAAAATGCATGCTTCGAAGTTAGTGATAAACATCAACATAAACAAGAAACAAATGTTGAAAATATGTTTGATGATGATGTAATACTTGAGCCTGTACTTGATCATCTAGAACCAACTCCCCCTGAACAAGACATGCATGAACCCTTAGATGAAATGAATCAAGAAAATTTGCAATTGGATGATGATACAACTAATGATCCAATTACATATGATAACATTCACACTAATGAAACTTTTGAACAAGATGAGGGTGAACCTAGTCAATCTAGGAATTGGTGGCACCCTAGAGAATTAATCATTGGGGATCCAAGTGTTGGGGTTAGAACACGTAGAAACATAAGTCAACTTGAAGGACATAGCTTAGTCTCACACATAGAACCTAAGAATGTTAAGGAAGCCTTAGGTGACATATCATGGATAGATGCTATGCATGAGGAATTAAATCAATTCACAAGGAACAACGTATGGGACTTAGTACCTAAACCTGAAGACAAGTCTATCATAGGAACTAAATGGGTCTTTAGGAATAAAATGGATGAACAAGGAAATATTACAAGAAATAAGGCTAGACTAGTCGCACAAGGTTATAATCAACAAGAAGGAATAGATTATGAGGAAACCTTTGCACCCGTTGCACGACTAGAAGCAATTAGATTGTTACTTGCGATTGCAAGTCTAAGTAACATTAAACTCTTCCAAATGGATGTCAAGAGTGCATTCTTAAATGGATACATCCAAGAAGAGGTGTTTGTCAAACAACCCCCTGGATTCGAAGATCCAAAGAATCCTAACCATGTTTACAAGCTTAAGAAAGCTTTATATGGTTTGAAACAAGCTCCAAGAGCTTGGTCCTAAGAAGAAAAGGAAATGATTTGTTGATAGTTCAAATATATGTAGACGATATTATCTTTGGTTCAACTAACCCTACCTTAGTAAAAGACTTCGAAGAATGTATGAAGTAAGAGTTTGAAATATCAATGGTAGGAGAGTTGAATTATTTCTTAGGACTTCAAATCAAACAAACCCCTCAAGGAATTCACATTAGCCAACTTAAGTATATCAATGATATGATTAAGAAGTTTGGATTTGAAGAGTTGAAACCTACAACTACCCCTATGAGTGTAAGTACCAAACTTGATAAGGATGAAAATGGTAAACCTTTTGATGACACACTCTATAGGTCTATGATTGGCTCATTGTTATACTTAACTGCATCAAGACCTGATATCATGTTTAGTGTGTGTATGTGTGCTAGGTTTCAATCTTGTCCTAAGGTATCACATTACAATGCAGTGAAAAAGATATTTAGATATCTTAAGCATACACCTCACTTAGGACTATGGTATGATAGAAATGCTAAGTTGGAATTACACGCATATAGTGATGCTGATTACGGTGGTTGTAAGTTAGATAGAAAATCCACTAGCGGTACTTGTCAATTCATAGGAACCAACTTGATTTCTTGGTTTTCTAAAAAGCAAGTTAGTGTAGCTCTTTCTACCACTGAAGCCGAGTATATTGCTTTGAGTTTATGTACTACCCAAATACTTTGGCTTAAACAGCAACTTAGTGATTTTGACATTAAAATGAAAAAGATTCCAATTTTCTGCGATAGCACAAGTGCAATCAATCTTTCCCAGAATCCGGTGCTTCATTCTAAGGCCAAACACATTGAGGTGCGATACCACTTTCTTCGTGATCATGTTCAAACTGAGGACATAGTGATAAACCATATAAGAACTGATTACCAAATCGCCGATATCTTTACCAAACCCCTTAATCAAGCCACGTTTGAAAACTTACGAGCCAAGTTAGGTATGATGACTTACGATACCATTGTTCTATCTTTTGCATGATTTGCAAAATAAAGGGGGAGATAGCATAATCACATGATTTTAGATTTTAGTTGCTAAGTCATCATTTGGTATGAAATGATAAGTTTCAAATGGTTATGAGTTAAGAGTTAAGTATAGGTTAAGGGGGAGAGTATGAGTTGAGGGGGAGCAACGTACTACATTTAAAAGTTGAAAACCTTTGGTTAAGATTTTGATTATAAGTTGTGACATTAAAATCATGTTATGTTATTTTGAAAATCATCCAAAAAGGGGAGAATGTTGAGAAATATGTTTGGATAATTTTCATAATTTTCAAAGTCATGATTTTAAGTGGTGAATACTTAAAAAGGTCACACATGGTGTTATATGTGTAAAAGTTGAAAAAGTTGACATCGATCTCTCAGGTTGTTGCACATCGATCGATGTCTAGGGTTTTTAGAAATAATTTTCTAAAATGTGTTAAAATGATTGTTTTCATTTTTACATGATTTATACATGTTCATTATGTGATTATTATGTGTTTTTGGTGATTATTTTTGTCTTGTGACTAACATGCCTTGGAAGTTTCTACAACTTACCAAAAAGGGCAAAATTGGTATTTTGAGTTTTGTAGGAACATGATATGATGAAAATATTTCAAGGATGTATTCTTATCCTATTTATCATGACAAAGGTGATATCATGAGTATTTATGACCATCGGGGTCATTTCTGGAGTTTTCTCACACCAGGGGTATTTTGGTCATTTTACCCCCAAGGGTATTTTTGGTATTTTCACTCAAGGAATCTCTTGAGTATATTATTATCTTCATTCTGGAGCTGTGTTATTATTATTTTGAAGATAATATGGTGATCTTATATCTTATTCTCTCAACCGATGATATTATTGACTATAGCTGGATATGTGACGATTTGAGATGTCACATTCTATTTTTTCTTGAAGACCCTCTTATATATGTTATAAGAGAACATTTATCATCAATATTCAGAGATATTAAAGGTGTCAAAGGTGTGGAAATGATCTCAACATATAAGAAGAAATATTGGGGAATTTCGGTGTTACACATTGGCATAATCTTGTCAATTGTTATTTATTTATTTCTTCTTCAAAAATCTGAGTTGCTACACTTATATTTATGTGGAAAAACGTGATTAATCAGGTGGATATGATGGTGTATTCATTTTATGAGTTGGAGACAAGTGGACCAACCAAAAAGGAGCTAGTTGGCAAAATTGCCAACTTGGAAAATTCAAAAAGTGCCCAACGGTTATATTGCTTTTCTTGGGTATTTTCAGCAGATTTTTGGAAGTCAAATGGAGCTCTCACATGCCCTATTATGTTGCTTGAAGTTGAGGATAATTTGGTGGTATTATCCTTTCTTATTTTATTAAAGAAAAACAAAAATTATTTTTGGAAAATGAAAAATGTAGCAACGGCTACTACATACAAAATGGAGCTGAATTTTTGATTTGAAATGGTCTTCTCCCACATGCCTATTCTCAAGATAGAAGTTGAGGTATTCTTGAGGATTATCTTCTCTTTTTATCTATATTTTGCAAAGGATAAATGAGACTTGCCAAGGTGTAAAAATTCGGCCAACATGACATTGCCAAGGTGGACCAATCATTGTGTTTTATTTTGCCAAGTGTACAAAGCCAACCAATGATGAGAAGACATTTGGGTTTGATGATGAAGATGATGACACATTGGCATTCTTATCTTCAAGGCTCAAATCACACTATAAATAGAGGCATTGGTGAAGAAGATGAAACACACTTGAAGCTCACAAGCATTCTATAGCTTTCATATTCATCTTCTTGTTCTTGTTGTTGTATTTTGTTGTAGCAAAGTTGTTCTTAATATTTTGGTGAGCTACAAGCCTCTTGAGCTTCATTTGTAAGATTGATTAGCCATCTTTATAAGGCTACATCAATAGGTGTTGGAGGTATTGCAACTAAGTGTTGCTTAGAAGGTGATTATCCAAGTTTTGAGTAGGGTTGGTGTATAACCCAAGGATCAAGCTTGGCTCTTGTTGTAAGGTGTTCATATCATAGTGAAATCCAAGGAAAGGTGTTCCTTGGGACTGGAGTAGGTCACATTGACCGAACCAGGATAAATCCTCGGTGTTCTTCTCTTGTTTCTTTATTTCTGTTTTCTACCCGTTTTTGACTGCAGTTTTCACCCAACTTCACACAATTTGAAAAAATAGCTAAACATTTTCAAAATTCGTGATTTTTGGTAGAGTTATACTTCAGACTGTTAGCTTTCATTTGCAACAAGAATCACTTGATTTGAGCAAGTAAAAGTTAGTCTTTCAGTCTTTGCAAGATAACTGCTCCAATCTGGCTGCAATCTGACCAGTTTTGAGAAAAGTTAAATTCTGTATTTTTCAAGAATTGTTTGAGGTCAGGGCCTTTTGGAAACTTCATCTACACATCCTAAGGAGTGTTTTGATATAAATATCAACCTTTTTGGTTGAGTATTCAAAGAGAAACACTATTTTCAAAATCAGCAACATTCTGTCCAATTCTGTCCAGATTGACCATCTAAATCTTTTAATTTGTTTGAAGGGTCAAACGATCTTATTTTTGTCTGATTTTTGGACATAGTCTTGTTAACTCATTGAAGTTTAATTCTGGAAAGTTTCATAATTTTTGGAGTTGTGTACAATTATTTGTGAATTTTTGAAAAACGGATTCTGAATCTGAGTTGGTCTCAGATTCTGTTTTCAAGGGGATTTTAACAAAGGGTTGTAGTGTAATTTCCGCTAACCACTATTCACTCCCCCCTCTAGTGGTGTTCATTGCAGGTGCACGGTCCAACAGTTATGTGTTCAATCAACCAATGAAATTACAATCATAACTTTGGAATGCAAAATGGAAATCACCATAATTCACAAAATGGTGGATGTTGAAAATACCGCCTACAATACATACACACATGTATTTGCATCTATATAAATTTCGTATACATCATTATCATCATCCGTATCCAGTATATCACAACGACAACAAAAGCTGTCGTTAGGGTCTAAGGAGGGTAAGTGGTAGTCATACAATACCTCTGTCTCAAGGGATAGTTAAAACGCCTCCTAGTCTCGGAAACCTCCACGAAGATCCAATCACTAAGCCACCACATCGCACTAGACGCATAAGGCATCATCTATAGTTGTAGCGCCCCGCTCCAGAGCCCTAGCATCGGTAGCAGTGCACCCGCCGTATCTCACTAAGGAGAATACAAAGCGTCACCTCAACTTCTTACACGTCATTGTCGACATAGAAAATTTTTTCTTTCGCGGAAACGGTTAAACACAACACTAACTAGAATTTAATGAACCTCAATAAAAATAAAGATATCGTTATTAGGCTGACCAGACCCTACAAGTCAAAGTCAAATGTCTGAATTAAAAGTCTAAAAGAAATGTCTCAACGTACTAATGAAAAATATAAATCTCAATGTCACCCCAAAAATATCATAACCAGCCCTCGCTGCAATTGTATCTACTGGTCACTCAGTCCACTCCACGACATCAGTCCCATCCTCGAGGAAGATATAGTCATACTCAGTGTCGGTCTCACCTGGAATGGTAGGGGGTGAGTGATGGTAATCACCCAGTAGGTGCCTCTCAAAACAATACAAAGAGTACATACCCAAAAAGATATCAACACATAACACATAAAACATGATAGCATGGCTTATACGGAAAGGTAAAGCACTCCACATAAAAATGCGCAAGTACGTGATGCATGCTCAAATAACGTGTCACACGCAACTAGAAATATGTCAGGCAATATGCTCCTAGACCTATATGCAATGCATGCTCCCGGGTCCTAAATCCAGCATCGTGGTCTCTAGCCACCACTAGCCGTTTGGACACCCACGTTCTATAGACACAGTATGTCTCATGACCCCGGTGCCCTATAGACACGGTAAGTCATCCTGATACCCACGCCCTATAGACGCAGTATACCTCATGCAATGCACGTGCCATGAATGCAATGCACCACACAGCTGCCCCCCATTACTTCCCTCTGTATCACGTCCGTATCCCATTACTTAGTCTACTTATTCTATTATTTTATTTTATTTACCCTTTTTTTAAATTGGGTTCAACCGAACTGGCCAAACCCTTTGCCCTTTTAATTATTATATTTTTTAAAGCAAATTGGGAAATTGGGTTCAGCCAAAAAAAGGGCCAAACCCCTTTTGTTATTATTTTATTATTAATATTTTTTTGTACAATTGCTGTTTTTTTAATATTATTAAAACACGTTTGCCCCCCTTCTCCGTTTGCAATATATATACATATATATGGCACACCCTTCGGCCGAAACTGTCCCAGTAGTTTTTTTTTAATAACCGATATATGCAGTAATCCCAATTCACGTATCCCCAGAACTTTAATACACATTAATATAAAACATAAACAATTGGTACAATTTAGATGCAAAATTCGGCCCCCCTCATAACATATGGATTATTCAAAAAACAATACTGCTAGTGGCTTGTGAAACAGTAGTACATTCACATGATTATATAATGTTAAATATTGTAGTATTTAATATAAGTGTGTAAAGTGAAAGATTGTAAAGTACTTTTAACGAAATTAAAAAAAATATGACAAAATTGTTTTCGGCCAGCACCCCTAACACACACATATTCTTTTCATACACATAGGCTTTATATCATCACAAAGAGAATACATCAATAAGATCATGATCGAATCAAGAATAAAAGAACAACAATAAAAACATAAAATACCGTTTTGAGCATGCAATCTCCATACCATTTTGAGGAAATAAATAGTATGCACCTACCTCGATCCTAGCAAAAAGTTATATACGAGAGATAATGGTGATGATATGGTTGTGATTCCCACTCCTCTTGATGTCTTGGATCAAAGAACTTTTTTTTTGGGATGTCGCAAGATTTGATGGGGGAGAAGGGGATGGGAGCTGTCGTTGTTTTTGATAGAAGGTGGGAGGGGGATTAGGGTTTGATATATTAATAAGAGATTGAGGAATAGAGTGTGGGATGATAAGTGAGGGAAATTAGGGATAGAATTTGGTTGATTAGTTTATTATTATTTTTTTTCCTACACATATATCACACGGCACCCACATTTATCTATTATATTTATTATCTTTTTTTTTGTTTCCACACGGGTATAACATCCTACCCCCTTATAAAAAGTTTCGACCCCGAAACTTACCGTACCTTACTCAAAGAGGTGGAGATAGCGGTGCTCTTCTAGTTCCCGTGTCGCTTCATTCTCCCGGTGGTTGCTCCATTGAACCTTGACATAGGGAATAATCCTTCTTCTCAGCTCCTGATCCTTCCGGTCAATAATTCTGATCGGCACCTCTTCATAGGAAGCATTTGGCCTGATCTTAAGTGGCTGAGCATCTAACACATGACTTGGGTCTGACACGTACCTCCTCAACTGTGAGACGTGAAATACATTGTGCACCTG
>AP025053.1:5534733-5576626 GCA_036186865.1 Eustoma russellianum
CAGCATCGGGGGTAGCGCCAGTCTGTAGGCCAAGTCTCCAACCTTCTCGAGTATCTCATAAGGTCCAATAAAACGAGGCTTCAACTTCCCTTTAACTCCAAAATGTGTCACACCCTTCATGGGTGACACCTTGAGATAGAATTTTTCTCCCTCCTCAAACTCCAAAGGTCGTCTTTTCATGTCGGCCCAACTCTTGCTTCTATCCTGAGCCGTCTTAAGACGTTCACGAATCAGTTTCACCTTTTCTTTAGTTTGCTCAATTATCTCAGGGGCCGTCAACACATGCTCGCCAACCTCGTCCCAGTGAACAGGTGACCTATACTTACGTCCATACAAGGCCTCG
Organism: Eustoma russellianum; assembly: GCA_036186865.1. Lineage (NCBI taxonomy): Eukaryota > Viridiplantae > Streptophyta > Magnoliopsida > Gentianales > Gentianaceae > Eustoma > Eustoma russellianum. Next base: position 5,535,077 of record AP025053.1, read on the forward strand.
AATGGTGCCATGCCTATGGCACTGTGATGGCTGTTATTATAGGAGAACTCAATCAACTTAAGCATGCTGTCCCAGTTCCCCTTGAAATCCAACGCGCACGCCCTCGGCATGTCCTCCAGGGTCTGAATGGTCCTCTCAGACTGCCCATCGGTCTGAGGGTGGAAGGCAGTACTCAATCGTAGCTCAGTCCCCATCCTCTTCTGATAGGCTACCCAGAACTGAGAAGTAAACTTCGGATCACGGTCAGACACTATGCTGACTGGCACTCCATGAAGGCAGACAATGTTGTCGATGTACATAGTTACCAACCTCTCCATAGTAAGTCCGGTAGGGATAGGTAAGAAATGAGCAGACTTAGTCAATCGATCCACGATTACCCATATCACATCATTCTCATTTCTTGTCCTCGGAAGCCCAACCACAAAGTCCATTGTTACATGCTCCCACTTCCATTCGGGTATCTCCAGTGGTCGCATCAGTCCACCCGGTCTCTGATGTTCTTCCTTAACTTGCTGGCAAACAAGGCACCTTTCCATAAACTCAGCGATGCGCCTCTTCATGCCGTTCCACCAATAATGTTTCTTCAGATCATTATACATTTTCATAGCACCAGGGTGGATAGACATTTTCGAATTATGTGCTTCTTTCAACAATTCCCTCCTGAGGTCCTCAACATCCGGTACGCACAACCTTCCTTGGTACCACATACTGTTGTCATCATGAACCTGAAATCCATCTACCTGGCTGGTCAGCATTCTTTCTCGGATATCCCTAATTGCAGCGTCATCTTTCTGTGCTTCCTTAATCTGACCCACCAGAGTTGGGGTGATAATCAGTGCTGCCAGAACATCTGCAGTAGAATCCACAAGGTCCAAGTCAAACTCTGCCATTTCCTTTTCTAACGTCGCCTGCTGCGCATGGCTCGATTTTCTACTTAAGACATCAGCAACCCGATTAGCCTTCCCTGGATGATAGTTGATGGTCAAATCATAATCTTTCAATAACTCTAACCATCTCCTTTGGCGCATGTTCAACTCCTTTTGCGTGAACAGATACTTGAGACTTTTATGATCAGTGAACACCTCGCACTTCACTCAATATAAATAGTGGCGCCAGATTTTCAGTGCAAACACCACCGCTGCTAGCTCCAGATCATGAGTCGGATAGTTCTGCTTATAGGGCTTTAGCTGTCGTGAAGCATACGCAATGACCTTGTCGTTTTGCATCAACACGCATCCTGAAATATAAGAGTTAGACCACGTCTTTAATTGTATACAAAATCAATTGAAATTATATACATTTACCTAGCCCGTTCTTAGAAGCGTCAATGTAAATGACAAACCCTTCTGACGCGGTGGGTTGAGCAAGAACAGGGGTTGTGGTCAGTCTCCTTTTTAATTCAGCGAAGCTCTGCTCGCACTCGGCGATCCATTCAAACTTCGACTTCTTCTGCGTCAATCGGCTCAGAGGCACCGCAATCGATGAGAAGCCCTCGACAAACTTCCTATAGTATCTTGCCCGTCCGAGAAAGCTTCTTACCTCCGTCACATTAGTGGGTCTGGGCCACTCGGTGATCGCCTCTACTTTCTTTGGATCCACAGAAATTCCCTCTTCAGAGACCACATGACCCAAAAAGGCTACGCTCTTCAACCAAAACTCACATTTACTAAACTTGGCGTACAATTTGCTTCTCCGAAGGGTCTCTAGAACCTCCCTCAAATGCTCAGCATGAATCTCTTCGTCAGGGGAGTATATCAGAATATCATCGATGAACACAACTACGAACTTATCCAGCTGTTTCCGAAATAATTTGTTCATTAGGTCCATAAAGGCGGCTGGGGCGTTGGTTAATCCAAACAGCATAACCAGGAATTCGTAGTGGCCATAACGTGTTTGGAAAGCGGTCTTTGCCGTATCCCCTGATTTGATCCTCAACTGATGGTAACCGGATCGTAAATCAATTTTGGAAAATACTTTAGCCCCCTGAAAGAAATTTTGTTAGTGATGCAATTTAACGAGCAACCGAAAAGTTTAAATTATAGCTCTAAATTTATCATTACCCGTAGCTGATTAAAGAGATCCTCGATTCGAGGTAATGGATACTTGTTCTTGATGGTGATCTTATTGAGCTCCCGGTAATCTATGCATAATCTCATGCTTCCATCCTTCTTTTTCACAAACAGGACTGGAGCACCCCAAGGTGATATACTGGGTCGAATAAATTTACGGTCCAGCAGTTCCTGTAACTGTTCCTCGAACTCTGTTGGTGCCATGCGGTAGGGTGCCCTGGAAATGGGTTCAGCACCGGGTACAAATTGATCTCGAACTCTACCTCTCTTTCTGGAGGTAGTCCTGGTAGCTCCTCAAGAAAAACGTCTGTAAATTCCTTTACTACTGGAATTTGGTCAGTCTGTGGAACCTCCTTCTCGACACCCATTGAGAAAATCAAAAATCCCTCTCCTCCTTTCTTTAGTGCTCGGAAAGCCTGAGCTGCAGTCAGATAGATCTTCTGAGGTGCCTTCTTCAATTTAGAGTTCCCTTGAAAAGTAGTTTCGCACAACTCAGGCGTCTTCATGCTGACCTGAAGTCACCGGCAATCAACATTGGCATGATACTTTGCCAAAAAGTCCATGCACAGAATAATGTCAAAGTCGTACATCCGGATCGGTATCAAGGTCGCAGAGAACTGCAGATCGTTAATCTCTAATTCACATCCCTTGTAATGATGATGGGACACGAGTACTTGGTCGCCAGCGGCTTGTATACGGTAGGGAGTCTCTAGCCATTCAGGGAGAACATCCAGATTCTTGGCAAACCTCTTTGCCATAAACGAGTGACTCGCCCCACTATCGAACATAATATTGGCTGGTACTTTGTTAATTAAAATCACACCTAACACATTTAAGGTTTAGCTTATAACATGCAATCACAACACATAGAATTTAATGCAACTTCAAATTTAAATACTTAAATAAATATACCTGTAACCACGTCGCCTGACTCCTCGACCTCTGCATCTGTCATCGCGTGGACCCGAGCATTGGTCCGGCCTCGGCTTCCCTGCTGTGCCTGAGTTTGCGGATTTACTTGAGCTGGTGCAGAGCATTCCCCAGCTATATGTCCTTGCTTCCCACAATTATAGCAAGCCCTCTGAGCCTTCCAACATTGCCCCGGATGAATACGTCCGCACATTGTACACTGTGAGACAGGTGCCACAGCTCTCACTGGCTGCGCATCGGTCGGTACCGGTCCCTCAATCATCGGTATCTGACTCACTGTACCCTGCTGTCGCTCTGGTCGGAAAGGTTGTCCGGACTGAGGGCGTCGGGGCACCTTCAGCCATCTCCCTGATTTGCCCGCATGCAAATCCTCACGAGGTCTCTTAAGTCTATCCAATGCAGCAGCCCTGTCCAAGTTTCTCTCAAAACGTCTGCATACCTCTAGTAGTCCCTCAAATGTCGTGGGCTCCGCACAAACAATAGCCTGCTGGATGCGAAAACTCAAACCGGTCTGGAACTTCAGCATCTTGGCCTCCTCATTGTCCATGATACATGACATGTACTGACCCAGCTCATGAAACTTCTCAGAATATTGATCGACTGTCATGGACCCCTATGTCAGCATCTGAAACTCTGCCATCCTTCTCTGAATAGCGCTGCCCGGAACATAGTGATTCTTATACTCCTCCACAAACTGCTCCCAAGTCACCAGTGGAGTCAATCTGCGCTTCACTCCACTCCACCATCTTTCAGCTTCCCCTTCCAGAAACGGGATCGTTATCTCCACCTTCAGATCTGCAGGTACCTGTATTAGCCTTATCTGTTCGGTCACATTTTTGAGCCAGATCTCGGCTTCCTCAGGCCGAGTGGTACCTCTGAACATCGGTATCCGGGAGTTCTGCATCACCCTGTAGTAGAACCGCAAGCCTTGCTGCGGTGGTGGTGGTGGTTGTTGCTGCTGCTGCTGAGTTTGCAGAAGTATCTCGGCGATCTGTGCCTGTTGCTGTGCCATCTGAGTGTACTGTTGCGCAATCTGTGTCTGCTGATTAGCTATCAAGGCCGTCAGATTGGCCAGCGTATCAGCAAAGTTTTGGGGAATAGCCCCTTGCCCATGTTGCTCGTCTCTGTTATGTCCTCCATTCCCTGGGGGTTCACGTCTTGGTGGCATTGTATGTAGACAGGTTAAAACATGTTATACAAACTTTAAAGTTAAGAGTATCGTAAAGTGATATAAAATTGGATGGCAACACGGTAGCCTATAACGTATACTCACTAACGGCACACACCACCCGAAACCCAATCATAGCTTATGTCTACTTTATTTTATTTAAGTTAAAATATCATTTGGAAACAGATCGTCACTTATTTCCAGGGGTAATTAACTAATTTCACGTTCCCGAGGCGTATCTGAAGCCTGGGCTCTGAAACCACCTGTAGCGCCCCGCCGTATCTCACTAAGGAGAATACAAGGCGTCACCTCAACTTCTTACACGTCATTGTCGACATAGAAATTTTTTTCCTTTCGCGGAAACGGTTAAACACAACACTCACTAGCATTTAATGAACCTCAATAAAAATAAAGACATCGTTATTAGGCTGACCAGACCCTACAAGTCAAAGTCAAATGTCTGAATTAAAAGTCTAAAAGAAATGTCTCAACGTACTAATGAAAAATATAAATCTCAATGTCACCCCAAAAATATCATAACCAGCCCGCCTCTGCCCTCGCTGCAATCGTATCTACTGGTCACTCAGCCCACTCCACGACATTAGTCCCATCCTCGAGGAAGATATAGTCATACTCAGTGTCGGTCTCACCTGGAATGGTAGGGGGTGAGTGATGGTAATCACCCAGTAGGTGCCTCTCAAAACAATACAAAGAGTACATACCCAAAAAGATATCAACACATAACACATAAAACATGATAGCATGGCTTATACGGAAAGGTAAAGCACTCCACATAAAAATGCGCAAGTACGTGATGCATGCTCAAATAACGTGTCACACGCAACTAGAAATATGTCAGGCAATATGCTCCTAGACCTATATGCAATGCATGCTCCCGGGTCTTAAATCCAGCATCGTGGTCTCTAGCCCCCACTAGCCGTTTGGACACCCACGCCCTATAGACGCAGTATGTCTCATGACCCCGGTGCCCTATAGACACGGTAAGTCATCCCGATACCCACGCCCTATAGACGCAGTATACCTCATGCAATGCACGTGCCATGAATGCAATGCACCACACAGCTGCCCCCATTACTTCCCTCTGTACCACGTCCGTATCCCATTACTTAGTCTACTTATTCTATTATTTTATTTTATTTACCCTTTTTTTAAATTGGGTTCAACCGAACTGGCCAAACCCTTTGCCCTTTTAATTATTATATTTTTTTAAAGCAAATTAGGAAATTGGGTTCAGCTAAAAAAAGGGACAAACCCCTTTTGTTATTATCTTATTATTAATATTTTTTTGTACAATTGCTGTTTTTTTAATATTATTAAAACACGTTTGCCCCCTTCTCCGTTTGCAATATATACATATATATAAACATATAAATGGCACACCCTTCGGCCGAAACTGTCCCAGTAGTTTTTTTTAATAACCAAAATATGCAGTAATCCTAATTCACGTATCCCCAGAACTTTAATACACATTAACATAGAACATAAACAATTGGTACAATTTAGATGCAAAATTCGGCCCCCCTCATAACATATGGATTATTCAAAAAAAATACTGCTAGTGGCTTGTGAAACAGTAGTACATTCACATGAGTATATAATGTTAAATATTGTAGTATTTAATATCAAGTGTGTAAAGTGAAAGATTGTAAAGTACTTTTAACGAAATTAAAAAAATATGACAAAATTGTTTTCGGCCAGCACCCCTAACACACACATACACATAGGCTTCATATCATCACAAAGAGAATACATCAATAAGATCATGATTGAATCAAGAATAAAAGAACAACAATAAAAACATAAAATACCGTTTTGAGCATGCAATCTCCATAACATTTTGAGAGAATAAATAGTATGCACCTACCTCGATCCTAGCAAGAAGTTATATACGAGAGATGATGGTGATGATATGGTTGTGATTCCCACTCCTCTTGATGTCTTGGATCAAAGAACTTTTTTTTTGGGATGTCGCAAGTTTTGATGGGGGAGAAGGGGATGGGAGCTGCCGTTGTTTTTGATAGAAGGTGGGAGGGGAATTAGGGTTTGATATATTAATAAGAGATTGGGGAATAGAGTGTGGGATGATAAGTGAGAGAAATTAGGGATAGAATTTGGTTGATTAGTTTATTATTATTTTTTTTTCCTACACATATATCACACGGCACCCACATTTATCTATTATATTTATTATCTTTTTTTTTGTTTCCACACGGGTATAACAATAGTTGCTTCCCAACACGTGGAGGACGGAAGATGGCAAACCACTCCTACATCTAGAACTGTATATGGTGTAGTGGCCCCGCAATCTGATAGCCTTTTGTCATCGATAATGCTGTCCTCGCATATATTCTGGTATAAACACGCCAGCATAGTGTTGCATCAAGAATATCTACTTGCATCAGGCAAGTCCCACAATATATACAAGTAGACCAACTAACATATATCGTTGGATTTGTCACAGAACAAATCCATTGGAAATGAGAAGATACACATCATAGACATCAGCATAATCAACTCACCGAATGGCTGTGTCGGTATGCTACTATCAATAAACAACTTCATGAACTTCCTCCGTTATACATGGTTGTCTGACATATCCAAAAGGTATCGAGTGCATTCAAGCAACTCGATACACAGATCGTGCCACTACGTTGTAGTATACGACTGCTCTAGGACAGTAAGCGGCTCACAATCGATGCAAAGGCCAAATAGGATGGCTACATCGTGTAGCATAAATGTGGCATCGCCTAATAGTGGTGAAAGGAGTGGTCTCATGTCGCCACTTCTCCACAAATGCGGTGATCAAACTGTGATCTACCTTACTCTTATTAACATCGTATATGTCCTTATAGCCCCACATGCTCGGTGTATGCCATGTAATCTATCCGAGACTTCAAGATCTATATACATGTCAACCCTCTTCAGCACATTAGGCATGTTGTACCTACTATCACTCCTAAGATGAAGGGTCCTATGCTAGTCCCGTAGCGTTAATAAATCTCCTATCTTCGTCCTTAACCCATCAACACCACTACCACTTGTAAATGATGCTATCAATACACCTAAATGTATAATAATATTAAACGCAATTACAATGCAATTAACATAAATTAAGCAAAATACAAATATGAATGCATAATTACAAAAAAGCTAAATAACAGTAATTTTTTTTGATAACAATAACAGTAATTAAATACAAATATATGTTCATGCAGTTTCAAGTCCAGTAAATAACAATAATTAAATATTTGTATATGTTCTCGCAATCGAAATAAGTGAAAAACAATAATTTAATACTAATATAGGTTTATGCAATCGAAATGATCAAATAACAATAACTAAATACTATAGGTTAATGCAATCGAAATAATTAAATAACTATAGTTAAATACTAATATAGGTTCATGAATTGAAACAAGTAAATAACAATAACTAAATACTACTTTATGTTCATAAATTGTAGTAAATAAATAACTTAAAAACATTAAATGGACTCACACCACATAGAAAGCTCATGTATGTTTCAGCTGTGTTTTATGTCGTATGTAGATTCTGAAAGAACTTCGTTGCATGCAAAAAAATCAAAAAAAAATAAATAGAAGATATTTATAGCTAACCGTGATGTATTACAACACGGCTTCAACAGGATTGTGGCGGTCAAAATAACACACCACAGTTTTGTCAAAACCGTGTTATAACACTCATCACAATTTGACTAAATCGTATATAATATATGTAAAATTACTTCTAAAACTATGATAAATTTTCTTATTAAAATTACAATAATTTTAGTTTTTTCTTACATATTATCATAATGTACTTGGTTCGATATTTTGATTCATATATTCTATTATTATGAATTCAATACTTAAACAATTCAGATATTTAATAATTGAGTATACGCTCTAATTGTACCTTTCAAAAGAAAACTTAAAGAAATTTTGCACTTATTTTTGAAAATGATTTATGCTGCACTCAGATTTTATTTTTAGGCAAAGAAGCCTTCAAATGTCTTTCACACTAAGTTCTCATTCCTGACCGGATAATAAATTAAAAACGTTATGAATATTTTGTGTTTGGCCCGTAACAATATTTTTCGGACTGAAGGCAGCATAACTTAAATACCGAATCAAGAGTTCGAATCCAAAGACACACAAAGTATATGTTTTCACTGATGCTAGACCGAATGTCTGGTTTGCGCAGGGGCACCTTGTGTGGGTCACTGCATAAATATTCATCCAACCTAGGAGGCCGCTGAGCTCCTGATTTGCATCACCCACAATGATCCTTGGGGCTGGACGGTGGTCCCAGGGTGAGCAATTTCGCCTTTAGCTCCAAGTTAAACAACGAATTACGCATCCAAGGTTAATATCAAAAGGCAACAAAAGTTAAAACATAAGCATCATCCAAGGAAGGTTGTCAACATAGAGACAATGTAATGCCTGCTCAAGAGATTCCAAATAGCAACACTATTATATCATCAGCGTACAAATCTTGGGAGCCAATAGTGGTCTTTCTGAAGTACAGAATTTAGCAAAACAGGGCTGAAACCTAAGTTTCTGATTACTTCCATAGTTTCCTCAATGACATATTCTTCTCTGTCTCCTTCTTCATAACCTTGGCCACAGCCATTTCAAAATCTTCCTGTGTCACGTGAACCCTTCTCTCCCTCAAGGCAAACATCCCAGCTTCTGTACACACAGCCTGCAAACAAACATATGCAAAGGATACCACAAACATTAGCATACCTAAAATTGTGTCTTCTAGAAGGCAACACTTTTCGACTTTACGAGGGACCAGAAGTCCGAACCCCAGTCCCGACTTTTCTTGTTTTCTCCTCCTTATTTCTCCAAATAAGAGAGAAGGAACTAATATAAACAAAGAAAGAAAAAGAGCAAAAACATGGTAAAACACAAAGTCCACAACAACATTAACAACAGTCTACCTGACTCGACAGGATGCTAAATCCTAAAAACTGAGATTGTGTTTTCAGTCGGTTTTAGTTGACTCGATAACTTGGAACAAATAGGTGGCGGCTTTAGGTCCAGCTCATTTAACACACTCAGTTTTCCAGTGGGAACAATGATAAGCCTAACCAGGAAATAGGGATTTTCTTTACTACAGACTTTCATCAAAATAACAGGCTAGTTGGTTATCACACCAGTCTAAACACACCAAAGCCACCCAGTTTGACTTTTGCACAAGGCCAGCCACCTGTTTTCAACATAATTAGGTTAAGAAATAAAAAGGAACCAAAAACTGACAATTGCGTGCTAGACCTAAATAAGAAAACCAGAGAAGTGCAATATAGAGCCATATTATAGATGAATGAAAAAAGGAAACTTGATCTTAGGAAACAAGAAATGTAAGAGGAAAAAATATCAAGTAGAATCTAAGTAGAGAATAGGCACCTTCAGTTCGGCACCAGAAGCACCATTCATCTTCTCCGCAATCTTCTTCAAATCAATCCCACGCATCAAATTCATCTTTCTCGAATGAATTTTTAAGATATCCCAACGAGACTGCAATGTAACAATACCACCAAAAAGGTTTAAACATCCGGCATGTTATAATTTCAAAGAACTAGAAAGAAGAAATAATCTTTTAAAACTATGGGCAAAAAAGACACGATAAGGATAACAAGCAAGTACAAAATAAAAGGTTAGATATGCAATATGCCCAGGAAAGAAGGGGCATTGAGGTATTTTTTTTTTTTTTTTTTGTAAGTTAACATTGAGGTAATTTCTAATGCTAACTCTCATAATGGCTATGATTGAAATAAAATGTATCATCAAAATCATTTGTGTTCCTGATGCCCACAAGAAAAACTGCAGATGAGAGAAAGTACAATCACTATGTATACATAGCCAATGTCGTGATGCCAAGTGTGGACAGGGACCTTAAGAAGAAATCACAGAAAAGCAATAAGTAGCAGATGTCATACCTCCTCATTAGGATTTGGGAATTCAATCTTGCGATCAATTCTACCAGGTCTAAGAAGTGCTTGATCAAGAATATCGATTCGATTTGTGGCCATCAACACCTGAAGGAGTAATAGAAGAATTAATCAATATACCATCGGTAAAGAGTCCTTGTCTTAAGAAGAAACATACCTTGATCTTATTCGATGCCTCGAAACCATCAAGTTGGTTCAAAAGCTCAAGCATTGTCCTTTGCACTTCACTGTCGCCATTGCCACTACCAGATTCCATTCTAGCAGAACCGATACTGTCGATTTCGTCCATGAATATGATAGATGGCGCATGCTCCCTGATGAAATAACAAAAAGACCCTACGTAAGAGAAAAGTGCTAACTAACCAAAGAAAAGGAAGCAATGAGGAAAAGACAGCTTAGATCTTAATAAAGCAAGTAAACAAACTATCATTTACCACTTTTCCTTACTACTTATGGAATATGGACAAAAAATTTCGCACAAACAATACGGGGAGGGAGCATAAACTTCTTTGCGCTCGTCACAATTATCATGATTTTGGCGAGGTTTCTGTGATGTAATAGTTGAATCAATCGGATAATTTCATATTAGACTAAGCCCACGAAAGTTTCTTATCCCACTGGGCTTCTTGTCAAACAAATTACCGCAAAGAAAGACCAAAAGGCTAAGTCCATGAAAATGAGATACAGTTCATTTCTCCAACCAAGACCCAGAAGAAATGAAAATGGCCACATGAGTAGAAAAGATCACATATATGTTAATCAAAAAGTATGGTAGCAAACCTGGCCATAACAAAAAGTTCTCTCACCATCCGAGAACCCTCCCCAATATATTTCTGGACTAGTTCAGACCCAGAAACCCTAATGAAAGTACAATCAGTATGATGTGCCACCGCCCTTGCCAATAATGTTTTCCCTGTTCCTGGAGGGCCATAAAGCAGGACTCCCTGTCATTCAAGCAGTAAAAGTAAGCGAAACAATAGCGCAACCATGCTAATAAAGCAGTGCAACTGCTCTATGAAGCATGCACAAAACACTGAACATTTTAATGGACCTTGGGTTGAGCGATTCCAAGACTCTCAAATAACTCTGGATGCTTGATTGGAAGCTCAATAACCTGAAAGTTGAACAGGATAAAATACAAAGGATATAAAGGCTAAGAAAAAATTGTTGAATGCAATACATAAGCAGGAAAGATCCTCAAAAGGTTCATTTCCACCAAATACAGAGAGTTGTACCTCCTTGATCTCTTTGATTTGCTGGTCAAGACCACCAATCATGTCATAAGTAGAATCAGGAACTTTTTCTACTTTCATCAGGTTGACTAGAGGATCCACCTTACTAGGTAGAATTAAATGAAGAACATAGCTGTCATTGCGAAGGGCAACTCGTGTTGATGGAGTGATCTTTGTTATATCAATGCTTTTGTCAATGTCCACCACATATTTCCCTTCCGGATGAACCTACAGGAAGTAAAGCCATATGAGGTTTGAAAACACAGGTCAGCCATACGACAATAGGAGGCAACTATCATTGGTTCTCTCAGTTGCAAAATAAGAATATAGAAGTCATTCCTTTAGGTGACTTCCTAGAAATCAATCCATAGTATTCAGCAACATCCCTCTTTTATAAACTTATATATCTTTTGTGCAAAAATATCAATATTACCAATCAGTTCCACAAGAGCTAAAGATATTTAAATTAGGGGTGCATAGGCTTGAGAGAGAATGATTCAACTTACTTTAACCAAAACCTTTGATTTTCCCATTACTTTGACAACTTCGCCAACGTAAGATCCAGGCTCCTGAAGCAATTGCAACTCTTCTTTGAGCATTCTCACTGTTCAAGAGGAATTGTAGATGTACACCATCAATTTTAACATATATAAAGACAAAGCAGCAAAACCAAATTGTCAACAAGACAAAGAAGAGTAATTTACACATTTAAGGAGGTATATATTGTCAATTCCAGTTGAAGAACAGGATTGGGGGGGGGGGGGGGGGGGTTGGTTTGAGTGGGAAGGAGAAACACATAAGCCAGATGAAACATGGATGAACACGTAACAAATCCATGCATACGAAGGAGAAGGAGAAGTCAGTGAAGCAGCTTCTGAGCCATAACCAATAGAGGGGTGACAAAAGGACTTAACGAGGAAACAATGAGCATCAACATGAGATTTGGATTGACAACTTGATCATTTTCATTCGCAAAATGGCAATCAGTAATAATTCCATGAATATAAAATAATAACAGTAATAGGGTGATCTATCCATGCTATCTGCTATATCGCCACAGAACTCGTCAGCACAGATGGCAATGCCAGAATACCAACAACACTAAAGTGACACTTTCTTTTTCCCTGGTTAATACCAACAAATGCATTGATCTACACATCTAAGCCCAATTCAAATCCCTACATTAATGTGGTGAAAAAGGTTGTTAACACATATTCATTGATATATTCATCACCAAAGTTCCTTGCCAAAAGGCAACTCCAGTTTCGAACCATGTTTCATGATCCAGACTTGAGAGCCAGGTGATTCCAGAGCATTTCATTATAAAAATTGAGAAGGATATTTTGATCTAAGGGACGCTATAACACATTTTCCCCATGAGGTAACACTGCGACTATGAAGGAAACCTCTCTTTAGACACCAAACGAACACTTGCATTCGATATAAAGAAACTAATACTAAATTAGCAGGAAAAAATATTTCTTTAGAGATATTTTCTCTAATTACAGTCTGAAACAGAGGCATTCTCTTAGTCAGCTTAAGCTAATACACAAGTATTGTTGCTCAGGCAAGTCAGCAAACCTGGCTCCCCACCATGTTGAATTAGTGCCAGGAATTGTGCCGCTTATGAAAGCATTCTTATTTCGATCAGAAAACTTATCCATGTATTCACTAATGAAAGAAAAAGAAACAGAGATAACTCATGCTGCATATATGAATCTCTTACTATTGTTTTTCTTCTCTTATCAAACAAACCATGCTGATTAATCATCTTATCACTATGGTTATCCTTCTATTGCTCTTCACAGCTATTTAGACTAATCTGTATCTGTCAACCAGCACTCCATCAATTAACCTTATTTTATTCTTCTTCCTCTTTCTGTGTTCTCCAGTTTCTGCAAGGCCTCTTCTTTTGTTTTTCCTTTTTTTTTTGTTTGTTTTTTTCCCCACAAGTGTCTAGGAGCATGCCACTTCATAACCAAGAATCGAACCCCCAAGCTATATCAATATAAAAATTACAAAATTTAAATCAAAAGAAGTTGAACTACAATAATATCTAAAAGCTGCCACTTCACCTCACTTTTTGACCCCCTAAACTCTTGCTTAAGACCTTTCACTACATTCTTCGGATGAAATAATTAAACTTGGGAAGGTAATATGAAATCTTGGAAAGTAGTTATAGGCACGGACGTTTGAACTTCCCCCACCACCACTCCCCAAAAGGAAAATAATAATAATCATCACGAAGTAAAAAGACCAAACTCAATTGGTAAAGTAACAGAGCGCTATCCCAAGTCTCAGATGCATGATCAATTGTAGAATCAAAGGCCGAACAAAACAATCAACCAAAACAACTGACTTTAGGTATTTTAAAAAAAAAGAAAAAGAAAACCCGAAACTGATAAACAAGAAAATAAAAGAGAGCAGTAGAACCTTTGGAATTAGTATCATTCCGTTGGGCTTCAAGGCGATTGAGATTATGAGTTTTCTGGCGGACCTGGAGCTGTAAATCATGGATATGTTGCATATAATACTGCCTCAACCCTTCACCTTGCTTCGCCATGGTACCTTTGGAAGAACAACTCTCTTCTCTATGGGCTCCACTACGCTTCTTCTCTATATCTACGGTAGCCATTATTGATTATTCCTTTCCACTAAGGAGAACTCTGCTTTCTTTCTTCCAATTCCCAAATCCAAATAACTATAGATAAACAGTATCGGGTCGGTGTTGATCGAATCTTGATTCGCGGCCGGTTTTCTATTTCGTCAATTTGCTAATGAAGTCCCTTGACTATTTTATTTTTACCAAATTCAGATTGTCAAGATATTTAAGAGTTAATTGCATCTGGTATCTATTCTTTTCCACCAGTTTTAAGTAGCATCCAATCTTTCATGAAACTCACTTGCCATCCAGACTTATAGGAGTAATAGATATCTGGCATCCGGCAACCGGGAAATGACCTGTTGTAGGCGGTTTTTATGAAATTTCCTTTTTTCACTTTTCCCCTAAGTGACGCCAAACTTTTCTCAACCCTGATTAATTTTATCTTCCCTCCATTTCTTCTCTTTCCATTTCGCTCTGGAGTTGGCTAAATATAGTTGCCTCACCATCAACATACGACGGATCGAGAATCTTTTCTACTAGGTGTTGATCCACTCCTGTTGATAATCAAAGAAGAAAATCCACTGAAGGGATCAGTACCATATTTTTGGCAAGTGATCATTTAGTTCAAGGTTTTCTGCTGCATTACCTGCTCCTAGATTGTATATGTGATGAGTGACCACATCAATTGATGAGTTCGCTTTCGTTACGAACCCACTGAACCATGTTGCATCAAAAAACCCTCCTGGTGCAATGATTTGTGGCTTATCTCTAGAACCATTGTAAATTTCTGTTATTTTGTCGCGTAAAGTTGCTGTATCATGAGCGTACTGGTCTGCTGCAACACGAGCTCCGATTCCATTCCCGCTTAGTTCGTTTCCTAGATATTTTCATATTTACACTTTGGTGTTTGATTGGGGGGTTTGGGAACACAAAATCCGTCGTATCTAGAGATGCAGACTACGCTCTCAGAGAGATCCATGAAGAAGTCTGCAAAAGCCAAATTGGTGGCCGAATGTTAGCCAGAAAAACTGTAAGGTAAGGATATTAGTGGCTAACAATATGTCAAGATGCTCTGGATCACATGAAGAAATGCGATTCCTGCCAAAGGCACCCACCCATTCAGCATTTTCATACCATAGAGTTAAACCCATTTCTCAATGCTTGGACCTTTGTACAATGGAGACTGTATTTACTTGATCCATCCCCAAAGGCCAAAGAAGTCTTTACTCAAAAAGGTTGGTGAGTTCGGACGATGAAGTCGGAGAAAAAGGGTTTGTGGAGGAAGAAGTCGGAGAAAAGGGGTTAGAGGATGAAGATGATACCGGAGAAGGTATTGGTGGGAGGCTGCAGGCTTTGAGAAGGGAGGAAAATGGTTTTTGATTTTGTTTTTCCTTTAATTTTGAAGGTAAAATATTCAACTTTGGTTAAAGTCGGGTTAAAAGTATGGTTAAGTCCGGTCAAAAGTCGATTTCAGCGGTCAACGGTCGACCAGCAGGTCATCCGGATGTCAGGTGTCTATTACCCATATAAGTCTGGATGGCAAGTGAGTTTCATGAAAGATTGGATGCTACTTAAAACTTGGTGGAAAAGAATGGATATCAGGTGCAATTAACCCAGATATTTAACTTGTTCGACTAAATAATTCTCAATCTATTTATAAAATTATAGTATAGTTGTTATGACGATATATATAAACATTGTCGGTGGTAACATAAAAGAAAATAATTGCTATGTAATACTTTAATAATACAAGTTTTATCCATCATCATATGATGAAATTTTCTGTACGCGTATCTTTATTGACTAATTTAAAATTCAACAAATTTTGTAGTATGAGTTTGTGGCGGAAAAAACTAAACTTTTCAAGTCACCAGATTATATCACAATGATCAAAACTAATAAAAATTATAATTTGTTCTTCTTGTCAGATCAGAAAAAGCAACTTTCAAAAGATAATCGGTAAAACAATATATAACACATACCAAGTATATTCTAATGACAACAAAAATCAAAATATCATACCACAAAACTTCATTGTTTTAAGTCATAAGTACTTGAACATCAAGGTCAGACAGACGGCATCTTCTCCTTAAAATTTGCGTAAGCCACCAATTGTGGCACTTACACGACTTCTACAGTAACAAACCCCATTTGATTATGGAGTATACAATTTACGACAACAACATTTTCTTTTACTTTTTTAACTTATGCTATGGTTCATGACAACACCACATATTATAAGTACGCCAATTTCAAAATGGAAATTGGTCCACCGTGAAGAGATTGAACGCAAACCTCCCTATCTAGGTCCATCAAGTTGAAGTCCTATCCGCCCTTAAGACAACAACATAGGTGGATGTTTAAATTATAAAAGGACTTAGGATTTGCTGTGAAAAAATAGATGTATAAGTTGGTATACCAATTACACAAAAGAAAATCAAGAGGAAACAATCCATCCCTTGGCAAGTTTGCAACTTTGGAAGAAATCCTGGAATCTTTGGCTAGGTACCAAACTTCATGGCTTTCTTCTAACTCCTCCACTAGGGATTTGCCCTGCCTCCACAATTCTGTGCCAAGCTTCCCAAGCTAAAATCAAAGTTTTCATCGTTGCTAGCCGTTTTGCTAGTGACACAGCAGCTTCCCAGTTCCAGAACAAAGCCAAAAGCCAGCTGCCACTTAGATCTCCAAAAGCTCCAGCAGCAGCGGCTATGGACTTTGAATTACTATGTGGCTACCATTAGGGTGTAATTTCACACAGCCAGGAGCCAGCCATCACGAATAGAAAATCATGTATAATGTTGATCACACCGAAGGGATCATACGGTATCTACCTTTCCGCCTGACTATTGACATGCAACAGTTCAACTTAATCAGTTCCTCCATATTTTAAGCGCCAAAATTCATTCTCCAGGAATGCAAGCCGCCTGCTTTTCCCATTTCACTGGGGGACGCATCACCTCCTAATGAATAATCCGTATCATAGTCAACATCAATTGCACTGGATCCTGGTGACTTCTTGATTCTCATAGCTCTTGTCCTTCTCCTGAGCTTTTGGAGATCGTCCCACCTGTTGGCAGATGCAAAAATGTTGGCAAGCAGAGCATGAGTACTGGAATCCTTCCGGTCCACTTGCATGAGAAGATCAGCAATACGTTCACCCAAACTAACGTTACCATAGGTCCGGCAAGCACTAAGTAAAGCACCATAAAGCGGAATTATTATGTTGCTATTTGTTTGTGGGATTTCAGCAATCATGTTCTCAGCTTCGTCTAATAGTCCTGCACGACCAAAGAGGTCTATTAGACAACTATAATGTTCTAACTTTGGTTCTATTCCATATGTTGCTCTCATAGAATCAAAATGTTGGCGTCCTTCCTCCAGCATTCCCCCGTGACTGCAAGCACTCAAAACACCAACGAAAGTGACATCATCAGGTCTAATCCTATTATATTTCATTTCTGCAAAATGTTCCAGAGCTTTGCTGGCCTTCCCGTTCATGGCAAAAGCACAAATGATACTAGTCCAAGTTGCGGTGTCTTTCTCCTTTAAGATTCCAAATATTTCCAAGGATTTCTCAACACAACCACACTTAGCATACATCTCCATAAGAGCAGTTCCAACCACAGCATCTATTGGAATTTCAGCTTCCTTGATGTAACCATGAATCCACTCCCCCTGCTCTAAGGTCCCTAACTGCGCACATCCTGTAAGTAAAGTAACTAATGTGAATTTATCAGGTCTAACTCTTTGCAATTGCATATCCCTAAACAATGTCATTGCCTCATCTACCTGGTTATACTGCACATACCCATTGATCATAGCTGTCCAAAGAACAAGATCACGAGCTGGACTCATCTCGAACAGCTCTCTAGCCTCATCCAGCTGACCACAGTTCACATAACCAGACACCATAGTAGTACAGCAAATCACATTCCTATTTGGCATACTATCGAAAATTTGTCTTGCCATAATCAAGCAACCACACTTGGAATACATATCCAACAAGGCATTCCCAATGGGAATACTAATTTTTGCCTCATGTCTGACATATTCATGAATCTCCTTTCCAAGTTCCAAATTCTTCAGAGCACTGCAAGCAGACAAAGTACTTACTATAGTAGCCTCATCAGGTTTGACATCGTCCTCTCGTCTCATCCTCATGTAAACTCCAACAGCGTCCTCAAACTCATTACACCTCGTAAGCCCAGATATCAAGATATTCCAAGAAACCAAATCTCTCTCAGGCATTTCGTCAAACACCCTTTTCAAACTATCAACAGAACCAATTTCACCATACATATCCATGATCGAGTTACATACAAAGCAATCAAATTCAACCCCCGTTTTCACCACAAAACCACGAATCCTTTCGCCCACCCGCCCAATTCTTAATCCTCCAACAGCCTTAAACACAAATGGATAAGTATAATTATCAGGCCTTAACCCATCCGTCATCATACGATCAAACAAACACAGTGCTTTACGAAAAGATCCAGTCTTTACATACCCTTTGATCATAACATTATAAATGAATAAGCTCGGGCGCTCGATTATTTGAAAGATTTTCTCGGCATGGGTTATACTTCCCTGACAAGGGTCTGCTGCAAAGGCCATGACTTTGTGGAGAACATCTATGTTTTGGCCGAGGCCTAGTGTGAGCACCTGGGGGAGGATTTGGTTGAATTGATAAATACATCTGCATGCTTTGAGGAGGTCTATGCATGTCTTTTTGGTGAGACATGCTGGGGAAGAACTGAAGAACCGAGCGGCACTTCCAGCATTACGAGCGGACATAAATTTCATGTGTAAACGGTCGCCCAGTTGGCGCCAGCATTTGGGCTCGGTTTCGGGCAGCCGAATGAGCAGAATTATCACAAATTTTACCGATGAGATCTGAGGAGGTAAAATATGAGGCAAAATATTAGGCCTCCAATCACGCGACACCACGTGTATAAAAGGGCCTACTATTTACTTTTTTTCTTTTTTAGAAAAAAGTTTTTTTTATATACGTGGCGTCGCGTGATTGGAGGTCTCATATTTTATCTCATATTTTACCTCCTCAGATCTCATCCGAAATTTTACCATGGTCAATGACCAAGTATGTTTTCGTCATTGACAAATAAAATGTGTAGAAAATTTATGGCTCTTTGTTTTGGCCAATTACTTCCTTGCTTGCACTTGCTTGCATATAGATAAAACTTATTTGTCATCATTTTATTAATTCACTAGTTGATCAATAACCACAATAAATCGCCACTTCCAGCAATACGAGCGGACAGAAATTTCATGTGTAAACGGTCGCCCAGTTGGCGCCAGCATATAATGCAAAATTTTCAGAGAATTCCCATAAATTGCCGACTGCACTCTGTGCTACACTAAAAATTATTAGTTATTAATGTCTTACTTTGACATCATAATTCAAAAAAGTCAAATATTTTGGCCATTATTAGACTCTTAGTTAGTTAATTGATAAAAAAATAATATAAATTTACAAAATTAATAATATTTTTCAAACAAAACAAAATTAAAATTATTACAATATTTTCAAACAAATAAATATAAAAACTAAGATAATTTTTAGCCCGAGTTTTATTTAACCATGTTAAGTTTATGATTTCAAGATTAGTTTAGACATGTGGATGCCTTTCTTCGGAGCTTATTACTGTACAAACTTGGCATAGATTATTTTATTTACCTTTTAGATTGGACTGTGGAATTCTTTACCAAAATTAAAAAGTTATACCACGTGCCCACACACAAGAGAAAGTGAAGGGTTATTTTTTTGTGGTCCTTATTGGACAATTTCAAGTTAATTACTTTGTTTTTACTTTCATAGGTCACAGTTATTTGACGTTAGAAATCTCGATACTTTTAATCTTTTTGATCCTTTAATAAAACGTAGCTCTCTCGACAAATTGTTTCGTAATTCATTATTTGTTATTTTTTCCTTCCGTTTGACTATTATTATTATTAAGA
The DNA here is from genome assembly GCA_036186865.1 of Eustoma russellianum. Taxonomy (NCBI): domain Eukaryota; kingdom Viridiplantae; phylum Streptophyta; class Magnoliopsida; order Gentianales; family Gentianaceae; genus Eustoma; species Eustoma russellianum. The sequence goes on from AP025053.1 coordinate 5,555,034, forward strand.
TAATTATTTTTATACTTACATCTGTTTTGAGGAAATGACCTTATGATGCCTTGTGCCTTTTTCGACCTTCAAATCTTCTATGTGTACAAAAATGAAAAATTAACATTCGAATCAAATTTAAGTCCATGGTGTATTGCACGCATCTAAAATGGCCTGAAAATTGTATTTTCCAATGACAAAGTTTTTGCCAAAGAAAGATCTTATATTTTACCTAAAACAATTTACACCCACATCTTTCTCCTTTCCATAGCCTCCTCCTCCATTAAATATACAACCATCTTATTTAATCTTCTTCGACCAAGAATAAATCATGAGGTTGACGACAATTTTGCCAAAATTAGACCAGCGTGTGTTTGTCGAGGAAGCGTATATAGAAATCATTTGGCTCACTTAGACTGATGATGGGATTACTTGGATCATCATTAATATTTTTGTATAGCAATTGTATAAGCGTAAAATCAGGGACAAAATGATGTCTGTTGATCCGACAGCAACATTACCAACGGAGTATGTGATGTCGAATATACGCAACCAACCTTTGTTGGAAACACATAGGAGTTGTTTCTCAATGACCCATAATGAAAATTACGTCAAACAGTCAATCAACTGTTACTTCACAATATAAGAAGCGCAGCCAATTTAATGAATCATTTTGCTTTACAGTGAATGAAGAGTGCACCCTGATCAAAGTAAAAAGGTTAAAGAAATTAATCTACAACCAAAAAGAATCTGGGAGAAAACCAAGAAATGAGAAAAGGAACCAAGAGGATATTATACAAGGGTTGTGTTTCCGGGACCTTTAGTGCAACTTGACATTCACTACTACTTCTACAAAGGGTTCATATATAAAAAGGTTGCCCAAAAAAAGTCCCCAAAATTTTGTCCCATTACTCCATTATAACATCAAAATGGACAAAAGAATAAAACTTAACAGCAGCATCCACCAGAAGCCAAGACCAGAAAGCTTACAGCACTAGTGGACATAACCTCCTTGATCCACAATCATGCTACCATCTTTCAGAGGTTGCCCTGCTCAGGAAAAGAATCCCAGACCATGATTAATCGGTCCTCAAAGAAGAAAGGGGCATCGCGACTTGCCTGAAACAGAAGAAATGGACACGAAATGGGGGCCGGAGGCAACTGCATCGACCGAAGAATATGCGTATTCAGTTATCTACACTGTTAAACAGCAGTATAGTTGGGGAACAGGTGCAAGAGGTTATCTAGTGCTTCTGGCTTGAATTTCCTTGCAAACAAGTAGCAAGGTCTTTCATTTCCATTCCACAAGCATGGGCGTGTCTGAGTTTCTTTCTGCAGAAGCAAAGTTTTTTTTGTAAATAAATGATTGTCCTGCATGCTAGTCAAAAAGGTCAATATTGTGCAAGCTTCAGAAAACATACATACCTTTGCATCACTAGTAACATGAATACTTTCAGTAATTGACTGCAGGAACATCAAATGAATCAGTCAAATTGCAATCCAACAGTCCAAAAAAAGGTTCAAGCGGATTAATGTAAAAGTCATGCTGAGATGCAAGAGGAGGATCATACTGTAATGTTTTTCATAAGCTGGAATGTGACATCTTGAGCCTTGTAAGATTTAGGATGCCACTTTCCTTCAGACCAGTCAACATGAGTCACAGACCAATTTGCAATTCCATTCGGATCAAGCATCTGAATATACAAGTGAAGAAGCAGTGCAGATTTAACGTTTCAACTCCCAAACAGACCACAATGATACCACACAATAGAAAAACCATATGGCATGCATAATTTAGATTGCAGATGGTCTTACATGGAAAAATGTAGGTAAATAGTGTTCGTCCGAGTAACAATTTTTTCCATCCTGGCCGGGCTGTTCAACAAAGAAGATGAATATTACTCTTCAATGGGGGGAAAGTTCATCAACTTTACATGATTCAAATACTTGAGGAAACAAAACACAGTTAATGCCAATGAAAACGTCCAGCCAGTCACTGAATACCAGTGAGCAGCTACGGATTCATCATTTGGTTGAAGGAGCGTAACTTCCATGATAATGTCAAGAACAATTTGGAGGAAAGTTGATCATCATTGCAGGAATTGGGCTTAGCGGATATCACAAAGAGATGCACTTGAAGATTATATACTCAGGCACAACGCTCATCAGGCATGCACCAGATAACAGATACCAAGTGGCTCCAACACATCTATGCTCCATGTGCGCATTGAAAGAACAGATATAAATTGCCAAAAACTAATTGTAAGCAAGTAAATTGTTACGTGCCAAGCTTTTTGAAAATTTTGTACCATGAGACTTATGAAAGAGACTTGAATTTTCAACAGACTGGACCAATGGGAGAAAATTTTCCCTACTCCGGAAAAAGAATAAAAACCACTAGAATGGATCAAAGAAGTCATTCTTAAAAGCACCAGAAAGGGAAACGTCAAGATGATTTGGATGCAGAAAAGTTTGAAGATTATTCATAAGTATCTCTATTTCAGACTATTAAGTTTGGATGAGAAAACTAGGCAGTGCCCATAGATATGATATAGGACTAGACAGACTTTAACGTTTGAAGATCATATCACAAGAGTTTCTATTTCAGGGACTCCAATTTGGATGAGAAAACTAGGCAGTTCCAATAGATATGATGTAGGACTGAACAGACTCTAATGATTGAAAATTCAGCCTATTAATAATGTACATCGAAAGAGAACAACAAACAGAATGCAGGCTGGCTCAATTTAATTAGAAAATTTAGGAAATCACTTATACGAAAAGCAAAAAGAGAAAATCAAATTGGCATATCAAGTGCATAAGCTATGAATGAAGTAATTACGTTGCAATAATCTCGGAACTTTGAATAGTACAAACTGTCAGCCATGACAATAAGAGCATGCTTCCTCTTCAATGTGAACCACTACATAAGAAAACGACACCAGTCACTAAAGAAATATACAAGATTCACAAAGCACACTGCAGCTGACAAGCCTCAAAAGAATATGATATGAAGACATAACCCACCAACAACACTGCAACCTCAACCATACATACAAGAATTCAGAAAATAAGAGAAGAAGCTCCATTAGCCTAATCTTGTGTTAGTCTTAGTTTTCCAATTAAAATGCATACCATGGAAATCCCCTCCACGTTAGAACTGATGCTTCAACTTTGGGATAATTTCCATCGAGAGCTGAGTATTGGGAGAACACAGGACAAATGGCACTACATATTTCAGCTTCAGGAAATTTTTCTTTCTGCTTTATCCGTTGACAACTACCACACTCTCCGATATTCCTTTTGGAAATGCCCACCAAAAAAAAAAAAAGGAGAGTTCTCCACAGTTCAAATTGAGAGCATACCTGCGCACCCTTCCGAAAATCTTTCATTTCAACTTCCGGCAACATGTGCTCCGAATACCTACCACTCCCATGTGGACCAGGATCCTCAAAGCTGAAAAAAAAGAAATTCAAGGCTCCTGAACATTTGCCAAATTTGACCTATACAATTTTGTTTGATTTAATTTGGAAACAAACTACCAGCAACCCCAAAAGGACAGAACTCTAAATCCTTACAAGCTTACCAGTCCACGAAACTAATATTTGTGTACATCAGATAATTGTAGATGTAGTCAAAATCGCGCAGTGGAATGCAACTGCAGTTCGGCACAGACAACAGAGTAATTAAAAAATAGCAGAGGCCAGCAATATCCAGAGAAACTAAAAGACCACTTTAAGGTCTAGCCAACCTGTCTGATAGAAGTACAAAGTGCTGATTGTCAGGATCTTTAAGCGCATTTGCCAAGAGGCGTTTTTCTGCACCAACCATTGAATTTGTCCCCCATACTACCTGCAGATTGAATGAAGCAACATTATTCAGCTTTCAAGATCAACTCATGATACAAAAGGCAATTTAAGCTTACATTTTGGACAGGATTAAAATAAAGTAACAATACAACATTGAAACAGTGCTAATCAATGATCTGTCAATGATCATTCCTGTCCACTTCACATTCATTCTCCCTTTGGGATAGACGTCATGACTTAAACAAATAATGACGAGATAAAAAATGACAAGTTCCTTCTTCTTCAGGATGTTTAGAGAACCTCCACTAATTTCCAAGGTTTTAAACCACAACACTTCATATTCTGCCAGCATTTGCAAATCTAATAAAAGATATTTTAAGAAACTACTTCATTTCATCTGTGGAGTCAATGACTGTCCTCGGATGAAGCAGGAAAGTTATTAGTATTAGTAATATTACAAATTAACAAATAAAATTTAGACCAAGAATAGCCACTACTTATTAAAGAGGGGAAAAAACCAGAACCAAAGATGTGGCGCAATAACTAACTTTCAGAAATATGACCACCCAAAAGTCATTCAAACATGACATAATTGACAGGCATTCGAAAAGCAGTATCAAAACAGACACATGCTATGACATTTTCTTCTTCCTACTGCTTTTTCTATTTTTTTGGTAATTTAGAATTTCATTGACATATTTCAAAACGTATAGCAACAACTATGCAAGGGAAGTTGTCTAACTTCAACAGCCATCCAGCCTTGGCCTACTGCCCCATCAACTACCACTCACAGACATTTCCATGGGAATACAACAATTGACAGCAATGTTCCAGTTAGTCCCATTCTTTCTAATTCGCCTCCAAGAACTAACAAATATCTTGCATGGCCCATGACCTCTTTTCTAATGATTTCAGCATCTGTTATATAATTGCTGAAACAGTCTTTGGATCCTTTCTTTCAAAATTCCATACATGGACGCCACCAGACACAAATTAGGGAGATCCTTATGATTTTTAAGTCCAATTCTCTTCTTGACATCAATCCAAAATCTGATTCCCTACTAGGAACCTCTGGTTGCAAAGTATGATTTTAAGAATATGCAACCAAATATTTCTGAAATAGGGGCACACATACAAGAGGTGATTCTTATTATCAGGATACATCCTGCAAAATACAAAAGTATCATTATTTCTCATCCTCCAACAACAACACTCAAGCCTTATCTCACTAGGTGAGGTCGGCATCATTTATCATCCTCCAATTCAGTAACATATCCACTGTGGATAGTCTATCCCAACATTCTAGCCACAGAATGAAAATCTAAGTACATATCTCTTAGGCCACTTTGCTCACTGAAAGAATTCCTGCAACTAAATTAGCTTGGGCAATCATAGCACTTCTAATATAAATTTTAAGTCCATTTCCAAGTATCCTCTAACTGTTTAACATGAACGGGAAAAGCCGTACAGCTTCCTACATATCTGTGTAACTCTTCATCCAAACCTCTAATATGCAGCCAGGACCATTCTCCCTGTTTCACAGATAGTGAGAAAGCTGGCTCTCTAAAGATCTTCGGTTTCCTTTGGTTGACTTCAACCACATCTACGAGAACAACTTTTAGACTAATTGTAACTCGCATTGCAGCAGGAGTTGGCCTGAACTCTTTCATGCTCTCAACCTATTAATGGCAAAACCGCCAACTTCATATTTGTGCAAATGGTATAGTGTTAACGATTGAACTTTCCCTAACTTTTGCTGTCGTTGGGATATACTGGGTATGTGATGTTGTTGTTGTCGTTGATTGAGCTTTCCCTATTTGATTCATCCTTCAACAATACTAAGAATATCATCAAATACAATGCATGGGAGTGGTAACACAGGTTGGATATTTATAGGCATAGTAGTACAAAACTTTAGCAATAAATAATGTTCAAGGATGGGACCTAGCAAACTAAAGACCAGGTTAAGCAATGGAACTTACCTGTTTGTATGTAGAGATGCTTGGAGTAATTTCACAATGCATGGTATAGGCAAATAGAATTGCACATGTGTGACTGGTTAAGTTTGCATATCTATAAAGTAGCCTCAGCCTTTGAGAATGTAATGCTTTCAAGACTTTTTATATAGCAGTGACCTATATAATTCAATCAAAATATTGAGATCAAATTATCTCTGTTAGCTACCAACTAATCTGGGGAGCACCTCAAATGTTATGGCATGATTCCCTAAAAGACATCTAAACACAATTTCTTCCTTTCTCTTGGTAACAACTTGTATTCTAGCATGCTGACTCACCTAGAAATTGACAAGATGTTGACAGGTTCCCATCTAGGATCAAAATCACTGCTAAACAAACATGAAGTTCAAAGCTTACACCAAAAAAACTGCAGTTCTAGGTTTTTCATTCTCACAAACGGACTTCAAGCAAACTTTTTATCAGTAAGATGCACAGATTTATATGCGTCCATATCATCATAATAAAGGTGAAACTGTCTCCACTCACCAGTCCAAGAATTACGTTAAACCAATCAAGTAATATCAATAGAATGCATGCATGCATAGCTACCATGATAAAGAAACAATAAAAAAAATAACCTTCTCGCTGCGGATTTCACGATTGACAAAGTACCGGCTAAAATGTACGGGCTTCACCTTAGATGCATGAACATGGACAGAAAATCTACTTTCATGACCCTGCAAGACATTGTAGTGACTAAAAATCCATTCTACAGAAACAACATGCAAGAGGTTAAACATAGTGTAGGAATAGGAGATGGAACAGTTTATCATTATATATATGTAGGTATGTGCATGTGTGGGAGAGACTATACATACATACTATACATACATACATAGATGTGCATGATAAGTAAATGTGCATGATAAACTTTACATCATATCAAGATTCACAAGACGATAGAGTCTACACAACCCATGTAGTGTCTCTGTTGGTAAGGCAATTCCTCAAATTATTCCTCAGTTTAACAAGAATGGTGTACTATCAACTGAGTTGAAATGAAGAATAACTAGTATTTTACTGCCAAAAGAGACCCATAAGTCTGCATAAGCCTTTCTATCACAAAACATATATTTTTTCAAGCTAATAAGCGAACAGAGATTATGACACAAAAAGAAAATACCTGAAAAAATTTATCCCATAGCTGCTCAAAAGGTAATGGCCCAGGTGTTAAAAACAGAAATGCGATCTTGGGTTTCTTAGGTAGAAGCACAGGAGTACTAAGAATATCTTTGATTACAACACGAGATGCAACCTCCTCATCTGTCAATTCTCTAGTAGGGGCAGGTGGAAGCCAATTGGAAATGGCCTTGCAACCATGCAAAGAAAACACGTAGCATGCTGCAGAATTCTGGGGAGGATAAACATAGGCACAAACCAGGAACATGCTCACTAAGGAAACCAACACAAGAATCCAGGTTGGCTTCTTTAATTGACCACGCTGGCGAGACACAGGGAATATGTGGATGTCTTTCATGCCTAACCGACAAACTGGAGTTGATTTCATATGTGCCAGATATAATTCATCACAGGTATACCTTCAGAAGGCTAACCCTTTTTCCTCCCTCAGACTTCTGATGGAAGGAGCAGTTGCTTCAGTCAACAATCTGAAAACCTAAAGTAGACCCTCAAACCAATTCAGCAAGACACTGAGCCTACAATATAATGGAAAACAAGCTCAGTGAACATTGAACAGCTTTAAAGCCTTTCAATCCCTCACAGAGTACACGATAAGAATGTCATTTTCATGAATGCAAACTTGATAGCCAACCACACACACACACAAAAAAAACTCAAACTCTTTTATTGCAACGGGAGAATGCTTTCTAGAAAATGGAAATTACCATTACCAGTCCAAGGATAGGGGGAAAAGAAGGAAGTGTCACAGACACAGGAGCACAAGTGAACAATTTTTCACCGTAGATCAAAAATTTCCCCGTGTAAAATCTGATCTTCTGCACATCTACCAGTGAAAAAAATTAAATTATCAGAAAATAGATAGAGAGGACTGGAAAACTAAAAGAAGGACAAGGAAGGCACTAATCAAACAATGAAAGGCAAACCACACACATACTCACCACCCAATCCGTATCAGTCAAATGATTTCGCTTGATTACTACATGCCCATCATCTTCTACCCAGTTCGTGCAATTATAATATCAAACTCCGTAACGAAACCATAAGCCAATTCAAATTCAAGCACTGAAATCAACAATAGAAGAGAGACGATCAGGAACTCAAATTCCAAAGATTGAAACGAAAATGGTTTTAACAAAAACAAGAAAACTCGTAAGTTCCAAGCAACCCCAAACACATCAAGCCTAAATCAAGCAAAAAAGAAGAATAAAAAAATTCACGTTGACGCTTTTAACAGGAAGTCAAACCTACAATATTGAAAATTCAAATCCACCAAATCCAAATTCTAAACAACCCCTCAACCATACAACCCCATACTCCTATCCATAAGACGCCACCCACCCCTCTCCCCCGCTCCCCACCGCTGCCCTCTCCGCATCCGTACAAAATCCTTAATCAGAAAGAAAAGGTCTACAATTCTGACAACAACAACGTCCAGCATTGAGCGAAACCCCGTAATAACCGAGCAACGAAAACAACGCGCTAGATAAAAGGGTAAACACAATAACTTTGAATAATCCAGATGCGGAAACAATTGCAGAAAACGGACCTGATCGAGAGAAGAGGAAATCAACAACAGGAGAGAGCTGAGGGCGGAGAACAGATCTCTTGGGAAGAAGCTAGCGATCTAGGGAAGAGAGGAGGAATGGACAGATCAAATGTACGTATACGTAGAGATAGATGTACGTATGAAGATGAAGAGAAGAGAACGGATCTACGAATGCAAAGAGATTTTATATAGAGAGAAGAGGGGAGTGTGTGTAGGTGAAAGTATGTGTTTGTAATGGATGCATTGGGACGGAAATGGAGAGAATTTAAGTGTTATTTAAATGGATACGATGAATACAATACATTTTAGCCGGCTATTTCTACCTCTTCTCCATTTTACTTATTGGACAATTTATCCACAATATTTTATATAAAAACATTTAGTTTCTTATATTCAATATAAAAAAATCGAAGCAAACTCTCTATCCATTGGGATAAAGATATTGTTTGTCTACCTCTCACCCTTCGTAGATCTTAGCGATAGTTTTTGCTCAAGCCCTAGGAGTATTGTGGAGGATACAAATCAGGAGCACATCGGCCTCCTAGATTGCGTGAGGAATTACGCATTGACTCATACAAGGTGTCTCCCCGCTAAACAGGTATTCGGTCTAGCAACAATAGAACTCACACTGTGCGTGTCTTTAGAATCGAACTTTTGACCTTTTGAATCAAATCTCAACCCGACAAGCAACTGAGCTATGCCATGAAAACTGAGCTGACTATGCCGCTATTAAACTTTTCTACTCTCTTCGTTTCATCTTCTAAGTGTAATGACTTCTTTAAAATATTATAAAATATAAAACCACATATTGGTAGGCCTTATATTTTAGGACCATTGGAGTATTAGATAACACTTTACAAATTGTACTTATCTTTGTGAAACATAAGTGCAATGAAAAACAGAGCTTTTTTTTTTTTGTCATTTTTTTCTTTGCTGTGAGAAATTAGTTACCGAAGCATATTTAATATTTGCTTCACGCATTGTCTCAACTTTTTGTTTATTTCGATAAGCAACCTTAAAGATTAATAAACTTATTTGATACTTAAGAGGGGAAAGACCGGGGGGGGGGGGGTCTATGATCAATATTCAGTTTTTATTATTCCTTCAAACAGAGATCTGATCTCTCTTACCGAGCTTTCAATCAACAACAACATTATCCATTACGTTAGAGGCTCCCGTTTATAAGGAATATGGAGGGTCGGATATACGCAACCATGCTCATATGTTAGAAACACACATAGGTTGTCTTCCGATGATCTATAATAAAAATTGCATCAAGTTGTATCGATTAACTGTTACTTCACAATATAAGAAGCACATCCAATATAGTGAGTCATTTTGCTGTATTCCATCCTATTACATCATAGCTTTCAATCAAATTTCCATTAACTGTTATACCGTTCTGACATTTGTTTCTCAAATCTGAAATATGAAAAATACCTTTTGCATTTAATTACTCAATGTGTATTAGAAAAATAACTCGCATTATAAGTCTCAATATCTAATAGATTATCAATATCTATTTTTTCTATTTAGGAAGAAAATAAAAATAGTAAAGACACCGGACGCAGGTGAACAAAACATGCAAAAAAAATGTGTGTAAAATATTACATCAATTATTCCTTTTTAAGTGCAAAAATCATTTATTCTTTAATTTTTTTAGTGTGATCTTTATATCTGAACAAGGTTTCTAGATGTATGTGTAATGAGAAAATCTCACTTATTAGCCTAAAGTTTGGCTCATTACTCAGTTAGCAGCCTAACGTTGATGAAACTCACTTAACAACAACTCTTTGTCCAAAATGTCTCACTTGTAGCCAGTCACCGGAAGGTGACTTACTACCGCAGGTTTTTTCTCTTTTTTTTTTTAAAATTTTCATTTCTAAAAAAATATAATTATTTCTAAAAATTGTAAAATTAATTAAAAAATATTTTAAAAATCGAAAAATTATGAAAAAAGATAAAAATAATAAAAAATTACCCACAACGCCCCAACCCTCCACCCATGCACCCACCCCAACCCAACCCCCCACTCACCCCCCACCCCTCCCCCTGCGCACCGCCCGCCCCAGGCCAATTTTTTTAAAAATTTTTTTTTTCTATCTCACCCATAACGCTCCGACCACCCCCGCGTCCCCCCACCCCCTCCTCTCGCCAAAATTTTTTTTAAAATTTTTTCTAACTCACCCATAACGACCCAACCACACCGCGTTCCCACCCCGTGCACACCCCAAAAAAATTTTAAAATTTTTTCTACTCACCCACAAAGCTCCAACCATCCCCCGAAACCCGAAACAATCCAACTCCCCAGCCCAAAAATAAAATGACAATGTTTTTTGTCAGGTTACCATGGGGTTAAATTTTCTAAGAGAATTTCTTCTGTGTGTTGAATGTTAGAGGAGCGCAAATGACGATGTGCATGATCTAATTGCATAAGTAGTTCATGCACATCGTCAATACCTATTGCATAAATAGATTATCATTTTCTTTTTGGGCTGGGGGATTGGATTGTTTGGGGTACCGGGGATGGTCAGAGCTTTGTGGGTGAGTTGAAAAAATTTTAAATTTTTTTGGGGTGTGCGCAGGGGTGGTTGGGATGTTATGGGTGAGTTAGAAAAAATTTAAAAATTTTTTTTTGCGAGAGGAGGGGGTGGGAGAGGGGACACGGGGGTGGTCAGAGCATTATGAGTGAGTTAGAAAAAATTTTAAAAAAAATTTTTGGCCAGGGGTGGGGGTGAGCGGGGGCTGAGGGTGGGGGCGGGGGCGTTGTGGGTAATTTTTTATTATTTTTATCTTTTTTCCCTAATTTTTCAATTTTTAAAATATTTTTTAATTAATTTTTACAATTTTTTAGAATTTTTAAATTACTTTCAAATCACTTTATTCAAAAATACAATTTTATTTTTTTAATTAAAAAATGTCGCCACGTGTCAACTCCTGGTTGGTCTGAGAAAGTCAAAGGTTGGTCAACGGTCACCTGGCTACAAGTGAGATATTTTGGACAAAGAGTTGTTGTTAAGTGAGTTTCATCAACGTTAGGCTGCTAACTGAGTAATGGGCCAAACTTTAGGCTAATAATTGAGATTTTCTCTATGTGTACTTACATTGAACCGTGTAAACATATCATGTGTTAATCTTTCATTTCCATTACATTATTTCTCTGTTTTGGTTATTTTACTCTGCAATTTGCATCAACACTGTCATAGACGAGAGCCTCTAAAATAATGAGATAATGTTCTTGTGGTGTACTCTATAATTTGTATCAAATCCTATGACTATGATTTTTTTGAACCCAAAGAGAGTGTGAACTTGGACTTTTGACACCATGACTAACCATACCTCTATTGCTGAAGATAACAAACTACACTTATTAGAAACTACACTTATTAGAAGGTAGAATGAGTGGTTTTATACCGTCTCTTAACGAGCGGGTCTTAGAGCAACTAGTAAAGTTGCTGTTTTGTGACCTTGAGGTTACATATTCGAGCCGTGGAAACAGTCTTTTGCATAAAGTGTACGGTATGACTGCGTACATCAAATCGCGAAACGATCCGATTCCTCTCTAGACCATGTACAAACGTGGGAGTCTAGTACACTGAGAACGCCTTTTAATAAATACGCTTGCAATCACCTATACCTTTCCTTTTCATAGGTATATCATTTAGCTTTTATATTAATTTAATTCTTTCTTCATAGTTATTATCGCCATAAATCTAACCCAAAAAAATGCAAAATTTGATAAATTTCTGCTTTCTTATCTACCTTTTAATCAAATAAAAAAAGCTTTCATATTACTCATGTATCAATAAAACCCGCCGTATTAGTGAAATAATGTAACGAAACAAACAAACTTATATGACGAAATAAATAGATCCAACTTAACTTAGCATGACGAGTTATATTTGTTTGATACACTATGGGCAACAGAAAAAACGACAAAGGAACTAAAATACATTCAATGGAATTTTCCGATTTCGATTACATTTTAATAAAGTGAAACTTGAATAATAAAAAAAGAAGGATAAAGTAGTGCCGGGGCTTGGAAATTTGCTCTTTTTCGTTATAATTCATCCAGAAATATTGTGATAAAAATGCGCTTTTTAAAGAGCATCATTTAAACATAAATTAGTCAAATTATTTTTGGTATGTTTTGCTTGTTGAAATTTGACCTTAACTGATCTGATAATTAACTTGACAATAGAAGTATATTAAAGTACTTTGATAATCAAAGATTAAATGATGGTTTTCAGAATACGTATTTGATCATCTCTGACAACATTTTTTGAAACGAAGAATAACTATTGTGGATACGATGGTTTTGATCACATCTTTGCACCTCGACTCGACATGAATATGATCACGACATAACCGGTCGTTCATATTTATATAACCTAATATAATTTTCAAAAAATATAATGAGACCAGTAGATCTAATCTCATTGATTTGTCTTAAAAATTTCATGTTTCTTGCACCTCGACTCGACATGAAATATGATCACGACATAACCGGTCGTTCATATTTATATAACCTAATATAATTTTCAAAAAATATAATGAGACCAGTAGATCTAATCTCATTGATTTGTCTTAAAAATTTCATGTTTCGAATAAACATGAAATTGATTTAGAATATTTCTTATACTTTTTTTTTTTGCTGCTAAACCACATATGTTAAGCATGAAAATAGAGAATGTACTTTCTAACATATCCATGTTAGTCATATTTTCTCCCATAACATCAATTGGAAACTAAATCTAAAGGCTTAAAAACTGTAATTTATTTTAAAATCTTGCAAAGCCATGGTTTAATCAATAGTTTTAGAAAGATGTTTCGTTTGATAAATCTACAATATATTGAAGTTTTAAAATAAACCCGATCTGTTTTTCGGAATAATATAATAATAAGCCCTTATCAATCTTTTTTTCCTTTTCTTTTTAGACAGAGTTGGGGCTGCTTTTCTGGAGACGGGATACATTCACCGCAAAATTCCTCACCTCACTCCCCACCGTACAACACGTGGCAACATGGGGATGGTAAGGCTAGATGCGGGTGACCCCTCATTTAACATCACCATCCCCTCTACTACCACGTATGGTGCGGTGGAGGTGGGGTAAGGGATTTTGCGGTGAAGGGATACAAATCGGCTTTTCTGGCCTTTCTGCAATCTCCTTCCCCTGCCTTTGACTGATAGATTGGAGCATATTTAATCCTTTCTCATCCCTTACCTTGAAGAAATTAAGCAAAATGTCATATTCGGACGGGTCTTGCACCAACTGGTAAGGTTGTTGTTTGTGACTTTGAGATCATGAGTTTGAGTCCGGAAACAGCCTGTGGCACAAAATAAAGGTTAAAACTGCGTACATCAAATCGTAAAATGATTCGGGCCCTCTCCAAACCTTTACAAACGCGAAAGGTTAGTGTAGAGCGAATGCCCTTATGTTCACGGAAATATAAGTAGACAAATAATGTCATAAAAAATTAAATATTTGACCCAAAAAAAAGTAAAGTTAACGCGTAGTATAATATATAGCATTTATAAGTGATTTCACACACTTGCAAGTGAATGCTTTAAGCCTGCAACAGATTACTGGATACCAAAGAGTACAAGTGAAAAGGAGAATGAATTTGGTTTTTAGCTAAAAGCATTTAAGACTTAAACATATAAATTAGATTTGCAAAAATTCTTGTAGGGCCACAAAATACAAGCGCATTTATTATCATAAATCGAAAACATGAACCCACAAATTCATATATTTATAAGTTCACGAATCTACAAATTCACGAACTAATTAATTTCAAGATGTACATGCATTGATCGAACCATGTTTTGACCAAGTAAATCTTATAAAATAAATGAACAACATTTAATTTGAGTTAGATTCCAACATATATTCTGCTATAATAATTTGTTTGGAAGATGATTTTTTTTTTTTCAAATGAGGAAATGAGGAAGGTGATTTAACAGTTGGCTACAACACTCAAACAAGTCAACCTGTAATACAAAATAAGATTTCCTTTAACGAAATTTTGAAATTTTATTTTCTAACCAATAAGTAAATGGGAACAATGCAAAATGGAGGGTGTGGATTTTATGGAGTTCATAAAGAAATTAAATGCTCAATTCAATTGATTGATAATTAAATTGGCTGCGGTTTTTATATTATGAAGTAGCAGTCAATCGACACAACTTCACGTAATTTAATACCCGGCCATCCGAAAACAACTTCTGTGAGTTTCCAATATATGGGTAAGATTGTGTACATACGATCCTCTTTAATCTATCATAGACGGAAGCCTCTAAAAAACAGAGTAATGTTGTTATTGATCAATGTCTCATAAATTAAAGGAATTGATCAATCACCCACAATTTATGTAATTATATAACAATGACGAATTAGTTTGTGATAGAGATCCACTGGTTGAAAGGGGTTGATAATAAAGACAAAAGTAGAAATTTTTATATTCAATGAGCTGTCCTATCAGTCTAGCGGAAATATATGCCGGGGAATGGTAGTTTACCCAAAAAGATAATTTAAAAAAACAATAACATTACCCTATTACCTTAAGGTGGCGTTTGGTTGGGGGAAATAGGAATGAGGGAATGGGTTTGGGGGAATCCAAACTCATTCCGACTGTTTGTTTGGGTAAATGAGGGAATGTATTTCATTTTGATATCCAACTATTTGTTAATGGATATCGTTTTTTTGATATACTAGGCCCCCCATCTATCAAAATGTGGGAATGGGGGGATGAGGAGCCGCCGGTCAATGCCGGTCAACGACGTTTGCCACCGGCCGCCAGCCACCGGTCCACCGCCGCCGGCAACCACTATTCCGACCGGTCACTATTCTCATTCCCACTTTAATACCAAACAACTATCACTTTTAACCCCCAACTCATATCCTCCAAACACATTCCCTATCATACCCATTCCTATTCTAATTCCGATTTCCAATTGACAACCAAACGCCACCTAAATGTTTTCATCTATGGTGGGGTATAGAGGTCAGATATACGCAATCATGTCCATGTGTTAAAGCCATACAATGATTGTTTCCCGATGACCCATAATGATGCGTCAAGCTGTGTCGATCAACTGCTACTTCACAATATAAGAACCGCAACCAATTTAGTGAGTCATTTTGGTTTATTCTATCATATTTGGAAGTCAATTAAAAATGTATCCTGACTCTATTAAAAATATAAACAAAAATAATTTAAACAAAACCGAAGGCTAATAGAACTTGGTCTATTGTCAAAGCGAGACACTCAATATCAGATTTTTATGTTTAGTTCCTTGCATCTACATGCATACACCCACAAAAGATTTGTATTTTATTTTTAATTTATATATGTAAAGAAAAAAGGGAGATAAATGAAACTTATTAATCCTTATATTTGAAGATCCTTGAAGCAATTAATTTTACTTAGGTTCCTACGATAAATAACAGGAGTCCTTTGCTGCGGGAAATTTTAAAAAACAATAAAATTTTAATAAGTAAAACCACAAAAATACACTACGGATGAAGAAAATACAACCTTCGACCACCTTGACAACCACGTCGGAGTCTGAAAACCGCCCACCAAGGCGAATCTATAAAAGGACGGTCAATTTTCCTTTTCTTACAGTTGCATATAAATCGTAATTTTTTGCATTTTATTCACAGTAGTGCATTGAAGAGCATGTCAGCTTGACGAACACGAGATCCACTACGAGTTACGATCAGACAGACTAGTGAGAGCTTCTCATTTCATTAGTTTTAAATTTTATATTTATTTTGTTGTTGTTATTATTATATTATTGTTATTATTAATATGTTACTGTTATACTATTGTATTTATGTTATTATTATGGTGTTATTATTATTGTTCTTATGTTACCATTATTGTTATTATGTTATTATCTTTATTTTTTATGTTATAGTTATAATGTTGTTATTATTATTTCTATTATGCTATTGTAATTGACTTAATTATGTTAAATCGATGTGGTTTTGATATGTAATTATGTTGTGCGACTCCAAAAATAGGCGTATCAATGGCATCTAATGCTAGTGGTAGCGGTATACACCGACAGATGAGCTTCGCCCTGATATTGATGATCTGTTGACTATCGGAAAGAGCATATGGTACTCTTCCTTACGGGTAGTGTGAGTTATAAGATATCGAATCGCGTACGTAGAGTATATGTGTATAGGAAGACTTTGGATATCCCACGTAGGTACATATGTATTTTGAGACGGTAGGATTATGGAGAGTGACGAATTGCAGCAGGATAAGGGTTGATCATGGATTAATCAGGACGTTTATTGAGAGGTAGAGACATGATACCCACACATTTCACTGTATGTGAAGAGACTGTTACACTACAATATGTAGCGATTCTTTTAGCTTAGACATTGACTACGAACCTCTTACAAGGATAAAGCCTAAGTATCTTGCGTCAGGGAGGCAGGATATGTGTATGTTGTTGTTGGGCTGGATCCTTATGCCTCAGGATATAACGGGACAGCGTATACGTCGTAAGAGGCTAGTGGAGTGGATACATGCAATCCCCTCAGCAGAAGATGCACCTGCATTGCAAGTTGAGTAGAGGACGCAAGCCTTTATGTTTATGCAGATCACATCATTACTATGTGATTCTACTAATAGTCTAACACAATAGGTATATTTAGCTGCCTTGTAGGACTTTGAGGCGGTGGCAAGGTATTCATGGAGCAACATTGTGCTTGCGTATCTATACCGCAACATATACAATGCCACTATTCATAGTGATACACGTGTTGAATGGACTGTTATATCTACTTCGATATTGGATATGGGAGAGCTTGCAGACCGTCCACGGATTGATGCAGTGATGCAGCGGACCACACACAACTATATTACGACATAGATGGTCTTTTTGGATGCACAAGATGTAGGGCCTGATCACATGGATGATGCGGTGATTCCAAATCACTTGAGTATATGGATGAGAAACCATATCATCCTCAAGATAACGAGATAGGGCTATCTCAATATCAGTGATAGTCAATGTCGATGCTGACATCTCTACCACCTAGAATGACCAGACGTAGAGGACGACCTAGACGTAGGAGGATGTGCAGTTCGGCTGGACATATTGGTGATAATTAGTCACTTCATATTCACTGTAATGATAATCATTTGTTGATTCATATTTATTTTAATGATTTTTGTATTTTTGTGTATACTATGTGTATCTGACTGACATTCATTAGTTGTTTCATATTTATGTGTATTATATACAATATTTGTACTATATAGCTCTTTGTTTGGATTTTAATAAAGTCATCTTAAAATCAAGATAGGATTCACAACACCATCCAAAGTTACACTACATCGTTTTATGAATAACATTGTAATTAAATAAAAACTTAAGTTTTACATCCATTTTGACTTTGTGAAGGTTGTAAAACGAAATTCCATTTAATAATATTGGTTTAATGTAACACCATCTTTTTGATTTGTAATTTCACTTTAAGCAAGGGGCAGAGAGTGCTTTATCAAGCGTTTTAACTAAATAACTAGGGAAACAACGGTGAACAGGTTTCGTCCACAATCTTTTAACTTTTTTTCAATCTTTTATACATATACATATAAAATCGGAGTCTCGCTGGAATCAAACTTTCTATCTTTTAGGATGGAGGTATTGTTTGTCTGCCTCTCACCCTGTTCATACCTTTGCGATAGCTTTTGGTATCGTTGGAATATACTGGGTGTGTGTTGTTGTTGATCTCTAACTTTTTCATTTAGTGTTATTCACTTCTACAGTTTACCGTTTAAACTAATTTCATCTTTTGTTTCAGTTTTAATCCACAACTGCCCCAAAATTAACCTAAAACATTGAATTTCCATTGATCCAATTAAGATTGCGCGAATAAATTCGGCCCCTTGATACTGAAACAAAAAGATACAAGAATAAATCTAAAGATATAATTTTTGGAGACCAAAATCAGCATCAAGACATAAGTTCAACGGGAAAAAATATCGTTCACCTCCTTGTGAATATGATATCTGTACTAATTGTTTTTACAAGAAAATGATAAAGTAATTGATCGAGAAGAAAAGACCAGATGCATCAAAGTAGGTTAGCAAATTGTATTGCTATTTAAATAATCCAAATTCAAGATAATGTTAAATATTAATGAATTTTGTCTTTAAAGAAATCATAATAACACGGGGATGCAATCCGTCTAGCAAAAATTGTGAAACAAAATCTGCAAAACCTATGACGTTAAAGATGAAACCTGAAAAATATTAGAATGACAAAGATAAAACTTAGAAAACGTTAAAACTTTTGTACTATATATATATTTACTTGTGTGTATATATGTACAAGTATTATATATGCATCTTTGTGTGTGAGTGCATGTTACGTGCCTGTGTGTGTCTATGTACGTGTGTATATATGTGTATACATGTGTGTGTACACATATATTTTTGTGTGTATGTTGTGTGTGTTTGTTTTTGTGTCTGTGTGTACATATATAGTTTACTAATCTATAAAAGAATGTACGTATATATATATCTATATATGTGTGTCAGTGGAGGGGGGGGGGGGGTGATGCCTGTGTGTAGTATGCACAATACAAGTATGCATATAAGTGTGGCTGACTACATGCATGTTTTATTACTGGATTTTCGTTAGCATTTTCATTGACGGAATTCAACTGAAAATGTCCAACAAAGTCAAAAACTTTTCTCGATTAAATTTTTCTTAGCCAAAATTCAAAACTATAGCACAAATGATACAAATTCAATATGATTGTGACGAAAGAATGATGAAGGATTTTACAAGTAGAAAATCAGAAAGGAGAGCCGTCAGCTGGCCTACTATTCTTTGTTTGAACCAAAAGAAAAGCGCGTGGAAATAATAACCTTAATTAACTTAGGTATCGTTTGGTTCGTACTTGGGTATCAGAATCAGAATCAGAATGATATGACAGGAAATGAGTTTGGATGATATGGGTAGGACCTAAAAGTGGTAGTTGTTTGGTATTGAAGTGTGAATGGGTATGATAGACATTGATGGTGTTTGGAATGTATCGGAATTGAAATGAGTATCGAATTTGATACTTACAAAAAAAGGGTATCGAATTTGGACGGCCGGAAAAATTACCGAAAATATTTGACCGGCCGAAATAGTGGTCGGCCGGCAGCGGCGGACCGGCCATACCCCTCATTCTCCCTCATTCACCCATATTGATAGACAAGGGGCTAGTATATCAAAAAAAAAAGATATCCATTAACAAATACTTGGATATCAAAGTGATATCCATACCCCTATTTCTCCAAACAAACAACTTCAATGGGTTTGGATTCCTCCAAAACCATTCTCTTATTCTAAACCCCCCAACCAAACACCACCTTAGTTACACTAGCATACGGAAGTCGGAGAACTAGCAGATGCTCTTTCGCACGGTAAACTCCGTATAAACTCTATATATGTTTCGAGCAAAAGGTCATACCTTGGTCTTAAGGATTCTATTGTCCCAACCACAAGGAGCATTGTGAAGGATGTAAATTAGGAATTCAACAGCCTTCTAGATTGGGTGAGGACTTAGGCAGTGATCCACACAAGATATATCCGCGCAAACTAGGCATTCGGCCTAGTAACATTAAAACACTCATACTACGCGTGTCTTTAGAATCTAACTCTTAACTTCTTGAAACAAATACCAAGATTTTAAAAGCAAATTGAGAGATTTGCCCTAGTGATCATAGATATAGGACATTTTTCCAAAAGAATATCCAAATACAGAGAAACTTTTAGTTAAAATGATCGACCCTGACTAATGTATAAAAAAGGCATTATACTCTACGATATCATTGATCGCCATCGAAGTTTTCCTTCTTTTTTCAACCCTATACAGAAGTATGTAACTCGCCTTCCTATTCGTTCTAAGTATGGAGCTTGTTCCTCTTTCTTTTCATTTTTCTAATAAAGAAGACGACTACAAGATCGAATTAGCTTTCTGTGGTGAACTGGTCGTCCCATACCTTCTTTCTGTCTGATATGTGTGGAACCAAATCAGGTCTTTTTCGATTCCAGCCTCCCCCTCTACTATCTATTCCATTGCATTCCATCGTCTCGTATTGTACGGTACTGTATTAGTTTTACCACCAAATCATGTCTTTTTAGATTCCAGCCTCCCCCTCTACCATCTATCCCATTGCATTCCATCGTCTCGTACCGTATTAGTTTTACCATTAAACTATGTCCGTGTTGGAAAACTAGGACTATAAGATAGCTTGTAGGTTGGAAATGGACAAGCAATTTAATTTCATTCTGAAGCTTTTTCTTTTGAAGCAATATATGTTTAAAAGTGCAGATTTATAAATTCACCGTACTTTTATTTTTGTTTGTTGGACTATTTGCTTCATATTATAATTAAATATAGGAAGAAAAAACAGTATTTTTCAGTGAAAAGATGCCGGTGCTCCCCCCCCCCCCCCCCCCCCTCTTTGTGTTGTTATTTATTATTGATAGAAACAAATCAATTGCCTATTAACCAACAATTCATGTGTGTGTATATATATATTCAAAATCATCAAGTCATTGCTGGAAAATTGAAATGAACTTGACGAATGATTCAAGAAAAAGAAAAAGGGCAGGTTTTTTGTTTCTATTTTCTGTATTAGGCTCTCGCGTTTGTTCATGATCTGGGAAGATATGTACGCAGCCTTACCATATACTTTTTTGTGCAAAAGGTTATTTTCAAGACTTAAGTCCGTGACCTTAAAGTCACAATACAACAAACTTACTAGTTGCTTTAAGACTCGTCCTGATAAGCAAGAAAAATTCACTAATTCTACGTACATTCTTTTTTTTGGGTGGTGTTTGACTTACAAGTCCCAATGTCCACCCTTGGATAATTGCAAACAAAATAAATAAATAAATAATCAGATGATTCATTGATGAAAACTGGGTGAACTACAACCCTCTACAAGGGTTGGAATCTACTCACTCCCACTTTCATCACCCCCTTTGTGACCACGCGACACGTGGTAGCAAAGGAGGGTGGTGAGGCTAGATGAGGGTCACCTGCATCTAGCCTCACCACCGCCTCTTGCTGCCAC
>AP025053.1:5576636-5635599 GCA_036186865.1 Eustoma russellianum
CCTCTTGCTGCCACGTGTCGCGTGGTCACGCGTCACCGCACCCCCTTACGGTGAGAGGATCCTATCCCCTTTCCAATATGCTTAGCCATTGAACTTCATGTGCTAAACCACTAACCTTAAGTCCAAAATGTAGAAGCCCACATTTCTCCTTTACAAATAACATTTTCCTTAAACATTCTTTAATTAGGTGTTCTACATATATATGTGGTCACCTTTCTGTCTAATAGTCCATGTTTTTACCTCATTTTTATCTTCCACAAGTAGTATATGTGTTGGTGTTTCACTTTATTTTAAAAAAAAAAAACGCCCCAAAAGTCTCCATTATTCTTTATGTAAGACTTTATATACAGAGAATGAAAGTCGATTTATATACATAAGTAAACAAACCATAGAGCTCATTGCATATGGCATGTTCTAAGGGATCTCAAAACAATAGTTTATACAAAAATTTGAGCTCTATAGTCTAATACATGTACATACTCATTGCATATGGCAAGTCATTAAAGAAAATTTTTTCTACCGAGTGTTATAGTTTATTCTGTGTTGTATCGATTTATAAAGGCGTATTTCATGTATTAAAAACTTTTCCATTTCTAATGGAGTAAAGAACACATTCTTTTTTGATTTTGGAATATGATAGAATAAAATAAAATGACTTACTAAATTAGTTGCGCTTCTTATATTGTGAAGTAGCAGTTGATCGACACAGCTTGACGCAATTTTCATTATAGGTCATCGGAAAACAATCTATGTGTGTGTATGATTGCGTACATCCGACCCTTTCTATACCTTGACATAAATCGAAATCTCTAAGACAATGGAGTAATGTTATTGTATTTCATGTATTAGGAAAAAAACAAAAAGAATAGAAGAAGGATTAAGAAATAAAAAGAATAAAATGTGAAGAGAAATGTTGATGACCATTGGTGCCTTGGAAATTGGGTTTGTCATCAATCATTGGAAGGAGTCATTAGTCGCCAAATGTGAAAGTTCAGACTCTTTGAGCTGACACTGTCAACGCATGACTTTCTGCATTAACTTCAAATCATCTTTGTCCGGCCACTTTTAAATAATCAACATATTCCCAAAACATATTCCAATAATTTCAGATAAAAAGTTTCAAAAAGAACGTCAAAGATTCGAACCTTGACAAAGATAAAAATGTTTAAACTCCCTTCAGGCTAGCTACATAGTGTGAGAGCACTATTGACCCGTGGAATGGCTTGATAGGCTGACAGATCAGCCTGTCGGTTGTTCATTTGGTGCTAATGGGCTCCTTGTGATGTCCCTGTGTTATGAAAAACTTCTAATAGTGGGCCTTGAGAACCTGATTTACATCTCTAAACACCATGTGGGACCTGGGGTGGCAGGGACCAGTAGGCCTTGGGAACCTGATTTACATCTCTATACAACATGTGGGACCGGAGGTGGCACATACCCTTACTGGTTAGGGTTCAACCATTTAAATAATCACCAGTAAAGTTGAACAATGATTTTGCGTATTCGAACCACAGAAATAACATCTTACATAAAGTGTAAATGTTGTGTACATCAGATCGCAGAGTGATTCACCTCTCTCGCCACAAATGCAGGAACCTAATGCACCAGAAACGCCTTTATTCAATAATAATAATTCTTGCATAAACGCAGAAGCATAGTGCTTCGAAAACATTCTGTTATTCAATAATAATAATAATACACCTAAAAACACATACTCGAATGAACATACATCAGTTCCGTGTTTTCAAACATATATTAAAGTATATGGAGTAAAACTTTAACTTAACATTTTTGTGGTTATAATCAGCACCGAATGAAACTTACAAAAAGCCCAATAAATACTGCTTGGACTATGGTTGGTTTTGTTATGGATATATTGAAATATCAAGATAAACATTATGTTGATATACATTGTAGAGATAGACATTATGTTAGATGTAGATATCCAAAGTATTATAACTTTTGTATTATCCAAATGGTTTGTCCAGGCTTATCTTCACTCCATGAGTCCTATAAATAGGATCTTATGTCATATATAAAAGATATACCTTGAGATACAAAGTTCTCTAGTTTCTCTTTTCTATTATATTCTTGAGTTTATAACAGGTTCAATGATTATTCATGATTTTTTTTTACATTTCTAATAAAATTTAGACGTAAATTGCATGTAACTACGCTTAAATTAATTTACGTCACACTACAAATCTGTGTTTTTTCCTCACGAAAATATCCTTTTTTGGTGAAAAGCCAAGAATTTTGAATTTTATTGTACACCGTGGACCCGATATAGCACACACCATGATATAGTGTGTAGTAAATTTTTTCCCTTAAAAAAATTGCTCCGCAGTCTAATGATATGATGATAATTTTATTAGCTACCTAAAAGCGAGCAAAATCACCCAATTCATATTATTGTGTCATCTATGCAAGTATATATATAGAATGAGTGTCATTAGAACCAAACTCTCTATTTCTTGGGATGGAGTTATTCTTCGCATGCCTCTCATCCTCTCCAAACTCTAAAATAGATTTTGTATTTTGCTGTTGTTTATATATATTGAGTATGGTTGTTGTTGTATCACTTTTTTTTATTTGAATATGGTATATGTGACCAGAGGGTTCCGATTGGGTTAATTACCCAAAACCTTATGTTTGGTCATTACGCTAAATAAACATCCACGTGTAAAAAGCATTAAAAAAAACCTCTAACATATAGACTAACGCGGTTAAATAGTTTTTTTTTTTCGTCCAACCTGCTATTAAAATTATAAAGATTAGTTAAGTCTTTGGCTTAAGCTAAAATTCGAAAAAAGAAAAAGAGAGGTTAACAGTAACGAATATAAACGAATTCTTTTAAGAAATAAATTTAAAAAGAAAACGAGAAGAAGAACAGAGAAAAAAAAATTCATCCTGCATCTTCTCTTTATTCAGCCGTCATCCCCGACGAAATCTGTTGGCTAAGAAAAAAAGATTGTAAACGATAGTATATATTCAAAGTATACATAAACACTGAAACAAATTCAAACTATTATATATGTAAATAAAATTTCACATTTTTCTGGAAGTATTCTAAAATATTATTGTTTTTTCATGTTCGGTAAGATACCTTTTCTATATAAATAATCAAAAAACCATTTAAAAAATTAATCAAATATACTGATTTGAGACTATTTGTGACATAGTTTCTCACATAGAATATTCTTTCCATACTCAGAAGTAATCATTCTTATAATGCACAGTTTCAATAGCATATTCAATACACGATAGAAAATGAATCGAGATAAATAAATCTTTTTAATTGTAAACATCGAAACTCTATGAAGTTATCATAGGATATGAAAGCCTATATTAGGACTCAAACATTTTTTGAGGCTTTGTATCTATTGCTAAAAATTAAAACAAAAATGTATAAACAGATTATTGTTTGCAGTAATAATGCATATGTCGTAAAATTCGTGTATGGTAACATTTGAAAGATGAAAGCGTGACATAAAAATACATAGTGCGTGTGGGAAAGAAAAAAACTATTGTCATGTGAACTTGTGTTATCTGCTTTCATGAAATATACAGAAGAGAAAAATGGGAGAAAAAAAAAAGTAAGAATAGAAGCGGAGAATCTCAGACATAATATGAAAAAACAATCCAAATCTGACACGATCCTCGCATGTATGGATATATCTTTGCGGAGTTTCGTGTACGAATCGGGTAACACATGAAACTTAGCTGTTAAGATCGGGTCGTGTCCAGGTATGCCGCAGGTTACTTATTTAAACCCGCCATTCCCGAATTTTTTTAATATTTTCCAAATATTAA
Organism: Eustoma russellianum; assembly: GCA_036186865.1. NCBI lineage: Eukaryota > Viridiplantae > Streptophyta > Magnoliopsida > Gentianales > Gentianaceae > Eustoma > Eustoma russellianum. Next base: position 5,580,450 of record AP025053.1, read on the forward strand.
TTATTAAAATTAAAATTGTCAAACTAAAAATCATAAAACCTAAGCATTTACCCTTTGCTCACCCGCCGCCCTACCTGGTTATCAAATCCAACTCCTACATCATTCTCTATTATCTTCTTTGAAGTTTGAACTCTCTGTCTCCCGTCCGGTCACCCTCCGCCTCCTTCTGGCCTCTGTCTCTGTAGCGCCCCGCTCCCGAACTCTAGTATCGGGAATGGTGCATCCGCCGTAGTCTACTACGAGAACTACAAGACGGTGTTCAAACTTCTTACACGTCAGAAATAACGTATAATGTTTTTCGCAGAAATGATAATTAAAAAGCCAAAATCAATCCATAAATAATCCCAATGTAAAAATAAACCAGAGTTTAGGGTTGAAGAAACCCAACACCTCGAATGGAATTCTAAAAGTCTCATAAAAACAGAATAAATATGAAAACCATCAAGTAAACCAAAAGGTCTCGCAAAGCTCACTCTTCCTAGCTCGCATAGTCAGTCTCGTCCTCTACAAAAATATACTCGGGCTTGGGCTCAACTGTGGAAAGGTTAGTAGTAGGGGTGAGTGATTGGAAAATCACTCGTAGGCTACCCGTCTTTTTCCCAGAAAGGAACCATACTTACAATAAATAAACAAATACATAAAACAAATATCACATACTTGATCCGATCAACAAGTAAACACATAACAAACAAATATAATTTCATCACATATAAATATGCAATACGCAATTTCATGATGCATGCTCTTTCACACTACCGTGTCACACAATCAATCACATTATTTCACACGTCATGCTTTTTCTATCCATGTTATGTAATGCATGTCCCGGGGTCCTATCACACGCTCCGTATCGTAGAGTCAGTTAGATCCAGCTCCGTATAATGGAGTCATTCACCCCGTGTCATGAATGCTGCACACTTTCACACTTCTGTTTCTCCTATGTTGCACGCTCGGTTCTATATTACATATTACTTATATTGCTTAGTTACCCTACATTGCGTGGGGTTCATTACTGTATTTTATCTTTCTAGAATTTATTTTAGTTTTCTACACTTTATTTTATTTTCCTAGGCTTTCAAACACTTCATTCTTTTAGTTATTTATTTTTAGCTTCCCCTACTATATTTTTTTCTCTTGCTTTAATTTTCTTTTCTTCTCTCTCTTTCTCCCCTTTTTTCCTTTTATTCTAATTTATTTTATTTATTTAATGAGTTTCTAAATCTCTTATTAATTAAATAATATTAATATTAAATTAATTATTTTTTTCGCTCACTGCCCCCTTTTTTCCTTTACTTTAATTATTGAAAATGTCATGGAAATATTGTTAGCCATCACCTGTATTTTTTCTAGCTTCTATTAATTTTTCTGTGACTTTATACTATTTTCTCTTATTTTCTCCTATTTATTTCATATTTATTTCTTAATTATTTTAAGTAGTTAAATAAATACAACTTCAGAAATAAAATGTAAATATTTTACTTTTAACATTTTATATTTTATGGAATTTAATTATAATATTCTGAAACTTATTTATCTTTTTCTAGAATTTTAAACTAATTTTAATTAATTACTTATTATTTATTTATTTTCGGAAATTAATTACTTAATCTTTTTTTGCAGGTCAGCCCGCTAGCTCAGCCCTGCGAACTGCGTCAGCCCGGGTCAACCTGACCCGGCTGACCTGGATTTTCTTTTTATTTTTATTTTTTTCATATTTTCTTCTAACCTCAATAAAATCTTTATTTTAACTCCGAATTGACTCAAACCAATTTCATTTGACTCTATTTAACGTGACGCACGCACTGCAACCGGACAATCAGCGCATGTCCGACACGCGCCATCATGGACCGCGCATGGGCTCCACGTGCCTCCCCTGAACACGCTCGTGTGCCACTTCTTCAGACCCATTTTTCGATTTTCAGTCCAATTCCAACCTAATTTCCCGGCTACATGACCTAATTCTAAGTCTATTCGGGCATTTTTCTATTTTATAGCGTGAAAATGCATTCTTTTAATTTCTTTTCGGATCACATGATCATCACCATAGCACGCACACATACTCGCACACTTCGCTTTATGCGTGTGAGTGTATATATATACACATAAAAAGACATAATATGAAACAAAACAGTAAAATAACAATTACAATAGAAATGAAAGTGAGGCAATGGGATGGAAGGGCAAAGTATAGGTTGAAAATGTTAGAAAATAAGAATTGGCTTTAATGTGAAAAACACTTTTTGTTAAGATATTTGTCTCTTTTTTTTTTTTTTTGTTCACTGTACTCGACAATTCTCTCTAAAAAAAACATCAAATCATATCTTCTTATAAATTTTTTGAAAAATCTCGCGAAAAAAATATTTTCAGAATGTGTATTGGTTGGCTGAAAAGTTATGTCGATTTATTTTGGATGTAGCATTATATTTATAGTTGACATTAGTTTATTGTTCAGAAGATGCATTTTGGCTAAACGACATGACCTTAGATGCAAAAGCCTAAATTCCTAACTTCGGAGTCTTCACTTGGGAAAGATGCAAATCATCATCACTTTGCGTCTTTTTAAGTGAGAGAATCAGTGTCCACACGGTATTTACTACAAATCAGGTCAGCATTCACATCATATTAGATTAAAACTTATGACTCAGACACCATTGAAACACCCACATTGCGACTGTCACAAAAATATCAACTGAACTACGTTATTGGACTATACGACATGACTTTGTTGGTATGTAGGTGAGAAGCATCCCTTTTTTTCTTTAATTTTTTTTCTATTTTAACCAGTTTCATGTCAGCTAAAAAGGATAACTTAAATACAAAACTAAATAAATAATTGGTTTATAAGCCAAGCGTCCATCTATGACTTATTAATTTATTATGAAAATTTTTAAAATCTTTAACAGAAATAGACATGTAGGGGTAAGGCCTCCTATATTAAGCACCATCACATTTTGAGATGACAGTTATGATGTACATGTCTAGCACTAATCGCATGAAGTAAGAAATGCATAAACCATAAAACTATGACTAATTATATCCATAGTAATTCATTGGACAAAAATCTAACATTTTCCTGATTCCCAACAAAAATTGCCACCATCTAAACCATCATAAAGCTATTGGTTATTATATTCATATTAATTCCAATATGTTTTTACTTGGTCTCATTAATGAAACCATGTAACAACACATCAAAAAAAATAAATGTAAACACAAAATTGAAGAGAAGATTTCATTCGCATAAAAACTTGCACAATATTTGCAAAACATACAAAATAAATAACCAACTCAACAGGTATACAACCTCATAATTTCAGCAAAATTTACATTATATTAAACCTAGTGGTATTATCTCAACTTTATGTGGCTATGTGAAAAAATTACATGGTTTTTATATGGCTTCCATGGCCACATAAATAAAGAGATTACTGCATCTTGCGTGGATTATACTCAACGAGTTTAAATGTTGATATCTCAATCGAAAGGCGCATGAATTGGGATTTTCCTACGGTCATTTCGGATCAAACGGATCATTTATAATAAAAGGATGAGCTTCAAGAAAATGATTCGGAGTTCTTCCATAATAGAACTGTGCAGTACTAGACAAGAGTTAGATCTTCCAAAGAACAAATTCTTTTTTGAATAAGCCAATTCATTTCGGACCCTGCAAATCTACTCTTTTTCCTATTCAAAGATCCGCCCCCAGCTCCGTGTTTCCATTAACTATTAATCTAAGATATCAATATCAACTTGAACTTGATTTATCAACCTTAACTATTAAACTAAGATATCAACATCAACTTGAACTATTAAACCAAGACCTCATTGATAAATCATGATAATTAACTATTAAACTAAGGTGGCGTTTGGTTGGGGGATATGGGAATCAGGTAATGGGTTTGGAAGCATCCAAACCCATTCCGGCTGTTTGTTTGGGGTAAATGGGGGAATGGATTTCATTTTGATATCCAACTATTTGGTAATGGATATCGTTTTTTGATATACTAGCCCCCCTATCTATCAAATTGGGGGAATGGGGGAATGGGGAGCCGCCGGTCAACGCCGGTCAACGGCGCCGGCCACCGCCGCCGTCCGCCGCCGGTCCGCCGTCAGTCCGCCGCCGTCCGCCGCCACCGGCCACCGGTCCGCCGCCAGTCCGCCGCCGCCGGCGACCACTATTCCGACCGGTCACTATTCTCATTCCCATTTTAATACCAAACAACTATCACTTTTAACCCCAAACCCATATCCTCCAAACCCATTCCCTATCATACCCATTCCGATTCTAATTCCGATTCTCAAGTGTGAACCAAACGCCACCTAAGATATCAATATCAACTTTAACTATTAAACCAAGACCTCATTGATAGAATCAAGATGATTAGATTGTATGGTGTTTCATGATCTGAATTTGATACCATGGTTTTATTACGTCAGAATCCAAGTTTCTGATGTTTTTTATACTTAAATACATAGTGAAAATAAGCCAATAAGACCTGATTTTGTGGTCTCGATAGCAAATTTCTGTCTCATGTGGCATAGCTCAAAAAACAAAAGAAAAACATACGCTTGTGAAAACAGGATAGAATAGTCGCTCAACGTTTGGGTCAATCTTGATATCCATAACCAATAACAACAACAAACATTATCCCATTATCCCATTGTTTTATAGGTTTCTGTCCATAGCGGAGTATGAGAGGTAGGATATACTCAACTATACCCATGAGGTTCTTTCTGATGACCCCATAATGAAACTTACATCAAGTTGGGTCGATCAACTGTTACTTTACGGTATAAGAAGCGTCAGCCAACAATTTATTTATTTTGAGCTATAGGTTTTGCTAGTATGATCAATTTGTAACAAGCAATTGCTGCAAAAACTGAAAATTGAACAAATGAGCAATATAAATGATCAAACTTTGAGGAAAGCAATAAACATATGACATTGTATTGCATAAAAGCTCACCCTAATATGTAATAATATTTCAATAATTAGTTACCACCCTTCATGATTTACACATTTGTTTCTTTAAGTTCAAAATCAACCCTTTCCATAATATTTCAATTATACATCTGTCAACTATGTGCCCGTTCTCTGCCTGCGGCTACCATTATACCAAATCATAAAGTAAAAAATCCCAAGAAAATTACACTGAAGAAGTGCTGCCTTATCCATTAGGTATCTAAAAATGAATTCTTCCCTCACCACTTCATTGCAGGAAAACTAATAAGGACAGCAAAAATCAGCGTAAAAGTCTGTTTCTACTGCAGGTGCAACAGAAACTACTGCTAGAAACTTTACCTATATCTTTACAGCCTGCAAAAGGAACTATGATGTCAATTACAACTAATTTATCCTAGATACGTACGCGTTTTCGTATTTGTACACTTGGTTAATTCTAAAGAAGAGCCATCCATTGACAACAGCATTGCATAGAGTAACTTCACAATGCAAAATTGAGGGGAGAAAGGGCATGAAGTAGAGAGAATCACCGCTTTTCTCTTAGCTCTGCAACTGGCACGTAGACAACAGAAGATTCATTCAGTAAAGGTGCACCCACTTTACTTGATCTTCTATTTATGTGACTATGTAGAATTTGCTGCAGTTTTTCTACTTTATTTTTGATTTCACATAGTCTTTTCATCTCCTTCTCTGCCTTCATATCCTTTCGCCGCTTGGAAGCCTTCTTCTTCTTCCTCACCTTTTCCCTCAGATGTTTAAGGCTGATATCATCACCGAAATCCAGAGAGCCCTGGTATAGAAGTTAAAGACTTTAGATAGCTAATGATTAAAAACAGATTAAGAGAATACTACGTTTTTTTTTGGTTGGGGGGGGGGGGGGGGGGGGGAGAGATCTTGCTACACTAGCCTGCTTATTGAAAGTGGAAAATCTGATCCGTCAAGGCACTAACTAATACTGGAACTTATTCTAGAATCAATATGATCTCTTTAATAGGGGTGTTAACGAACCAAACCAAGCCGAGCCAAATACTAGGTTTTCAAATTCGAATCCGTTTAGCTAAACGAACTGTTTGGCTCAGTTTGTTTAGCTAAACAAGCTTTAAAATTGTTTCGCGTTTGGCTCGATAACACTATAACTGTTTAAAAGAGCCGAACAGTTCGCAAACAATTCGGCTCGTTTAACTAAACGAACCCAAATAGGTGGTTGAATTTGGCTCGTTTAAGTAAAATTAACAATCGAACTCGAACAGTTCGCGAACTGTTTGGTTCGCTTAATACCCCTACTGTTTAACATACTAACCACTGCACTATCAATATTGTGAAAATCCCTACTAACTTTTAAGTATGAAGGGCCAACAATTTCCACTGAAAAGTTGTACCTTGGTGACAATCTCTGCTGAATCCATTTCAACATTGTTAACTGTTGACAAACTGTCCTCTATCCAGCCAATTTGGCAAATTTAACATCTAGACGCGAAAGATTCCATCATAGAGAGAAAGAAGTTCACTAGGGTTTGCTGCCCAGGGGAGCCTAAGAAGGTGACCAAATGGAAGAGATCTGGATATGATCTAAGCAGTCCTGGTCTTTCAAGTCAGAAATGCATCTCGCGGTCACACAAGTCGGACCTACTAGATCATCAAGTGATCAATAATTTATCTCAAAATACTTCAGTCCTTGCAGCATACTACATGAGGTAGATATTGATGGAATTGTCACGAGTATGACTCTCCTAAAATTGAATTCCAAAAGACTGTTGTCCTCAGCCTATGTCAGACCAAGTGCTTTGGTATATTACTTTTTTAGGTCTTGAACATAATGGAATCAAATACAGGGGCTATTCAGTTCAGGTATATCAAATGTGCAAATGCAAATCAATTTGATTCCTTCCATCTTCTCAATACCACAACTCCTCTGTTTTCTTCTGTCTTCCACCCCCCCCCCCCCTCCCCCAACTAGTCTAGTTCATCTTGTTTGCTATAAAAATTGGGCAACTCCACGCATTTATCTACCACATTTGGGGTATGCTAAAATGACTACTAACATACACAAATAATAACTCAGAATGTTGATTGGGCTAAACCCCATGGTGCTAAGTGCTCTGATACCTCGTATTGCGTGCTAGAGGAGGTAATTTAGTCTGTTAGTAAAAAACGAATGTTTCTGTCCAAACCAAGCCTCAAAATATGATGCTGTGGCCCAACATACATATAAATGCATGTGGATCAAAGAGAGATGCAGGATTGATGGCTGTGCAGCATTATCCAATAATATGTGTGATCATAGGGCAATGTTCTGGATATAGCTCCAACCTTAAGGTCTTACAAGATGGGCTCAGCATGTTTGTCACTTGATGAGAAAAAATGGCAGAAAGGCATCGACTTTACAAATACATATCAAGATGGAAGATGTAACAACCGCTTAGCAATACATATCGAGATGGAAGGTATAACAACTGCTTAGAAGAGTCATTGTTGGGACTAAAATCCACATACTTTGTAACAAGCTGCTGATGTTAAACATCGGTGCTCTACTTGGATGGTGAGAATTGGGTTTGCACGGGATACAGTAGTAAACTGGGCTTGATGCTGATTTGTTTAACGGGAGTGTAATTAAACATGTCTATTACGAATGTCACAATTTTTTTTGTAAATGTCACATTTACAAAGTGTTACTTTAGAAAGCAACATCTAGCTTGGCTAGTGCAAATATAATATAGGTGGCTTACAACTAGCTATCCAATCTCTATAACCTTTACAAAAAGTTCTTTCCGGGGGGAGGGAGGGAGAGAGAGGGCTAACACCTGTAATAATCTGCCCAATGTACTCAAGAAAGAGAGAAATGAAGTTATCTTATATTACCAAGTGCTTCTGTGCAAGGACAGATACAAGAAACTACCTTCTCAACAGCTGGTGAGAGCACCAAGGACACGTCATTCTGTTTTCTCTGTGCTGCCAGCGTAATCGACTTGGTGCAATTGTTCTTGAAGAAACCATTTAACGTTGCATGTGAGTCCTCCTCACACGACAATATGGCATCCCTTGAAGTTGTATTGTCAGCACGATTGTCCATTCTGCTTCCTGTGGAAATGTCTTTCGACATTGTGGGACTAAGAGAATCAGACCTAACTTTCTGCAATAAATGGAAAATTAGTTCACACTTGTCTCAGAACTTTACACTTCGCCAAACAAAGCATATGCGTATATACAAGTAACACCACATTTATAAGCCTCGACATGGTCTTATGTGTTGGTAAATTCAATCAATAAAATATCAGCACACGAAAATATCAATACTACTGACATAGGATAGAACAGGATAATCTGTATACAAGACCGAGGTACAGTGAGAATCAAGACTATTTGTTCTATGACTTCTGAAATGGTCATACTTCTGGAAATATACAAAATAAAGCTAGGCATTATAACTATACATCCTGTGAAGTCAGAGAACTGAAAATCAGAATGGGGACAGCAGGACAACAATGATACCACCAAAAAAAAGAAACTGCAGAAAGAGTTGCGAAATGAAAAAAACTCCAAAGATGATTTTAAAAAGGGCTTCACCTTTCTAGCCTTAAGTGCTAGGTAGCGGGCATTCTTGAACCATTTGTTAACCTAAAAAGGAAAAAAAAAAAAGGACAAAAGAGTGATGTTAGTATATAAGATACAAAATTCTGGTAAGACGTCTACAATTAGTCATTTCAAGAAGAAAGGATCACACAATTAGGAAGTTTTATCCAATTCGTTTTTTCTTTCTCCTTCCTTTATCTCCTCATGATCTCCTTCGTTAGGAAAATAAACTCTCCAGTTACCAACTCAAAACATATTTAGCATTGACACAAAAATCACTTGAACCAAAAAGAGATATGGAATCTGTGCCATAAAGATAGCATTTTATCCTTTTTTAGTCACGATGCTTCTAAACAACTTCCTTAAACATTTTTATTAGAAAAACTTGCTTAAACATAAAAGAAAATATTCCAAGCCCGCTCTTTGTTCTCTATTTCTCCTTTACATAGACAGTGCTCTGTAATGAGAAAACTACCTTCTCAGCTTCAAGACCTAGCTGCACTGAGAGATTTTGCCTGATTGCTCTTGAGGGAAGTTCATTCTCAGCAAATACGGAGCGAAGTTTCTGGAACATCAAGAAACAAAACAACACATAGGAAAATGAGCAAAAGATATCTTTTAAACCAGGTAAGATTTGGACAAGCCGTGCCCAAGGTAGTAATTACCTCAACCGCGTTATGAGGAAACCTAAAAATCACCCGTTTATTATTTTCTATTTCTCTTTTCAGCCTAGCTGAACAATCATCTGCCCTATTGCCCTGTGGCTCGTCGAAATTTGATGCGGTATCCAATCCATCAGGCTCTTTTCTCCTACGTTTGCGCCGTGAAGGACCCCAATCTTCATCTTCACTTATTTGCTCAGCCAACGAATAATTTTTGCCAAATAACTCCTGCAGTCAAGACGAATGTTTTAGGGCAAGAAAACACGCTTAATTAGAAGAAACTTTTAAAGCTTCTTCAGCTCAAGAGAATAATTTGGGCATTCAATCACTACAATAAACGATTGAAAAGATTTTCTAGATGGCAATGAAAACACTGAAGCGAAAGGGAAAAATCGTAAAAAGAATTAAAAATGCAATAAACATACACAAGCTGCTTTTACTTGTGTTCAAAAATGAGCAAGCTAAACCATTAAATAATAACAAATGATCCGCAAAAGAGGCTACAAATTTGAGACAATAGAGCACTTACATCATTCAATCTTATGTAGTCAACACTTGCCCGCGGTCTTGGCTGAAAAAGGACTTCATGATCAGTCGTCCCATTGGATTCTATTCCTTCGACAACATTTTCAGGTTTATCCAAAAGGAAATAAGCATCATCGTCAAGAGACCTGAAACTGCTTGAACTATTTGCGTAACCAGAAGCATCAGATTCATACGCAGCTACAGTATCAATAGAGTTTGAGTTACTGCTTTCTGGATCATAATCACAATCTTCAGAGTCATCAGACGGCCACTCTTCCTTCTGGAGTAGGAAGGAGTCTCCACCATCAGGTAAAAGGGCTTCTTCTTTGAATATATCCTGCATTGATGATTTACATAACTTCCTCAGAAAATTATTAATACTTTCATAAGAAACATTAGAAGCTTTCAAGCAAGTAAACCTCCCAAGTACAGTCCATGGGGAAGTTGGTTCCCAGGTGAGCATTTGTAGCTTCCAAAATCTCCATCTTACTCTTACAATATCTGCAGAACCAGCCTTCATCCCCAGGTGGAACTGAAAAGAGTTAACATAGTTGGAACATGAATAGCGTTTGAATGTCGAAAGTTACTGCCACAAAAGTTCAGGCACATGCCAAAAACTCCCATGTCTTGAACAGATTTAGATTGTATAGATCAAAAAGCTCACTGTTTTCAGAAGACAACGGAGGATCAAGACATTTTTGGTGAAATGCACAGTTGCATGTTCCATCACAAAGTATTATATCATTTTCAGGAAAGGCTTCCCGAAGATTGCACTTAGCACAAATTATCTGCATGACAGACAAGAAAATGAAAAATCTTGTCAGATCCAGAAGCCTGTGAATGTTAGTTATAACTTGAACTCTATTCGCTAAGTCCATGAGAGCTAAAGGTCATGCAGCAGCTCAGAAAAATTGAGAGCAAGGAACATCATACAAACACAACTTCTGATGATGAACAAATCATTCTTGACATGAGAAAGATTTCGTTCGCAAAAGCATGAGACACCTCTGGGGTAATGAAAACATAGTTACGAGAGCTGAACGTTGCTTGACCTAGCAAAGGCACTAGGCCAGCATGTCACTAGTTCAAGTTCAATCAGTGGAGCTTACATATTTATTAAATATCATAATCAATATAAAATAATATAACAATCAAATCCGTCCAACTGGTAGGTCAACTGGGTGAAGGCTTAACTGGTTTTGTCTATAGAGCTGGACCAGTTCCATGGCTGGTTCACATGTTATACCAGTTTTTCCATCTGTCTGGTTCGGTTCTGATACTTTTGAAGAAAAAATCACTACAAAGAAAGTACCACATGGATGATACTCACATGTTCATGATGAACCGATCCATCCGACGCGACTACTGTGTCATCAATGCTTCCTTTAGAACTCAATAGTTCCATCTGCCGAATGGCCTCACGTATCCCAAGTTTGCATTTTACGATTTGAGCCTTAGCTCTTTCTAATTCTTTCTCAGGCTTAATCTTCTCACGGCTGAGGATCATAGGAGTTAGTAACAGTACACAGATATGAATGTACATCACTTCCTATTGTAGTAACAGATAGAATGTATATCACTTCCTATTGACTCAAAATGAAGTATAAAAGAGAAAACATTGCTAATTTCACATTACATGCCAAATTGCCTCACATCACTATTTACATGTAACAGGATCACCATGCTTCTCCCTTAATTCTTCAGAATTAATGATGTGATTGCACCAACTCTCCAATTAGAAATTAATCAAAGAATAGACTACAAGTTCAAACTAAATGGCAAAAATATCCCTAAAATACTGCTTCTTGGAGCCCTCAACCAACTTGGCCATACGTTGATATGTTAAATGGCTGAATTACAAGCTACAGAAAACCATAGATCATAGAGACAGGGGGGGGGGGGAATCCTCTCAGTTAAAAGACAAATGGAAGAACATTGGCTGCCCACTTATTTATTATGTCTCCTCAAAACTGTTTGCACAAACTCCAAGCAGCATACAATTGCCTGAATTCTACCAAGAAATACAGCATACCTCTGTCCTTTCCAACCTTCAGCAGAATAAGCATCAATAAGATTCTGTTCCCTCTTAACTTTGATCAATAGATACCTTGTTCTTCTCTGTATCCGAGAAGCTTCATCAAGCTCTGAATCGTCCTTCCTCCTCTTTCGTTTTTTCCGTCTGTTCCGAGATCCAAGAGTCTTGTTACCCTTAATTAAAAGATCATCAGTGGTGACTATAGCTGGTTCATCTTTTTGAGATCCAGCAGAAGGGTGCTTCTTTGAGAATTTGGTCTTCTGAAGGATATGCTTTTTGACAATATTTTTTCCTCTTGAGGAATTACTCTTTCTTTCAAGATGTCGATCAATACCTTTCCTACGAGTATATGTAACAATTTCTTCTGAATTTGGCTTCAGTTTTGGTCCCTTGTGATGCTTTTTACTCTTCCCTTTCCCATTTTTTACAGAACTACCAGTTTCCTTCCGCATTTTTCTTTCCCCATCAGGAGGCATATCACCAAACTGTTCATCAGACTGTAAAGCAGTTTCCAAACAATCAGACAATAAAATTATAAAATAAGCAAAACAGATCCACGAAGGTTCAAGAATTTTACAGGCGAAAAAGCTTTCCCGAACATTCAACCCATTGTACCATATGATTGTTTATATCATTATATAAGCGGTCCCAAAGGGGGTGAGGAGTTGGGGGTTAGAGGATCTCAATCCCATTATAATAGCAATGTTCTTATCATCTTCTTTTCCACTCAAAATCCGTAAGTCCCAGATAGTTCCTAAAAAGCCGCTCTTACTGATAAAAGAAAACCACTGAACCAAATCAAGTTAAAAAAGGACAACAAAGGAAATGTTTGAATTATAGCATAAAAGATCGCATTTACATTCAAAGAACTGGAGGATGGATTGAAAAAAAAAATAGAACAAATCACAATAGACGACCCCCTTCTTGTCTAGAATTGGCTTGAGCCTATCCTTTAACAAAGGAAGCAAATCCGTGATTCTTTTATTATTTTCTTTCCGTTGGGGGTAGAATTGCACGGAGGAAAATGGATTTACGAAGTGGAATGGACTAATGGCAGAGCAGAATGCTATTAAGGACTAAAAACAGAACTGGATTCTGAAGAAGAAAGAAGATTACCGTCGAAAAAACTAAGCCGCAATACAAGCGATTGAAGGGGAAGAATTACCCACACATGAGGCATATCCTTAACAATGTAACGTGGAGCATTTCTAAACTAGAGCTGGGAATCTCAAATTCTAACAAAAACACAGAGAAATAAGCAAAGAAGAATATATTCACATAACCCCTATGAAATTCAAAAACATCTTGACGAAAGAGATACCATAGACACATACTCAGCAGAAACTAGGTGAAACTTTCCAACTCCAACCTGACCGGAAATTTTTTTTAAAAAAAAGAGTACATATATTACCTGAAACCAAAATCAGAGCAACTGCGCAATAGAAAATGGCAAGCTTGAACGTAGAATTAGTTTGTGAATCAAGGAAGGAGTATGAAGAAGATTAAAGCAAACTTGAATGCAGATTTTGGTTAAATAGCAGCGGTGCTGCGGTCGACGGCGGCCGCCGGTGATATACGTATTTACCGGCCTTTCAAGAATATTTGAAATTATATGGAACTGCCTGTTTGTTTTTCCTTTTTGTTTTTGCATTTTGACATGTCTCTTTCCGTGCAAAGCGTGCATACTGCACAATATGGTTTTAAATTTTCCCTTTTCCTTTTTGGTTTGGTTGTTTCCTTAGGTCATTTCCAATGGGTGTACCAAAACACTCATTAGGTGTAAAAAAAATCTTTCCAACCAAGCACTAAATTAAATAACAATATTTATTGCATTAAATCACTATTCATCTGCCGTATCATTATTTTAATGACCTTAAGAAAATTTTAATTTTATTAATTTCGTTATAAGAATATTAATTTTGTTTGGTTATTTTATTTTTCTTGTATGTTCGTTTGTGTAATAAAATCTAATAAAATGTATTAGTTGTTTTTATTTATAATTTAATTTTTTATTTTTAATTTTTAAATTTATAGAAACACGTTAAGAAATAATCCACCTCGGTTAAATTAATGAATAATGAATTAATGAATATTTACGATAAACTTATATGAATGTTAAATTTGTGTTAATCATTTATAATAATGAATTAAAAATAGAATGACAGAATAATCTTTAAGGAATATTCTTATTTGGTGTTTGTGTTTGGAGTAATTTTACTATTTTTTGCAACAAATAGGTAATTTGATGCAAAAATTTGGTATTTTCAGTTAGGGATCGTCTTAAAAACTCTTGAGCCATTTTTTGAAAAAAAATGTCACTTTTTTCGAGTTAATCACATTCTATATCGTAGTTTTTTTTCTCCATGAACATTGTATTTCACGTGTTACGTGCATTTTCACGACTCTACCATCCATCGACTTAATCCATCTTTCATGGCTACATATCTTTTCGATTAAGAAATGAAAAATCATTCTCCTGTTACATAATTCAATTTTCATTTCATCTAGAAAAAGCCATCCTTTTCTCAACAATGTCTTTGTCATTTGATCTAGTAGCGATCCGTTGGATAGGAACAAATTGGATAAATTTGATTACTTTCCAATAGAGCATTGAACGAAAAAATTGATTAGATAATGAACTTTTGCACCATCATTACTAAAATCATCCATAACTTCCTTATCTACCACTATTACCCATATAGTTGCCTAACATTTAACGGCGGATTTCTTTTAGCTAAATGTTGTATTTTTGCAACAAAACTACATCGTCATCCTTACCCAGTATATCCCAACGATAGCAAAAGCTATCGTTAGGGTATGGGGATGGTAAGTGGACAATACCTCTGTCCCAAAGGATAGAGAGTATGCTTCCAGTGAGACCTCCGGCTCTATATGTACCTGCATAAATGGCATAATAATAGAGATATATAAGGTGCTAGTGTGTTTGTGAGGGAATTCAGGAAATACAAAGAAGAGGCTTTCAATATTAAAATACATAATGTGTATATGTACATGTAATGCAAAACAACAGTAAAACATAAACAAACAAGTGCACAGTCAACCTAAAGCGTAAATAGTGTCTACGCCTATCTATGTCCCTAAATATACTCTAAGGTGTCCCTATATACGCCCTATACCTCGTTAACCTTAATCTTATGTCTCCATGAACTCCTATCCTGGACCATGTCCTCAGAGAGGTGCAAATCTAGTAGGTCGCGCCTCATCTGCTCATCCCAAGTCAGTTTGGGCCTGCCTTTACTCATGTTCCCCTCTACATTGAGGCTTTCAATTGCTTTGACCGACTCCGTTGTCCGTCTCCGCTTGACATGCCCAAACCATCTCATTCTTCCCTCTCTTAGCTTATCTGCTATACTAGCCACGCCTAACCTTTCTCGAAACACCTCGTTTTTATCCGGTCTAGCCTTGTATGCCCACACATCCATCTCAGCATCTTCATCTCTACCACTTCCATCTTCTGCAATTGTGACCTTTTGATGGCCCAACAGTCTGTCCCATATAGCATTGCCGGTCACACTGCCATCCTATAAAATTTTCCCTTTAATTTAGTTGGGAAATTCTTGTCACACAGCACCCCTGAGGCCGCCCTCCATCTACCCCAGCCTGCTTGAACGCGATGTGCTACATTACTATGTATGTCCCCATTCTACTGTACAAATGATCTGAGGTAAACTTACTTACCTGTGGTACCACTTGACCATCGATGGTGTTGCAACAAAACTACGAAATATGGAAAATCATTTTTTTCTTGGGCAATATGAAACTGGTGATAAATAACGTAGTTAGAAATAGTTTTTGCTCCTATCATGCAGCATATACATATGAAACGTGATCAATTTTTTTCTTCTTTAAATCAAATTAATATAAATTCCCCAAGTTTTATAAGTCAACATGGTAGTGGATAAGTACCATGCAAAGTTTGTTTAAGAGTAGATGTTTTGCTATAGATAAACCTTGAAATCAAGGGCCATTCAATCCTTCTCAGGCTAATTACATGATTCATATACTTGACAATCCTTAATTTGATATCCGAAACAGCCTCATACCTTAGCAGTAAAAATATGAATTCTGAGTATATGATAAAGTATGAATTCTGAGTAGGAGTATTAAGAGAACCGAACAGTTCGCGGACCGTTCGAGTTCAATTCGTATTTGATTCGAGTTCGTTCGTCAATTTTACTTAAACGAGTTAAATTCAAACACCTAATTAGGTTCATTTACTAAAACGAACCGAAATGTTCGCGAATTATTCGGCTCGTTTAAACAGTTATAATGTTACGAATCGAACTCGAACAAAATTTGAAGTTGTTACGATAAACGAACCGAGCCAAACAGATCGTTTACCTAAACGAATCCGAATTTGAAAACCTGATATTCGGCTCAGCTTGGTTCGTTAACACCCCTAATTCTGAGTATACAATGAAGTATACTAAAACAACCTGACCATCATGTTTTACTTTTTGATCTTGATCTACATTATTTCACCTTTATCCAATTTCCTTTATTGAAAGAAAAAATATATGAGTTGTATGAAGGTGACGTACTACTGCTTATTGCCTTAATGTTTTAAGTTATATGGGTTTCACCTCATGTAAGCTTAAGATTCAATATGATATCAGAGACATGTTAAAATATAGACCCAGTGTTTGTCTGGCCTATGGTTGACCATTTATTGTCCCCCTCATCAAAGTCTATATGTTCATGACTGACTTGTTGCTTGTAACTGAGGACGGATTCTAAAATGCGTCTGTATGTCAAGACACACTCCTACGTCAAAGCAGGTATGAGAGAATATTGTCCCACATTGGCTATTCTGGAAAACAAATAGATGGGTTATATAAGGATATTGTACCACCATGTATTGTCTTAAGGTTTTGAATGGATATGAGCCTCAACTCATGTAAAACTAAGATTCAATTAAAAAAACGCCCTCAAGACATAACTCAGTTGGTACTCGGATTAGATTTGTTCCAAGAGGTTAAGAGTTCGATTCCAGAGACACGCACAGTGTGAGTGTTTCACTGCTTTGGCCTAGTTTGCGGAGGGACACCTTATGTGGGTCCTTGTGTAAAGTCATCACCTACCCAGGAGACCACTGAGTTTCTGATTTGCATCCTCCACAATGTTCCTTGAAGCTTGGGCGATGAGGCACTCAAGGCTAGGGTATGACCTTTTGCTCTAAGATTCAATAAAAACAAGGCTCGAAACAAACTCCAATGCTTCAAAAGTAGGACCATACTTAGAGGTGTTAACAAACCGAGCCGAGCCGAATACTATGTTTTCGAATTCGGATCTGTTTAGCTAAACGAACTATTTGGCTCGGTTCGTTTAGCTAAACGAGATTTAAAACTGGTTCGAGTTTGGCTCGATAACACTATAACTGTTTATACGAGCCAAATAGTTCGTAAATAGTTCGGCTCGTTTAACTAAATGAACCTAAATAAGTGTTCGAACTCTGCTCGTCTAAGTAAAATTAACGAACGAATACGAACCAAATACGAATCAAACTCAAACAGTTCGCAAACTAAATTTCACTTAATACTTCTTCAAGATACCTGATTCTTGATTCAAAATGCCTAATGCCTAACGAGTTTTTGTACATCAGCATCTCATGTTCTTTTGTTAGGTAGACGGAAAAATATTACGTGGGAGAAGATTACATGACGCGCACTGGGGTAACGCCAATTTGACGCGGCCAATTATTGACCGCCATGTGGCAAAAAGAAAAGTCAGGCTTTTTTTAAATTGTCAGTTTTTTTAAATTCCAACTTTACAATACCTAATTCCCTCCCTCTCACCTACTTTCTTCCCCTCCGTTCGAACCCAGGCAAAAATCAAAGCTAACTAAACATCCAGTTGAGAAATGAAGTATAGAGGATAGAAATAGAGATGAAGGCAGGGGATGGATGAAATGTTTGTAAAAATTTCTCTTTGACTTCTTCTATATATTATCTTCTTTTTCCTCTGAAATCTTCTTCTTTGTCTTCTGCGGAGAAAAATTGCAGGCGTTTGGGTTTGTTGGATTTGTGGCAAGGTTAGGGGAACACAGACCAAGCCATACAAGAGGCAAAGGCAGAAGCAGACACCTCTGAAAAGAGCCCTAAATCGTCCAGAATCGCCGGAGGGACGGTGGAGCTGGGACGGTATGTCATGCAGCCAGGGGTCTGTAATGTATATCCCCTCGTCAAGAGTATTTTGATGTAAATATTTCTTGCAGAAGGAAAGGATCTTTTTGGTTGCGAGCTTGTTGAAATCGAACTAAATAATGGCTTGTTTTTACTGTTTCCTGAAATTGCTTTTATGTCTAGAAATCTTTGCTCTGAACACAAATGGGAAAAATGGTTACAGACCTAAATCCGCGTGCCCTCATTGCTACAAAATCGCTTTGTTTGGATGCTTAGTTAGCTTTTTCGCGAAAACCGGATCAAAGCTTGTATTAACTTTGCCAAAATTGTACATCAGGGAGAATCTAAAACTATTTAGAGAACACTAAACAGAATTTGCTACTCGATCCCATGCTAGTCTAAAGTTTCGGGATCGCTCAAAAATGCGGTGTATCGTGGTATGCACATCTAGTCTTTCGAACTCTTCATCAAACAAATGCTTGTTTCTCAAAAGCCAAATTGTCGCCACAGTTTCCCGAAAAGTGTACGCCCAATCAGCACGTGATGTACTGTTCGCCCCTCCTTTAAGGTTGGCGTCGATCCACCCAGAGACATCCAACGAGGCATCAAAAAAGGTCCTATGTTGTTGAGCTGTAATTACACCTTTCTGCATATCAATTGCGCAAACTTGCAGTCTCTCAAAGCATGCAAACAGCTATCCCTGTAGCGGTGGCACAACCCGCACGTCGGGGTGTCCCGAAGATGACGAGAGTGCAACAAATCACATGTGGGTAGACGGCACAGGCATGCCTACCAAAGCAGCAAATTATCCCGCTGAGGGCCTCTGAGTTTCCAGATCCTCCTCCACTTCGTATAATCCTTCCTGTCAGGTTCCGGGAGTTGCATACGATAGGCCGACGCCACAGTGAATTTACCGCTGCTGGTGCCTTTCCAAATAAGTTCGAATTGTTGGGCACCATCCACTGAGAGCCCAGCAACTTTTATATCTGTTCCCATAGCAATCAACAGCAATGTAGCGATAATGCTCCGCCATGTATGGGTACAATCCCTCCTTTGAGCTCTAGCGTTCCAAATATTACCATATTTCGCCCGCAGAAGTGTAGCCCATAAACTGTTGTCACCTTGGATTAGTCTCCAAGTTAGCTTAGAGAGCAGGGCAATGTTCATTTTGCGTAGCTGTTTAATTCCTGTGCCCCCTGCCCCCTTCGGCTTACACACCTGGTGCCAGGCCACCGTGTGAAGCTTCCTGGTGTTGCTAAAATCGCCCCAGAAGAAATTTTTGTTTACTTGCTCCAGCAGGTTTGTTGTCTCCACAGGAAGTAAAGAGGTTTGCATGGCATAAAGTGGAATCGTAGAGGTGACCGTCTGGACAAGAATATGCCGCGCAGCTCTTGATAAAAGCCTGCCCTTCCAAGAGGCCAACCGTTGCTTGACCTTTTCCATAAGATAATCATATGTGCTATTGCACACCCGTCCATGTAACACCGACATCCCTAGATATTTGCCCAGATTAGACGTGAGAGGAATACCAAACAAAGAGCTCAACCTCCTGGCCAGGCGCTGATCCACGTTCTTAGAAACATAAAGTGAGGATTTAGTGGTGTTAATTTTTTGCCCGGAGACACCACAAAAGTTTTCCAAACAACCTGCCATAACAAGGGCCTGTTTTTCCGTTGCCCTCCCAAACAAGAATAGGTCATCCGCAAAAAGGAGATGGGATATTGGAGGACCATTCCTTGAAGCCCGGATACATGTCCACTGCCCAGCATTGATCGACTTTTGTATCCGTTGGGTTAGATGCTCCATACATAGAACAAACAAGAACGGGGCAAGTGGATCTCCCTGTCTAAGTCTGCGTGTCGGCTGAAATTCTTCAAGACAAATACCATTCCACAAGACTTGCATCTTCGCAGATGAAACCATATACATAATGAGATCAACCAGGTCTGCGCTAAGCCCCACCGCGTGTAGCACTTTAGAGAGAAACGGCCAACTGATCTGATCGTATGCCTTTTCCAGGTCAATTTTAATTGCCATAATACCCGTACGCCCTTTCTTCTTTCGCATGGAATGTAGAAGTTCTTCTACAATAATAACATTATCGCTCGTTTGGCATCCTGGGATAAAACTACATTGTACCTCACTAACCAACTTTGCTGCAATCACCTTGATACAATTCGCAATAACCTTGGTTATAACTTTGATGAGCACGTTCATGAGTGCAATAGGACGGTACTGAGATATATATTCGGGGGAAGCCACCTTAGGAATGAGTGTGATAAGAGTGCGATTCATGTCAGCCGGGAATTGTTTAGTTCGGAATGACTCCCTAACAAATTTCAGAACATCGTCCCCCACCAAATCCCAATTGTATTGAAAAAAGATCGGGCTGAACCCATCAACACCGGGAGCTTTTTGAGCCCCAAGTTGGAACATGGCATTATAAATTTCCCCGTCACAAACATCTCTGTTGAGGGCCAGTAGCTCAGAGCCCGTGAGTGTAGGAAAGTAGATTTCATTGTGATCCACGCTAATAGTCGGCTCCACGACGTATAGGTTTTTGTAGAATTCGCAGACCAAGTCGCCTAGAGCATCCGGTTGCTCAACCCAAGCCCTTGTGAGTTTTTTAGCTAGAGGTGGAGTTCCACCGCCTCCGCATGATCGTTGTTGTATGAAAAAACCGAGTGTTCCTTTCGCCCTGGGTAATCCACGTCAGTTTAGATTTTTGCCACCAATAGAGTTCCTCCTGTTTCAGAATCAACTGTAGCTCCTCCGACAATTTCCTTTCTAATCTGTACAAATAGTTCGACGGCCTGTCACACAGGGCCTGTTGTGTGCCGGATAGGCGGGCAAGACATCTCTTCTTCCGTTTAGCAATGCTCCCGAAGATGTTCTGGCCCCACCAACTCAAATTAGCAGCACACTTCTCCAAAGCATCCTTAATATGGGAACCCGAGTCATCCCAGTTATTAGCCAGGAAGTGTCGAAAATCCTCATGTTCAAGCCAACAAATGAGGAACTTAAAGTTCTGAGGTATATTAGGAGGTTTAACAATCCCATGTAGCTGTAAGAAAAGCAGATGATGGTCCGAGCTCATCTTTACTAAGTGCGACAAACGGTCCGCCGGGAATTTGTTGCTCCAGCCAACATTGCTCAAAATAAAATCAATGCGCTCTAGTATAAGAGCGTCCCCGGACCTACCGTTACTCCAAGTAAACTTGGGTCTAGAGAAAGGTAATGGCGTAAATTCACAAAGTTCCAAAACGCGCCCAAGGCCCTATGACGAGTGAAACTTCTGCCCCCTCGCTTATCAGACTGCGAGAGTATCTCGTTGAAGTCCCCTATGAGGCACCATGAGCATCTAAAAATGGTGCCCAGTTGTATTAGATTTTGCCATAGTTCATGACGTCTTTCACCCGTAGGAGAGGCATACACCAACGAAAGGATCCACTCGATTTCCCTGTTCTTAACGACGGCCAAGTTGATAAACTGGTCCGAATAGTTCAGCACTCGCACATTGATACTCTGGTTGTTCCAAAAGCACCAGAGTCCTCCGGAAAAACCTTTCGCTTCAACCGCGGCTAGGTTAGTAAAAGCATACTTTTTCAAAATCTTTCTCCCTCTTCTGCTATGAACCCTGGGTTCCATGATAAACAAAAGATCAGGTGAGTACAATCTAAGAAGTTCCTTTAAACATCTCTGAAACTTGGGGGACACAGCCCCTCTGCAATTCCATGATATCACCTTCATCAAATAATAATAATCATAGGTTGTGGAGCTCATGCTCCCTGTTACCAACATTCACATCCAACATCGGGTTCCTGTGTGGACCTTCAACCTCTATGAATACCGTGTCTTAGCCATCACCATTGAAATTTAGGGTATGGTCACCCCCTGGGTCAGGGGGATTACATTGGGCTGGTATGCACTCTCGTTCCTCCCAACGTATCGACCCCGGGGCCTTTACATCTCCTTTACCCAAACTGGTTTTACGGTCCAGCGGTTGAACATTCGTAAGATCCCTTAAATGTGCCCTTTTGATGTCAGCGCCATCCGATGGTTTTGGGATAAATTGTCCACTGGACTTAACAGCTTGAATCCCCTGCACCTTTTTAGGCTGTGTTTTAACCTTGCTGTTGCTCCTCACTGCCACCCCCTTTCGTGTTTTCCCCATGCTGGATTCACCAGAGTCCTTTAGAATGCTGGAGAATTCAACTCCCTCTTTCATCCCCTTCACTTGTTCCAGTTGGTTCCAAACCTCCTCTAGGTTGAACAGTGGAGTGACTTCGGAATCTTCAACCCCAAGGACCTCAAACCTTGAGCCAATGTGGGACTCCTTGGACTTCTGTTGTTTACCACGCTGCTGCTGGCTCAAATGTTGTTTTGCATAGTCTTTCCTTTGGTGTGTGCCCTCCATCTCTTGCTTATCCATACCCCCGACACCTCCCAATGTACTCGCCTGGATTGATGCCCCTGTTCGAAATGATGGCTTCCGTCGTCTGCTATTAGAAGCAACCATCCAGGGACTGTAAGGATGCTCTTGCTCGTCTACCTTCGCAGCCACATGATGCTCTTCAACGGGTGCCTGAGCATTCAAGTTGCACTCTTCCTTTCGGTGACCATATCGACCGCAATTGAAGCAAATGAGGTGTAACCCCTCATATTCCACCTTATAGGTCCGCCCATTCAAGGTAACCATAGGGATCAAGGGTTGGGTTAGGTCAATCTCAACGCACACTCGGGCATATTTATCCCGTGCAACTCGCAAAGTCGATGATCAACTTTCACTGCCTTGCCAAGTCGACTGCCTAGTTCCAGAAGCACCTTCTCGTTATAGAATTCAATTGGGAGGTGAGGGATGCGCGCCCACGCAAGGGTCGAAGTAATTTGGTCCTGTTTGGGATGAAAATAAGGCCTCCATTTTATTACGGTAAGGTAATGTTCCTGAATCAACCATGGCCCATTATCTAATACATGGTTGTAATCATCTTTAGCATAAAACCGAACAATATAGTAGCCTTCATCAAGGTCAATCAGTTTGCAGCCTTTATCTAAGTTCCAAAGATCATTTAATTTCTGTTGTAGAAAACGAAAGGAGATGGTGCGTCCCAGTACCTTCACAATAAGGGCTCTTGCCCATGGTTTCCGTAGCTCTTTGATATTGTCTGCCGGGATGACCACCCTAGCACCGCCGCATGTATATACTTCAGTCTTCCCGTCCGCGGCTACCCCGTCCTCATCAACCATGTCGAAATCATCCGCTTCTTCATCACTGATGTAAATAATCTTATCCATAGGATCCCCTCTGAGCACCTCCGTAAATGAACGAGCCCCCCAGACACCAGCCGTAGGTTGAATGTAGTTTGGCTCAGGTATTAAGTCCCCATTTGCTTGGCGCTTGAATTTTTTTATGCTCCATTGCAATTGGTCAGTTTACTCCGTCGATTTGCCTCCGCCGTCTGTATCTTGGCCTTAAATCATGTCAAACTCCATTGTTGAAACAGGAAAACAGTGAGGATTTGGCCGGACACGGCCGAACACGGCCGGACGAGAAAGCCCTAGTTTTTCGCCGAGGGAATCGCCTTGCGAAGAGATTCCGTACTCTTTTTGTTTCTATTGTGCCAATCTAACTTTGCGTAGTTAGCTTTGATTGATTTTTTCCTGGGTCCGAAAGGAGGGGAATAAAGTAGGTGAGAGGGAGGGAATTAGGTATTGTAAAGTTGGAATTTGTTTTGTATAAAAAAAGACTAACTTTTCATTTTGCCACGTGGCGGCCAATAATTGGCCACGTCAAATTGGAGTCACCCCAGTGCGCGTCATGTAATCTTCTCCCAGATTACGGGGCTCCCTAGTAGGATCAATGGCCATCCATGAAAACACCCACAAAATAAACGCTATTAATAAAATTTGAAGCGAAGAGAAAGACTATTTCGTTTGTAAATTTTACCGACACTCAATAACACTCGTTAAAAAATAATAATAAACTGAAACAATTTCACGAGAACGACTTCATTCGCGCCTAAATTCTTTCCGTTGATCAGTATATAATTTCCGTTGATCTGCATTTCGTTTTGGCGGACATATTATGTCCTTTGTGCGGTGTTGCTACAGAGACAAATGATCATTTGCTTTTCACATGCTCGTTTGCAAGACAGGTTTGGGATAAGGTTTTATACTGGATTGGCATCTCGAGGCGTTTTTTGTCATTAAATGCCTTATTACGCTAGTCAGGAAAGCATGCTAGACGCAAAAGTGGAAGAACTAAGTATATTAAGGCATCTTTTGCTGCTACCATTTATTTTATTTGGCAGGCTAGGAATCTTAGAATTTTTGAGGATCAGATCCCCTTTGCCCGGGATGTAGCTCATAGAGTTGCTACTCATGTGTATAGGGCTTTACAGGTACATGACACGTAGAGTAGAATTTTGGTGATTGTATGCTCTTCATCCTGGGTATGCCCAGTGGAATTGTAAATGGTCTGATCCTTTTTTGATCGCTGGTTAAATGAAATTTTTACATTTTAACCAAAAAAAAAAGTATATAATTTCCGATTTCCAAACTAATTATGCTACTAGAATCAACAACAACAACACATACTCAATATATCACAACAACATCAAAAGCTATCTCTAACAAATTTTTCCATTCGAACCATCCATCTTAAAAAAAAGGTAGAACTAAAGTGCTGGATGAGAAAAAAACGAAAATGTAAAAATAAATTGATACAAAAACTTTTAGCCTTGCTCGCTCTCAGGAGAATCCGGCCTTCTTACAGGTCGGCCCTGCAAATATACACATAAAACAGGAGGGTGACACAAGGTATCGTAGTGAAATATTGTATTAAATGTTATAATTTATCAATGAGTTTTAAATAAAAGAGAAATACAAAGTCAATTTAAGAAAATAGAGTCTCACGAAGAATTGTCCCTATTTGCTTACATTTATACAAACCTACATTAATAACATATGTTGTATACATGTCAAATGTTCATGATAGTGAGTAATATTTTTCTTTTGAGTGAGTGGTGAGTATCACTGAAGCGTTCTTATGCATCAAATATTTTTTTCCAGATGTATTGGTTATTAAATGTGACATGCCCTCTATTCTGCCATCCAAAGTCTTTACTGCTCTGACTTCAAAAAATTTTATAGAACATATAAATCAGGTTATATATCGACTTTCTTCAAAAAAAATTATAGAACATATAAATCAGGTTACTTATCGACTTTTTAGATGAGAGGCTTAGAACTTGATGTCCACAAGGTGTCTGAGTCCAAATTTGTTGCGGTATGAGAAGCTGACGGTAGAATCCAAACACTCATACTGCGATTGCCAAGATTCAAACCGGAAACCTTAGATGCAATCTATCATCCGAATACCATGGCTAGCGTTGTCATCTTTCTACCCTGATCTATCTGCTCTTGACTATTGCATGGGAACATGTTCATCTTCGAAGTCTTTTTCCCTCTGTTACTTCGAAAGTAGCTGTTTCAGCTTTAGCCACTCGAATTTTAATGTCGTCGATTCACTAACTCACTCAAGGACTCGTTTATCTTGCTTGATATCTGCTATTTGTCATGGCAATGCTATCAAAGAAGAATGGCCAGGGCTTGAAACAAGATTAATCCCGTGGTGAATTAAGCTATTAATGCAAAAGTGGTTGAATATAACCAACTATCATTAAGAATTTCATCTTTTGACCAAAAGATTTCTACTCCACTTGCTTCATTTTTCATCGAAATAGCAGCTTCTGCTTCAGTTGATGATGCAGATTCGGATAAGATTTATCATTTTTCTAATTTCTGCCTAGCCAAATGTAAAAAATTACATTTTGATTTATCAAAAGGTGAAGAAGAGTTAGTAGTCAGTTATCAAACCGAATACGGCATCAATTTGGAAAATTCTCGTAGTCTAATAACATATTTTCTTGTTTTTACAATATGCAATAGATTATCAAATGGACACCTTAAGTAAGATTTCTCGTTTATTTGCTGTCAACATGAAACTTCAGAGAACAAAATCTTTTTCCCCTTTTCTTTTTTTTTTTTATCAATTTCCACCAAGGGATAAAATCCAAGCCAAGAAAAAAAAAAGGAAAAAGTAGTTTTCTTTCCCGTTTGACTTGAGGAGAGGAAACCTTTGAATCCCTTGTCGAGCCTGATGATGTTGAGAAAAATAATTGTTCTCATCAAAATAATTATGTTACCACTACAAAAATTACCCAACATTAAAAGCTTCTAAAGACCAATTCCAAAAATATAAATAATTTTGACCCGATTACATAAATGGGGTATTTACTTTATAAAATTTAGCTTTTCTGAGGACACTTGTGCATTACAGAAAGCAAATTGATGCAACATTCAAGCCGACAATTGCAATGGATTTTCATTTTTGAGGAAAATTGCAATAGAATCTGAAAATTGGTTCTAAAAATTGGCTGGAGATATTTAAAAGTTTTAGCATTCGGTTTTTTAGATTTATTAAAGATTCGTCAATTGTAGTTTTTATAGATTGTTTTGATAATGGTTTTGTATTCTATCAAGTTGTTTTTCTTTTGTATTTAGACGTGTCTTTGTATAATTAGTTTGTAAAATAATGTATTTAGACGTGTATTTGTACTATTTATTATAATACTGTCTGAAAGTTATATTTTTACAACACAACAACAACCATACCAGATATATCTAACAACAGTAAAAGGTATCAATAGCGTTTGGGGAGGGTGAAAATCAGACAAACAATACCTCCATCCTAAGGAATATAAAGCTTGCTTCTAGTGAGACCCCCGGCTCTATATGTACATGCGTAGATGACACAATAATAGGAATATGGTGTGCTATTGTACTATGAAAAGATTTAGTAAACCCAATTAGAAAGCTTCCAATGTTAAAATAGTCATAATCGTATTTGTGCACAAATTATGAAAGAGAAACACAAAAACAAAAAAGTGTAAAGTCAACCTAAAGTGTATAGTGTCGAAGCCCTAAGTACATTATAAAGTGCTCATATATCCTGCATAAATATCCTTAACCTTAATCTTCTGCATCCATGAACTCTTAACCTGTATCTTAGTTTGCGTATGCCTTTACTCTTATTCCCCTCTATAGTGAGGCTTTCAATTGCTCTGACAGACGTCGTTGTCTGTCTTCTCTTTGACATGCCTAAATCATCTCAATCTTCCCTTTTTTATCTTATATGATATACTACACACCTCTAACCTTTCTTTAAATACCTCATTTCTTATCCGGTCTAGATTTGTATGCCCACATCCACCTCAGCATCCTTATATCTGTCACTTCCATCTTCTGCGACCGTGTCCTCTTGATGGCCCATCAGTCTGTTCCATATAACATTGACATTGACTGCCGCATTGCCACTCTATAAATTTTCCTTCTAATTTAGTTGGAAAATTTGTGTCACAGCACCCCTGAGGTCGCACTCTACATACATCAGCCTACCTGAACTCAATGTGCTATGTCACTATCTATGTCTCCATCTTCCTGCCAAATGATCTTAGGTACTTGAACTTACTTACTTGAAGGACCACTTGACCCTCGATGGTGAGCTGACTATTCTCTCCGTCGGCTGTGGTGCTGAAGTCGTAATGTAGATATCTGGTCTTAGAACGACTAACCCATTAGGCGTTTTCTCTTTAAAGCACCTCGCAAATCCTCTAGTCTCATACTCAGGGTATGTCTACTCTTTGTGACTAATACAATATCGTCAACAAAAAGCATACACCACGAGACTGCCTCCTGGATCGGCTTTGACAACTACGAAAAGAAATAGACTCAAAGCGGACTCTTGATAGAGGCCTACCTCCACCGAAAATAAGTCCCTATTCCCCATATGCATGCGAACGATTGTTTTTGTCCTAACATACATATCCCTAATTATGTATATATAATTCATAGAAACCCTTTTTGCATCCAAGACTATCCCAAATTAGTCCATATGGCACATTATCGTACGTTTTCTCAAGATCAATGAAAAGCATATGTAGATCTCGCTTCCTCTCCTATACTTCTCTATCAATATCCTTAGAATGTTCATTGCTTCTCTGACATGAAATCAAATTAGTTCACTGTAAACTGAGTTTCCGCACTAATTCTAGCGTCGATCACTCTCTTCCATAACTTCATAGTATGACTTGGCAACTTAATCTCCCTGTAATTTACACAACACTGTGCATTTCGTTTGTTCTTATATAGAGGAACCACGACACTACTTTTCCACTCATCTGACATTTTTCTACTTTGAAAAAAAGGTTGAATAGAGTAGTTAGTCATTGAACTCCTTCTTCTCCCAAACACTTCCATGCCTCAATGGGTATGTTATCCAGACCAACTCTTAGCTTTTCTCATCTTCCTAAGTGCTCTCATTAACTCTCCTTGTGTGATGCTCCGGCAGTCGCAGTTATAATGCTGTCATTTTTGGGTAACGATGATTTCTCTTTCTTTTTGGTCGCCCCTCCTGCCATTGAAAAGGTTGTGGAAGGATGCTTTTCATTTCCACTTGATGTCTTGTTCTTTAACTAAAACATGTTCATCTTCTCCCTTTATAAACTTCACGACTACTAGCACCTGCCTCTTTCGATTCGTAGCTTTGACAATCTTGAACATATCATGCTCTCTGTCTTTGTTTCTAGCCTTTCGTATATCTTTTTATAGGCTGAGTTATTTGCCTCCGTCACTGCCTTCTTCGCCTCCTTCCTGGCGATTTTCTCTCAATCTCACTTTCTCCTTTCCGTATGTGCAGCTTAACATCTCTCTAAAACTCCTTTCTTTATTCGTTATTTTTTCGTTGCACATCCTCGTTCTACCACCACGACTATTTACATACAGTTGTTTTTCCTGATGTTACCTTGAGAGTTTCTCTCGCCGCGTGAGTAATAGTAGTCGCCATAGCCTCCCACATTTGGTTTGTGTCCTCACCCAGTCAATTTTACAGTACTGACAGAACTTAATAGCATAAAGCATTTATACATAAATAACATTTACACAATAAAAATATCATTTGAGTTAGGGAATGATAAGGATTAGAGTTGAGGGTTAGGGTTTAGGGTTAGTGTGAGGATTGAGGATATGAAGTTATGGTTCAGGGTTAGGGTTAGAATTAGAGTTAGGGTTAGTGTTTAGAGTTTAAGATAAGGGTTTATGGTTTAAAATTAGAGCTAGAGTTTACATAACACATGATTATTGAAGAAACGATATCGAAAAGCCATGAGGTGCCATTTACAATGATGCCTTAGGGCAAAACCACTTCTGTTTATTTCTGCCTTACGGAAAAACCACTTCGCCCTAAGGCACTATTAAGAATGACACTTTAGAGGTGTCTCTAAGGAACTATTCAGAATGACGTCTAAGTGCTTTTAAAACGTCATTTATTATGCTTTTCATATTTCTCAAAAAATTTCAAAATTTACTATGTTTATGAAATTTATCATTAAAAATAAAATATTTTTCAAAATTCTCCAAGAGATTTCTTAGGTAAATTAAAAGATATAGATATTACCCGACATACACTAAAACACATGCACACACATACATTTATATGCTCATACGTTAGTGAAAAGGTATATAATGTAATGGAAATTTATGCATAGCAATTTGATAAAATTACGTCACCGCTGGTAAGGTGATTATACCATGGCACTTATAAATTATCCGCAGAAATATAAGTGTGATCATTCTTTATTGACATAAAGGAAAAGAAATGAAAGCAAAGAGTATGATATTGATGTCATATATATTATTGGCAAAACGTCATACTCCACTAATCCAATCTAACTATATATTTCAAAGCTTGTGTGGTCGTCATTAAACTAATAGTGAGACAAAGAAACGAGAGTTCAAACTAAAAATAAAAATAAAAATGAAAATAATTAGAAAGCGAAGTTTTTAGAGTATTAGAATGACGGGCACACATAGCCCTACTGATCCCCGACAGGAATTCTCGAAAGAAAGATCAGGAGTTCAATTCTTGCCAAAGGCAAGAGAGCTCATTCCTAGCAAGTGCATAGTGTAAGAGCTTCTTTGACCTGTAGGCTTGCCTGCAGTGCTGGGGGCTCTTTATGCAGACTACTGTGTATATGACCAATCTCGTGCTAGCGAGCCGTTGGGTACCTGATTTACATCCCTACACTACCTTTGAGACTGGATGTGACAGAGACCCTTAGTGGTTGAACGGGCACACCTTTATCCCAGGTCGTCGGTCAGCGTTGACTTTTCTGATTTGATACCCGATCTTCTTGGAGAGGAGGCGTGTCCTACGCTTTTCTTTATAACGCAAAACGCTTGCTTCTCTTATCCCTCCATTTTCTTTAAATAAGTCTATTGCTGCTAGCCTCACCTACACCACCACATTTAAAAAAAAAACAATTTATTTCAATGTAATTCTGTTAACTTAGAGCATTTTCGGTACATAAAACTTCTGCGTAAGGATGTTTTCGGTGCACTAGACTCTTGTGTTTGCACAGGATCTGAAAAGAGGCCGGATCGTTTCGCGATCTGATGTACGCAACTCATTTAACTATTAAATAAAAATAAAAAACGAAAACTAGGGGAATAAGTTATGATGCCAGAACAAAGCCAGGCTGCTATGGTCAAATCTCCAAACTCCACCAAAGAATAGACATTTTATGTGTATATATTAATGCATATTAAAAGTGTAACCAAGGAATTTAAAGATGAAAAATAATTCCATCGAAATAATGTAGGCTCCATTATTAGATACTTCCATTCTGTGGGCTTGCACAGAGAAAAAAAAAAGTGCCAAAATTTTTTTAAAATGCTGATAACTATTACGGACAAAAAGGAGAATGAAAAAAAGTTGTAATAGGAAAACGTCAGCAAGCTCTAGTCAATTCTCCGAACAAGTTATAGACACACTATATACAAACTAATGTGTGTAACTATACATACATATACCTATGTATGTATGCATATAGATATTTTTTTTGAAAGGCATATATATATATTATTTATTTTTGATGGTTATGTCCTTCTTCTACAAAAGTTTATGATTAAATACAACACAAACTTTCAGATGCAATGCTAATTACTGACAAATTATATAGTATAGAAAATGAAATATTAATAAATATTAGAAAAATGTCAAATCTATGGACCTTTATATTAAGTAGAGAAGCCTGTTTTGCATGCTACTTTAATATTTAAGAATCACATATATTAAATATTAGCTTTTACCTACTAACATATTGACAAGCCACGGTCATCCATGCCGTATAAAGCCAACAAATCGTTATTAAGAAATAGTAAAAGAAAAATATAATAATAAAATAAAGGTAAAAATAATAATAGTAACAAAAGAAAAAATGTTTCCGATATAATAACTCCTGCATTTGTACAGGGTCGGAAAGAGATCAGGTCGTTTTACGATCTGATGTACGCAGTCTTACCATACAATTTATGTAAAAGGTTGTTTCACGACTCGAATCTGTGACCTCATGCTCACAAAACAACAACCTTACAAATTAACCGTAACAAAAGAAACAAAATTATAATAAAACGCTAAATAACCATAAAAAAATGGCACCAAATAAATAACCAATCATTGGGGACTCCTAATACAGACTACTGTGTATATGACCAAACTCCTGTTAGCAGGCTTTTGGGTACCTGATTTACATTCCTACACTATCTTTAGGACTGGGTGTGTCAGAGATAATTACTGGTTGGGATTCAACCTAAATAAATAACCAACCAACAAAAAGGGAAAAAAAACCCCGAAAAACTCGTACCGTCCATTTTCATGGTGGGAGAAAAAGAAACACACCTGGACATCATTGCCGACAGCCTCCGACGCCGGAGAGTCGTCGGGGAACGGCGAGTCCCGGTCGTACCAAGCATTCAAAATTCCGTCGTAATCCAATTTCAGTAACAACGGTTTCATATACCCATCCTCCGCCGTCACCTCCGGCGTCTCGGCCTTTTCTTTTATAACCAATCTTCCTTTAACCGCCTTCTTTCCACTTGACAAATTCCCCTCAACACCAGAAACAGAGTTCTTCAATTCCGACAGCTTCTCCACTTTCTTTTTCTTTTTCTTCTTCTTCTCCGTTGTAGGTTTCTGAAACTTAGGCGTAATATCACGAATATTCACGCTATTAAATATCCACAATTGATCTTCATCATAATTTCTAAATGCCCTAATATGATTATTCCTCATCCCAAAACCATTGTTATTATCAAAATCAACCAACCCAACTGGATATCCATAACACATATCCTTTTGATTAATAGTATCAATCATGGAATTGTTTTCATTAATTGAATTTCCCATTATACTATCAATTCCCTCTTCGATTTCCTCATCAAGAATCGACTCTGCATCAAAATCCTCATCCAATTGATCGTCATCCTCAAATTCCATTGAAATTCTATTGGAACTGATCTCTCCTGGACTCAAACATGGCTTGATCTCAGTAAAGTTGACTAATTTCTTGTCTTCTGAGTATTTGGGCTTCCCTAGAACCGAATGATGCACCAAGAAACTCGAATCATCCATTGCTTGAAACGGCAGCAGTAATTCTGATTTGTCTTCATATGGAAAAGAGTATTTTGGTTTTATGAATTTGGAGCCCTTTGTGAGGTGCTTTGTGGAGAATAGTTTGGGGTAAAGTGTGGAGAGCAGAGCTGCTGCTTCATTGTAAGTCTCATTGGGCCTTTTTCGAGGAGTACGAGGTTTTCTTGTGGAGATTGCTATTTGGGAATTGCTTGATTCTGATAGAGTTGAAGAAGGGGATGGTGAATTTGAAATCCATGATGATGTAGAAGGGGATTTTATTATGTCAAGGTCTAATCTATATGCTCTTCCACCTCCACTTAAACAAGAAGCCATCTTTTTTTTTTTTTTTTGCAGACTTGATTCAAGACTTCAATTTCATGAAGTCTTGAAACAAAACACTACAAAATTCAAGAAACATTCCACCTTGGGGTAGTACAAACAGAGACAGGAATTCAGTTGGATGGTCGAAGAAATTTCAAGTTCTCAAGTTACAAAAATTGTTGAAAATTGGGAGAAACAATCAACTAAGAGGCATTAAGGGAAAGCTTGGCATTCAGAAATCTTTGTGAAGAAGTAATGTGTATGAAGCCACTATAAATTAAAACTCTTGCAGAGACAAAGTACAAAAACCCTTAAACCCTATAAGAAGACCAGGTTTAGTGAGGTTAAGAAAAAAGAAATAAAAAAGGCCAATAACTTTTAACACCATCTGTGAAAAGGGATTAAGAAAAACATTTAGAAATGCAAAATCTACCTTGAAGTCACCGACCAAAGAAGAAAGTTACTCTGGCGCATGACAAAATTCAGTCCAAAGTTTCTTGAAACTTCACTCTTTTTTTTCCACTATGAAAAAAATGGCACAGCAGAGTGGAAGGCGAAAGAAGCCAAATTAATTTGAGTTAGCAGACGCACGGGAATTCTTTGAAGAAGAGGAGAAAATACCCTGGAATGGAAAAACATACAATAAGGGAATCCTACAACGGGGGGGGGGGGGGGGTCCTTTAGTAGGTACCCTCTGTGTGTCTATATACATAGAGTATGAAGCGAGCAAAGCAAAGTCACGAGGAGGGCAGAAAAAGAAAAGGGTCAAAAAAGGTAAAAGATTTAGATTTTCATTCCTGATGAATTGCATAGATATTAGTGTACCGGGGAATTACCTGGATGGGTGGTAGAGTCGTGGAAATGCCCTGTTTCTTTTATATTTTGGATTTTAGTTCTATGGAATATTAATTTAGTGTTGAAACACGGAAGAGTTGAAATCGTAAATCAAAACACTATGTTTTGATGGTATAAACTGTCTAAACAATAGTTTTTGAACAAACAATCCGTTTAGATATTAACGAACAAGAAGTACTGAATTCTTTTCTCTTTTGAATTAACCCTGAAAGGAGAGGAAAGAATGGAATGACATTGTTGAATTCATCCGATACGACAGTACATATTTTGGGGCGTTCAATGCCAAAGTCAATGAATGAAAAAAATGTTTGAATGCCAAAGTCAATGAATGAAAAAAAATGTTTGAATGCCAAAGTCAATGAATGAAAAAAATGTTTGAATGCCAAAGTCAATGAATGAAAAAAATGTTTGAATGTTGTTGTGATGAATAAGGTAGTTATTGCATGGACCGTTTAACTCTACCTCACATAGGGGATGCAATCTCCTTAACTCACTTTTTCTCATTCCATTCATGACCGCGTGACACGTGACATCAGGGTGGGGTGGTGAGGCTAGATGCAGGTGACCCTCATCTAGCCTCACCACCACCCTTGCTGTCATGTGTTGTACGGTGACGTGCGGTGAGGAAAAGTGGATGAGGGGATCCTATCCCCTCACATAGAGGGGCATAGTGTGATAACTGAATTGGAATTAGGGGAAGTTTGGTTGGAGATGAGATTTCTTCACCCCAAATCCTTCATCCTCTCTTCACCGCTTGCCACGTGGCATCCGCTTTTCTTTATACATCTCTTTCTCTATACCCTTTCATCTAGCTTCAACATTATCCTCTGCTATTACATGACAGACGGTGAAAAGGAGATGAGAGATTTGGTGGTGAGAAGATCTCATCTCGTTTGGCGGAGTCATGGAGTGTTGGATATCCACACACAGAAAGGGACTAGAGGTTGCCAGGGTTCAGAAGTTATGGACCAGTGGTTTTTGTACTTTGTCAATAAAGTACACGACTGAATTCTGCACGTTTTGGTGTATTTGAATTTGGATAAGTTTTGTGATATAACTGTTATATTAGATAATAACATATTATTTGTTAAAGCTGCTTTTTTTTTTTTTTTTTGATATCGTATATTTTAGGATGTATTTGTGAAAGTACATCTTAATTCATTACTAAAGAATAAGCTATCTGCAACTATGTTTTTGGTAACGAGAAAGTTCTTAGGTTTTGTTACAAGACGAAACATTCATGTTTGTACATAAGTCATTTTATACTTACATATAATGTAAATTACGTTATATGTTGAAATGGATAAAGGAAATATATTAAAATATTCATCTTTAGCTTACTCAAAGGAAATGATTAATTTGTGAAATCTAAAACTAAAACTAGGGCTCCAATTTCTTCTACTACGTGAATGTCATTATATTCTCATAGTCCCAATTATTTTTTTTCTTATATACTATAACATTGAGACTTATACTTGACTATTGGAGATAGGTAACATGCTACGGAAACTGATACGTTAAAGATTTTTCGTTAATAGTAAACTGAAGTTGTTTTATAGAATACGCCTTTTTAAATTTTTTTTTTCATTTTCTCTCGTTAATATCTTGGGGGGGGGGGGGGGGCTCAAACATCTTTTTACTATCGATTTAATACATGATAAATTGACGTGTGAATATAAAATAGACTTCAAAAATTATTGTTCATTCATAAAAGTGTAAGATACTTATGTACTATGTCAGCAAATTATAGACCATTTCCATGTAGGGGTATTTTGGTAAGTTGAATATAATCTAATCCTAATGATGGGCAACATGAGATTTCCTTCGGCAAAGTTACCCTCACTAAAAATCTTGAACATGGCATGCCAAACTCAGAGTCCCATACGAAACTGCAACCAAAACCTCATTCATGAAAAAAGTTCTCTTATCTGATGACGGGTCTTCTTCCTAGTGGCTGCATGAGATTGCTAGGGCTTACGTGGACTGCTATTCATTGGTTCGTGGATTTACCCATGTATCTTGGAGCAAAAGACCATAACTTGGTCATGAGAGCCTCCATCGTTTCAGCTCGAAGTAATATTGTAGATGATGCAAATCAGGAGTCCAATGTCTCCTAGGTTGGTTAGGACTTTACAAGGATTCACACAAGTGTCTCCTGCAAACTAGACATCCGGCCTAGCAGCAATAAAATATTTATACTATATGTTTCTCTGGAATCGAACTCTTATAACCTCTTGAAACAAATCCAATCCGAGTACCGATTGAGCTATGTTTTGGAGGCGATTTTTGCATGTATCTAGAAATGGAGGTGGAGGTTTGGATCTTGGTGAAGTGCAATGATTTGAATGTTTTTGGTGTCTTGTGGCTCTTTTTGTGCGGCTGTTGCCAATACTACGTTTTGCTATTTGTGTTCAAAGGGTTGTGATTATATAAAACCCACTAACATTGGTTTATCTGTCTCCCTAAAAAAGGGAAAATAAAACTAAAGATAATTTATATATATCTTAGTTTATTAATATCTTAGATTTCTGGAGATATATTAGTACAGACGAATAAATTTTAAGATTAAATGCTCAGTTTTACTTTTCTAACATCCTGCGTGTGGCAATACGCCATATTTCATATTTCATATACATAAATGATAACTCCATCCATACCCAATCGCACCATGGGTGTTCTGTATGATTTTACTTCACAATTGGTTATCCAATCCAAACCACATTGTTGTTGTTTTTTCCCTAATAACGATAAAAGATACACATATAAAAGTAATGAGTTATGCTTTGAAAAGAATCACATCTTGCGATGTGTTTATTTCTTTTTGTTGGTGTAAAACAAAGCGACCTTTACCATAGAAAGTGAGAAGACGAAATATATTTACCGCACAATTTGGGGTTTTCAACTTATTGGGTAGTGTTTGAAATCACTATCATAAAGATAACTTGTGAGGTCAATGATAAATACACATCCTTTTTCGATAAATCTATACTTTATTATTTGATCAATGATAAAAAATGAATAATGAGATAAAATTAAGTGTAAAAATAACAAGAGTGCTTATTTATTAAAAAGAATGTGTATTTATTATTTGCAAATTGTAATTGGTATTTATAAACATGTTTTGAACCATTTATTTTAAATGATATGATTATCATTATAGATAATATAAAATAGTCCTATAGATATCTTGTGATGTGCTCTTTGATACAAGCTAATTAGTTTTTGCTCTAAAGAACACATAAAAATGCTTTAAAAAGTACTATA
This sequence comes from Eustoma russellianum, assembly GCA_036186865.1. Taxonomy (NCBI): domain Eukaryota; kingdom Viridiplantae; phylum Streptophyta; class Magnoliopsida; order Gentianales; family Gentianaceae; genus Eustoma; species Eustoma russellianum. Next base: position 5,617,318 of record AP025053.1, read on the forward strand.
TGTTTATGTAAAAATATATAAAGAGTTTGATTGGAGAAATGAGTTAAACTTGATTGGATCAGTTGCCACCATACTTCGAATTCAATGTTTGATCTATCATCATACTCTAAATTTTGAAGAGCCAGAACGTTAGGTGATTTCGACCGAATGTTCGGAGATGAATTCAGAATTTGGTGATAGAATTGGTCAAATTCTGAAGTTTTGTTTTTAACAAAACAGATCACTAAATGTTCGGTAAAACCATTTACTGAACATTCGGTGGAGGGTTTGGTGTCAAATCTCAATTTTAATGTTCAAACATTTTAAATCATGAGTTCGGTTGACTGTAAACAACAGAATTTTCTATTATCTTTTGATGACATGATGCAACTTTTGTAACTTGAGACACCTCCTTTTAACCATGAGCAGTCATAAACTAACTTTCGAGGTCATTATGCAGGGATCGGTCTCTCAATCTGAAATACGCCGATCGATCGATGTTGGACAATTTAAAACTAGAACCACAGTGTGAGACATCAATGTCTCAAATAGAAAAATATCGATCAATCGATGTATACATCCGTCTCTAAATTTGAGATATGGATCGATCGATGTCAACGTGTTTTGAAAATTTTCTTTAATATATGATAAACAAGTAAGCATTTTTGGTATACACATTATCTGCTTTGCATATGATAAGTTTTTAAACATTCCACATATGTTCATTATGATTCTATGCTTCAACTTGGTGTGTATATATGTTGTTGTGTCACTAACTTGCCAATAAAGTTTTTACAACTTACCACAACGGTAAAAGATTTTTTTTGAGCTTTTGCAGGGACATATTCATGGAGAATATATATATATATATATATATGAACCAAAAGATAAAGATAGAGTATCATTACAAGGTCATTTGACATAATGAGATCCCAAGGGCATTTTGATCATTTTGGAGACAAGAGCGTTTTGGTCATTTACAAAGACTTATTTTTTATGCAATGCTAAAATATTTGCCATATGGATTTCTTATATACGGTATTCACGGTCTTTATGGTATTCATAGTCTTCACACACACACAGAGAGAGATATATATACACCAACCATATATTATTGGTTTCGGTTTTCTCGGGATTCTGATTATGTGACATTTGTTTTGTCACACTGTATGGTCTTTGTATTCTTATATACATCATTTTGGACTTCTCCATTATTATTTTGAGCAGCATATTGGCCATATTGTCAAGGAAACACTGGCCACAATTGAAGGAGATAAAAGGGGAAGTAGTTTGGATCAAATGGTGATGATTACAAGGCAATTCATTCTCACCATTATCGAATCATGGTTATCAGATTTCTCACTTACTTCTGACTCAAAAAAAGTCCATAAATGTATATGTGAGGTGGAAAAATTAAATTTTAACATATATGCAAGACTACATTACATGGACCAACCAAAGCATCTAAGATAACTTGTTGACAAAGAGTTACACACTTGGCATCTAATATGGCATGAATTCCGTTTTTTGAAGATTAAATGGAGCTGAAATGGTCAGCCCATATCCTAACTAAGTTGTTGGAAAGTTGGTGAAGAATGTGGGATAAAGATGTGATCACTTAAAGACTTATTTTCCATGTCATTCTTGCTGAAAATTTCAGCATAAAGAAAAGGGATGAGGTGTTCCAATCAAATATACTGAAAGTGTCAACTATGCAAGGTGGTGAGGTGGTTATCCAATCAAATGGCGACAAGAAAGATTGATGACATTGAAGGTGACATATGGGCATCCTAATCAACATAAGGGGCTGCTCACACTAATAAATCGGAGTATAGTTGAAGAGGGAAGATGTGCATTGAACTCTCTTCTTCCTTGCTTATTTTTCTTCTACATTCTTGCTCTTCGTACTTACAACTGAAGTAGTATTGTTTTGAGTTGTCTCTTTGCTGCATTTAAACCTCCTTTGTTCATAATAGTTGTAATTGATTAGTCATTCTATAAGAGTACATCAATAGGTGGTAAGGTTGTTTACATACTTGTGTTGTAAAAGTATTGTGATCAAGTCTTGATTAGGGTTGATGTATAACCAAATAATCAAGTACTTTGAAAAGTTTAAGGTGTTTTTTCATAGTAAAAATCCAAGAAAAAGTGTTCCTTAGGACCAGAGTAGCTCACATTGACCGAACCAGGATAACTCTTTGTGTTTTTGTCTTCTTCACAGTTTCAGCACTCAAATTCACAGGACAATTCAAAATAGCAAAACGTTTTCAAAATCTTTGATTTTGGGTGGCAATAAACTTTAGGTTGTTAACTTTCAATTGAGACAAGAAGCATCAAATTTGAGCAAACGAAAGTTAGTTATTCAGTCTTCGAAAAATTATTGCTTCATTGTGCCAATAGATTAACCAGCCTTCAAGAAACGTGTTTTTCCAATCTTATCAAATATAGTTTCTGGTCAAAGTCTTTTGGAGACATAAACAAGACATCATAAGGCTTATTTTGGCACAAGAAACAATCCTTTTGACTGAGTACATAAAAAGTTACAGTCTTTCAAAGTTTGCTAACTTTCTGTCCAATTTTGTTCACACTGACCATCTGAAGTTTATACTTGTTTGAAGGGTCAAACATTTTTAATTTTTGCCCCCTTTTTGGGCAGAGTGAGTTTAACTTTTTGAAGTTTATTTTTGAAAAGTTTCATACTTTTTGGAGTTGTGTACTGTGTACAACAAATTTTTCAAAAACAGATACTGCAACTGAAAATTTTCAGAATCAGATTAGAAGGTATTTTTAAAAGGTTAAAAATATTGCTATTTCCATTAATCACTATTCACCCCCACTCTAGTGGCGTTTGTGCGGATATTACCGTTCAACATATCACACTCTGTATACTAATTGAGTTATGTTCTAGGTAGAAGCATTGATTTCTGCCTTCAGTTGCGAGAGGCAAGATATGGATCCAATCAAATGTTTTGACCCACTGAAAGATGCTAAAATTAAAATTAATGTAAACCCACGGTTGTAAAGTTAGAGCTCGAGATTGCATAGTACTTCTCTATGTGGTCAAAAATTTGCAAAACTAGGCCTTAATTTGGCATGAAAAAGAAAATAACAATATTATGTAAAACTATGGAAGGATTCACGTGCGTTATCTACTCCATCAATCTCCTCACCTCATTCATGACCACGTGACACGTGCCAATAGGATGGGGTGGTAAGGCTAGATGCGGATGACCCTCATCTAGTCTCACCACTTCTTGATGTCATATGTCGTGCGGTGACGCGTAGGGTGAGGAAATATGAGTGAGGAGATCCTATCTCGTTCTCTCTCCCTTATATTTCACCTTTCTGATTTGCACGCTTTTTAATACACTTTTCACTTTCAGGCTTTTTCCACCAAGCGAGAAAAACTTTTTGTATAAGATAGTCACATTATTTTATAAAAAGTAATCACATTGACTTTACGATAATATTGCGATGATTAAAACGAATAATACTTTATACCATATATTTTGATAATTTATTTTTACATGATCAAAATCATAAATCAAAAATGAGAAAAAAATGAGGAAAAGAACAGACCCTATTTTCGATTCTGATTTAAGTGACGTTCTCGAATTTGTGCCCTTCCCGTTAATTAGACTTAGCAACTCTCAAATATGAAAACCTTTTTATTAAAAATGTATTAATTTGAAATTCCGATGCAAGCACGAGGTCTAAGGGTTGACTCCTGGAGAGGCCCCTTAAAACTTTACGCAATTATTGTAAACCCTAAGCCAAACAATCCAAACAGAAGAAAAAGAAAAGATTAATGTTACAGATATTCTTTTTTCTGTAATGTTACAGATTCTTGGTAAAACATTAATGTTCACGCATTTAATGTTACAGATATAGAGCCGGATGTTTCACTGGAATCAAACTCTCTATTTTTTTTGGGATGGAGGTATCGGTTGCATGACTCTCACCCTCCTCAGACTCTAACGATAATTTTTGCTCTCTTTGGATATATTGTATATAGTTTTTGTAGTTGTTGTTGTACAGTTAAAGTGAAACAGTAAACTTGAACAAATAAATTCAGAATCCATCTCCTCATTAGCCATGAACCTTAACCGCATTCTCTCAAGTTTACAAGTATAGTGAAAAACATTTACTCATAACATGAAAAAAATGAACGAGACGCTTCACTGACTGAGGATACTTCTCTTCTTACCTCACCATAACAGTGTAATAACCAAAAACAACTACAACAACAACCATATCCAGTAATATCCTAACGAAAATTTTCCTGATGATCACCTGTTTAACATCATAGTTCTACTAAAATCCATGATGATATCCTTTCTTTGTCCTTCTTTTTGAACATCATGATCATAAATTTATTGAGCCAATGTGGTTGCTTCACAACCATCATGCACACATGCTAATACATCTTTGTATTCTCTTGAGATAGTGAAGGAATCACTAACCTTTCCATCACTACTCTTTTTGTACTCAAAAAGCAATGACGATCGATTGTATCCCGTCATTTTCACAAAACCATAATCATAATCTCTATAAAGACTCCAAGTAGCATTAACCGCACCGAAATTCTTCAAATGGCTTCCTCCTCCTCCTACAACTACATGAATTGTTCCGTTCACCACGCCGGAGTAATGCGATGTTCCCTCTTTCACACACTGATTCTGAACCCAAAAAGTAGAATGAAATGAGGCAAATATCCATGTAATGTAATATTTGAGAATGTAAACTTATATTAGACACCAGCCCATTTCTGCTCTTACGCCTGTTCAGATATGAATGTCAACTGAATTGGGGTTTTTGTCTTCGTTGTCTCAAACTGACATGGGATGAACAAATTAAACACGACTTACAAGAGTTATACCTCTCTGAGGACATGGTGCATGATAGGAGTTCATGGAGGCAGATGATTAAGGTTAAAGAGGGGTAGACATGATATAGAGGCACCTTAGAATATACTTAGAGGATTACATAGTCTCTACACTTTAGATAGAATATACTTAGATGACTTTGCACTTTTTTGTTTTGGTATTTGTCTTTCAATTATTTGTGCATATTCACTGTTATGACTATTTTAATATCGGAAGCTTTCATTTATGTTTAATAAAATCCCTTCACTAGCACATATTCCTATTATTGTTCTATCTATGCATGTTCATATAGAGTCGGGTGTCTCACTGGAATCAAACTCTCTATCCCTTGGGATGGATGTATTGTTTGCCTGGCTCTCACCCTCCTCATACTCTATTGATAGCTTTTGATATCATTGGGATATACTGGGTATAATTGTTGTTGTTGTCTTCGTTGTCCCAAAAAAAGATTAATATTTGTTGAATGGTTGTGTCATACTTATACATCATGTCACCATCTTATTTCTTTCAACTGTGGGAGTTTTTTTGGGTCTGTACATGTTTTACTAGAGGCATATTCCAAAGAGTAACGAGATTTTGACATATCTAGACAGAAATAAACATTTTTAGATATATTCTATGGTTATGACCTAACTACATAAATCAAAATTCGTTAAACAATTGTATGTAAGTCAAATTATGTTATGATTAGTTGCTAACCTGATAGATTGGGCAACTTCTTTCATAGTTGTGGACGTGGCCATAGAATGCAATGTCTACTTTGTATTTCTGCCAAAGTTTCTGCATGTCATCCCTACCCTCTGGCTCTGCAAATGAACCTTGTGCTTCATAATCAACACTTGATGAGTATCCAAGAACGCGGTGAGCAGCGAAAATCAACCATGGCTGATGCTTTCTGTCAGCTGATGCAAGACATTTTTCGATGTATTCGTATTGCTTGGATCCCTTTCTCCAGTCATGCTGAGTGTCCGCAATGCAGAAGTGAAACATGCCATAATCTGTTCCATACCTGAAAAACAGATCCAGAAGTTGGCAAGGTATTTTTCTTTTTGCTTTAATTAATCATGCTTAAGTTTCCCATGATCAATCAAATACTTAAAGACATCTAGTATGAAAATTAGAAGAGAATACATCAGGTTGAAACTTGGGCTTACACGAGGGGTGAGACCCATATCTATTCAAAACATTAAATGCGATGGTTGGTGGTACTTCATCCTCGTATAACCTATGTATTTTATATCAAAGTGGCCAATGTGGCACAATATTCTCAACACTCGCCCTCATGTGGCAACGTGACTTGACATACACATGCGCGTTAGAACCACTCCTCAATCACAAAACACAAGGCATGCATGAACATATGGACTTGACGAGGGGAGACAATAAATGGTCAACCATTGGTCAGGCAAGGTGTGAGTCTACATCTTGAACTTGACCTGATATCATGTTGAAACTTGGACTTAAATGAGAGATGATGCCCATATACATCAAAACCTTAAGGCAGTAAGTGGTGGTACCTCGTCCTCATATAACATATATATTTTATCTCAAAATGGCTAATGTGCAACAATATTCTCAATACATTGCGCAATAACTTCCCCAAAATCTTATGTAAGTTGCTAGCTGGAGTTCTCGATAGTGATGGAAGTATTCAACTTAGTAAACAACGATATACTTTTCTTGAAATTACTACTGGTACTATTACATGTAATGAGTATACTAATGCGTGCTGCATAACGACAACATTTTTTAATAAAAAATTGCAGAGGGAATTCGAACTCGAACTCGAACTCCTTGAATAGAGAAAAAACTACTCAACCGCTAGACTTAAAGTTATTCACATGTATAATGGCAACATAATCACTGTCCAGAGTTTTTACTTTCGGAACCTATTCCTTAACGATTAGAGGTTTGCAATTGCTACATACTTATGCAAAATCCCCGTATTATATTGTCTTAAAAGACTCAATATGATACACGTGAATAGTTACAATAGATCTGTTCTTAGTAGAATGTGTAGCAAAGTGTTCATGTTTACCAGAAATTGGCTCTGTTTTCTGCAGGAACATAATACAAAGTCTCAGCAGGTACACCACATTCTCCACCAGAATCCTGAGTGCTGTAAAATGAGCCAGAGTCTATCCAGTCTCGCTCGTGATTGCCACTGAAAATCATGAACCAAGTTAAATGCATGACAAAAGATTCACGAATCAAAAGGCTAAGTTGCAATACTAGTGAAACAACCCACCTTGCAATCATAAATGGGACTTTTGAAGTAATTGGAGCAACTTGTGCATTGAACCTATCCCATTCCGAGATGTAACCATTTGCATATGGGAGATCTCCAATGAGGAAAACAATGTCAATGTTTTCTAAGTCGTTGACAATTTGGTCAGTTGTGTTAAGTGATCCTGGCTGGTAATTGGCATATTCATTCGAACCATCTCGCTCTCCCTGAAAGCATATGTCACATGCAAATCATGTCTTTCTTTTTTCACCTTTTTTCTTAAACAGTTCAGCAAGTAGATGATATCATTGCTCCAACACTAGCAGAATCTTATATCTCTCTGTACAACAGATATTGTCATAGTTGACTTTTCAACATAGTTTAAGTCCAACATAGTACAAGCCCACGACTAAACATCAAGATCTCTTCATCAAACCATACTCAGAATGCAGGAGACGCATGATAATTATGCCTAGTTATATGAATCGTAAAATGAACTCTATGGACTCAGTATAATTGTAATTCAAAATTTGATTTCCATTTTGTAGGAAAGCCAAAGGACATAATTACCTTTCCAAGGTCACCAAAGATCACAACATGCTGAACTGATTCCTGTCCAGGATAAGGAGAAGCTTTAAAGCGATAGGCCTTGCTCCAAACATATGAACCGTCATTTAATAGGTGACCTAACTTGTAAATGTAGCTGAAAGCAGAGGAAGGAGAGTAAGATAAATGGCGACGTTTAATGAGGTTTTTAGAGACTTTTTATTGCATTAGGCACTACTTTTTGCCTTTGGCTGCCATATGTTAAAGATGTCAGAATATAAATTAGTCTATACATGCTAAAGGGCGCTCCCGATGTACTAGGCTCCCGTATTTGTGCATGGTCCGGAGAGATACCGGTCGCTTCGCGATATGATGTACGCAGCCTCACCCTACACTTTGTGCAAGAGGCTGTTTCCGAGGTTCGAACCCATGGCCTCAAGGTCACAAAATTAGTCTATACATGCTGATTTCCCAAAAATTTTTAGGGTTAACTTACACCATGTTAGGCCACAGATTTTTCAAGAAACTTGTGTGAATGAAACCAGGATGACGCCAACCAACTGTTCTTGCAGGTGGACCTACAAATCAGTTTAAGGTTCAACAAGCAAGCTGAATACCGGAATTGTCAGCTTTTATCGACTTAATACAAAGTGAGCATAATCTCATTTTTCGAGGACCATCAATGATCACACAAATATTGCACCAAGCACCTATATTTGAAGATGCACCAAAAGTATTTAAAAAAGTAAGGTATTAAATGTTATGATACTTTAGACAGTAAAATGCCTTTTGGTCTGCATCATTGAGCACACAAATAAGAACATGTAAAGAAGGTTCCTTTAGGCCCCATTTTATGCTTTGAAACCGACGAAAATGCTGTCTGCCATAGATCTCATTTCCATTCAGTGCCTTAGTTCACTGTTTTGTTAACATTAACTCAGCACATTTAGTGATGGAATTCAATTAAAGCATACCACACAAGCTGGTCCGATCAAAGGTTAATGTAGCTGCAGGTGTTCGTGTAGGTGGTTGTCCGTCCCATCCCCACTCAACCAGAGGGTAGGCTTCATCTATGTTATATCCACTAGTCCAGGTTACTGTCATCTGCAACAAAAGACACAAAGTGAATGTCTCTTTCTTTATTTCTTAATAACAGGACAATGCAACATGCTGACTTGGCACAACAGTTATTTGAACAGGAATTTCATGAGCATCGAACTTACTTCATCCCATGACTTCCCTTGAGCAAGCCGCGGAAACCCTGGTGCTTTTGGATTTGCGAATGTAACATGATTTGATATTGCCACCACTTTAGGCTGCAAAACATCACAAGATTGTTGACATGTTTCAGATGTTTACAGAATTAATTGGAACTTTGAAAGTAGCCAAATGGAAAAATGGAATAGCATACTTACATTTGATAATCCTCCAGAAAAAAATGCAAAGGAAAAATCTGATCTTTGATTGATTAATTCGAACTTCAATGTGGCTTTTCCTGTTTTCTTGTAATCGTCATTTGAGTAGTTCGCAAATTTATACTGCAAAGAAACATTTTTGGGATGAATTTAGTCATCATTACAGTAATTTTTCCCTGAAGATAATTTTTGAACAGAAACCAATGATCTTTAACCTTCCAAGAAGCTAACATTCAGGATCCTGACGATCGTATGGTTATTCGCGTTATTTCTACCCCCTTCCTCCCAAAAATCTTATTACAGTTAGTCAATTTTACCATGTTAATTGTGATAATATTTTTGGGACGGAAAGACTACATGTTTTGGCAAAAAATGCTAAACACATAATCAAACAACATGCAAAACAAGGACCAAAACATACAATAAGAGTGACAAAACATAGACAAAAAGGAGAATAACATACAGATCACCAGGATAATGTAAATCCGGCGTTTTGGAGGGAAGAAAAACCTATTGTCGCAAACCTTTATTGGTGCAGAGCATATGTAAGGAATCTCTTCCCTGGACTTCTCAAGCGTTGGCTCGCAGATAGATTCGCTGATATTCAGAAAAATGTTGTTGTGAAAAAAGATGATTTTAAGACAGAAAAGCTAGAGAAAGGCAATTCAAAGCTAAAAGGGATCTTGAAATCACTTGAATTTTGCAGGAGAAAAAACTCCAACCCAATCATCCTCTGCTGGATGTGAGTTTGTAAGCTCCACTGTCACCCATTCTGACTCGTCTTCAGTCTGCCAATCAAATGACATCACATACATCAAATATAAGGTAGCTTTATATCAACAACTCCCCCTAAATTGAGGAAGGGATTCAAACTCGAGTATGGAAAATGCTACTCAACCACTAAAACTAAAATTCTTTTCGTAGCTTTGTCACGAATTCAAAGATTATGAAACCATAAGCACACGAAAGAGAGAAAGAAACGAGAGATATTGCAAAAGAACATAAAAGTCATACGGGCTTTTTATCAACAACTTAATCTACATGACATTGTAAAGATTGTGAAACAACAAGCACATAAAAGAGAGAGAGAAACGAGAGAGATATTGCAAAACAACATGAAAGTCATACGGTACATACATTATTTTGGCCAAGTAGAGAAGGGGAGGCAGTTATGGAAGCAGATTCCTGAAGTGCAAAAACGGTCTTATGGATGGCTATACGTGCTAGAGCTTGTTCTCCTGCATGTCCTGAAACTTTTGGGACACCAAAATTCAAGAAAACCACCATGCACCATAGGACAATGCACAAGAAACTGTTCTTCCTCATGTTTTCTCTAAACTTCATATTACCCAGAAACTACTTGTGCCCAAATTTATAACGATTGTGGTGGCAAATTTATCAGTTGAGAAAATAAAGTTTACATAAGCAATTAGAGTTTACCTGCCAACTGGGTCTTCGTTCATAGTAAGATGTAACATATTCTTATGCTAAAATTTCGATACAATTCATGTGGTTTGATTTGTTGTGATCTTTTTGGGATTGCTTTGTTTTTGACTTTGTAAGAAGGAGGAGGCCGGACGAAGTTGTTCCATTTGGATACTGGTGAGTTTGATGATCTTTTTTAATGGGAAAGTAAATCTTAATGACTATGAAGCATTAATATTTTCGTTTTTCTAGTAGAGATCCTTGTCCTGATGCTTTTGCTGCATGAGAATATTATTATTTATATTTAGAAAGCGACAACAACAACATTATTTTATTGCCTTAGAAAATCTTGTTTATGGTAGGGTATAAGAGGGTCGGATGTACGCAAACATACCTATGTATTAGAAACACACGCATTAAACTCTGCCGATCAACTGCTACTTCACAATATAAGAAGTGCAACCAATTTAGTGAGTCACTTTGCTTTATTGCATCGAGCGACAAATTGCTAATCTGTTGTACGAGTTATTCGTACAGAGGGTTCGAATCTCTCTCTTTCCTCTTCCATTGATGACTTGATCTTTTTACGAATTATCCAAATTATATTCCAAAGTGAAGGAAGAATGTGTCCTTGATTCCACTGGAAATGGAAAGGTATATCAAGAAAGCAAGAAAAAGGAATGTATTTTTTGAAACTTGGGCTTACATGAGGTGTGACCATATCCACTCAAAATCTTAAGACAATGGGTGGTGGTCATATAACCCATATATTTTTCTCAAAGCAAGCGATGTAGGACTATATTCTCAATACCCGCCCTTAAGTGCCAACGTGACTTGACATACACACGCGCCTTAGAACCCGACTTCAATCACAAACCACAAGTCAGTCATTAACATCTGGACTTGGGTGAGAGAAAACAATAAATGGTCAACCATGAGCCAAACAAGATGTGAGTCTACATTTTAAACATGCTCTGATACCATGTTGAAACTTGGAATTATATAAGGTAAGACACATATCTCAAAACTTTAAAGCAATAGATGATAGTACTTTATTTTCATATAACCCATATATTTTTTTTCAAGATACGCGATGTACGACTATATTCTCAACATTATTTGAGTCGGAGAAGATGCCTGTCTGAGTTATTGATGTCATTGCCGGTGAAAGTCAGGTTTTGCGAGATTTTTTACAAAGTTTATATACAATATTTTGAAACATACTAAAACACATTTTATATATTCGAAAAAGAATTTCGGTCATTTTATTAAATCTACAAAAATCGGGATTCATACCCGGGGTGAGCAGTACTTGAACAAAACGTAAATAGTGAACTTAGCCAATATACATTTATGTGCAAATATACATTTATGTGTATTTTAATATAGGAAGATTTCGATTTGTGTTTACTGAATTACCGCACTAACACACTAGCATATCATATCCATATTTTTATACCATTTATGCAGGTACATACAGAACCGGGGGTCTCACTAGAATCAAACTCTCTATCCATTGAGAAAGAGATATTGTTTGTCTGCCGCTCATAATCCCCAGACCCTAACGATAGCTCTGGCTATCGTTGAGATATACTGTTTATGATGATGATGAGTGAACTTAGCAATAGATCCAAACGTCACAAATAAATAGCACTATACATTTACATTATTCAAATGAAACCCTAAAGCCTACATGTATCCTAGACCCGTAAAGTTATCATATGCGCCAAAATAGTTTTTGGCCCTTTTTCTTTTCAAAAGAAAATCTATAAAAAATAAAATATTTGTTTTTACTGCATACAATTTATATATTCAATTTATCAAGTTGAATACTATTACATGTTTTGAACTTCTTAAACTGTTATAGTATTACTATATGTATTCTTCATTGTAATAGATTAACATTGTTGTATGAGCTAGTGAAATTGTTTTATTCATTTACAAATTTCAGCTTGAAAAAAAAATTATGATGCTGACGGAAAATGTTGCATTTGGTAACCAGGGTAAGTTGTATGATTTATGCTTTTTTTTTTTAAAAAAAGAAAAGAAATCAGACTTCATTAATTGCATATGTACAATGGTGAAGCCAATACGTTGACTACCAGGCACTTCCGCTCAAATCACCTCATCCACTTTTTTCTCACTCCACGTGTCACCGTACGACACGTGACAGCACAGGATGGTGAGGCTATATGAGGGTCACCCGTATCTAGCCTTACCATCCCTTGCTGCCACGTGTCGAACAGTGACGCGTGAGGTGAAGGGAAAAGGACTGGATCTCCCCACTCCCTTGCTCATCACCGCCTGTCACGTGGCAACAAGGTGGAGTGGTGAGACTAAATGCGGGTGACACTCATCTAGCTTCACCACCCCATCTTGCTGCCACGTGACGGGCGGTGTGCAAAAGGGTGACGGTATAGAAGGTGAGTAGATCTCATCTTGAAGGAAAAGTGGCTCAGGTGATCTTCCAATATGGTCCTCGTCCTCATTTCTCTCTTCATCAATGATTTGTCCACTATATCAAGAAGTGACGAAAGCCCCCCCCCCCCCCCCCCCTCCCTTTTGTTTTTTTTCACTAAGAGGAAAGTTCTTTGCATGCGATACTTGAAACAAAATGTATATCATTAAGGACACTATATTTCCCATAGGGAAATACTATTATCATAAGTTTAATTAAAATCTACAAAAACTATTTAGATTTTAGTGTTAAAAGTTACATATAACTGTAGAAATAAGTCTAACCGAGCTGCACTGAGGAGGACCGGCCATGACAAAGAATGAAGAAAGTGACCAAGTATAGTAACCGAGCTGAATTGAATAAGGAGGAGCTGAGGAGGACCGGCCTGAACAAGGAGTGACCAAGTATATTGGCCGAGCTGAACTAGATAAAGAAGCTGAACTAAAGAGGTGAAGACAAAACAAGGCCGGACTGAACTGAAGAAGACAGAGGCTGAGGTGAAAGAAGAGCTGAAGAGAAGCAAAGAAAAACTGAACTAAAGAAATGTTGAGCACTAACAAGGCATCGACGCTAACGCTGAGCTGTTACACTTAATCTCTGTAAATATTGTAACTTAGACGTTTTACTGTACATAGCTAGGCAGAACTGGTAACTAGCCGTTACCTTATACGTCAGAATTCACTGTATATAAACAGTAACCACTGTGCAAGTGGAAAAATAGATCCGTTAGGTAGAAAAGAACCTCTATAAATAGGGAACAACTATGTAAATCTTTCTTTAACTTGAATGAATGCAAATTCTTTCAATATTCAACATGGTACCAGAGCTAATTTGATTCAAAATACCTGCAATTTCTATACTCTGTTTTCTGCAATTCTTAAAAATTCTTCGAAATGACTACTCCCTTCAGCCCTGCTGAATATACAGAGGCCACCTCCATTTCTGATCAATCATCAGGAGTGGTGCGTGTTCCTCAACTCACTGATGATTCCTGCATTGTCATCACCAACCACAAACTCAATGGAGATAACTATTTCTCGTGGTCTCGGGGGGTAGAGATGTTCAGCACGGGTGAAGGCAAGGAGGAATACATGTATAGAACGGTCCCTGTTCCAGCTGAAACTGATGCAAACTTCCGATTAAGGAAGTCAGAAAACAGTATGATTATGTCATGGCTGATACGTTCTATGCAGCAAGACATTTCTGACAATTTCATTTTGTATAATACCTAAGCAGAGATCTAGGCTACAGTCAAGGAGATTTATTCCAAGCAGGACAACATCTCAGAACTATATGAAATCGAAGCTCATCTTCATGAGCTTAAACAACACAATCTTGGGGTCCACAAATACTATACATTACTTACCATCCGTAGCAGCAGATAGATTCTTTCAAAACGCATCAGTGGTCTTGTATCACCGATGCTACACTATATAAGGAGATTACAGAACGGAAGCGAGTGTTTCGCTTCCTGACTGGATTGAATGCATAATTCGACACTGCACGAAGTCGAATTCTGAGCACCAAACCACTGCCGATCCTGAAGGCTGCCTTCGCAGAAATCAAACATGAAGAAAGCCACAAAAGGTTATGATGGGTGGATCTTCAACCTTGGAGTCCTCTGCTCTGCACACTGAACAGCCAGCAGAAGCCTCTATGCTGGCTATAATGTGCAAGTACTACAAGAAGGAAGATCATACAGTTGATGACTATTGGAAATGCAAGCGAAACTGGTCCAAGAAGGGAAACTGCATCTGAAGACCAGCAATGCACCCTGGTGGTCACAATAAAGATCACTAACTGCTGGAAAAAGTGTTGCAAGTCATGTCACCGGCACAAAAACAGACAAGGTGGCCGAGCGAAACTGCACCAGGCAACAATGGCAGGCTACATTCAGCCGATCTCCAGCAGTTCATGGATTGTTGACTCCATAGCAACTGATCACAAATAACCAACAATAGTAATCTTCTGAATTCATATACTCTTTTTGCAATTCCAAAAAAAAAAGTGAAGATTGCTAATGGAACTTCAGTAGATGTAATAGGTACTGGCTCAGCTGTGATAACAGAAAAAATAATTCTGAAAGAAGTCTTGCATGTTTCCAGCCTAAGTTTTAATCTAATGTCAGTAGGAAAATTTGCTAGGGATATTAATTGCATAGCCTATTTCTTATTCACAGAATGTTGTTTTCAGGAAAACAAAACGAAGGGGATGATTCGCAGTGCTAGGAACATAGCTGGTTTAGACCTTTTAAAGTCAGACAACTGAGCTTTAATTAGCACAACTGAACTACCAAGGAACCAGAATACCATGCGCCCTAGAACATCTTGTATATGGGATATTTTACTTCGGCATAATAGATTGGGACATCCCAAATTTTTATATCTTAAACGATTAATGCAAGAATTATTTTACTCAGCTGATTTTGTAAATATATCATGTGAAACCTGTCAAATAGCGAAACAAACAAAACAGAGTTATCCAGCAAAACCATATAAGTTCTCTGCACCTTTTAACTTAATTCATTCTGACATCTAGGGTCCGTCTAGAATTGCTAATCTCAATGGTGTAAAATGGTTTTTAACCTTCGTATATGATCATACTAGAGTAACTTGGGTTTCCTTGTTCAAAAATAAAAGTGAAGTCGGACAAGCATTTAGGAGGCATGCTGCACTAGTTAAAACCCAGTTCGACCGCACTATTAAAACACTAAGGACTGATAATGAATAAGAATACTTAGAAAGTGCAATCCAAAAGTTTATAATAGAAAATGGTATTCATCACCAAACATTATATACTCACACCCCTCAACGAAATCGTGTAGCTGAATGGAAAAATAGACACCTCCTTAAAGTCACCCGAGCTATTATGTTTGCCATGAATGTACCTAGACAATATTGGGATGAAGCTCTACTGACTGCCACATACCTAATAACTAGGATTCGTCCCGGACCTTATCTTTTAAAAACACTAGAGATATACTTCTTAAACATTTCTCACACTCTAAGTTGCTTTCAGAACCGCCATTTAAATTATTTGGATGTGTAGCCTATGTGCATGTTCAACCCGGACTCAGAAGTAAACTGGATCCTAGATCTATTAAATGCATTTTCTTAGTATATTCTAATTGACAAAAAGGATACAAGTGTTATTGCCGAGTTAATAGACGATTGTATGTACCACTAGATGTTACATTTGATGAGAAACATGCATTTTACAGAACCAGTGAAGAAACAGAGGAATTAAAGAATAGCGAATGTGAATTACTAAAGTTGCTGAGCTCAACTGCTCAGCCGAGCTGCACACCACAGCTTGGATGTTAGGCATCTAAGGTCGGCACAACTGACTCTCAACCCAGAACCAATCCTCCTATCATCTCCAATGATCAGGATGATCTAGGATGTAGCAGCCGATCTGACACACCTGAACAATCACCTCTGGCTAAGTCAGAGGAAAATCCTTTAGAGGACAATACCGAGTATGACCATAGAACTCAAACTGATGACAGACTAATAGCCCTAAGGAAAAGGAACAAGAGAATGTACTAAAAATCCCATACGCACCAAATATCCCATAGAAGAATACATATTATACAATAGGCTGAATCCTAACTTTAAGACATTTATATGCTCACTTGATAACAAATCCATATCCAAAAACATAGAAGAAGCACTCAGTCAACCTGAATGGAGAAAGGCAGTACATGAAGAGATGAGTGCCTTAGAAAATAACAAAACTTGGGAGTTAACCCCCAGCTCAGCAACAATTAAACCAGTAGGATGTATGTGGATTTTTATAATAAAATACAATAATGAGGGGGCCGTGAATAAATACAAGTCAAGATTAGTAGCTAAGGCATTCACACAAATATATGGGGTAGATTACTTAGAGATATTCGCTTCAGTAACAAAACTAAACACTATTAGGGTCATATTCTCCATAGCTGTTAATCTAGATTGGGAACCCTACCAACTAGATGTGAAAAACGCTTTCTTAAATGGGGATCTGATAGAAGAAGTGTACATGAGTATACCACCAGGATTTAGTAATGAAACAAATAAGGACAAAGTGTGTAAATTAAGAAAGTCTCTATACGGGCTGAAGCAATAACCTCAGGCATGGTTCAAAACCTTTACCAAAGTAGTGACCGACCTGGAATTTAACCAAAGCCATAGTGACCACACACTATTTACCAAATTTTCATCTAAGGGGGAGCTGACTATCCTAATAGTATATGTCGACGATATCATAATCACGGGGAATGACAACCATGGCATATATGATATCAAGACACACCTATCTGAGCAGTTTGAAATGAAGGATTTAAGCAAGCTGAGGTACTTCTTAGGAATGAAGATTGCCCGGAATAAAGAAAGATTGTTTATTTCCCAAAGAAAACACATACTCCACCTCCTAAAGGAAACTGGTCTGCTCGGATGCAGACCAGCAAGCACACCAATAGAGCGCGGACATAATGCAAAAGATCAATGGGATATTACCTCAGCCAATAAGCATAACTATCAAAGATTAGTTGGAAAATTAATTTACCTATCACATACTAGGCCCGATATCTGTTATGCAATTATTTTTGTATCACAATATATGCACAATCCTACTAATGAGCATCTCCAAGCTACCCTTAGAACTCTCAGATACCTCAAGAATGCGCCAGGACAAGGACTGTGCTTCAGGAAGAGCATAGATCGAAGTGTCAAAATATTCACGGATGCAGACTAGGCTGGATCAAAAAAAGACATGAGATCAACTACAGGGTATGAAATCTTTCTATAGGGAAACCTGGTTACTTCGCGAACCAAGAAGCAACCTGTAGTGTCCAGAAGCAGCACAAAAACAGAACTTAGGGCCCTTGCACTAGGAATTTGTGAAAGAATTTGGATCAGAAGGATACTCAATGATCTCCATATCGAGGCAAGTTTACCTATTAAAAGTCTTCTGTGATAGTGTCTTTGCAATAAGTATGGCAGAGAACCCTGTTGAAAAAAAGTGTTTGAATGATTTACAAATGCATGATTTAAATAGTACGAGTTTACAAAATGCATGACAAAATTATTATTTGACATGTTTTATGTGATATACATGCCTCATATGTTTATATATATTGTTGCCGTACTAACAAGCCATTAAGCATTAGAGCTTACATCATATGACAAACATTTGTTGTCTGCGAACTATTTTCAGGTGCCACAATTAATGAACTAAACTAATTCACTAAGTAAAGTGCTTAAGTTAATAAACTAACTAGTTCATTAAATGGAGACATATTTGGTGGAAGCTACATGACAACAAATTTAGAAATGGAAAGTCTCCTCCCCATTTAATTTTACA